>CM024519.1:28078940-28734390 GCA_014182375.1 Eucalyptus virginea
TCATTGCTTAGCCTTCAATTTGCCTCTGACCATCAAATACAATGTGAATAACCCTTCCTCATTTCTTTGAAACACGGGCTCTTCTGGTTTTATTAGCGCTTGAAACAATTTTGTCTTCTCTATATTACTATATCTCTAAAGCGAATAATTTTATATGAAGAACTATTGAACTCAATAACTTGTTGCCGTTACTTTTCAATTTTCTATTGAGGTCTATCTTATAGAGGTACTCAAATTGGATCAATGATTGACTATCACCTTTGTATGGAACGTCAACAATGTCTTGAAGTTGATAATTTTGAAGAAAACCAATCGCGATTTTTGGCCAAAAGGTTAACGAGGGCAGATTTTGGACTAAAGTGAAATCGATGATTTTTTAGAGATTAAAAAAAAATTAGAACAAAATTGGGATCGAACTTAAGATTAAGAGTTTTGTTAATGAATTGGACCAGGTATAATTGGATGATTGCAAATTTACTCCAAATAAAAAATGATTAATGCCACAAAAAACTTTAACCGATATATTTGTGGCAAATTTATCAAAAATTATTTTTTGTCCATAAAAAATCAAAAACTAATACATTTGTGACAAATTTACCTTCCGTTAATTTCATTAAATTATATTAGTATCATTTTGCAACCTAGTACATATGTGATAATTTGAGGTTAAAACCTACACATGCTAATTGCTATATATCATCAAATTCAGTAATTTAACGGTAAAATTAAATGAAAATTAACGGAGGGTAAATTTATCATAGTCGTACCGTTTAGAGTTTTTGGTAATTGAAAAATTTATTTAAAATAAATAAATTAATGTAAGATTTTTTGTGGTAGTAACTCAATTAAAGATATGTTACTTTTTATATGCGTATGTACTGACGTTGTGCTTGGAATTCCGAGAAAGATTAGGAAGACAGAAAATCTGGTTGGACTGACTTCGATGGCTGCTCATCTTCTCGGCATTTGCATGGTAAAATGACATACACTTATCGTATTTTAATTAGCCCCTACTTTCAATCACAGCTGTAGTACAATGTCCCATCGCACTTTTTTCTTGGAAATTTGTCGGCGGCAATACAGTTCTCGTTCTTGGGGACCGATTTACTTATTATATATTTATTAATTGATATATGTTAACTTTTCTATCATAATATATAGAATTCCGTTCAGCTTTACAGTTTAATCGAAAGTTTTTCAATGATTTTTAAGTAATCTTAATGTTCAGGTTCTGATTTATACAAAGCTTTATAATTATCACTCATGGTGCCTGACGTTTAATCAAATTTAAATATTAATTGCTAAATATTATAGAAACTGAAAAAGATAAAGCCAGCGCTGCAAATGGAGCCCTTATCATGAAATATATATTCTTATGATTGCAGGAGTGACATGCGAATTATAATTCTCTCACGTGTTTACTTCTTTAATATAATTATAGTTCTTGTAAAACTCTTCCCATCTTACAGACTCCACATATGTGAATTGTTATTAAAAAATTCGAAATATGCGTATCTTAGTAATAGCTAATTCGGGAATGACTTTGGTGTCTAACAAGATCTTGAATTGAAAATTAGCGACGACTCAATCTTTGAATACGCATGAAGATTGCTGTGCAGCATCAGAGAAGAAGATAGGTATGATGATGACGACTTTGAAAAAAATATTTTACTCCTCCCTTGCTTCGAAGGCTTTGAGGTCTTTCCTTTGATCTACGCCGACATCTACATAACCCTAGATTCTATAAGTCCAGTCCTCCTAGAAATTAGCAATAAAAGACTATTCGCCCTTGGAGTTTCTTTCCCAGCACATGAAAAATTAGACGATATATAACAATCGATAAATAACAACTTATGAACAATCAAGGACGAGATTTTATGATTGGATGATGTGAGCTACTTTTTGTTGATAAAGCGACAGAAGATTTCATTATAAAATATGCGAGACAACGTAAATTACATATGTATGATTTCATCCGGCATCGTGTATTTTCAATTCCTCATTACATTGAATAATATCGCAGATTACTTTGAGAAATATTTCCATAGAAACTCTAGGATGATCTCACTGAGAACTCCATAAAACATGTTGGAATCGCTCTTAACTTATTTGGCAATTTTTCTCAATGCCCAGAAACAATCAAATATACGAGAGAATTGGTGAAAACCAATTCCTCTTTATTTTAAAGTTAGTGTATATAATTACTCTAAGAAAGGGAAGATCTCTTTTGTTCTATCGATTAAGCCCTTGATTAAAAAAAAAAGAATAAGAAAGAAAGACATGGGAATGTGGTTCTACGTAAAAGATTTTTAAAAAATGAGATAAGCAATCTCTGAACTTTATTAAAAATTTAGGAATCGCATCAATAAATATACTACATTGAACACGTGCTGCATTTTGGTTACAAGCAAAACCCTAGGTTAGGAATATCTCGGTATATCAAGCATCGGATGGAGGCGCCCCGTCGTGTCACGATACCAAACCGCTCCCTTCTCGGCAATTTCCTCATTAACACCCCAATTCAGCGAACAAACTCCACATTAAACACGAAATTTATATCCAAATCCGTCTCGGAACCTTAAAAAGGAAATAATAATTAATAAGAAAGACACAAAAGAAATTTAATAAATTTCCAAATACAACGGATTTAGAAAAAATCCGATTCGGACATGTTAAAAAGGAAGTTATTTATTTTTTACTTGAAACTCCACCCCCTATAAATTCCCACAACCGCAGCCCTTTCCTCTCCACTTCCTAGACGTCCGCCAGTTGCGCGCAACAGAGACCGTAGTCACAGAGAGAGAGAGAGAGAGAGCGAGGGCGAGCGAGGGATGGTTGGGTGGGCAATCGCCGTGCACGGCGGCGCGGGTGTGGACCCGAATCTCCCCCAACACCGCCAGGAGGAGGCCAAGCAGGTCCTCGCCCGCTGTCTCAACATGGGCATCTCCGCCCTCCGCTCCTCTCTCCCCGCCGTCGACGTCGTCGAACTCGTCGTACGTACTAAAATGCACGCCCACGCCCACACCCACACGCGCACTCTCCCTCTCTCCTCGTCTCTGTTTCTTTTCGACATGCAACGCCGGTTCGGGCGAAACCGAACGACGGACGAGCGTTTCTGATGTGTTTACTCGAGACCTTGTCGTCGTGGATTACTTGATACAGAGACTCATGCGTTTTCCTTTTTCTCTTTGGATGCGAGTAGGTGAGGGAACTGGAGTCCGATCCGGTGTTCAACTCGGGGCGGGGGTCGGCCCTGACGGAGAAGGGCACGGCGGAGATGGAGGCGAGCATAATGGACGGGGTGGGGAGGAGGTGCGGCGCGGTTTCTGGGGTGACGACGGTGAAGAACCCGATCTCCCTGGCCAGGCTCGTCATGGACAAGTCCCCCCACTCCTATCTCGCCTTCGCAGGCGCCGAGGAGTTCGCCCGCCTCCACGTCTGTACTTTCTGCCTACTCCCATAGACTTCTGCTTCTCCTTTTTTGCTCATGTGGGTCTCCCGTTCGGTTCACGAAAATCATGAACTCCTCTCGAGAGAAGCGTTTCTGCGGCATGTATTAACGGACGGTCTCGATGAACGATCTCACCCGTTGAAATATTTAGTCGCGAGAATTCGAAAACAAAACCATCTTTTCTCGAACAGATGGTGAATGAAACGTATTGGCATGGTCGGCGGTTGGGACCCAACGCCAGCCACGAGAGACGAAAGGACGTCAATGGCGTGGCTCTTTCTGCGTTTAGCCATCCACGTGCTTTAACTGGTGCATGAACCTCTGACCCGGCGGGTCGTGTCTTTTTCCCCAGCGTGCCTGCCTCGGTTGAACCGGGTTCTCGCCCTCTTGTTATTAGGGTTTTTATTACGAGGCTTTGCCTTAGATGGTTTTTCAGTCCTACTTTTCAAGTTGATTATGTTTTGATTTTGTCGGTTGTGGCGGTCCTTGTCAAGATTGGTGCGGTGCTTGGTTTTTGTCGAAGAGTCTCGATTGTTGTGCACAGAGTGCGCCACGGTTGCTAATTTGCACGAGAATCGTGAGATGATTACTGCTGTCGCCTGCCCTTTTTTGAGATTCTTTGATTCTTGATACGTACAGGGTGCTGAGGTGGTGGACAATGACTATTTCATCACTGAAGACAACAAGGGAATGTTGAAACTAGCCAAAGAAGCAAACACAATCATGGTGAAGTTTCATTCTTAATCTCCTTTGAATTTGATGATTTTTTAGCCCCAGTTGTGCTGCGTCTCACTCTGGGCAATAGACTAATCACGGGTGCCTACGTTTTTTTTTTCGTTTTTGGCTGGATCGAACAGTTTGACTACAGAATCCCAACTGTCCTCTCGGACACGTGCGGCGCCAGCGTGGAGAATCCCCTGCAGATGAATGGCCTCCCTATCAGCGTCTACGCGCCGGAGACGGTCGGATGCGTCGTGGTGGACGCGCAGGGGAGGTGCGCGGCGGCCACCTCCACTGGCGGCCTCATGAACAAGATGTGCGGCCGCATCGGGGACTCGCCCCTGATAGGGGCCGGGACCTACGCGTGCGGCCTCTGCGGGGTCTCGTGCACCGGTGAGGGGGAGGCCATCATACGCGGGACCCTGGCCCGCGATGTGGCGGCCGTGATGGAGTACAAGGGCCTGGGCCTCCAGGCGGCAGTCGACTTCGTGGTGAAGGAGAGGCTTGATGAAGGGAAGGCAGGGATGATAGCCGTGTCCCGGAATGGGGAAGTGGCCTGCGGCTTCAACACGAACGGGATGTTCAGGGGATTTGCGACCGAAGACGGATTTGTCGAGGTCGGGATTTGGTAGTGAGCTCTGGCTGGTGGAGCTCTTTCGTTGTGATCTCTCCGGCTCTGTTGTTAGGGACCGATGTGTTGGTGATGTAACTGTTTAGTCTGTTTCCTTTTTTTAAGTGTTGTTATTTCAGTGTTGGTCGACAGTAATGGATGTTTGAATGCTTCTATCCTCGACTCGAAGAAGCTCCCAAAAATTAAGAGTCTCTCGGCATGTGCGGTCTCGCCTTCAAGCTCTCTCCTGTGTTACTTGCGCACTTTCCGTGAAGACATGGCGTATGAGACTGTAGCATAGGATCGAACGCCTAGTATCTACAGAAAAATGTAAAGCGTGTTAAGAAAATCGCAGGGCATGACCATGTCAAGGCTCTTCTTGTGTAATGTCAATTCCACAGTGTGGCAAACCGATTCTCATCGAACTTTTTCTCAGTGACTGACCAGTTCATACAAAATGGAGGCAAATTGGGTTTTGCATAGCGAAATTCTGCAAAAAGCAGACTCGTGCAGATTCCTGAAGTGATCCTTTTACACGCCCAGGTAAACTACACGAGTGAAGACATATTATCGCGAAAAAGAAGGAACTGGCATGAGAATTCTGTATGTAGCAACCGCGTTTTCCACAGTTGCAGCATGGACATTTATATAAACAGGAAGCACAACTATGAAACTGAAAAAATAACCTTCGTTGGATGTGTCGGGAAACATATTTTCACCCGAAGATGTATATATACCGGCATACTGTATAGTACCTAAAAACATACCAGATGACAGTTTAATCAAAACTATCATCGACACCATAAAATCTATGTCAATTGCAACAACCAATAATGAACTACATTGATATTTATAACGCTTATCACACAAAAACCATATCTTCAAGAATTCAGCAGCAAGGACAAACTTCTCGATTTTCTATCTCCTACAATTTCAAGAAAACAAACTCTTCGATGGCGGGAATTTCTCCAATAGCCATTAGGGTTTCCCTGCTTGGCTCCTCATCCACACCGATTGTCATAATGGCCTGCTTCCCTGGAGCCGTCCTCCCAACACTCATATAATTCACGTTGACATTCTCCTCACCCAATATACCACCCACCTTCCCAATCATGCCAGGCTGATCGATCTGCCTGCACAGAATCAAACTCCCTTCCAAGCTCACGTCTACGCCGAATGACCCAACCTTGGTGAGATGCGGTTTCCCATCCTTCACCTTCCCTTCCACGCTGATCTCTCCAGACTCTGACATAGCGCTGGCGAATTTTGACTCGACATTGGCAATCTGGACCTGGATGTATTCAAGGGGGTTCTCAGGTGATCCGTCCAACACAATTCTCTCCTCTGTGATCCGGAGTCCTCTTTGTTTGGCGGTGAAGTCAGCATTGACCAAATTTACAAAGACGCTGGATATAGGCTCAATTAGACCCTTGGTGACCATAGCACGGAGCAGCCTGGTGTCAAGATCATCTGGACCTCTGGCTGAAGCAAATCCCACCTTTACCGATTTTATGCCACTTCCACCTGCAACGAGCTGTGTGGCTAGTCTTCCAAGCTTTTCTGCTAGATCAACATAAGGAGTGAGCTCCGATATAACCTGCGAGCAACATGAGTGAGCTTGAGCTTCGCTCTGATCAAAGCATGTGAGTGGGTTACATAACGTAGCGCTAGAACCACTGATGCCTGTGTCTGGAACAAATGGAATGAACAACGAAGACCTAATAATGAGTCTAGCTAATAGACATAGTGAGACCCTGGGAAATGAAAACGACTCTTTAGTTTCGAGTGCAGTTTTTGTATTGTTCTCACTAAGAGGCACTTCTCTATAACATGTCAGGTTTGACAATTCTCATTGAAAATAAGTAACTATGAGATGAATAGTATGGCAACAATTTAATGAAAGAGCAATTTGAACTCAGTTAAATTCCTGCAGCATGCACCAAACACATGGTTATGCTTGTAAATTGTTCATGAATTCAGAGACAGCACAAAGGTGAACATCATGCTCCGAAACTGGTCAATCCATGTCAGTTGATTAAAACAATTGTGAAACCAAGCAGTTGAGGATGATGAAGTTATCCTGTACTATATGAGGAAGGAGTCATTGGAGCAAAATAACTAAAGGTCATTGCAAAATGCAGCACAACAAAAGTGTGAAAATAGAATTTGATATCCAACCTCGGCAGGCACCATGGGTGCATTAACAGCAGTAGCCGCAAGCTCACCCTTCAAAGCCCTAATAACTGCATCTGCAATTTCAATGGCCACACCTTCCTGATTACATCCACAAAGAAACTCACGGTTGGAAAACTAACACAGCCTGGAAAGAACAGAACTTACCAGCAGTATGTCAGCCAAGCTTACCTGGGCCTCAGTTGTACTAGCACCGAGATGAGGTGTGACTGTCACATTCTCATGCCGCACTAGCTTACTGTCTTGGGGAGGAGGTTCTTCTGTGAAAACATCAAGTGCAGCCTGCACAAAAACGAGAACTATTGTTCCTTCACCAATTGTATGAATTGATCATAAAAATTATGCAAACAGAACAAAGAAGATCAGAACCTGAGCAACAATTCCAGAATCTAGAGCCCTTAGAAGAGCGTCTTCATCGATCACACCACCTCGAGCAACATTGACAATTCGGACACCCTTCTTCATCTTAGCAAAAACGTCGTCATTTAACACCTTGGATGTAGCAGGGGTAAGAGGCATGTGCAGGGAGATGAAATCTGCAGTCGAGATTGCTTCATCGAAGCTCACCATTTCCACTCCGATTGCACGCGCGCGATCAGCAGGAGCGTACGGATCGTGTACAATCACGTGCATGCCGAGACCCTTGGCCCGCCTAGCAACCTCTGATCCAACCTTCCCAAACCCCATAATTGCAAGGGTCTTTGCCACCAGCGAAACACCGACATACTTGTTCCTCTGCCACTTTCCTTAAAAAAGAAAGCGACCCAGACAGTGAGAGGCCAGACATTTTCATAAGAAACAGCATGCGGCATTCACGGCATGAGAATCCAATTACCATGTTATAGGCTCACATATCCATAATAAACATTCGATATGATACCGAAAGAGTTTCAACAAGCCTCAACCCAATTCAACACTGCCTATCACCAAATCGCTAAGAGACACGACCGACCATACCATCGACGATTTAATAAACAGAAACAAACGGCCTGCGTAGCCAACAATTTCAAACGCTTCAAAATCGTCCACATCGCACCCAGGCTGCTCGAAGGAATGCCACAACGAGACCCCGTGAAAAATTAACACTACCCAGAGAACACCAAAAGAACACGCACCCGCTTTCACCGAAGCGTCCGCCTGGGCGATGTTCCGCGCCATGGAAGCGAGCAAGGCAATCCCGTGCTCGGCGGCGGCGATGGTGTTCGCCGCGGGCGCATTGACCACGAGGCAGCCATGCTCCGTGGCGGCCGAGACGTCGACGTTGTCGATCCCCACGCCGGCGCGGCCCACGACCTTGAGGCGGCCGCCGGACGACTCGAAGACCTCGCGGGTGACCCTGGTGCCGCTCCTGACGATGAGGGCGTCGCAGAGCGAGATCTTGGTGCACAGCTCCTCGGGGCTCAGGTTGTAGGAGCAGTCGACGTTGGCGAAGGCCCTGAGGAGGTCGAGGCCCGCCTCGCCGAGCTTCTCGGTGACGAGGACGGTGGGCTTCGCGTCCAGGAGGGAGAGGACCGTCGGGGACGCGGCACGGCTGGCCCCGGGGGCGAAGCGGAGATGGGATTTGGAGGGGAAGGACGGGAGGCAGCGAGCCCACGAGAGGGAGGAGGATGAGGAGGATGAGGAGGAGAGAGAGCGGTGCTTGGAGGGTCGGGTGAACACGAGATTCCATGAAGATACAGCCGCCATTTTGCGAAGTGTACTTCTGCTCTCTCTTCCAGTTGTCTGGGATTGGCAAAGCAGTGGGGGGATTTTGTCTGTAACATTTTCCTTATTTGACTTTTTTTCTACTCAGGGGTAGTTGTTGACGATGGTATTGCGTTGACCATTTGATTCCAGTGTATCCCCATCTTTCTTTCTTTCGGCAGAAGAACACTAGAGAAAAGTCAAATTTAATGTATGGCGCTGGCTCAAATACTAAAATTGTTTTTCGAATTAGTCGAGGTGCCATTTAAAAAAAGAATCACTTGAGTGCTAACTACAATTAGAGTTGTCAGAAATTTGATGTGATCATATTTTATTAATTTCTCAATCCTACATACCTTGTTGGAATGTCCAATCAATGTATAACCCTTAAATGATATCGTGTAGTGCCAATCGTAATTAAAACATGATCATTTCTGTACCCGTCGTTGTTAACAATTGATCATTTTAGTGCCAATATCAATGAAAAAGTGACCACTACTAAAGAATGCCATCTTAAATAAAATTTTTAATTCTAAAAGTTACGTAATTTTTCTAATCAGAATTTCTTGTCGGAAACATTTAAGTGATCATTTTCCTCTGATTTGGTACTTAAGTGAGAGGGCGAAAATTTCTGACATTAACGTGAGCGTCATACATAACTTTTGACACTTTTAATGTTATTTTCCCTTTTTTTTTGGATGTAAACTATGTATATTTGATCAAAATAAATAAGCAAATATATTTAAACCATCCATAGAAGTTATGCGATTTTATTTCTAGGTTTTTTGATAAGTCTATTCTCGATATAAAAAATATAAATATTCTCGATGGTAAATGTGTAATGTATTGATGGTGAACCTAACAATCATTTCGAAATCTATAAAAAGATGCATTCCACAATCTTTCTACGCCTTTCCTTTTCACGTAAGGAAAATAATTTTGACCAAAATGGGAATTAATTTTCCTTGTATGAGTAGTTTATGAAGATTTATAACGTGAAAAAAAAAAACCTAAACTAAGCAATTGTGATTCTTCACATATGATTTGCCCTTGCATGAGGATGGCACGGGCAAATTAGGAAAAATGATACCGATTTTCTCACTCAAAAGGTAAATTCTGCGTCTGAAAGGAGAAATATAAGCGAAAACCTCATGCATGGATATCACATATGTAAGACATCAAGAGGATGTTATTTCATATCGGAATTAGAAGATTTATTGTCCGTTTAAGAGCGTATACATCTTTTTGTTCTAATGTTTGTTTTTTGGAGGCAAAATGATGATATTGCTTGAGTTCAAAGATCAAAGTTTTATCGACCAAAAAAAACTCAAAGTTTATACCTTTCCTATTTTTAACTATCGAGTATACTACATTATATATAATCTTTAAAATTGATGCATGTAATTGATTTACGGTGGACGATTATTTGGGAAAATTGTAAATTGGTTCTCTCATATTGAAATGAAAAGAGCTAACAAAAGGTTGGTCAGCGGTCAAGGTCAACATAGCTTTAAAAATTGTGGTGGTTGCGCTGCTGGATGCACGAAACTTCTCATGCGCCAAGAAAACATAGCATTTACCGACATGGCCAGTACTAGACTCGAAGGAATCTTCATTGTGATTCGTGAATTTTAGTACTAAAGGTCCGAAGTTGGTAAGAATCGAAATTTCATGTGAACTTCCTAGCCATTACTTGTTGCATCTGACAAAAGTATATTCAATTTGGTCACCAGTACTTCTTGACCTCAATTGCCAAAGGAAATCAAGTCCCATGTATTTTCGTGCTTTTTAATGGAATAAAGAGATAAGGACGGCAGGTTCTTGAGTCAAGTCGGGAACTTCCCAGGCCGGTTGTAGACCTACCCGAGTCAGTTCTCGGCTTTGATTTTTCAATTTTCGGTTCTCAGAAGTGCATACTAATTAAGATGGAGATGATTGTAGAACGTTTCTGACCAAAATTTGTAGGAGTTAAATCGCCATTCTAATGAAGATGGAGATTAGTGTTCATGAATAATAAGCCAAAGAAATGATAGGAAGGGCAATGAGAATTAAGGTTTAAATTGTTTTGGGAAAAATGAATAATTTAAAATGTATTTTTCCTAAAATGATTGCTTATGTTACTAACAAAAATGAATAAATGAAAAATATTATATCGTTCATAAAAATATTTAGATATAAATTGTTGTCGATAATGAATTTTTTTATTGATTAAATATTTCAAAAGATACAAGCCATTGTTTTTAGGAAATATTTTCCAAATAATTTATTTTTGAAAGAAAATAAATAAAATACCAATAGAGAGCATTTTTTCTTCTCAAATTTTCAATTTCAATGGGAATCTAATCACATTATTAATGTACATTACACATTTAATGAATATAACTAACACCTATAACAACCCACCCATCAAATAAGGATGAAAAATAGGTTTATGACCCATTTTGATAGGTCTAATAATTAATAAGATTCTTGTGATTTCATATAATGTATATGAATTTATAATTTAACTATATTAAACATCAATACCAATCCACAATAATATTTCTCTACAATCCACAAAGCCAAATTCAAAAATCATTTTATATGTCACAATGTATTTCCCAAATCATTTCATAAACTTGGTTCACAAATCAACATATATATATATAACTTTTAGCGATAATTTTCCAAAAACATTTGACTAACCGTTTCTAAATATCAAATCGTAGTAAATGCCCGATCTAGATTTTGTGCAACAAAAACATTAATAAAATATAGTATATCAAATCTCTATAACTTTCAAGACATGTTTTTACAAATTCAAAGAAGGTAATACCACTCACCGAGGAATACCCAAACCAAACAACGCTTGGCCAAACAAGCCAAGAATCTTGTAATCCTAACAATTAAACGAGAATCGATGTTAAAACCAAATAAAATACTACAACAACTATGAATTGGTTAATCTACGCTTAAACGCTAACAAAACGAGTCCTACACGACAACAAATTGCTTGTCTGAAGCGATTATCAAATTTAAACGCAACGTGAAACTCGACGTGAAAACCTAAAATCTCGCTCTAACAAATTTGTTACTTGAAAACGACTCTTAACAAACCCTACGGCTCCATGACGCCATAAACCACAATTTTCATGAAATTCCAAAACTTCGCAACTCAAAAATCGGACTTTGTAACTCAATTTTCATAAAACTTCGAATTTAAGCCATAATTCAAAAATTACTATGATAGGTGAACGGAGGACACGATCACTTATCGGATGTTATGAATCGGAGTTGAATCGCCATGACAAGGATCCCATGGCATGTATGCTCGAAGCCCTCTCTCTTTTCCTTTTTTTTTTTTTCAATTTTGTTCTTCCTTTCTTTCTTTCCCTTTCTCTTCTTTTCCTTTTCCCCACCGTCTCTTAGTCTCTCTCTCTCTCTCTCTCTCTCTCTCTCTCTCAAATTAGGGTCCACCCATCCAACTTGGAAGGGGGAGGTGGGGGGTTCAAATCTCCACCTTCTCAGGGGGGATTGGGGTGGGGACGATTTCATTTCAGGAATGGGTTTCGACTCCCACGCCCTGCAAGTAGGCATGACAAAAGTTTGAGAGTGAGTGTTAGCGTAAGATTAGAGTAGGACCGACCAAAAAAAAAAAAACCTTTTCTTTTTCTCTTCTTTTTTAGGGTGGATCCCACCACCTTTTTGACCTAATGAAAGATCCCAGGTATTACATTATGCCTTCCTTAAAAGAAATTTTGTTAGCTGAAATTTACACTTACCTTAACCTTTAAACAAATGAGGGTATTAACGTTTTGCCTCTTTCTTAAGCTCCCATCTCAACAACTTTTTTTTTTTTGGGTCCCTCCATTCACAACTTTAGGAGTCATTCCAAGTTCACCGGCCACTTCCCGTTCTAACTCTCCTTTCTTCATTTCACTTCTGCTTCCACTCTCAATTGACAACTCCTTGTGTCTCTTGGTCTCTACACTCCTTGACCTCTCACTTAATTAGCTTGGGGGCTTCTCCTTCTCCTTAGCCTTAACCTATTCGGCCTCTAGATTTTTCAGTGGCAACCTTACCTTAAACTGTTGTTCACTATTTGAATTGCCTTTCGACATACTAGGTGACTTCATAGCATTCACAAGGTTTTCCATACTCTTAAGCATCATGGCATGCGCCTCGACCCCAAAAGAGACATACATCCTAGTACCTAACAAAAGACTAAAGTGCTATAAACTATAACAAAACCTCTTAACGTCCCAATAAATCTACGCCTAAAAGATTACAATCTAAGCTCTGATAACACAAGATATCACACCTTGAATCCTACAGAGATGGGGGCAATGATATGGACACCTTTCCACTCGAAAGACTTAGGCATTGTTTGGTAACCATCCAAACAGTGCCCGATTATGATTTTTTGTTCTCGGGATCAGTTTGGGAACAGAATCACGTTTGGTAAAATTTTTGTTCCTAGGAACAGATTTGGAATAGAATCAAGAATAAAAAAAAAATTGATTCTTGTTCTGGGAACAAAAAAAAAATAAAAAAAGTGGAACCCTTCTCTCCCCTCCTTGTTGTTGTTCGCCGCCGTCCACCGCCGTCCACCGCCGTCCGCCACCGCCGTCCACCGCCGTCCGCCGCCGCCGTCTGCCGGTCGCTGACAACCAATCCAGCGAGCTTGTTGGAGGCTTGCAAGGCTAGGGCGAGGTCCGGCGAGCTCGCCGGAGGCGAGCCCAGCTACCGGCAAGGCTCCCCCAACCACGTTTTTGGCCAGGCGGGCCTCACCCAGCTGCTAGTGAGGGTCGACCGACGAGGGCCGGCCTCGCCGAGGGCCAACAACGCCGGTGAGGTCGCTGGCCCTCGTCTGGCTGGCGACCGGCCTGAAGAAGAAGAAGAATAGGAGAAAAAAGAAAAAAAAGAAAAGAAAAAAAAAGGAAAAAAGGAAAAAAAGGAAAAAAAACAAGATATCACACCTTGAATCCTACAGGGATGGGGGCAATGATATGGCCACCTTTCCACTCAGAAGACTTAGGCACTGTTTGATAACCATCCAAATAGTGCCTGATTTTGATTTTTTGTTCTCGGGATCAGTTTGTGAACATAATCGCGTTTGGTAAAATTTTTGTTCCTAGGAACAAATTTGGAGTAGAATCAAGAATAAAAAAAAAAAAAATTGATTCTTGTTCGGGAACAAAAAAAAGAATAAAAAGAGTGGAACCCTTCTCTCCCCTCCTCTGTTGCTGTTCGCCACTATCCGCCATTGCTCGTCGCCGCCGTCCACCGCCGTCTACCATTGTCCGCCGCTGTCGTCCTTTGGTCGCCGGCAACTAGTTTGGTGAGATCGTCGGAGGCTTGTTAGGGCAGGGTGAGGTTCGGTGAGCTCGCCAGAGGCAAGCCTAGCCACTGGCGAGGCTTGCCCAGCCCTGCCGGTGGCCAGGCGGGCTTGGCCCAGCCCCGGCGAGACTCGCCCAGTCTCGCCGGTGGCCGCAGCCTCGCCCGCCTCGACGAGGCCGGCCTCGTCGAGGGCCAATGATGCTTCGATGAGGTTGCTGGTCATCGTTTGGCTGGTCGCCGATCCGGCGACCACTGAAGAAGAAGAAGAATAGGAGAAAAAAAATGAAAAAAAAGAGAGGAAAAAAACAAGATATCATACCTTGAATCCTACAGGGATGGGGGCAATGATATAGCCACCTTTCCACTTGAAAGACTTAGTCACTGTTTGGTAACCATTCAAATAGTGCCTGATTTTGATTTTTTGTTCCTAGGATCAGTTTGGGAACAGAATCGTTTTTGGTAAAATTTTTATTTCCGGGAACATATTTGGAGTAGAATCAAGAATAAAAAAAAAAAAAAATTGATTCTTGTTCTGGGAACAAAAAAAAAGAATAAAAAAAGCGGAACCCTTTTCTCCCCTCCTCTGTTGCTGTTCGCCACTATCCGCCACTGCTCGTCGTCGCCGTCCGCTGTCGTCCACCGCCATTCGTCGTCGCCGTCCACCGATTGTCGGCAACCAGTCCGGCGAGCTTGCTGGAGGCAAGCCTAGCCACCGGTGAGGCTCGCTCAGCCCTGCCAGTGGTCAAGCGGGCCTCACCTAGCCCCGGTGGCCAGGCGGGCCTCACCCAGCCTTGGTGGCCGGGCGGGCCTTGCCTAACCCTGCCGGTGGCCAGGCAGGTCTCGCCCAGCCCCGACGAGGCTAGGCGAGCCTCACCCAGCTGCCAGCGAGGGTTGGCCGATGAGGGCCGGCCTCGCCCAGGGCTAGTGATGCTTCGGTGAGGTTGTTGGCCCTCGTCGGCCGGTGGGTCGGTTCGGCGACCGGCCCGAAGAAGAAGAAGAATAGGAGAAAAAAAGAAAAAAGAAAAGAAAAAAAGGAAAAAAAGGAAAAAAAAGAAAAGAAAAAAGAAAAGAAAAAAAGAAAAGAAAAAAAGAAAAGAAAAAAAAAGGAAAAAGTATAAAAATTATTTAAAAATTAAAAGAAATTGATTTGGAACAGAATCAATGAGCACGGTACCAAATGCAATATATTCCAGAATCAGAAATTTTGGACAGTTACCAAACGACTTAAAATGTTTAGAATCTATTCCCGGAAACAAAAATAAGAATCATTTCTAATCAGAATCTACTCCCAAGAACAGAATCGTTACCAAACGTGCCCTTAGCCTTTAACCATCAGAATCCAAATCCAACTCCAAAATTCCCATCGATAGTGCTCTCGCTCTGATGATCTGAATAACATGAAAGATGAATGGAATGAACAACCCTAACCTAGTGAGTAATACATCTTTTCTAAGCGAATTGAATATTCATTATGCACCTTTACAAAACAATATCAAAACTCACTTGTTTCAAATCTAGTATAAAATATATGTACAAGATAAGAGTGAGTTATATCGCTTTAACATAATCATATATGTATTGAAAACATTCATTAATCAATAATATCATAACAAATATCAACAATCCACTCTATCGATCGATCTCATCAAAACACACGTCAATGATCCATTCCATTAACTAATCTCATTCACATATCAATGGTCCATCAATTGACCAAACTCTTACTTAAATATCTAACCATGGTTATGCATAACGCTTCGTGCTAAGCGATCAAGCTCCTTTTCTTGGTAAGGTCTCCACCTATGTTGTCAGGGGCTGGCCCTATAAGTCCTTCATTAGGCTCATAATGATATTGAGCATCAACACTGATTCACAATCTACAAAGCCAAATTCATAAACCATTTCATATATCACTATATGTTGCCCAAACCATTTTATAAACCAGGTTCACAAATCAACATATATATACATATAATCTGTGACATCTTGATTTTTGAGTCTGATTTTGATGAGATGAAATGGGCTTTTCATCGACGTGCCTATAGCCTTTTTCTCTGAGTTGGCCACTCACGAGTTAACTAGCTTATCAAGTGAAGCCATTAAGGAATCTAAATGCAATAACCTTGAGAATTCTACTCGGAATCGACTGCTCGACCGTGCTAATCTGCAAGGGTCATTACGGCACCGTCAAAATCGATTAGAGACCGGAGATAGGTCAATTTGATAGAGGTATGTGATTAGTACGTGGGTGATTCCACCTAATTACAAAATTTTTGTCGAACGGCATTAGACCGATTTTTCTGTCATTTTCTTACCCTGTGTCCGCATTTGAAACCTCGAGATTTTCACGACAATCGAGGGTTGTCAATGTGTCGAAGATGTACGTTGTGGCTCGAAAATAATCGACCACGGGTCAATTACATTAAAAATTCCTAAAAGCTACCTAGTAGATTGAGATGCACTAAAATCACGTCAGCTTAAAATTAACCGCGAAATTGAACTCGATTTCAGAAATTGGAAGTTCTATCGTGTCACAATTCATTTTAGGAACGTGGACTCACTTTCCGAAAATTTTTCGGAGATTTCGAGATTTTTTATGGAAAATCGATTTGGATGATTCGGAAAACGAGCGGAAATTCGGTTTAGCTCATTTGAAGGGAATTTCGACTTCTAAGTCGAGCTACTGGGTGATGGGAATTTTGTGGAAATATGTGAGATTTTTCTTCGACGAAATTAGACTTTGAATTTGAGAAATTGAGGATGAAATTGAAGTCTAAACTAAGAGAAATTCGGATCAAAAGAAAAGGGCTACATTTTGGCACCAAAATTGGATTATTTGGTGGAAATTAAACAAGAAAGTATTAGGGGGAACATTGAGATATTTATGCAAGCCTAAGGGGACCAAGCCTTTAATTTGTTGGATAAGTCTTGACTTTTGGCCTTTGTTTCTTTTAATCTTCTTGACCGTCCAAGCTGGCTCCATCTTCTCGCGCGGACGACTCCTGCTTCAGCCGAAGACCCCTTTTGTTTTCGTTTATTTCATTTCCTTCCTTCGCTGCCTCTTCCTCCATCGACGTGTCTTCTTGGTGCTGTCTCTTTCCGCCACCGACGGCTGCTTTCTCTCCATCTTCATTGAGCAGGCCATCTCCGCCGAAATCTCCTTGCCACACGCCCACACCCCCTCTGAACTCTCCTCTGCAGGCCACGTCTTCACTTGGTCAATCGAAGGAATCCTTTTCCCCATAGTTGACTCCACCTGCCAGCAATAAACCGAGCCAATTTCCATCTTCTTTGTATCGTCAGCTTGCTGCCGTGCCCGCACCTTCTCCTCTCCACGCGGCCACGTCCAGCAACGATCGAAGACCCCCCCTGCAGCAACTTCTTCACGTCTCCAGCGAAACCGTCTCCACGCGTGGTCTTCTCCAGCAACGCGTCTTCGGCCCAAACCTGCAGCAGCCCAGCAATTCCGTGAAATTCGGCCCAAGCCCAGCTTAGCTTTGGTCGTGAATTTCCTCAGCCCGAGCGAAGCCCAGCAGCTTGCATCTTGAAGCCTGTGTCTTCAGCCGTTCAGCCCATCTTGGGCTCGCGAAGCAGGCCTAGCCCACGGCCAAGCCCAAGCTTGAAGTCAAGTCCAGCTTTTGCTGTGGGCTTGCAAGGTTTCTTGGTCCGGTTCGAGTGTCCGTGGATGCTGCTGAAAATTTGGATTTCGGCCGCCGTCGCGCCGCCATCGCGGTGAACCGGTTTCCGCAATAAACGGGTGAGTTTATGCACTAAACTCTTCTTAGTAGGCTAATGACGTCTAAAGGGTGTTTAGTTTAATTTAATTAGAAATTAGGTGGATAGTTAGATTAAATTAGTACTTTTATTATGCAATTATGCATGTTAGGTGGTTAGATTAGATTAAGTGAGGTCTAGAGAAATTGTATTATTTATCTAGAAGGGTTCGGGAATTTTCCGAGCCCGTATCGATACTTAATTTAGTGATTTTGGCCTAGGTTGGTATTTTTAGAATTTAAATTGAATTATTTAATTAATTTTAGAAATTAATTAATTATTAATTATTTTTCCGAAAATTAGACCGGAATAGCCGGTGATTGGAATTTTGTGCTGATTGAAATGGTGTGATTGATTTATTTAATTGAATGCTATATTGTGCAATTTGAATTTAAGTTGTGATTTTGGGTAATTATCCCAAAATTGTATAATTTCAATAATTACTTATAAATTACCGGGGCGTCGGTTTACAACTCCAAAAATGTTTTCAAACTCTATATAAATAGTGAGATTTTCTAAAGTAAAAATATTATATTTTTGGCTCAGACCGACCGTGTACCCACATACAATTATTTTTATCGGGTACACTTTAATATGATGGAATTAGGCCAAGTTGGATATGTGATTGAGGAATTGATGTGTAAAGCACAAGATCCTTGGCCAGGAGTAACGTATCGTAGTTCAGCTTCAGGGAGCATTAAAGCCATTATAGATCTCTAGTAGCTTCGGTGAGCAATAATATTTTAGCAGCTTTGGTGAGCACTATAGATATCAGCTTCGGCGAGCATTATAGTTATCTAGCAGCTTCGATGAGCAAATGTTATTAGCAGTTTTGGTGAGCAAAATTTTAGACATCAACTTTGGGGAGCAATGATATATGATTATATCTATTTCAGCTTAAGTGAGCAATGTTCGAGTTGATAAAGTTCATGAATGGTATCGATTGTGTGGAGTCGAATAATTCTACTGACTGATGGTTGAATAGATTGACCAATAGATGGTCTTGGTGGTATGGAGTCGATTAGATCGATTGATCGATGACTCATTTTGATTTGATTGAATTGAATTGAATTGTTTGGTCAAGTATTTGATTTTACTGACTTGCAGGGTAGACCTGAGGCGAGGTAAGTTTCTATGATTGTGTGATTGAGTGGTTAAGACGCCTCTGGGTGTATTTCCCTCCTAATCGGGGTTTAGAGCATGGACTTGCTGAGACATTGTCTCACTGGTTATTGTATAACCATTTTCAGGTCCTTAGAAGGTGGTCGTGGAGGACCAAAGCCCCGGAGTTTGTGGAGGTGGAGTCAGAAGGATTGGCGTTTGTGTCCAACTAGTATGTCGTAGGACAATATCTTCGTTTTTGGAGAACCAGTCTTTTGTAGTCTTTTGGCCATAGACTTTGTACATGACTTAGTATATTTATAACGACATGTTTGTTTGTGAATTTGTTGTCCTACTTTTCTATCTTGAGATGGTTACCGTCAGGGGATTTATTATTCGCTTCCGTATGTACAATAAAAAGAAAGGGTCGGTGACTCGTCCTAGGAAGTCGCAAAATTTTATCGACCAGAGAGGGATGGGCATACGCTTAAGGAACGCGCTCAAGGATCTAGGCGTGACATAACCCGTTCGCGACATCTTTCCAAAAATGTTCGACAAACCATTCACAAATATCAAATCATAGTAAATGTCCGATCTTGATTTTATGCAACAAAAACATGATTTTAATAATTTATAATATATCAAATCTCTATAATTTTCAAGACATAAATTTACATATTCAAAAAAGAGATAGTAACACTCACTTGGGAATTCCTAAACCAAACAATGTATAACTGAACAAGCCAATGATATTGTAATCCTAACAATTAAACAAGAATCGATATTAAAACCAAATAACATACTATGGCAATTACGAATCAGCCAACTTACGCTTAAACGCTAATAAAACGACTCCTACGCAATAATAAATTGCTCACCTGAAGCTATTATCAAACCTAAATGCAACATTAAACTCTAATGTGAAACCCTAAAATCTCATTCCTACACAAGCGTTGCTCAAAAGCATCTCACGACAAACCCTTGCTCAATGACACCATAAATTACCATTTTCATGAAATCTCGAAATTCTACAACTCAAAAATTGAACTTTGCAATTCAATTTTGCCCTAATTCCGAACTCTACTCTGAATAGATGAACGGAGGACGTGATCACTTACTAAATGTTGCGAATCAGAGTTGAATAGGCTTCACGAGGTCCTCGAGGTGTGTCTGCGCAAAGCACTTTCTCTTTACCTTACATTTCTTATTCTTCCCTTCTTTCTTCCCCTCTCTTCTTTTCCTCTCCCCCACGGGCTCTTGGTCTCTGTCTCTTTTAAGCTAACCGTACACTTCACCTATTTTTGTTGCCTTCTTAACCTTTTTTGTCTTTTCTTTTTTTAGGTGGCTCCCACCACCTTTTTCACCCGCTCAAAATTCCAAGTATTGCAGGCATTACCGGTAACTTCTCCACGTCTGCTAACAGCTTCTGCCACGCTTTTGGCCATGATCTTTGTTAAAATATGTCTCAAGTTTGAGCCAAATACGAAATTCTGAATATTTTGAATTGAATATATTAGAGACGTTTGAATTGAGCAAAGAAGATCCGAAGATCATCTCCCCAAAATTCCGAATCTGTATTAGGGAGTTTGGCCTGAAATAGGAAAGTCCAAACATTGACTTGGACTTGGATTTACTTAAAATATACGGAAATATATTTTAGGCTGAAGTCAGCGAGATAAAAACAGAGGAAAGAGTCAAATTTTTAGGGTTTGATCGAATCATGCGAATTTCTTTCCGAATAGAAATCGGTCTGTCTTCTCTTGGTGCAATATAAATAATTTTATGCTCGTGGGACTCTCTTTAGCGAAGCACACATATTGAAGTGCCGTTTTACTCTGAGTGCCGTGGGTGTTCTGTTTGTGAGAGACGTTCATAGGTGCTGGGTGCTTGGCATTGGGTCTTCGTGTTGTTCGTGCTGCGAAGCTTACTCGTGGATTACATCCAAAAAGTTTAGTGTTGAAGCCGATCAAATCTTGTGGTAAGATTTGCGTGTAATTCTTTCTTGAGATTGAGAGATTATTTCTTGAGGAATTTCGGAGCTAAACATTGCGTACGTTATTGGGTGTAATTGGGGCTTGGGAAGAGAGTGTTTGAGTGACTCGAGTGTGTAATCTCATTGTATCGCTTTATTTATAGTGAAATTCGTCGCTGCTCTTCCTGTGGACGTAGGTCTTTATGATTGAATCACGTAAATCCGGTGTCCAATATATTTTCTTCTTCTATCTATATTATTGTTCGATTGCTTGCTTTTGCAACAATCTTTGCCAATCCTATATTTTGAGGGTTGAGATTTAAACTAAAAGTAACCGTGCTCACCTTTTAATATGGCTTTAATCATTATAGCCTTTTCTATTGGCATGCATTCCCACCGTTGCTACATATTTGTCAAATGCTTATCCCAAGTTTCTGGTCATGATCACCATATCCCAGGAGTCAAAGTAGCACATGCCAATTCTCATTATGAGTCGAATTCATACCATTCTCAACTTGATTGACATATTCAATAAATTATTATCATTATAAAGGTAATTTCTTATCTAAAAGAAGGGTCAACACTTGCCCATGACATTCAATTGTATGGGCAATGCAAGTGGATTTTTTTTTTCTTTTTTGATACTGAAAAGATAGCTATGAAATTTTTATTTATGGGGATAAGTGCACTAGAAGTCATAAAATTTGTTATAAAAGTACAATTGACTCCTAAAAATTTCAAAAAATGCAATCAAATCCTAAAATTTGTTAAATCGGTTCAATTAAATTATTTCGTTAACTCTGTTCAACTAAATTGACAAAAAAATGTTGATGTGGCTTTTTATTTATTATATTCTCTCCTACATGGTATTTTTTTTCATTATTTTATTTTTCAAAGTACTTAAGTTAGATTAAATAAATCAGAAAAGGATAATTTATTTAAAAACCAAGCACACAAAAAGGAGAACAAGCCATCGCTGGCCTTGGACGAGGCCTCAGTGGTCCCCAATGAGGGCTTGGCTGCCTAGATCTAGTGGAGGGCCAAACCCCTGTTTAGATATAGGGCAAGGGTTGTGTCCTCCCCTAGTTATGGGCCGCCAAGACCTCGCTCGAGACTGTCGAGGGTTGCTGGCCATTGGCGAGGCCTAGGCGAGCTCTACCGACTCTTTTTGATGATGGATGGCGGTGATCACCACTAGTAAGGTCTCAAGTTTTGTGGTTTTTTTTTTTCCCAGAATTTTTTCTCTTTCATTTTTTAATCAATTTTTTTTTAAAATTTCTAATATTTTTCTAACATGGCGCTTAGTGGATGACACATTGTCACCTCCTGTCTTAAGAAATTAATAAAATAAGACCCATTGGCAGTTTTCATTAACCTAGTTGGATAGAGTTAACATAAATACTTGATTGAATTAATTCAATAAGTTTTAGGATTTGATTGCAATTTTTAAAATTTTGTAACTCAATTACCCATTTGTGAGAAATTTTAGGAATTCCAGTGCACTTATTCCTTACTTATGAAGTGTACCATGGTTAGTCAGCACAGTTATAAGGAGGCATTTGCCTGAATCGAAACTTGCCGCCAACATCAATTGAATCAAAATGATCTTTTTTTGTTTTTTGTTTTTTGTTTTGTTTTTGCATTTGCATCTTATTCTTCTTTCATTTTCTTTAACTTCACTACATGATCGATCTTTTGAGCTGGCATTGAGAGTACTAAATCACTTATTTCTTCTTCGTAGCACATCTCTTTTGACTTGTTTCTTCATTTAATCATGTGACTGTAAGAAAAAGAGATAATAATACAAATGGTTCTTCAACTTTGGCTTAATATGCAATGTGATATCTGAACTTTTTGATTTCTTTAATATGATCCATGAATTTAACCTAACGTATAGTGTTGATCTTCAATGCAGTTCTTATATTTTTGGTAAATGTTTAAACTTTTCTTTTTGGCTAGAATCGTGAATGTTTAAACTAATCGTTAGGCTATATGAAAATATCCAATGTTATCCTTTAATTAATTTAAGTTCAAGAACAACATTGATCATTTTGACGTAGTCCAATGATTAATTTGAATATATATCAAAAGTTTAGAGACCACATTGAATAATATAAAAGTTCAAGGACAACATTACACATGGAGCCAAAGTTTAGGGATCGCATCAAACAATTAAAATTTCAGAGATCACATTGCACATTGTGTCAAAATTCATGGACCATTTATATCATTTTCCTTAAGAAAAATAACATAAAACCCTAAGGCTGCGTTTGACAGTCGGGATAAAATTCGGGATATGATATGATTTATCTTATCCTACATTTGGTGCTCACTCAGTACAAGATAAAGTCAGATATAAAGGGATATAGATAGAATAAAATTATCCTACTGGGGAGGTGGGATAAAGGTGGATATGATGTCTAATGTTCATAATAGGAAAGTTATTTTTCTCGAATAACAAACTTATTAAATTAACAAAATTGAAATTATATTTCAATATAAATAATATTTGAATTCTAATTTAAGTAATTAAAAATAAAAATAAAAAATAAATTTTAATTAATCCTATTTTAATTTATATTTTCAACTTTAATTCTATCTTATCTATAAGTTAAATATTTATATTTATTATATATTTAAATATTTTTGTATTTTAGGTATGTTAGTACGGTTTACTATTTGATAAAATTTTATTAAAGAATGATGAAAGGGGAAAAAAGAAATAATAAAGAAAATAATATAAAAAAGAGGAAAAATAAAATAAAAATAAATTAAGGAATAGTGTTACGAGAGATTTTCACCATCTTCGTTTATGAATTTAGGTTCATTTATAATGATATGCCATTTATATTAAAAAAATGTACATGATATGTGTGAACATATCTGACTTTAATATTGCGATTCACCAAACAATAGATATGATATAAAAAAATCCCAGGATTTCATATCCTATCCTATTCAGTCCTATCCCGATTAGAAATTCGGATGACCAAACGTAGCCTAAGCATGCTTTCTCTCTCTTTTTTGGTTCGCCATCCCGCAGTAATTGGCGCTTCAAGAAAGATGGCCATCACCTCCGGAACAACTGCCACCGCGGCTATCATCCCGGACAAGTAACCACAAACTAATGCCGTTCTTGGTAATTCCCAGTCACTATTCTTTTGTATAATGCATATACCTCATCCTTCTTTGGTAATTCGAGTGTCTGCGCTAGGTGCAACATACTAGTCCCCAAACGAATATGAAAATCTCAATGGCGATTTCCTAATTTATTGCTTATAAAAAAAATGACGATGTCTCGTTCTACGGACATTTAGTGACACCATAGATATAGCTAGCATTACTCTCAATCATCATATAATTTAAGAAATCTCTGTTTATCGACTCATCAAAAAAGCTGACTTGATATTATTTGTCGACATGCAAGGATGGCCAGGATGATTAGACCGCCGTGTTAGTATTTTCAGAGAAGATTGGCTGGAAACACTAAATTATAATTTCATGCAAAGTCTCAAGACAACATAAGAACAATAGAAGGACTTAGAATTAAATTGAAATTTGTATGATAAATTTAGGACTGAAATAGCAAATTTCTCATTTTTCATGTATATCCCCGTCAAATTTTTAATCTAAACAACAGTTGCATCTCACGTTTCTCTACGCTCTTTCGCAATTTTCGGTCAAGTCCAAAACAATCAATCGTTAATCACCTTCCAATCCAGAAAATCGTTAATCACCTCTGCTCGTCAAAACTGCTCTAATAAGTTTCCACATGAAGAACACCAAAACGTGAATTACCAAATTTGGACCACTCGTGGAAGCTTCACTCACGAGCGACGCGGAGCGAGCCATGGACTGAAGGAAAGCGTCGGCCAGCATCTGGCCAAGCCGGACTTGGGCCGGGGTGGTTAGATGGAGCCGGTCGGGTCCGAGAGGCAGCCCCTTGGCGTCGATGGTTCGCACGTTCGGAAGGTCAAGCCCCAGCTGTACCTTTCTGACCGTGTCGGTGAAAGGTCCCTGTCCTGATGCGATAGCCACCTGCCCACATTCACAGAGCAAACATGCAATTAAGCAATAAATTGTAATCCATTTAAGCGAATTAAAAAAAATGGAACCAAAATGTACATTTTTTCGAGAGGTTAGTGTGAATATCATTATTTCTTGATGTCCGGTTCATTAATCTAATGAGATGGGTGGTCGGGTGGTCGAGTTTTGATTATTTTGAACCTCTTTTAGAGGAAAAGCCGCTCGTGGACCTGAGGTGAACTAGGTTCTACCGTTGATGCGTCGTTTCCTGTTATTGTCTATTTTTATTTAAAAAGCTGCAGAAAAGAGACACATCACATGGATTCCCACGGAACCTTTCGCGAAACATTACTATATGTAACTATTATATGTCTGGTCTGGAATAAATATAGACTAAGAAAGTACCACATCGAGATGATCGCCGTTTGCTTAATTTTAAATAACGACTTTCATTTAGAAATTTATCATATTTTGTTCGAACAATCTAAAGTGAAAGATGCAATTGATTACGAGATGAAGCGTAAAGGAGAAATTCAATCACCTGGAAAATTGGGAGCTCGGGCGACTGCAGGTCAGTCCTCACATCCGTAAAGAACTTCTCCAGCCTCCCTTTGTACTGCACGGCGTCGCTTTCCTCCACCGTGTCGCTCTCTCCTTGGTACCACAAGAGCGCTTTGATTGTCCCCCCGTCATTCGTCCCGGCTCGCGCCCGCCTCATCAATTGGTCGTACAAAAACGTCCCTCTTTCCCACTCGCTTATCCTCGTCCCGCCGATTGCGCACGGCACCAAACCCACCAAGCCCAGACTCCGATCCCGGCCCAGGACGGTGTTGGCGAATGCCATACCCGGGCCGATCCCATTCATCTTGTTCACGTCGATGTCCGCGTGGAGCGGCTCCCGGGCCTCGACCCACGTGAGGTTTGCCGAGAGCCGGAGTATCGACGGGTTGGGGCTGCACTCGGGAGGGACGATGCCGTCCCACTTGGCGATCCAGCCGGTTGATGTGTCGTTGACCACACCGCCCCGGCCCGCCATGTTGCTCTGCCCGGCGAGGAGGAAGATGCTTTTGGGGCGTGGACTTGGACTTGGGCTCGGAGTGAGTGGCTCTGGATGGACAAAGAGGGAGTTGGTGGCGGCGGCGGCGGCGAGGAAGAGCAAGGAGAAGAGAAGCATTGTTGCTGGCTTGATACCTTGCGATGAAGCGTCGCAAAAGGGAGAGATTATTGCACCTCTCTCTCTCTCTCTCTCGCGTTAAAGTGGGTGCTTGGCTTGTTATATATGACCAACTTGACATCACTGGTCTTTCTTTAATAATAAACGTCTGACAAAATCATGACCTTTGAAATAAAGCAAATGATTTTCACGTTTGGTGTCGAATTATCTATTAGAGCTTGAGTTGTAAAGGGAAGGGGAGAAACTTCGAAGATTGTTCAACCTTGTGGACAATAGCAAATTGAGACCCATCAACTCCGAAAGATCCAAACTATAAAAGGTTGTATTTGAGTTAATTTGATGTTTTAATCGGCCGTCCTATCACCCAACGGTTAGTTTTGATTTATAAAACATGAATGGAATTCTTTCCACTCTGACATATACCTATTTTATTTTTAGTGAAACTATGGTTTGCGTACGTCCATCCCATTAAACGGAATATCTTGAAAGTCTAGAAAAAACAATGAATAACATTATAAGCAAATCTATTCATGTTTGTTTCTTCTCAAAAAAGGTTTCAACTGCCAAAGACTCAACAATATCATGTCATTTGAATAACAGTTTTGATCGACAATTTCCGAATTACACGATAGTCCTTGTTGATAATGAGATGGTTACAATCGAGAAAAGAACAAAAACTCGGTTGGGGTTAAATGCAAAGCGAGACTAAAGTTGGTTTGACAAGTTTGACAACAAGAGGCACAGGATCAAACTTAGAAATGCTGGAATTCAGTATATGAGTGGCTAGGTGTTGATACCTAATTTTGGAAAAATAAAATTGCATTTTGAACAAATAAAAAGAAAAAAAAATGAAAATTGGGGAAATTGATTTGATTGAATTATGCAAGGAAATATGGAATTCTGATGAATGTCCGGATTTTTTTAAATGCAGCAATAATTTTGAAATCAAGTGAAAAATGGACAAGAATTGAGCTGATTGCCAAATCATACAGATTTGATTTAATGTGATAAGAAATGGTAACTCGGGAAATGTCATGTAAAGAGACCGTTTCGAATCACTATAAAAGAGAGGCTCATTTTTCATGAAAAGGGGGGTGGTGATTTTAAAAAAAAATTCGAGAGTGAATTCAAGAAAGAATTTTCAGAGCAAAAAATGTGAGGAGTGCTTTTTCTTTCGGGTTTTTAAGCTCAAAAGCCCCAAAGAAAATCAATTCTTTTGTTTTGGGGAGAAGGGAGAAGTCAAAAGTCAAAAAGAAAATACAGCAGAGAGAAGAGACAGAGAGAGGAGACGTAGGAAGTGACGTGAGGGAGAGAGAGAAAAAAAAAAAAAAAAGAGAAAAGGGGGAACCGTGACTGTTCATCTTCCTCGGAAGACCCCTCCGACCGCGCTAGCCATGCTCGCGTCGTCCGCTTTGTCGGCGCCGCTCCCACAATCGCTCTACCGGTCCTGCCTCTGAACGCCGTTGCCGCTGAAACCCGCCGCCTTTGCCACCTACGCTCGTAGCACCGACGCTCGCCTCCGCCTGCACCGCTCCCCGCCGTGACCTGCTCGCCTCCACTTGTTCATCTGTTGTGAGCACCTGACGACCGTGATCTAACACCCAGCTGACGCACCTGCAGTGCTCCGCTCACTTGTCTGTGACTCCACGAGCACCATCGCCACTTCACCAGTCCCCTAGTCGCCGCGCCTCACTCACGATTTGCAGTGCCCGCCACCGCGCGCCCCTGTCCACGGTGTTAAATTGCTAAAGGGAGGAGAGATGAGGCTGAAACTTTATCTTAGGTACAAAGCAACCAAGTCTTTTACAAAAGACAAAATACATAACGTAAAACACACCATAACTACCCATATTCTCCATAAAGCACTTGCCCCACTAACACCTAAAAACTAGGATAACCAACACACGTGACTCCACTAACTCTAATAACTAAAAAACCAAATTAGCAACATGTGCAAAAGGAAATAATTATTATATCAACAATCCCTCCCTTAAACTGATGTTTGCTAACATTCAGTTTAAAGCCATGGCTTTTTTCACCGTGCAAACACCTAGTAACCTTCTGAGCTTCACTAATGACTCCATCTTGAGGGCCTTGGTGAATATATCAGCAACTTGATCTTCACTCCTGCAGTAGATTAGATCAATTGTTCAATCATTGCTAAGATCTCTCAAGAAATAAAACTTCACATCAATGTGCTTGCTTCTTCCATGTAACACCGGATTCTTGGAGAGTTTTATTGCTGAGTTATTGTCACAAAAAATTTTAGTAGGTCCCGGTTGCTTGAATTGTAACTCCTTAAGAATTCTCCTTAGCCAAATAGCTTGACAAGCACTAGTTGTTGCAACAACAAATTCAGCTTCTGTACTTGACAATGTGACAATTGGTTGCTTCTTGGATGACCACGAAATAGCACCTGTTCCAAACATAAAAGCATAACCCGAAGTGCTCCTCCTATCATCTTGATCTTCTGCATAGTCACTATCAGTAAATCCCAACAAATCGGACTTTTCACCATTCTTGTAAAATAACCCAAAGTCTCTAATTCCTTGCAAGTAACGAAGGATTCTCTTGGCAGCTAACAAATGCATTTGTGTAGGATTCTCCATATATCTACTGATTAAACTCACATAATATATTATGTCTGGTCTTGTTGTAATTAAATACATCATACTGCCCACAATTTGTTTATAAAGTGTGCTGTCAACCTTCCTCCCTTTATGATTTTTGTATAACTTTAAGCCAAACTCAACTGGAGTGTTTACAAGATTACAATCCTTCATATGAAACCTGTCCAAAATTTCTCCCACATATTTCTTTTGAGAAATAAAGATCCCATCATCCGATTGTACCACTTCTATGTCAAGGAAGTAATGCATCATACCAAGATCAGACATTTCAAACTCATCCATCATAGATTTCTTGAATTCTTCAAACATGCCATCACAACTTCCAGTAAATATAAGATCGTCAACATACAAGCAGACAATAAGCATTTTTTCCTTTATCTTCAATCTTGACAAAAAGTGTATGCTCATAAGGACATTTTGAAAAACCAACTTTAAGAAAATAAGTTTCAATATGACTATACGAAGCCCGAGGGGCTTGTTTTAGCCCATAAAGAGCTTTCTTCAATTTATAAACTTTATGCTCATTCCCAATCTTGACATAACCAGGGGGTTGCTCGACAAATACCTGTTCCTCCAAGTATCCATGCAAGAATGCCGATTTGACATCTAGCTGGAAAATAGGCCAAGAATTCTGTGCCGCCAATGCAACCACCAATCTGATTGTGTCATGTTTCGCAACTGGAGAAAAAACCTCTGTATAGTCAATTCCATATTGCTGCTTGTATCCCTTGGCTACCAAACGTGCTTTGTATTTGTCAACTTCACCATTTTCTTTCAGTTTTGTTTTAAAGACCCACTTTACACCAATGGTTTTTTGTCCATCCGGAAGATCGGATAGCTCCCAAGTATCATTTCTTTCAATGGAATTAATTTCATCATCCATCGCTTTTCGCCAATTTTCTTCTTTGACAGCACTTTCAAAAGTTGTAGGGTCATAGTCTGAAAATAAGGCAAAGTGAGTAATTGAATCTCCAATTCCAGTTACCTCATAATCTTCCATCCAAGCAGGCTTTCTTCTAACGCAACGAAGAGATTGGGCTTCTTCTTCATTGACTTCAGCACCTGTTGGTGAAATTCCAGCAACTATAGAAGTTGTATTTGATGAATTTTGGGGCATATAAGGTGCTGAAATTTGCTCCTGTTCAGCATCATTGTCATAAAGAACTTGGATAGGCTGCTGCCTATTCCAATCCCAAGTGTTCTCTTCATCAAAAACAACATCCCTGCTAGTCACAATCTTCTTTGTTAGTGGATTGAATAATTTATATGCTTTGGATGCTTCACTTACACCAAGAAAGACACATTTTTCAGCATTGTCATCAAGTTTCTTCATTTTCACATTCGGAACATGGGCATATGCGATGCATCCAAAAATTCTGAAGTGATCTACAGCCAGTCTTCTCCCACTCCAAGCCTCTTTAGGTGTCATATTATGAATAGGAAAAGTTGGACTTCTATTCAAAACATGAATACTCCAATTTACTGCTTTTGGCCAAAAAGTCTTTGGAACTCTTCCTCTTGCCAATAAACTTCTCACCATGTTGAGAATTGTTCTATTTTTCCTCTCAGATACACCATTCTGCTGTGGTGTATATGCAGCAGTAAGCTCTTTTCGAATGCCATACTCTGCATAAAAAATTTCAAATTCTTTTGAGCAATATTCACCACCACGATCTGTTCGAAGAGTCTTAATGGTCTTTCTTGCTTCATTTTCAACACGAGTTTTGAAGCTTTTAAATGTGGAGAAAGCTTCTGATTTTTCCTATAAAAAATAAACCCAAGCTTTTATGGAAAAATCATCAATGAAGGTAATTAAGTATCTTTTATCTCCATTAGAAGATGGATTTATGGGACCGCAAATGTCCGAATGCACCAGCTGCAAAACATCCTTTGCTCTTCATGACTTTTCTTTTGAAAATTGAGAACGATGCTGTTTGCTAACAACACATTCTTCGCAGACTTGGGAAGGAACAAAGAATTTGAGGAAGACCCGTCACCATGTTTTTCTGTTGGAGGGTCTTCAATCCACCAAAACTCAAGTGACCATAGCGAAAATGCCAAAGCCATGAGGGATCTTTCTTTTCAGCCATCAAACAAGACTGAATATTTTCAATCTTTAATGGAAACAATCTATTTGAATTCATAGGAACAACTGCAATAGTACCTCTAACAGAATCATAAATTTCACAGACACCCCTCTGAATGGTGATTACATAACCCTTTTCTTGTAATTGGCCAGCACTCAATAGGTTACTTTTCAAGTCAGGAACATACAACACATTAGAGATCGTTTCCACAAAACCATTCTTGGTTCTTATCTTAATATCACATTTTCCCATCACTTTCATAGTAGAATGATCCCCAAAACTCACAGTGGAATGAAAATCTTCATTTAGATAAGAAAAAGAAGACTTACTTCCACTCATGTGGTTATTGCAGCTTGTATCCACATACCAAATATCTGACTCGCGCTCCTTTTCATCTTGAACAGCCATCAACAACATTTTTGCTTCCTTTTCTTCAACAAAATTTGAACTCTTTGCCTTTTCTTTATTATTAGGCAGCCTAGTATAACATTAAGATGCATAATGACCAAATTTATGACATCTAAAACACTCTACCTTGGATTTGTTAGGATCTCGTCCTTTGCCTTTGCCTTGAAATTGGTCATTATTGGCTTTGAAATTCTTGCCAACATCTCTATTTCCTCGATCTCCCCTTCCTCTACTTCTACCTCTACCCCTTCCTTTGAAATTGTTGGAATGAGTATTGGTAGAAACCTTCAATGCTTGCTCCTCTGCTGTTGAACTTCTGTTCATTTTCTGTTCATGGACCAATAAGGAGCTTTGCAATTCATCAAGAGAGAGCGCATCTATGTCTTTCGACTCTTCAACTGAGCAGACAACATAATTAAACTTTGGTGTCAAGGAACGCAAAATCTTCTCCTCAATGGTGACATCGTCCATCTTCTCGCCATGGAATCGCATCTTGTTGCTGATCTCCATTGTTCTGGCACAATAACTAGTGACAGATTCCCCATCTTTCATCGCTAATGTCTCAAAATCTTTTCTCAAGGCTTGAAGCTGTGCACGCTTCACTCTAACAGAGCCTTGATATTTCTTCTTCATAGAATCCCAAATATCCGTGGAAGTTTCTTTGCAAAGAATAGTCTCCAAGATGGGACGATCGATAGCCTGAAAAAAATAATTTTTTTGCCTTCAGGTCCTTCAACTTTCTAGGTTCCAATTCTGCTTTCTGGGGATCTGTCAAAGCCATGCCTACTGGTGGCTCTTGAATTCCAGATTCGACAACCGACCAATACTCCTTTGATCGTAAAAAATTCTCCATCAACAATACTCCAATGGTCATAGTGACCATCAAAGCGTAGAATTGCTGGTTGAACAAAATTGACGGTGGCCATTGGAAATATTGCTACTGCAATTTTCTCACGAAAGTTTTTTTTTTTTTTTAAAACTCTCTCACGTTTCTCTCAGGCTCTGATACCACTGTTAAATTGCTAAAGGGAGGAGAGATGATGCTGAAACTTCATCTTACGTACAAAGCAACCAAGTCTTTTACAAAAGACAAAATACATAACGTAAAACACACCATAACTACCAATGTTCTCCATAAAGCACTTGCCCCACTAACACCTAAAAACTAGGATAACCAACACACATGACTCCACTAACTCTAATAACTGAAAAACCAAATCAACAACATGTGCAAAAGGAAATAACTATTATATCAACACACGGCGACCACCCGACGCCGCACCAACAAACCACGCAGCAGGACACCCGTTGCCCTCTTCCTGCTGGCGAGCCCCGCACCGGCGACCCGCAACTACCCGAGTGCCGCGCGCCATCGCCGGCTGTCCCCCGCACCCGCAACCTAATGCCTGAAGCCAGCAGCCCGCGTCCAACGATCGTGCTCCTGCCCTCGCCGACGCTGCACCTCTGCCCAGCCTCTTCGTCGCCGTCTGCTAGCCGTGCCAGAGGCGCACCTCCGCCGGTCCCCTTGTCGAAGCTTCGATGCTGGCCAGCCCCCTCTCCGGCTGTCCATCAACGTTGCTGTCCTCCTCCTTAGGTATTTTTTTTTTAATTTTTTAATTTTGTTGTCATTTATTTATTCATTTTAAATTTTGTTATTATTGATTAAGTTAGAATATGGTTTGTTAATGTTAAAATTTGTGCATTTTGTAGGCATTATCCGCTAGGATTTTGTCCGGAATTAATATAATTATTAATTTAATCCGAGAGACATCGGATTATTTTTCTAATTATATTAATTTTTGGTTTTTTTGGTAGAATTTTAATTGTTATCATTATAATTATTAATTTAATTAGTAAGACTTCGGATCAGATTTTTAGTTATTTTGATCCCTTTGTCGTGATAGTTAAGGTTAAGATAATCGTTAATTTGACCTGTGAGATAACGGGTTATTTTTTCGATTATTTCAATCCTTTATTTTATTGATAGCTTAGATTTAATATTTATTCAATGATTACTTATCTTTAAGAAAAAAAACTAAAAAAATCAAAATTCTGCATGAGCATATAGAATTAGTATTTTAGACATGTAGGTTTAGTAAATTAGGATTGCATTTTTAGATAATTTTTGGAATAGATTAGGATTGATTCAAGATAATCTTTGCACATTTCAATAATCTCATTTTTCTAAAAAAAATAGTTTTCTAAGATAGGATAAGGTTTAAGTCAAATTAATCCCTAGAATAAATTAGAAAATTATCCCTTTTTAGATAGATTAATTAGGGTTTTCATAAATTCTGAATTTCAATAAAAAATGCAAAAATACTAGGCGCATGTTAACTAGTTTGCATAATAGAAGCATTTAATCAGAGTTTGTTCATTAGTGAAATTAGGTCATGAGGTGCATGTTAATTAGTTTGCATAATAGGCCCATTTAATTAGACTTTGCATATTAATAAGATTAAGTCATTATGTTAAAAAATGCATTTTCATAAAAGAATTCTGATTAAAAAAAAAACCAAAAAAAAATTGTTTGCTTTGTGTGATGCAATTTATTTATTGAATGTTTGAGCATCCGTGTGGTCACCATATTTGCATGATAGTAGCTTAGGTCAAAATAAATCCAAAGCTGCCTGCAGAATCATTTTGAAAAATTAAAAGAAATGGTACCGAAAAGGTATTAGAAAATTCTAGTGTAACCAAGTCCCCGTACCCTTAGTCTCTGGTTCGTAGGAGTAAAATAATCCTCCCATTATTTTACTTAGGTGTCTAATCGACCTACCATAAACCGATTAGTGGCGACTTCTAGATATTAATCATTTGCATGTTAAATAATTGAACCTTAAGTCGCGATTTGGTATGGGTTTGGAAGCACCTGAGCTAAGTTTAAAAAAACTTAGTAGTCCATTAACCTAGTTTTAGGTGGTGCACCCGAAAATTAGGTCGCGACAACTTGGCGACTCCGCTGGGGACTTGTCTTAAAACACTTAGTGGACTTAGGCCAATTTTTCTTTTTCTTTTAAAAATGTTTTTGTTTGGTAGCGAGGATTCCAGGTACGTCCCTAACATTTCTAAGGTGTTAAATGTTTTTGCAGATGTGAGGTATAAGGGGAGTAGTCTTTGCTAACCTTTGTCTTGCAGGTTGGAGTGTGGGATGAATGATTTATTTTTCCCTAATTAGAAGTGCTGTTTGCATTTAAACTGTTATGCATGCTTTATTGCTTTAGCACTACACTATTGCACACACAACCTGTGGCCGGACCTGGGCTGCGATAGGATTTCTAGGAAGGTATTGAGAAGGATACTTCCTCCAAAGCAAGACTGCTATATGGAGGTTGACCTTCTCTTCCCCGAAATTTTTTTCATGGTGTCGAATGTGTTTGTCCATATCCGCGAGATTGCGTGACTATTGGACATTCCATTCGACTGAGCCGGGGTTAGGAGGACCTGACACGTTAATACGAGATTGCAACGGTCAGATCATCATCTTAGCTCCACTTCGTTAAGCCATTTAGAATAGAAATCGAGCCTCACATCTCATGCGCATGTCTATGTGATTGCCATTGATTTTCTTTGGTGAAGTAAGTCTTCTATCCCTATACCATGCAATTTATTTTGTCGTATTCTTGGGTCGGTCCATGACAATCTAGGTCAATCATTGATTTGATTCATTGTCAATTGGAAATAAAATGAGAAATTGCTAGGGAATGATGCATTTGAAAAAAAAAAAAAAAACTTTGGAGAATTTCTTTTTACTTCATGTCTAGAAAATTTGGTTTTACTAGGATATCCATTTTTTAGGAAATTCCCTTCTTGCATAGACTTTTCATGAATAAATGAAAAAAAAAAATCGATTAGATCGTTGTCGTGGATTGACTCTCCATTTACACCTCATGCTTACATGTTCCCGTTTATTTTCTTTAGGTGATCATGGAGCGATCTCGCTCACCCATTCGTACATGGCCGAGAGCTAAAATCGCGGATCAAAATGAGGTGCTGGACCATATCATTGTCAATATAAACAAACGAATTGCGTACCTCCAAAGTCAAGTCGATGAATTGTCTACTACTGTGGCTTGTCTCATCAAGCAAAAGGGCTATGATGATATAGGTTCTCTATCTTCAATGAGAAACTATGACTCGAAGAAGAGAGCCAAGAGGACTTTCGAACCGTCCTATTTTCCTGAGGTAGCTGAATTTGATGCCACTATGAAGAGACTAGTGACATATCTAGAAGGAATAATCTCTGACCTGAAGGATTTACATCACAAGATCAAGGAGGGTGAAGAACTCAAGCACACGTGATTCATGATCCTAAGTAGTTTGCTTTCCTTATTTAATTAGGGGCATGTTCAATTGCACCTTCCCCTGCGTGGGAATTCTTATTGCTTTTTAGAGATTGGTAAAAATTTCTTCTGTTTTGCTTTAGTGCTTGAATATCACATTTTTCATTCCAATAAATGTAATTTGATTGACGAATATCAATAAAATTACAAGTTTTGTTTTGAGGACATGATTGGGTATGCCAAACCAGTCCGGTGACAATATCCAATAATGAAAAGAAAATATCATCCAAGGAGAATTCTGAGGACTGGGGCTTCTTCATGCTTCCTCATCCAAAAAAAATCCAAAAAAAAAAAAAAAAAAAAAATACTTTTGAAGCCATTTCCAAAAGCATGCATTAGGTTCGCACTGTTTAATTTTCTAACTCATTTACTTGATGTTTCAGAGCATTACTTTTTCGGTCTGACGAGAAAGCATCTGAAAAGGTACATTAGGTTGCAATGATAGATCAATTGGCTCAACTATTACTCAACAGATGTCGAATTGGGAGCACTACAGATTCACCTTGATGTTGCATAGTATCCTATTCATGCAAGTTCTCTTATGCAGGGGCAAAAGCGGATAGGGACAATCCACAGACATCAACTGCCAAGGCAATCCCATTGTAGATGAATCCTTGAATGAATGCTTAAAACCATTTTGTAGTGTGGAAAACTGTTTGTTTTGGAGTTGATAATTTTTCATGCCTAAAGCTGTTGAGCTCTTTAAAAAAAAAAAAGATTTTGCATGATGACTTTTAGCCACCAATTCCACTAAAGAATATCAAGATGGACTAATTGATTGAGCATACTAATGAGACGAGTTGGGATGATGAAAGGCAAACCTTATCCTATACACAGTCCCCTACTCATGCACTTGTGAGATGAGTGTAGGAAGGTTCATATACACAAGATAAAGAGTTCTCTCGCAAAAGGTACGGCAACCGAAATGATGGGAGGCAGTTCATTTCTTTATCCCAAACGCTACAGGTGATTCATTGCTTAACCCTTTTGAGCACATACACTTATGGATATTCTTTTCAAATTACTCTTGTCAAGAATCACTCCACATTGGGGCAAACGGGAGATAAAGTGGCATCATAAGGTGAGAAAAATGAATTGAAATTTTCTTGCTCTCACTTGCATCAATCTTCAAGTCGTGCTATTGCATTGAATTCATGTGTTAACTTAAGTGCCTTAGGATGACGAAGAGCATTTCTTTCTCTATCCTACATACTTATACCATTTGCATAGCCCACTTGAGCCTGCAATTTCATTTCTTTAAACTCAGTTGGTGATCATCCCCCACACCGGGGCAAGGCAAAAGGCAGATGAAGACCCTTGAAAGTTCGATTGTCATTCAAAGTGTAATTTCTTGATGCATGCATTGTGCGCAAGATTTGAAATCAAAATAGAACCAAGGGGCATGAAAAAAGCAGTGTGCCTGGTAAAAGCAAGGCCAACGCCCATGAAAAAGAAATAAAAAATGCATGAAAACTAGGGGCATGAAAAAAGTGATGTGCCTAGTAGAAACAATGCCAATAAAAATGAAAAAGAAAGAGTCATGATAGGTGACTATCAGTTGCAAAAGGTTGTATTTCAATGGAGCAGTACTCAAAGAGTCAAGATCAATAGCGCATCCCTGGCAAAAGAGAAGACCAGCAACAATGCCTAGATGATCATCAGCTTGAGCCTAATGATCCTTTCATTTTAACCCATGAACTCGGCCTATGTTATGTCCCTTACAAAGTCTCTTCAGATTAGGGCACTTGAATTAACCTAGGGGTTCATATGTTTATAAGCATCGCTCAAAGAAGTGCGAACAAGATTATTTCTTTATCATTTTGCAGGGTTCTTGACTTGTAAACCCGAAGATGATTGCGAAGCTGTTCTTTCAATAGCCTTGACTCAAAGAATCAATTTGTTAAGCCATTGACCAAGCCCATAATATGGTCCATGTTAAAGACCTCTCATATTGGTAAGGTCGTACCGCTTGCGAGAATACTCGGACCCCTGTCGATATGATGAGATGGAGTGATTCTCTTTTAAATGAGAGTGAGTGAAAGTCCTTTCTAACCGAAAGTCTCTCATTTAGTATTATTAAGAAATCCATGTCATGAGTGAAAATTATCTTGAACAATAATTCTCTAGTAGAAATTTGGGTAATGCAAAGGTCATTATGCATGAACCCCGATTGAATTGATAAAACTTCAGTAGATTTTGAAGTGTACGTTCCAGAATAGCATTAATTGCTTATTTCTTTCGTGAATGCATTTTTGCTCTAATCATGTCTAACAGGTAATGTTTTCTCAAAGACCCAAGATCTCCTAACATTCAAGTTCCTTTCAGAATACCTCATGATATTAGGAGATGATGACCTATCACAAACATTCAAGGTCCATCATTGATGTTCCAAATTTCTACCAGGAGGTGAGAGACCTCCACAGGATATCTAAATCCCAGAAGACATATCCCCAAGAATCAGAGATATCACTAGGGAAGTATATCTCTACTCATACTCTAAATACTTGTCATTGTGCAGGTATTCTCTCCCAAGTGCATCAACACTTGACTCGGTCAAGCTGTTTTTTATATCTAAGTCCCTTTACATTGACTCGGCGTGCTTTCGTAGCCCGGTGTCCTTTATATTGACCTGGTGTGCTTTCATAGCCCAGAGTCCCTTTACATCGACCCGGCGTGCTTTCGTAACCCAGTGTCCTTTATATTGACCTGGCGTGCTTTCGTAGCCCAGAGTCCCTTTCATCGACCCGGCGTGCTTTCGTAGCCTGGTGTCTTTTATATTAACCTGGCGTGCTTTCGTAACCCAGAGTCCTTTTCATTGACCTGGTGTGCTTTCGTAGCCCGGTGTTCTTTATATTGGCCTGGCGTGCTTTCGTAGCCCAGAGTCCCTTTACATCGACCCGACGTGCTTTCGTAGCCTAGTGTCCTTTACATTGACCTGGCGTGCTTTCGTAGCCCAGAGTCCCTTTCATCGATTTGGCATGCTTTCGTAGCTCGGTGTCCTTTGATATGACCTGGCGTGTTTTTGTAGCCTAGAGTCCCCCTATCAAATCGACGTGCTTTCGTAGCCCGATGTTCCCCTTCATCGACATGGTGTGCTTCCGTAACCCAGAGTCACCTCATTAATTTGGGAGACATATCTCTAAGGATCAGAGATACCGCTAGGTAAGTATATCTCTATCCATATCTTGAATACTTGTCATTATACAGGTATTCATTTTCAAGCACCAGCACTCGATGGAGTTCCCCCCCAAAGAATTTTCCCAAATTCATCAGGCGACTGTAGAATGGTACGAGTCCTGAAAAATGAATCCCAGTTTAGGCGACCATAGAATGGTATGGGTCCTAGACGACACCTATTCAGGCGTCTGTAGAATGGTATGGATCCTGAAAATGAATCCCAGTTTAGGCGACCGTAGAGTGGTACGGGTCCTAGACGACACCTATTCAGGCGACCGTAGAATGGTACGGGTCCTGAAAAATGAATCTCAGTTTAGGCGATCGTAGAATGGTACGGGTCCTAGACGACCTCAGTTTAGGCGACCGTAGAATGGTATGAGTCCTGGAAAATCATTTTTTTCGTCAAGGCGACCGTAGAATGGTACGGGTCCTAGACAGCATTCAGGAGACCATAGAATGGTACGAGTCTTGGAAAATAAATCTCCGTTTAGGTGACCGTAGAATGGTACGGGTCCTAGACAACTTCAGTTCAGGCGACCGTAGAATGGTACAGGTCCTAGACAACCTCAATTCAGGCGACTGCAGAATGGTACAGGTCTTGGAAAATCATTTTTTCATTCAGGCGACCGTAGATGGTACGGGTCCTGGAAAACCATTTTTTTTTTCGTTTAGGCGACCGTAGAATAGTACCGGTCCTAGACACAACCAAACAATGCCATACTAGGCGACCGTAGAATGGTACGGGTCCTGGGAAGCAGTCACTTTGCGAAGTCATGTTACTATTCTGGGCGATCGTAGAATGGTACGGGTCCTGGACATGTAACACTAATCTATCTTGAGTTACTCTACCATCCTCGAAGGTAAGTAATTCCAGATAAGTTCCTTTATCATTTGCATTAGCATTTCCATGCATCATATAAATTTCATTTCAAAATGGGATTCATTTTCCAAAAAAAAAAACAAAAAGTCATTTAGTGCATATGCATAATTAAAATTATGTCTCAATTTGTCTTTGAAGGCAACCTCTACGAGCTCACCTTCAAAGAGGGGTAGCTGTTGACACCTAATTTCGAAAAAATAAAATTGCATTTTGAAAAAATAAAAAAAATTGAAAATTGGGGAAATTGATTTGATTGAATTATGCAAGGAAATATGGAATTCTGATGAATGTCCGGATTTTGTTAAATGCAGCAATATTTTGAAATCAAGTGAAAAATGGACAAGAATTGAGCTGATTGCCAAATCATACAGATTTGATTTAATGTGACAAGAAATGGTAACTCGGGAAATGCTATATAAAGAGACCGTTTCAAATCACTATAAAAGAGAGGCTCATTTTTCATGAAAAGGGGGGTGGCGATTTTCAAAAAAAATTCAAGAGTGAAATCAAGAAAGAATTTTCAGAGCAAAAAATGTGAGGAGTGCTTTTTCTTTTGGGTTTTTAAGCTCAAAAGCCCCAAAGAAAATCAATTCTTTTGTTTTGGGGGAGAAGGGAGAAGTCAAATGTCAAAAAGAAAATACAGTAGAGAGAAGAGACAGAGAGAGGAGACGTAGGAAGTGACGTGAGGGAGAGAGAGAAAAAAAAAAAAAAAAAGAAAGGGGGGAACCGCGACCGTTCATCTTCCTCGGAAGACCCCTCCGACCGTGCCAGTCGTGCTTGCGCCGTTCGCTTCGCCGGCGCCACTCCCACAGTCGCTCCACCAGTCCTGCCTCCGAACGCCGTTGCCGTTGAAACCCGCCGCCTTCGCCACCGATGCTCGCAACATTGATGCTCGCCTCCGCCTGCACCGCTCCTTGCCGTGACCTGCTCGCCTCCACTCATTCATCTGTTGCGAGCACTCGACGACCGTGATCTAACACCCAGCCGACGCATCTGCAGTGCTCCGCTCACCTGTCCGTGACTCCACGAGCACGGCCGCCACTTCACTAGTCCCCGAGTCGCCGCGCCTCACTTGTGATTTGCAGTGCCCACCACCGCGCGCCCCTGTCCACGGCGACCACCCAACGCCGCACCAACAAACCACGCAGCAGGCCGCCCGTTGCCCTCCTCCTGCTGGCGAGCACTGCACCGGCGACCTGCAACTGCCCGAGTGCCGCGCGCCATCGCCGGTTGTCCCCGCACTGCGACCTAGCGCCCGGCCAGCAGCCCGCGTCCAACGACCATGCTCCTGCCCCCGCCGACGCTGCGCCTCTGCCCAGCCTCTTCGTCGCCGTCTGCTAGCCACGCTAGAGGCGGACCTCCGCCGGTCCCCTTGCCGGAGCTTCGACGCTGGCCGGCCCCTCTCCGGCTGTCCATCAATGTTGCTGTCCTCCACCTTAGGTAGGTTTTTTTTTTTTTTTTTTTTAAATTTATTTATTCATTTTAAATTTTGTTATTATTGATTAAGTTAGAATATGGTTTGTCAATGTTAATATTTGTGCATTTTATAGGCATTATCCGCTAGGATTTTGTCCGGAATTAATATAATTATTAATTTAATCCGAGAGACATCGGATTATTTTTTTAATAAAATTAATTTTTGGTTTTTTTGGTAGAATTTTAATTGTTAAATCATTATAATTATTAATTTAATCAGTAAGACTTCGGATCAGATTTTTAGTTATTTTGATCCCTTTGTCGTGATAATTAACGTTAAGATAATCATTAATTTGACCTGTGAGACAACGGGTTATTTTTTCGATTATTTTAATCCTTTATTTTATTGATAGCTTAGATTTAATATTTATTCAATGATTAATTATCTTTTAAAAAAAACAAAAAAAATCAAAATTCTGCATGAGCATATAGAATTAGTAAATTAGACATGTAGGTTTAGTAAATTAGGATTGCATTTTTAGGATTGCATTTTTAGATAATTTTTGGAATAGATTAGGATTGATTCAAGATAATCTTTGCACATTTCAATAATCTCATTTTTCTAAAAAAAATAGTTTTCTAAGATAGAATAAGGTTTAAGTCAAATTAATCCCTAGAATAAATTAGAAAATTATCCCTTTTTAGATAGATTAATTAGGGTTTTCATAAATTCTGAATTTCAATAAAAAATGCAAAAATACTAGGCGCATGTTAACTAGTTTGCATAATAGAAGCATTTAATCAGAATTTGTTCATTAGTGAAATTAGGTCATGAGGTGCATGTTAATTAGTTTGCATAATAGGCCCATTTAATTAGACTTTGCATATTAATAAGATTAAGTCATTATGTTAAAAAATGCATTTTCATAAAATAATTCTGATTCAAAAAAAATTGTTTGCTTTTTGTGATGCAATTTATTTATTGAATGTTTGAGTATCCGTGTGGTCACCATATTTGCATTATAGTAGCTTAGGTCAAAATAAATCCAAAGTTGCCTGCAGAATCATTTTGAAAAATTAAAAGAAATGGTACCGAAAGGGCATTAGAGAATTCTAGTGCAACCAAGTCCCCGTACCCTTAGTCTCTGGTTCGTAGGAGTAAAATAATCATTCCATTATTTTACTTAAGTGTCTAATCGACCTACTATAAACCGATTAGTGGCGACTCCTAGATATTAATCATTTGCATGTTAACTAATTGAACCTTAAGTCGCGATTTGGTATGGGTTTGGGAGAGCCTGAGCTAAGTTTAAAAAAACTTAGTAGTCCATTAACCTAGTTTTAGGTGGTGCACCCGAAAATTAGGTCATGACACTAGGAGACGCAGATTACATGTTGAATCTTTATATTTGCATTTTTCCGGCATGTGTGTGCCTTTCTTCTCTTCCAACAGGTTCTTTTGTAGTCCATAACCTCTAGGATCCCACCTTTTCACGTTCTAGTTGTTTCCCATGTTCTGAAGTGTCTCTCATGTTCCAATGATTGTTTCCAACTATTGACACCTAAATTTTGACAACCTGATTAATTGTTTACCGCATTAAAAAATTAGGGATTAATTTTTAACCCCTAAACAAAAATATTAAATGAAATTGCATAACATATAGTTTTAGGAGCATTTTTTTTATTTGCATTGGACCGGCGATGGATGGGTTCGACTTGATGGTTCTGAGCTTAAATTTAACGAGTTGGATTAAGCCCGCGGCGAGAGGGAATTGGCCCAAGCCCATTGTTCTCTGATGGTCGACAAATGACTTATGAGGAATGGAGATTTGATATATTTGGAAAAGATTTGTAAAATATTTCATATATTTATGCGATATATACATTGAGTGATATATTTCGCATCAAATTCGAAGATTTTGGAGGAAATATCAAAATAATAAAAAAGAATATTGCACTCGGAGGATATATTGAACGGCATATTTTTTTTGCCTCAAAATGAGAGAGATTGCATGGTCATAAGAGATTTCATGCGGAAATTTTCTTTCCCAGATGAGATCATACTATTCACCTATAAAATACCGCTTGGTCGAGAAAAAAGAGGAGGCCACACTAATAGAATACACGGCCATTATATTTCGCAGCAGATTGGAAGATTTCGGAGGAAATATCAAAATAATAAAAAAGAATATTGCACTTGGAGGATATACTGAATGGCATATTTTTTTTGCTTCAAAATGAGAGAGATTGCATGGTCATAAGAGATTTCGTGCGGAAATTTTCTTTCTCCGATGAGATCATACTATTCACCTATAAAATACCGCTTGGTCAAGAAAAAAGGGGAGGCCACGTTAATGGAATACACGGCCATTGATAGACACACGAGAGAGAATAGAGAGGAATCGTAAAGGGCTTCAATCGAGACAAACCTGCGGCGTGGCAATAGAGATGGTGCCAAGGGGAACGTGAAGAAGCACGCCCCTATCTCCCAAATTGTAGCTGCTGGACCTTGCTTCCACGTTGCTTTTTAGTCTTTGTTTGACATTTCATCATCAGTCTTGGTTCCAAGACAGCCAGAGCGCCACCAACAGCGGCTGATTTTGTCCTGTCTTACTCCACGTCGCACCTCCCATTACCTCAGTCCATCGTGTTGTAGGATTGCCAAGTCAAATCCTGATCAATTGACGTAGGCTGCATTTGGGAACGGCTTTTCAAGGGGCTTCGGGGGCTTAAAGGCCTTTGGGCCAAAATGAAGGTGTTTGGGAACTGCTTTGGAAGTCCCATTAAGGCAAAGCTGGCATTTGCAAGGCTAAGGGTGCGTTTGGGAACCACTTCCCAAAGCCCCTTGGGGGTCCAAAGCCCCTTGGGCAAAAAAAAGAGTGTTTGGCAAAACACTTTGGAAGGGACTTAATGGCAAAGCAAGTATTTTTAAGGCTGAAAGCCCAAGGTAGGTGAGGACCTGCCTTGGGCTTTCAGCTTTCTCGGCATGCCCATGCAATACTGTTCACTTTTTTTTTTTCCAAAATTGTCCTCAAGAATTTTTTGTTTTTCCGGTGCGTGCCCTTGGATGAAACACTGTTCATCTTCTCCGGGCCAATGACTGCTACAGGGACACCGCGACCTAGGCGATCTTCGTCAGAGAGTCGGGCGACCTCCGCGAGTCGCGACGTTGCCGGCGATCGTTGCCTGCTGCACCGCGACCTCCGCACGGAGCTCGCTGGGGCCGCGCGACCCACCTGGTCGCCGGTCTAGTGGTCGTGACCAAAACTGGTGCCGGAGGCTCGAGCGGCGACCAGATTTGGGTCGCACGACCTCACCGCGCCGGGATCTAGGTGGTGGCGGGGTCGCGTGACCTTGCCGCCCCCGCATCCGGGCGGGATCCGGGGGCGGCGAGGTCGCGCGACCCCGCCGCGACCCGATCCGGGAGGCGAGGTTCTCCCGTGACCTCGACGCCCGGATCTAGGTCGCCGGAGGTCGAGGCGGCGTCGCGCGCGGCGTCGCGCGACCTTGCCGCCCCGCATCCGGGTCGTCGGAGGTGGAGGCGGCGTCGCGCGACGTGCGTGACCTCGCCGCCCCAGATCCGGGGTCGCCGGAGGTCGCGACGGTGTCGCACGAGCTTGTTGCCCAAGAACCGGGGTCGCCGGAGGTCGCCGGAGGTCGCCGACGACCGCTGCCCTTGCCGGTCAATTTTTTTTTTAAATTTTTCTTTTGATAATTTTTTTTTACCACAAAACTCCTTTGTAAATGTAATTCCCCAAACACCATTTTGCTCAAAGTACTTCACAAAGAGCTTTCAAAGTACAATTTACCAAACACAGGTTTGCATTTTTGAAAACACCTTTAACTTAAAGGTCTTTGCATTTTCCTAAAGACTTTCCCCAAAAGTGGTTCCCAAACGCACCCTAAAAGCCCAGGGCAAGTCTTAGGCTGCCTTGGGCTTTTAGCATTCTTGGAATGCGTCATGTTACTGTTTATGTCTACTGTTCATCTTCTTATGCAGCGGTGTGGCTGATCAGAGATGAGCTCGAGAGGCTGGTGAGGTCACGGTTGAGGCCGACGAGGTCGCGGTGACCGTCACCGGCCAGTCGTGCGACCCTGGTGAGTCGCGGTGACCGCTCGTGAGTCCTAACGACCGCCCGCGAGTCGCGTCACTACGACCCAGCTCTGGGTCACGCGACCTCAAGCACGACCCATATTTGGGTCACCGGAGGTCGTGTGACCTCGCGGCGACCCCGATCTGGTGGTCGTGAGGTTGCGCGACCTCCCACAACTAGATCTGGGTCGTGCCGATCATTGCGAGGTAGCACTGCGAGGTTGCGTGACCTCCGGCAACCTAGATTTGGGTCGCCGCGAGGTCCTACGGCAGACCCAGATCTAGGTCGGGCAACCTCCACGAAGGGCCGCCGGGGGTCGCTCGACCCTAGGCGACCCTCGCCGGAGGTCGCCCGACCCTAGGCAGCCCTCACCGGTTGTCTCGGGGGGCTGCCTGAGGCCGCCGGCGAACTCTTTTATTTTATTTTGATAATTTTTTTCTTTTTTTAATTAATCACCAAAGTCCTTTGTAAATGTAATTTTTCCAAATACTATTTTAGTCAAAGGTACTTTACAATGGACTTTCAAATTATAATGGACTTTTAGATTACTATTTACTAAATACAGTTTGCATTTTGGAAAACCCCTTTAACTTAAAGTCCTTTGCATTTTCCCAAAGGCTTTTCCCAAAAGTCCAACCAAATGCACCTGTAATTGAGCTTCCAAAGATAGTCTAGCAAATCCAAGCGATCTCTCATGCCACTCTCGAGTCCCTCGTCGTTCCATCCGTGACTCGTGTTGCCCCGCCGTGCTGAGCTGCAAATCCCCGATGTGAGCTGCTCCAAGTCATTCTTTGGCCACATGTCAAGACGAGCTGCTGTCTTGTCAAGCTCGTCCCCGAACCAAGTCATGCTGTGAAGCTTCTACTTTGTAGATTCGTTGATCGTAAGCACCACCGCGAGCCTCACCCAGCACCACCACATTGTGTTGCGAGTAGCTGTTCAAGGATCAGAATTCGGAAGCCAATATTCGAAATTATGTGAAAATCTTATCTATTTTGATTTCCGAAAATTTCGTTTCCTTATTTGAAATATTTGTTGATGCACATAATTGAAATTCCCGATATGCTATCATATCTGTAATCTCAAGTAGCCTTATAAATTAGAAAATCTTCCTAATTTCATAACGTGCATACGATTGACAGTTTGATTTTACGTCCAAAGACTCACAATCGGATGGAAAAATTGCTAATCCGATCTCACGCTCGAGATACGATTCGCGATTTTGTTAAAAATTGGTCAATCCGATCTCATTCGTGAGATACGATTCATCAATTTATTAGACGGATATTAATAATATCTTGCCTAATTTGTTGTCGTGTTGTTTGAATCGATTTTATTTTCGTAAAAGAAAACCCAAAAAAATATATTTGAGTTAGATTAGATTCATGTTAGAATATTTCTTGTTTTAGGGTCATTTTGTATGTTTAGAATAGGAAATCTATTTATTTCGAATTTTTGAAATAAAAATCCCAAAAAACATTAATTTAGGATGTTAAATTTTCCATTGCATGTGTAATTATTGAGTAATTTTAATTTCGAAATTTTAATAAAAATAAAAGAAAACATAAAAATTATCATGCACATGTCATGCACGTCATCTAGATGTGTGAATGTTAGAATAGTTGCATTAATCTTTTCTATCACTAGATTAGGTCATTTAATAAATGTCGCGTGACACATAGTTCGCATGTTAGGTTGCATGTTGCATGTCATTTTAGTTAAAAGATTTTGTACATCATTGCATTGCATTGCACTGCACGTAATTTCTAGGCTTCATTTAAATAAAAGAAAATCTTAAAAGAGATTAAATGATTGCGTGTTTATTAGAAATCATATCGAGAACTGTTGATCTGAATTCTGATATAACATTGCAGATGCTTTCGTTACTATGAGGTAAGTCCATAATTGATTTATTACTTTATAGGTGTTAAATTGGTAGTTTGCGCACTCGCATGATCACTTCATATGTTAGGAAAAGTAAATTAAAATCAATTCAAGCTGACTGCAAAATATTTTTTTCGAAATAAAAGAGAAAAGTACCAAAAGAGCGTCAGAGAAATCTAGCGTAATCAAGTTCCCGAACTCACAATCTCTGGTTCGCAGGAGTAAAGTAAATCTCCCGTTACTTTACTTAGATTTCTAATCGACCCACCGAAAATAGATTAGTGGCGACTCCTAATTGAAAAATCATTAGCATGTTAAGAACTTGAACCTAAGTTACGAATTGGTATGGGTTAGGGAGAGCCCGAGCTAAATTTAGGCTTAGTAATCCATTAGCCAAACCCTAGGTGGTGCACCCGAGGTTAGGTCGCGACACCAATATCTAGCATGTCCGGTAACTAAGTTGGACTAACATCGCCAATAACTTCTCCATGCCTGCTAACAGCTTTTGCTCACTGTTACTGCCTATCCTGTATTCCGAGGGCTGAGGTTTAAGCCAAAAATGACGGTGCTCATCTCTTTCTATGGCTTTTTAATCATTTTAGCCCTTTGAATTGGTCAGCATTCCAACCGTCACTCCACGTTTGTTTGTAAGAGTTGCTTTTTTTGACTTGGTCAACTCTCGCGAGCCCCATTTAGGAAAAATGAAAATTAACTTGGTCAACAAAGAGAGAAGGGGACCTCAGGTAAGACAGATAAGACAAAGAAAATAAAGGAAAGGGGTAAAGAAACGGGAAGAAAGAAAAGGGAAAAGAGGGTTTTGCAAGTACTCGCCATGGATGCCTTGCCAAGTCGATTTAATTACGTATTATAATACTTGGTAAGTGATTGTGCCCTTCGGTCGTCTAATCAAATTAATATTCAAAATTATGGCACAAATTCAAGGTATATATAAAACACACACACACACACACAAATGATAGTTTAGAAATCAATTTGGACTTACCGTTTGCTCGAAACAAAATTTTAAAATTGACCTCGTGTAACACACAATCAGTGGCTTAATCATTTTGGACAAGTGATTTGTGGGCATGTTTGAGTTGTTTAGTTAGTGCTTAAGCTTAGTTTAGTCAAGTTGTAGTTAAGGTAGCATTTTATTTTATTTTAATATCGTTTCTCACTTATTTGATAGGATTGCGAGTTCGATGGTTCGAGTAATCTTTGTTATTTGATCATAGGCATTCTGAGGTGAGTGGTGCTATCATTTCTTCAAGTGTGTGACCTCATGTTTGAAAATGATATATTATGAGTTATAAAATAACATTTTTATTGCATCAAAATCTGGATCGGGCATTTATTGCTCTTTGATTATTTGAGAAACGTGTTATGGAAGGTGCTGTGAAAATTTATTTACATTGCGACTTGATCTATGGAATGAGTTCTAAAATGATTTAAGAAATGTTAAATGAAAGACATTTCAAAATGTTATCGGTTTATGAAATGAATTTCGAAATGGTGTGAGAAATATTTGGTGAAATATATGTATTTTGTTTGATAAACAGAGTTGGGAAAAATGATATATTTTGGACTGTGAAATCTTTTTGTAAAATAATTACGTTGACCTTGAGTATGATTTATGAAGTGTGATTTGATTCTGTATGTAAACCCGATTTATGATAAGGACTCTGGATTGATTTTGTGCAAAAAGTTGATTTGTCAAAGGTTATGTTTTGGTTTGTGAAATCAATTGTGATATGAACTGGTAAAGGACTAAGTGCTACACGATAACGTGACTTCGTGGGAGCTACTTCTTGGGTTTTGTAATCAAGAGCTAAGTGCAACACGGCGACTCGAGTTGCGTGGGAGCAATCTCTAGGGCTTTGTACTATTGATATACGTTGGAGACTAAATGCTATACGATAACGTAATTTCATAGGAGTTACTTTTAGGGCTTTGTAGCTAAGGGCTAAGTGTTACACGATGACTTGAGTCATGTCGATGAAACCTCTAAGGTCTTGTACTATTGATATACGTTGGTTAAGAATTAAATGTTACACGATAATATAATTTTGCGGGAGCCACCTCCAGAGACTTTATTATTGATATACATTGGTCAAGGGCTAAGTATTGCACGGTGGTACGAATCTTGTGGGAGTGATCTTTAAGTCCTTAAGTACTCAAGGACTAAGTGTTACATGATAACGTGAGTCTTGTGGAAGCCACCTCTAGAGCCTTGATGTAACGACCCGACCCCGCTCTGAGGTCGCGAGGGTTATTGTTGCAACGTCCCATGCTTGTCGGCGTCCTACTTCATTTATCTTGTTAATATGCACATGTGCAAATATGTACAAGTATTCTCCCAGACAAACAACAGTTGGAAATTAGGGATAACACCACATATGAAGCACACTACTTTAAATTATAACAATACATTTATAAGCCTTTACTCTATAGGCCATTTTTCCTCTTTACATCACACTACAAGTATCCTCATAGGCCAGGGGAATTCCGATCTTCTCTAGTGTGACTGTAGTTTCCAAAACTGCCGTGAGATTTTCATGCCTGCAAGTTTGAAAGATAAGGGAGTGAGTTGGAAACTCAGTAAGTAAAACTCCCTAATTCTCTACTAGGAGGACATCTCATCATTAAAATTTACCAGGCATGGCACTTGCGATACAATGTCAATGGCAGATTAATAGTAAGTTCATTGCTATACCTCAACTACATACATCTGTCCATTCTGACGTACTTTCAAACTTTAGCTTTTCATTGAACACATCATACACAATCATACCTATACATACATTGACACGCATAAAAGATTCATTTAACTTCATATTGGCTCGACCTAGCTCTCTTGACTTGACCAAGGCTTCCGACTTTATGTTGGGTTTCCTGGCTCGATTAGGGTATCTTAGCTCGATTGAGGCTTCTTAGGACTAGCTTCCCAATGCCCCAACGAGTTGCTGGTTCCTTTCCTTCGCTTTACTTTCTGTTTCATGAGTGCATATTAGATTTACCGCTTTCCTTAAATTGTTTTGGGTGTTTATTTATCGTACTGTCTTTAAATTTCAATTGGTTGTTTACTTTCCTTTTCTTCTTCAATAGAAATAGAACGGCATGAAATTGACCATTTATGCATGATCACCTAGTTAATTCCTCATTCGAACAAAAAAGTAAAAAGACATGATGGACACCATAGGAAATACGACAAACTATTAGGTATGGAAGGAGCTATAATAGAAATATTAACGTAACCCAAGTCCTTGAACTTTAGAATATCTGGTTGTGCAGATATTGAGGGACTGCCCTGACCCTCAATTGGGTTTTCCAGCCGACCCCAAAAAATGAGGTTAGTGGAGACTCCTAGAATCATGTTTTAGGTTGTTAAATAAAACTAATAATAAAATGACAACGCCATGCGGGGTATGGGTCTTCTAGAGACTCACCGTGGTTTAGCATACTTGACGGGTCTAAGCCAAATGATGAAGTGATGACATATATAATGGATATGCCCTCGAAAGGACTACTATGGTAAGAATATCCCTAAATTCGCCTTTCACACCCAATCTCCTTTTTCAAGGTGAATCCTACGTATGGAGGCAAATCATGACACCTTTTCGCTGTCGCGTAGGGTATGGTTTGGGAGGACTCGTGTTCGTGTAGACTTCAAATTCAATGGGCCGAAACTAAAGATGTGGTGATGACGTCTTTGGTGAACATGACCCCGAGTGCGAACTCATCAGCAAATACCCTTAAATGCCGCCCCTCCTCGACGAGCCTTGCCGGAGGGTGGGTCACAACATGAGCGTTCCAAATTCTGTCTAGATTTCACTTGAAATCTAAAATCTATCCTTTAGGATGAGTTCCACATTTTTTAGAACCTGAAGTCTTCCATGCATACCTTAGAATTGGGAACCTACCCCATCTTAGGTTTCAAGGTCGGTTCTAGGGAACTGGCCATTTTTTTTTTTTTGGTTTCATTTTTTGTTAAGCAAATGAAAACGAACATAATAACAGAAATGAACGTTTCTCATTTATCAATAGTAACAATTCATGAAAGGTGAATACATAAAATAAAATAAACAACAAAAAGTTTAGGGGGACAGAAGAGAACGCGTGAGTTTGGGTCAAGTGTCCAGAGAGAATTGTGTACGAGAAAGTGGAAATAAGGAACAGGGAGTGAATTGCACCTTATCGGCCTGTTGAATCTTCAACCGTTACTTTCATGTAGACAAAACGAAAAATAATATGCACATGAAATCTAAAGCGTATCGCTCTTTCTCTCATCTGTTTTCGCATTAAAAATTTCCAGAGATTACACTTCTAAATGGCCTTGGATATGAAAGCTTAAAGGGATTTTCAAAATCTGTGGCGATTTTGATTGAGTGCGAGTCGGATTTCAGACCCTTCGCTAGTCTGCATCGTAGCCAAGTCGTCCCATGTAGATGCATAGTTCATGAGGAATCAATCCCCTCTCCTTGGTCCAGCGTTCTTGAGGTGCGAGTTCTAGTCCAGACAACTCACGGTTTTGATTCTCTGATCATATTAGGGACACCAAGTACTTTTGATAATTTTTTACATGTCTCCCCCTAAACTCCATAACCGAAAAAGCTAGTGAAGCTTGACTTAAAAATGTGTTTTGGCCATTTAGGTTTCCCGTTCAGTTCTCTTGGGAATTGGGAATCGAACCACATGGTACAAGTTTCTAGAAATATGAAATTGAAAACCGGATCGATTTCTACCCTGAATCATAATTCAAACTTATTTTTTTGATGGCCTGACGTTAAAAAAATCGTCTCCATAAAGAATTAAGAAGTTTATTTGGGGAGTATGTCCAAAAGTCAATGTCAAAAAGGAAATTACAAAATTTTCAATTATCTTATCTAGTGAACAATTAATCATTAACGAACAATGCGCCAATTAAGAAGTGTATTATAGTGATGTTCAAAAGTCAATGTGGAAAAGCAAATTAAAATTGTATAACAATTTTAGTTTGCCAATAATTTATTATTAAGAGACAATGTGCAAGAAAATCAGATTAACGTGATCATTGAGATACATAATGTAGCTTCGTTCAGATGGATTCATTGAGCTGAATTTAAGATTTTGCTTTTGCTTAGCAAAATGATGAAAGAGGCATCTTCGATTTATAACCATGTTTTTCTGCAAGGATAGTGAGAAGGTTAAGGATGTGTTTAAGTTCAAAAAGTTTTAAAAGAAAAGATTGTCTTAAGCTGTCACAAATGGATACGGTTTCAATTGTTTTAGGGAATACCAATGAATTGAAGGGTTGATACATGGAGTAAGAATAAACATGATGCAAGAATAAAGAAGAAAAACTTGTTAATGCAACAGAGAAGCCCGTGGAATATTCGACTTGGATTAGCCGCAGTTGCTACCTATTACCAGCAGCTCGTTCCTTCATCAAGTTTTATCTAGTGTTCATGTCGTATCAAAGGCTAATGCGACACCAAGGTTCGCATATGCTGAGCTAAAGAAAGCTACGGGGAATTTTTAGCAAAGAGATCGGAAGAGGAAGTTGAAGATTGTGTACAACGGTGTCTTGCCTGATCATGGGAAAGTTGCGATCAAGCGGTTAAATGAGGTGAATCAAGAAGAAGAAGAGTTCCTGGCTAAAGTGAGAACAATTGGGAATCTCAATGACAATGAAACATCTTTTAAAATTTGCCGAAGCCACTTTGCTTCTTCAACAATTTTATCTAAAGCAACAAACTTTGATTCCATTGTGGAGCGCACTATGAGAGTTTGCTTTAAGGATTTCCACAATATTGTAGTACCTCTTAGCATGAAGGCATATCCATTAGTTGATTTCAATTCATCGGAATCCGAAATCCAGTTTGCATCACAATAGCCTTCCAAAACAGTTGAATATTTGCCGTATTGTAAAACATAGTCTTAAGTTCTTTGCACATAGCCAAACACTCTCAAAATCGCATGTCAATGCTCATGACCAGGATTACTTGTATAGTGGCTTATTTTCTCTATTGAGTGCGCAATATCCAATCTAGTACAGTTCATGATGTACATGATTCTGCCAATCACTTGAGAGTACTCCAATTACCTGATACTGTTTCCAACAATCTTTCTTAAAGTTAGGTGTTGAAGAAAATGATTACTCGCATCTTTAATGTCAAACCCTTTGAATCTCTCCATTACCTTTTTAATGTAATGGGATTGTGTTAAACCTAGACCATCAGAATTCCTTAGATTTGTGATATCGAGTACAACATTTGCAACACATAAGTCTTTCATCTCAAGGTTTTTCATGAGAACACTTTCGTCAATTTTGATACCCTGAGTGTTATCTACAAAAATCAATAAGTCACTGACATATAGATAAATAAGTACAAATCTAACTGTCATGCATTTAGTGTACACACATTTATCACATTCATTTATTCTAATTTTGGATCATCATATGATCAAACTTTTCATGTCATTGTTTAGGAGCTTTTTTAAGTTCATACAATGATTTGACAAATTTACACACTTTGTGTTATTGTCCTTCAACTTTGAATCCTTCTGGTTGTTCCATATAAATCTCCTCGTCGAAATCAGCATTCAAGAATGCAGTTTTCACATTCATTTGATATACCTACAAATTGTATAGTGAAGCTATAGCAATTAACATCCTAACTGATGTTATTTTTGTTACAAGTGAATAAGTATCAAAGTAGTCTAGACCCTCTTTTTGTCTAAACCCTTTCGCAACATGTCCTGCTTTATACTTATCTATCGATCCATCGGTTTTACGCTTCCTTTCGAAGATCCATTTACATCCAATTGATTTATTTTTTGATAGAAGATCAACTAATTCCCAAGTATGATTACTTAGGATATAATCCATCTCATTGTCAACAGCTTCTTTCCAATAAGGAGCATCTGGAGTTGATATTGCCTCTTGAAACGTTCGAGGCTCACCTTCTAACATGTACATTAGAAAATCAGGTTCAAAAAACTTTTCAATCCGTGATTTCTTGCTCCTTCAAAGTTCGGTTTCTTTAGCCTAAACTCATCATTCTCATATTCAGATTCTCTAGATCTCTTCTAAGAAGGTTCACCTTAAATTCTTTTTGTGGGATATATATCCTCAAAGAATTCAGCATCCCTTGAATCTAGGATAGTCTTGGCATGGATTTCCACGATTTCAGATTTATGAACCAAAAATTTGTATGTGCTACTATTTTAAGCATAACCAATGAATATGCAATCCACCATTTTGGGTGCCAATCGAGTTTGATTCAGAGGAGGAATTGCCACTTTGGCTTAGGCACCCCCACACTTTCAAAAATTTGTAGGATGGATAACCTTCAATTCATAACTCATATGGAGTCTTACCTTTTTTTCTTATGGGGCACTTTATTAAAAATAAAGTTCGTAGTTAAAACTGCCTCCCCCCACAAGTTTTGAGATAAACTCGAACTCAAGAGCATGGCATTGGTCATCTCCTTTAGAGTTATGTTCTTCTGTTCAATAACTCCATTTTACCACAGAATGTAAGGTGTAGTTATTTGGAGAATTATTCCCAAACTAGCATATAACTCCTTTAAGTTGGAAGAACTATATTCTCATCTTCTGTCAAACCTAAGCACTTTGATTTGTCCATCAAGTTGGTTATCAATCTCATTTTTATACTTGATAAACATGCATATAGCCTTATCTTTGCTAGTTAACAGATAAACATAACAAAATCAAGTACAATAATATATAAAAGTGATGAAGTACTTCTTTCTACCTCTACTTTCTACACACTTTAAGTAACATAGATCACTATGCATTAATTGTAGAGGTTCACTCGTTCTTTCAATGGTTTTGAAAATTTCTTAATAAACTTAGTCTTAACACAAGTCTTACACTTATAATAGACATTCAACTTAAACTTTGGAATTAGTCTCAACTTTGCTAACTTCTTAATTATATTATAGTTTATATGTCCTAATCTACCATGCCATAGATAAAGAGACGCAATAGTGTAAACTAAAGACATTTCTTTATTACTGGCCTTTGGGTATAAGAATTTTGAGTTTACACCAATGATAGCCACATTAACTTTGGATAAGTCATTATACAAGTAACCTTTCCCTACATACATCCCCCCTTTAGAAAGTACAAACTTGTCAGATTAACCTCCTTGACAAGTATGGGCCTAGAAATGAGATTCCTTTGGATCTCCGGTACATGCAGCATATTGAGCAATGTGATTTTTTCCTCCCTAGAGGTGAACTTCAGGATCACATTTCCTCTCCCAACAATATTTGCTATTGTAGAGTTAGCCTCATAGAGCTTCTCTTCTTCCTCAACCTTTTCGTAAGACGAGAACATGTTTTTACCCACACATATGTGATTTATGGCATCCACGTCCAACCATAAGTCGGTATTGTTCACCACCAAAGATACCTCAGACATCACCATAGCAATAAGTCTCTTAGCATCTTTTCACTCTATTAGATTTAGCTACTTGGCTGCACTGCTACCCTTGCCTTTGTTTGGAAAGCTCCACAGTGTTGGGCTTCAGTTCCACAGGAGGGTTTGCATTCCTCCTATTATCCTCCTTGATTATGAGGCGTAGAATGAGATTTTCAAGGCTCATATTTTTTTGTTTGTGCTTCAAATAATTTTTGAAGTTTGACTAGCCCAAAGCTGCCACTTGGAATGATTCACTAAGTGTCACTCCTTTAGCAAATATGTCGTTTAGAATTATTTGTACTTCTTGAAATTAATTGATGACAAATTTAGAATCCACCATCTTGAATTCCAAAAATTTGACAACCACAAATTTTTTGGTGCCTGTGTCCTCACTTTTGTATTTCTTTTCTAAAGACTCCCATAACTATTTAGCACTTTCAATGTTATAATAAGCATTATATAGGGAATTCACCAAACAATTAAGGATATAGTTTCAGCATAGCAAGTCCTTGTGCCTCCTGTTGTGACATGTCCTCCATAGGCTTTGTTGGGGACGGATGAGGAAGGTGAGCATCAATTCAGGATTAACCCTGGACTGGCCCAACCCTGTTGGTCCTAGTTCGGTTCCTAGGGAGACTAGGTTGGTCCTTGGTTCTAGGATTCTTGGACTAGCACTGTGCGAGTTAGTCCTCAGTCCTGAGAGTTTAGGGTCGGTCCAATCTGAACCAATCTTGACTATATATATATATATATATATATTATATCTAATACATTATTTATAATTTTTTTATATAGAGAAAACCTTAAAATAAATGGTGTCAACAACATTAAACAACTCTTTAGTAAGGAGTTCAAGTAATTTTACATTATTATTTAATAACTTAGATTTTTAATATTTTTTACCGCGTCAATAATCATAATTTACGAAGGAGGAAAATGTTTTTGTGAGGAGTCCTCATGGCGTCCAAAAGGGCATAAATAGCTCTCTACGATATCCTCCTTTAGCACTTGTTCTCTTTTGTCTTATTTGTCCTCTTAGTCTTCAATTTGCCAAAATTGAAAGAAAAAACTTCTCCACTCGCCATTTAACACTCGCCTCGCTCACTTTGGGTCACTAGTGCTGCTCGCCACTTGATGCTCGCTTGGCTTGTTGCTCCCCGCTCAACACTCGATGGTCACTCTATTCGACGCTCACCCCATTAGACCCTCATTGCTTGCGTTTCTTAGCTAACCTCGCTCGTCATTGAACTCATTGGGTCGATCTGATCCTCGATTGCTTTTTCAAGAAGTACAAAAAGTGAAATAGAAAATTATTGGTTGGTCCTAGGTTGACCTTGAAACAGGAACGAACCCATTGGGTCAGTTTGGTCCTTAATCGCTTTCAAGGAGTACAAAAAATGAAATAAAAAATTATCAGTTGGTCTGAGTTGACCTTGGAATCGAACTGACCCATTGGGTGGGTCTGGTCCTCAGTCCCAAACTTAATAGGGTCGGTCCTCGGTCCCAAAATTGAGGACCAACACTGTACTGGTTGGTCCTAGGGTTAAGGGGTAGACTGGCCCAACTCGGACCATGCTCACCTCTAATGAAGATTAGGGGTATTTGCTTGCAAGCTTGCACTTGGGGTCATGTCCACCAAAGACTTCATCACCTTGCTTTCGATTTTGGCCCATTGAATTTGAGGTCCACACAAATGCGGGTCCTCTCAAACCTATATCCCGTGCGATAGCGAAAAAATATCGTGATTCACTTCCACACATACGGTACACTTTAGAAAAGGAGATAGAGTGTGAAAGGCGAATTTAGGGGTACTCTTACCATGGTGGCCCTCTCGAAGGTACTTTGGCTCAAAATGATGGCATCACTTCATCCTTTTGGAATCCTACCACATTGAGTCTACTAAACCACATGAGTCTATACGAGACCCATACCTCACATGACGGGTTCATTTTATTGTTAGTTGTATTAGACAACCTAACATATAATTCTAGGATTCGCCACTTGCCTCGTTTTTTGGGATTTGCTAGAAAACCCAATCGAGGGTCAGGAGTGATCCCTCGATATCCGCGCAACCAGAGATTCTAAAGTTTGAGGACTTGTGTTACGTTAATATTTCTATTAATGCCCTTTTTGTACCTCACAGTTGTCATATTACCTAACATGTCCATGTGTGTCTTTTACTTTTTTGTGTACTATGAAGTTAACAAAGTGATCATGCGTGGATGGTCATTTTCATGCCACTATACTTCTACTTAAAAGAAGGGAAATAAAGCAAAAAATTGAAATTTAAAAGACAGCGCGGTAAGTAAACACTCAAGACAATTTAAGGAAAGCAGTAATTTTAGCATGCAATCTTAAAACAGAAGTAAAGAAAGCAAAGCAAAGAAAAGCATGTAACTCGTCGGGCATTTATACAATGCCAAAACAACTTGAAACATATATCAAGGAATAAATGATACAAAGATAGGGTAGGATTGGACATCGACCATTCGTCATCTTCTGAACAACCTTCTCCATGAGCCTATTCTATTTCTATCCTATGACTAATCTAAAGTATCAATTAAAAATTACCTCTGTGGCATCCCAAAATTCAAGACAACCTCTAGATGTATTAAAGCCCATGATTAGGTAATGAAATTACCTTTGGTTTATGCTTTAGCCATTGGTTTTCTTTTAAGATCAAGTGTTATATATTTGTGTTCATGAGTTATTGAAATTAGTATTATAGGATAAATTAATGAGAAGAATTTATTCTTGGCTATGCACCTCATAGATTTAATCCCTATAGTTTGAATGTTACAAGATTATGGTCATATGAAATTTAAAATTTGAAATCCATAAAAGAGAGAATTAAAGATGAATAATTAAAAGTGAAATTGGGGTTTACTAGCGTTAAACTTTAGGCCCAAGGGTATTGGACCTAAAGTGGGCCAATTGGCTTGGCCCATGAGGCCCATGAAGAGGGCTGCCGTCGGCCACAAGGGGGAGAGGCCGGCCCAAAACCTTCAAGCCCATTATGCATGGATTTTGCCAAGTGGCAAAAAGAGGACTTCATCCATTGGCCACTTTGGGTGGCTCCTAATCATTTCAAATGATGAGTAAGAGAGAAATAAAAAGGGGAGAGTGACCGGTTATGGGGGGGGCTGTCATCCAAGGTGAGAAAGAGAGAGAGAGAGGGTTGCCGAGAGAGTGAAGAACCGAGAGAAGGGAGAAGCCGCGCGAAGGAGGAGGTCTGCTCGTCCGTCGCCCGTCCGTCCATGAGTCCGTCGCCGTCCGTGTGCCGTTGTTTGCTCGGTACAAAGGCAAGTTGGGATCCATATTCTGCTCTTTCATGCTGTATTTTGCATGTGTGTTTGAAATGGTGATGAATCTCGGACGTTTAGGGTGTGAGAACCGAAGCTCGAGTGTGTTGTTCTTGAAATAGCATCCTGTTTTCGACTATACCGCCTGACCCAGAATGTTGTAGAGGCTTGCATGTGGGTTTTGAGTCGGATTTTGGCTTTGACTTCTTCAAGAAAGTTGTAGAAAACATCTCAAAGTATAACATAATAAAATTTGGGACAAAATGGTTGAGTTTTGAGGGGTAAAACCCTCCCTCTACGAAAACGCTAGATCTGGAACTGTTTTGTTGACCTCTTGGTGGTTTTGTGTGTTGCATGTCACTTTTTATTGAGAATTTCACTTCTACTTCTTCAAGAAAGTTATAGAGAACATCTTGAAGACTAACATAATCAAATTTTAGGTAAAATGAACAAGTTTAGCCTAGTGAAACGATTGTTCCCTTGAAGACGATAGATCTGGAAGTATTGCACTGGACTCCAGCGACTTCGTGGACCATAAAGTGACTATCCTTTGAGAATCTCACCTAGACCCCTTAATAAAAGTTGTAGTGGACCTCTTGAGGAAAAACATATAAAAAATTCAGAGGAAATGAAGGAAGATAAGTAGGCGAAACCTTGATTTTTCAGAGACAGCTAAACTGGACTGTTCGGTACTAGGAACAGGAGCTTCGACCGTCTATAGTTAATTATCTAGGACGAATATGACATTGATGTCTTCATGAAAAATCTACCTTAAGGTCTAGACTATAACCTGGTAAAATTTCATAATTTTTGAAGGTCATTCGGGTATTTAAATTGAAATATTTCAAGAACTGCGCAATCTGATTTTATCCGAATTTTGCAAGCTTTATTGTGTGAGCTATATCTTTTTGTGTGAAGTTCTTTTGGGCATGTGTTCTTAATGGAATTACTACCTTTTGTCTTGACTATCACATGTTCTGATTTTACAATTTTTGAAGGTCATATGGATATTTAATTTATATGTTTTCCGAAATTGTGCAAGCTGGAATTTGGTAAATTTCAAAAAGTCATGATGTATGGATCATTCTAAGTTGTATGGACCCCATGGATTGTGTTGTCATAAGTGATTGTATCTTGCTGCATGTATGATGATTATTGGAAATGCATATAAGAATCAAATGATGAAAATGATCTTGCTTGCCATCACATCATATGCCATGTTGAAATTAAGCCATAATTGTAAATGTGAACTATAATAAGTGAGAAGGCCGTCGAAGGTGTGAGCCGACGATGCCCCGGGAGTGTCAGGATACCTGGCCAGGGAGTGTAAATGCCGGATGCCCGGTGGCCTTAAATGGCTGAATGCCGGAGGGTCCTCGGGAGTTTCGAGATGCCCGGAGAGTGGGGGAGCCGGAAGCCCGGAGGTTTGTGCCGGGGGATACCTCGTGATGCCAGTTGGGGTGCGAGATGCCCGGCAGGTATTGTGCCGGATGCCCGGAGGTTTGTGCCGGAGGTTCCTCGCGATGCCAAGTGGGGTGCGAGCGATAAATGTGGTATGCAAACATTGGTCCCAGGAAAAAGAAATGTAGTGGCCCAAAATGAAAGAATAAAATTGGGAAATTGAAATTTAATTATGCATGGTATGGCAACACGTATGCATGAGTGCATGATGGTGAGTGCATGGATGTATGTGCACCTATGGCATGATGGTACATGTGACTTGATGATGATGAGTGCATGGATGTATGTGCACCTATGGCATGATGGTACATGTGACATGATGATGATGAGTGCATGGATGTATGTGCACCTATGGCATGATGGTATATGTGACATGATGATGGTAAGTGCATGGATGTATGTGCATCTTTGACATGATGGTATATGTGACATGATGAAGGTAAGTGTATGACATGATGGTGATGATTATATGAGGATGTATGTACATGCGGTATGATGACATATGCATGGTATCAAGGTAAATTATGCATGGATGCTTGAATGACATGTGTTATGCTATGATTGTATTGTGTGATGTATTGAGTGGTTTATCGGATCTTTTACCTACTGAGTGGTTGTACTCACCCATTCGGGGACCAACATTTCTGATCAGAAAGATGCCGCTCCCTGCTGTCAGGGGGGGCGTCTTTTACGGCCTTCCATCGGATGTGGAGGTTGAGTGTGTGGAGATTGACTGTCCCACCATTCCTGGTCTGACGTTCATTCGGGTTCGTGCGATAGTGATGTATGATGTGGGCCTGGCTGGGGGCCCGGTCATACAGGAGTTCATATCCGTTCACGTTCATCGAGACGGAGTGATGCGGGGGATGTTGCCGCCGCCACCGCCTGACGCACCGGGGTGGGTGTGACGGCCTGCGCGTGAGGAGTAGGAGCTGCTACTTTTTGGACAATAGCCGACACTAATGGATGGAAGATTTTGCATGATCGACATAGTGGGTCGAGTTGTCTCTTTTTGGGGTTATGGCCAAGTGTAGCTAAAAGTCTTGGCCTTTCTTTTGTTGTACTGACCCGAGAAAATCCATCATGAAAATATGTAAATAAAAGTGTCTTGGCTTTATCATTTTTTATGGTATATAGTGGTGTGCAATTGTATCATGATTGTTGGAGGGAGAATTGGTAAGACTTAATTATGCTTCTGCAAATATATATATATAAAATGCCTAGGAACTAAGGTTCTTCTTGGGTAATATGTGGTGACCTTAGGCGCTTTCGGGGTGCCACAACCTCAAAGTCACTCATGGCAATCAAACAGGTAATTCATGGCAATTAGGGAGCATATCATTTCATGTCAAACATCCAAGGAAAAGTAATCAAACAATTAAGGATGGCCTCGAAGTCAGCCTTTGATTGTCCATGTAACGAGCCACACTAAGACCCCCTATGAAGCACAGACAAGCGCTTCGAGCTTCCATGTTGTGTCCGACACGCTCAGACACGCATTGACCACGTGTTGACACGTGGTCAACTTTTTTCAACACGTTCCGACATGCATGTTCGAGAAAAGATCGTTGAAGAAGACAATGGAGGGTGGAGATGAGATACGAGGGCGAAGGAACAGAGGCAACGCCATGACAGTGAGGGAGGGCCTGCTGCAATGGAGGGTTGGCGACGAGGCTGAGGCTGCGGCTACGAAGGAGGAAGGGTTGGAGGAGAGGCGGTGAGGCGACTGAAAGAGAGAAGAGAGGATCGCAGGAGAAGGAGGAGGTTGTGGTTAGTAGGTGATGGGGGGAAGGGGAAGAAAGGGAAAGAACCGGAGGTGGAGAGGAGGGAGGGGGAGGAGAAACAATGGGTGATGGAGGGGTGGAAGAAAGGGGAAGAAACGAGGCGGGGGGCTTGGGTGTTAGGGTGGTGTGGGGGTGAAGGGGGAGAGAGAGAGAAATAACATGTGAGGTGACTAATGAGGAAGGGGGGTGGCGTGAGGGGAAGGGGGGAAGAGATAAATGATGACAGGTGGGGGAGTGGAGGAAACGAGGGGAAAAAATCATAGGAGTGGCGTGAGGTGAGAAAGAAAATCTAGGGAAATGATAGCACGGCAACCTGAAAAGCTCAATGCACTACAAAAGTGGGGCGTGTTCTCAACGCACCCTCTGTCCTAGTGCACTGCAAGAGATGAGAGTGAAAACCTCTCTATTTTCTTTTTATTGAGAACAAGCGTGGAGGCCAGGATCGGGAAGTTCTCGATGCGCTCCGAGAGAGAATCTCTTTCTCCTTCCTCTCACTGAAGTGAGTCCACCTGCCTCCTTAAATTTTATCTTGAATTCAAAAAACAGCATTGAAGCCTCTCTCTCAACTTGTCTTTCATCATCCCTCTCTCACCATCTGTCACAAAACGACGAAATTGCACATGAAAGGAAAGAGAGGGTTGGTTGCCGTTCCAATGTGCTCCTTCAACGGTAGAGAGGAACAAGGGAGGGAAATAAATTTTGGGGAACGAGGGTTAGGGAAAAAAAAAAAAAGAGAGGAAAATAATTTTTGGACGGCAATGTTATATTTGTTAAAAAAAATTAGCTAAAAATAATTTTCAATAATGAAAATACTAAAAGTTAAATAATGATAAATTTTAATTATTATAGAAGATCATAGATTTTTTTTTTTAAATAAGTTAATTATAATTTTTTTAGCCATTAGTTTCATCTATAATTTTTTTGTTAAAGTTAGAAATATGTTCTCAAATATGAATACGCATTAACTATTAATTTGTGTTTCAAATTTCCTATGAATACATTTATTAATATTATTAGTACAAATTCATTGTAAGCTCTTTTTATTATTTATTTATTTGTGAATTTGAATCTAATTAATTAAAAATAAAAATATTTATTTAATATATAATGTGTCCCAACATGTCAAAATTCTCTATTTTTTAGAAATGACGTGTCGGTGTGTCGTGTTGTGTCGTGTTGCGTGTCCGTGCTATTTAGAAGACCCCTACCCAATTATTTTAATGGTTTGCAGTAATTAGCCATCACTTGTGTTTACAAACAGTGATTAATACTAACAAATCTCTAATTTGGGTTCTAAGTGTCAACTAAAGTACCCCATGGGTACATGCATCGCACCTATGCATAAATCTAAACTCACATGGATAGTTTAAACGTAAGCATGCATGTAGGCTATTGGACCTTGGTTCTCAATCAATCAAACAAATTAATAAGCTGGCATCGGATCACTCGTTCAACTATCATGTGCCAAACACATCCACATGCATTTCATAGCAATTGAAAAGATCAATATATGGATTATGTGATGCCTAAAAAGATTTCATGAACAATTGGCAAGAAGATGCATTATTTCAAAAGGATTCGACAAAAAGGACATAATTTCGTCAATGCCATGTAGCACATTTAGCCATCAAAGTTAGCTTGGGCGCATCGAAGGGCACAACTGATCAAGCGTTGTAGACATTCTAAATATAATCCGAACTTTGACAAATTTTATGTCAAATCGAGATTTTTAAGGAAAATGTTAGATAGGGACATGATTTTATTGAACCAAGAATCACGTCTAGTTAGTAAGGTGAGCTCGGGTGCATCAAGGGCACAACTAATAAAGCATCATAAACGTCTTAAACATGAATTAAGGATTCAATAAAGTCATGTCAAATTGAAATGCAAAGAAATATAGGCATCGCATGAATGAAAATTGGATTTGAATAAACCAAAATATGAAATTCCAGATTGTTTTGCAACATTTGAGGGGTTTGAAAAGCATGTCAAAACGTGGCATAAAGGATTCGAGCAATTGAAGTATTACCTATGAATAATTGGTCCTACAAAAATACGGTACATCAAGCACTCAATAAGAATTACTTCCATGAAGGAAGTTTCTTAAGATAAGTTACAAGTGAATTTCTAAAAATCCAAGAACACAGAACAACGCATCAGGAACGGCAAAAGAACGCTTCAAGTGCCATAAATTTGGCCAAAGGGACACTTAAGTGCCATAACTTACGAAAGGTATACTTAAGTGCCACATTCGAAGAAAAATGGATCACTTGAGTGCCACTCCGACCAAAGTCCGGCCAAAACATCGACGTGGCATTTTTCCGGCAAAGCGCGCCCAAAACGATGCCGTTTTGCATGCTGACATGGCGAAATAATGCAAAAACGGCGTCGTTTTGAGCTGACGTGGTAAAAAAATAAATAAAAAATTACTTAAATTAAATTTAGTTAAAATATTAAAAATAATAATTTTAAAATTAAATTTAGTTAAAATATTAAAAAATAATTAAATTTTTTAAAAAAAAACTCTAAAAAACTTTAAAAAATTTAAACAAAATTAAAAAAAAAAAAAAGGGAACGGGGGAGGCGGCTAAGGGATCAGCCCTCGGCCCGCCGCCGCCGCCCCCCGCCGCATGTCGGGAAGGGCCGGCGACGGCGGGGAGGGTTGTCCGGGTCGCCGGGCCCTAGCCAGCGCCGGTGACCTCGGCCGACCGGGCTGCGAGGGCCGCGAGCCCCCTAGATCCGGCGGCGGGGCTCGTGGCCCTTGCCGCCGGTCGACCGGGGCGGGCCCGGCGGCAAGGGCTTGCGGCCCTCGCCAAGCCCTCGCCGCCGGTCGGCCGGGGTCGCCGGGCCTTGACCCTCCCCCACCGTCGCCGACGCTTCCCGGCAACGGCGGGCGGGCGGCGGCGGCGACGGCGAGGGTTGATCCCCACCGCCTCCCCCGTTCCCTTTTTTTTTTTTTTTTTTTTTTTTTAAAGTTTTTAGAGTTTTTAAAATTTGTAATTAATTTTTTAATATTTTAACTAAATTTAATTTTAAAATTATTATTTTTAATATTTTAACTAAAATTAATTTTAAATTTAATTAATTAATTAATTAATTATTATTTTACCACGTCGACCAAAACGACGCTGTTTTTGCATTATTTCGCCACGTCAGTGTGCAAAACGGCGTCGTTTTGGGTGTGCTTCGCCGGAAAAATGCCACGTCGGCATTTTGGCCGAATTTTGGACGGATTGGCACTCAAGTGATCCTTTTTACTCCGATTTTGACACTTAAGTGTACATTTCGTAAGTTATGGCACTTAAGTGTCCCTTTGGCCAAAGTTATGGCACTTGGGGGGTTCGCACGTCCATCAGGAACAATGTAGGGCAGCGGGATGTTCATGTATGTTAATAGCAATTTTCCTAACAAACGATGTCTAAAAATTCCCAAAATTTACCATAACATAGTCTTTAAATGGAAAACAAATTCCGTGAAGGACTTGACCTCAAAATCCTTGAGGAAAAATCCATATAAAAATGACAAAAGGTCCGGTTCCGTAAGGGTAGAAGAAACATTCCGAATTTATCACACGGCATATTTCAAGGTAAATTCACAAAAATGAAAAATGGGTCAAACAGCATGCAAATGAAACAAAATTGGTGTCATTGGAAAGCTCAAGATATGCCTTAAGACTTTCTAAGAGAGATCGAGTTCAATTAATGTCAACTACATGCTCAAATGATAGCATTTACAAAAGTGCACGAGTCAACAATAAGCATGGCACGGCATGATGAATGAAAATAGGCTTGCTAAAGCATCGAAATGATACTCGAAAACTACGATATTTTATCACGATGTAGGGCTGAGTGCAATGGATGAGAGTGATTAAGATATTAAACCATAAATCAATGCACAAAGAATCATACAAATTTATGAACGTCAATAGGTAAACTAATACCATCTAATGCAAGCATGTTAAAAATAGACTAAGAATGGCAGAAAATTCGCAATGTGCATTCATGGGTCAAACGATCATTGATTGGAATGAATAATATATCATTACGAAGCTTATGAAGTTTTCTAAATATGTCTAAAAAGACTCTCACCCTAATTTTGCCCTTAAGGAGCTCATGTGAAGATAATTATAAAGAGATATGCACCAGTCCAAAACACGCTGCATTTTCTGAATCGTGAATGGTTATCACTATCCTAATGTCATAAAAAAATCCCCGAAAAATTCATGCATACAGAAAAAAACTCATGGATTGTTTCTCATGAAGGAACTTTAGTCTAATAAGGTTCACAAAAATCAGGAGGAAATTGAAAAATAATGCAAGTCATAAGGGCACAGAACCGATGTATCATGTTCTTTGAGCAATTTACCCTATCAGATGTCCCTATTTTTTTGGAAAGTTCACATGTCATAACCTAGATGTCTTGAGTAAACTTCATGAAGGATGCATTCCCAATTTTCAACACATAATTTTCCAGAAATCATGGAAAGGGCAGGGGTTGGTTAGATAAGAGCAAACAGAGGACGATGTTTTGGGGATTTCCCTAGTTAAATCTACTCCAAAAAATTTGGAAAAATATATGTCATGACCAAAAAAATTTCAACCAACTTTCATGAGATATCAACCTCAAAATCTGAGCATAAAATTCAGAAAAAAAAGACAAACAGTGTAGAACGCAACCCAACAGAATAATAAAACATTTAGTAGATTCTAGACACGATTTTGAGGATGCGAAAATAAGATCAAATGAGGTTTATTCAGGGCATTCTATGGCCTGCTGGAAAGATATTCAAATAATTTTCGACTTTCATGAAGACATTGAACACAAAAAGGCATGTTTACAAGCTGATATCAAGTAGTTTCTCAGATCGGTCATCCAAACATCCGAAAATTGCGGAATAGGCTCATTCAATCAATCAAGCACAATCAAGCCATTCAAACTCATTCAAGACTATCATAAAGCCTTCCTAACATTCTAAACATGCTGTGATTTGCAGAAATAGAAACCCTAGGGCAAGCTCTACCCCGGTCTCGAGACCTCGCTTTATCGATCTCAAGACTTAAGAGTTACTTTTGTGCAATTTATTTCGCAATTTAAACTTCCGCGAACTATCACCAAATTGTAACAGCAACTAGAGACATTGAGGAAGGTCCGAGAGAGGTTGTGGTCACCAGAGGGGATTGGATTGGTGCCGGTGGACTCCGGTTTGGGCACTGGGCACGGATCAGGTCGGGTTTGAATCGTGGAGGAGGATCGGCCATTTGCTGGTGGGTCAGTGGTTGTTTGATCAACCTCCGACCACCAAGACGTCGTGGACACACCAGGGGATTTTATTGAGGTGATTGGAATGCTAAGGAACCGTCGCTGGTAACCAGAATTAGTCGCGGTTCTCGCGGTTGCAATCACTGGTGTTCATCCTGGTCTTTGACGCCACGAAAGAGGAGGCGTCGGACGGGGGGATTGAGTGGCTGCCGGAGGGGCCATCGACCACCAACAGGTCGACAAAGAGCTGGGGGACGCTGGGGGACTAGGCACGGCATTGGAAAACCGCTGGTGTGTGGCAATTGGCGGCGAGGGGGAGCCGGGGGAGAGTGAGCGGGAATGAGAGGGAGATAGGGGTCTTGAGAGGTTTTTCTGCCCTCAGATTTATATTTTCAGAAAAAAAAAATGAGCCCTTTAAGATTTGGAGGGGTAATGATATATATACCATCCCCAAGATCGAATCCCAGCCATCGGTTCGATTCGACAGCTAAGATTTGATCTCAAAGCCTAACTAATTTGCTTAAGGGTTAAGCAATCTTGAAAATCAGACACGTGATTATTGGGATGGTGAAGATATGCCGAAATCATCGATTTGGATCGAATTTGTGATCAAGGCCTAATTAGAGGCATTTTCGTAATTTCACATAATTTGGGGTCATTTTCGCAAAATCTGGAAAATTGGAGGACATGGGGGATAAATACATATGACAGCATACAGATGGGTTGTTGTTGATCGCCAAGAATCGGCAAAGTTTATTGAACCATCAAACCTGGCAAAGCCTATTGAACCATCTCTCCAAAAATTGGACTACACACCATTTGGCTTGTATTGTTTTGAAAAACAGTCCTAGGCATATCGTACCACCATAGATTGTTTTAGCTCGAAGGCTCGCAGCATTTGCTGCCATAACACCATGCCATGAGGTTTGAACCTCACTGGTCAAAACGACCAAAGGAACATCTTCAGGAATGTTCTGGACATCATTGTTATTAGCCATCTTGATTTTCTAGTAAACCTAACAAATAGTGAGAAAACTAATCGTCTTAAGGTGATCCGGCTAGCTGTACCTCACCTCCAATTATTATTTCTTTTTATTATCACTTTCTTGAATTTATCATTTTTAGATTAGAACAAACAGTGTTGCGTATACTTCCCCTAATACTCCTCCTCCTCCTCCTCCAGTGAGGTTTTGTTTGGGGAGGAGCACATCGATCAGATAGTCAAAGCTTTGCCACAACGGGACCTTGCCTTCTCTGTCACTAAGAACAAGGTTACCAAAGTCTAGGAGCTGTAACTGACGAACTGGTGTCTTTGACCATAAGAGTGAGGCCGTATCTGTTGCCCAAACAATAGCGTCCTTGGCGTCGGTTAGCACAAGATCGCCATTCTTTTAAACCAAAAGCTTAAGAGTATCTCCCATTGATAGGTTCATCGCAATTTGCCATCCAAACTACGGTGCAATTCTGGCCACTGCACGGTGGATTGCTGTACCATATGGCAAAGCAGTAAGCGTTCTTGCCGATGGGATAAAAGCCTACGGAGAAGACGCTGGACTTTGAGATGAGGATGTTGTCTGGATTGGCAACGGAGAGAGAGTTGCCAATGCGCAAAGTGGCGCGAGTTGCAGAGGAATGTTGAGAAGACAAGTGAATGATTGATAGAACAAGCGCAAGGAGGAATGACGACTTTCTCATGGCGTTCCAGTTGAGGATTGGCTTGTACTGAGATGTTTATATATATATATATATATATGAGGAATGATAGAATACAAAGTCATTTTTCAAAATAAACCACTCTTATACGCTTTGTCTGTAGCATCGGAGTGTGTTGTTCTTTCTCCTACCCATGAGGCTCGTGAACTTTTCTCTCTGTTTGATTTTTCCTCAGTGCCTTGCAAGTACAATATGTAGTGGGTATATTCTCAGAATGCGATGTTAAGATTACCCTGTATGTACAGTAATCTGGCCCGTGCTATGCACGGAAGAAGTGGAAAATTCTTAATTCAAGTAAACAGCAATAGAAACTCAAATTATTTATTTAAACTGATTTGAGGGATTATTCATTTTTTTTTTAAAAATATCGTTAGAGTTATCACTTTATTTCCACATAATAACGCAGCTTTTAAAGAGCCTAACTCAAAGTACTCGAGGCACAAAAGTTATCCCATTTCTTACACGCGATTGCTGCTTATCCCTGCTCATATGCCACATATTTCTCATTCTCATGCCAACTGCGCACGTGCGTATCAATGACCAAATCAACTTTGGTGTCAACAGGTTCGAACTATTTTTTGATGGCTTGACCTCTCAAGATTAATGTCAAGTTCCCTAACCCAAGTGAACTGCTTCGGTTTAGGTAGTAGACTAGCTCTAGCAAAGCACGGCCAAAAAGAATGAGAAGTGTATGGCAATAGTTATGTTCAAAAGTTAATGTCTGGAAAGGAGATTATAAATTGTAATTATTTTATCTAGTCAATGATTTGTTATTAAGAAGAAGTGTACCATCTTGTGAGCCTAAGGCACCTCTATGTATACCGATTTAAACCACGTCAGATCAACCATGGATTCATAAGACTGGATCATAGGCACCAAAGGTGAACATTCCACAAAGGAGCAATAGCGTCCTTGTTGCTGAATGATGTCAAAGGGAACTATCATGCTAAATGATCTTTCATAGAATTCCAAGAAGATAAAACAGAGATAAACAGGGACTTATTCCTAAACACTTACATTTCATAGGTTTGTACATCCAAGGACTATTGCCTTTGCCACTATCCAGTTATTTAGAGTTGGAACCCGAGCAGTTATGCTTGTATCCGATTACAGATCCTCACTTTCATGACGCAGAAGCATCTCAACCACCTGGCTCATGGTGGGTCTCGCATCTCCGTCCTCCTCCACACACTGAAGCGCCACCGCAACCAAAACTTCCATCTTCTTGATGTCGTAAGGTCCCTTTACGGTCGGATCCACAATTTCCCTTATCCATGTCTCCATGGGCACTCCTGGTTTCATCTTCTCTCTCACCCAGGAAGTCAACGTTTTGTTCTCACCTTTTATTTCTCCGCGGATGGCATGGCCTGCAACCGGGTTCCCTCCTGTCAGCATCTCCAACAGAACGATTCCATAGCTGTACACATCCACTTTGGAAGTGATTGGCATATTGTAAACCCATTCGGGAGCCATGTAACCCCTCGTTCCTCTGATTCTTGAGAAACTCGTATTCTTAAGGTCCTCTCTGTTAAGTAGCTTAGAGAGCCCAAAATCGGCCACCTTTGGTTGGTAATCGGAATCGAGGAGTATGTTCTGTGGCTTCACGTCGCAATGGAGAACCCATTCCAAGCACTCCTCGTGAAGATAAGCAAGCCCCTTGGCTGATCCCACCGCGATCTCATACCTCTTCTTCCAGTCGAGTTGATCGGAAGAAAGGTTTTCTGCCAAGGAACCGTGATTCATGAACTCATAAACCAAGAGCCTGTGCCTTCCCTCCACGCAGTAACCCCACATCGCAATCAGGTTCATGTGATTGAGATTCCCAATTGTTCTCACTTCAGCCAGGAACTCATCTTCTCCTTGATTCGCCTCGTTTAGCAGCTTGACCGCTGCTTCGCCATGATCTGGCAGGACACCCTTGTACACAATCCCCCCACTTCCTCTTCCAATCTCTTTGTTAAAGTTCCTGGTCGCTTTCTTTAGCTCGGCATATGTGAACCTTGTAAATCCTGTCCCCGCAAGACGATATCCCTTTGCATGACCTCCACGTTTGTCAGGATCAGTCCTGATCAAAAAGGACCATGTGAGGAAGACTACAACAATTTCCACTCCAGCCAGCGCCGTAGCAAAAATGAGCAAGATCTCAAGTGTCGAATTCTGGTGGCTCTTCAGATAAGTCCTCTGCAGGATAACTTCTTGAGCTTTTGGGGGACAGGGCAGTGGGTCGAATCCTTTGGTGGGTACTTGATAAGAAGAGAGATTAGCTTTTGGTAGTTTCAAATAGATGCTCCCACTAAATGAGAACGAATTATATCCATTTAACAGCAGTATCTTGGGGAAACAGTCGAAGCTCCCTATTTTCCCGTTGAATTTGTATTGAAAGCCTTTACAATTGCAAAGATCTGCGCACATTTTCTTGCACGACGCCAGGGTAGTGTTTGGAGTATAATCCTCATCATATCCATAGAAATCATGGTGAGGCAAAGGCAGGAAATCGACATGAGCATCAGAACCCTGGTTGCAGAAGCTCTCGAATTTGGGCGTACATCCCTGAGTCCAATCAGTGTCGTTATTCCACACATATCCAGGCAGGCAAGAGCAACTCCTTCCCTCCCTCGGGCTGTACCTGCAAACGCTATTCTGTCCACAAATCCCATGAACAGCACATGACTCAGATAAGCCTGGCCATGTTACAACCCACTTCTCATCTTTGTCTCTACTATAGACCCTTACATTACCATCATGATCCACCTTTAACATACGTTGTGTTTTCTTGCCAAAATCCGACGTCAGGAACGTCAGATTGTCAGATGAAGTGAAATTCCCCAGGGAATCGAGCACTGCAACTCTACTATCGTTGTAGGTTGTTCTTCCAACTTCCCAACTCACATGGGTCGGGTCTGGCCAGTATACGCTTGAGATCAAAGGTCCATTGAAGAGGAGACGAAGGACGTTGTCGTTGTCGAAGTATAACTTGTAATAGCCAGAAGAGAAGTTGCCGTTGCTCCGAGAGGAAACAAGTGGTGAGTTCCTGGTCAGGTTTTGTCCAGGGAGGAGCACGTCGGTTGGGTAGTTGAAGCTTTGCCAGAGCGGGACCTTGCCTTCCCTGTCACGAAGAACAAGATTACCAGATTCTAGGAGTTGTAACTGATGAACCGGTGTTTTCGACCTCGAGGGTAAGGCTGTATCAATGGCCCAAACAACAGCGTGGCTGGCATCGGTTAGCACGAGATCACCGTTCTTTTTAATAGAAAGCTTAGAGTACCTCCCGTTGACAGGTTCATCGCGGTTTGCCATCCAAACTACGGTGCAATTCTGGCCGCTGCATGGTGGATGGCTGAACCAGATGGCAAAGCAGTAAGCGTTCTTGCCGACGGGGTAAAAACCGGCGGAGAAGACACCAGATTTTGAGATGAGGATGTCATCCGGGTTATCAACGGAGAGAGAGTCGCCTCTGCTCAAAGTAGTGCGAGTTGCAGAGGAAGGTTGAGAAGACAAGTGAAGGATTGAGAGAACAAGCGCAAGGAGAAATGACGAGTTTCTCATGGTGTTCAAGGAACAGGTTGAGGCTTGGCCTGTACTGAGATATTTTTTCCCAGAAGTCGTTGGCTTTACTTATAAAGTGAACTGGCATATAAAACATATCACCAAGCGATCCGTACATGCTCCTAGGTTCAAATCACCGTCCTTATGCATTTCTCTGAAGGACACCCTCAAGAGCATCTATCTAATCTCAATCGTAAATAAATCTTTTAGGCATCTGATGTTGTAATTTTAGCACTTACTTTATCAACGAACTCTCACTTCTTGAACATAATTATTGTATTACACTATATTATATTTTGATGTACAATCAATAACGAATTTTAGGGGTGATCCTATTCTAAACCTACAACATGAAATTTAGAACGTGCTTTGGTAAAACTAATTATCAGTTTTTTAAACTTGTAACCTACCCTATTTGTCTTAGTTTTGACCCTAGAACGTGTCCTATTTTTTAGTCTGATTCCAAGGTCTACCAAGAACCTTTTTTTTGGTTTCATTTTTTTGGTTCATTGAGTTACAATAATATGAACCATATTTGATAAAGGCACCAATGACCCGGTTTGGCCCATTCCTCGAAAGAAGTTTTTATGGGATCCCTACCCTTCTACTATTATTATATGTTACATGAGAATAAAAAAAAGAAATGGCAAGATAACTTGGATATATCAATGGAGAAAATTCCCAATTCTCCCTTTGGGGCTTCAACTCTTACATAAAGTTCTTGCTTCGGCAATTCAAAAGTAGGAGACGTTTATCACAAGCAAGGGCCCTCTTGCTTCATGGTCGCAGCAGCCCTTGCCTGGTGGTGGCGAGAATCGTAGCTTGCGCTTATGGCCAAGTGAGGGCCAACCACCTTTACCTCGACCCTGAGAAGGGAGGTTGGCTATAGAGGGCACAACACATTACCGTCTCCCTTTCCTTTTAAACTTACAAGCTATAAAAAAAAGAAAAGAAAAGAAAAAAAAACAAGTTCTTTTTTCTTTAAGAAATAATTTTATCAAACACAAATGGATGAACACAAAATGTCGCCCTTGTAGAGGAAATAAATAATAAAAAATGCCAGCCTAGACTTTTCAATCAACTAAAAGTTGGGAAGTTAATGAAATGACTAACTTGAAGGATGACGACAGATTTTATTTTTTAAATAATCGAGAAAAAGAATTTTAAAAGTAAATGTGACTGACTGACATGAGTGTAAGAATTTTCATTGTCATTATCCAAGGAAAATTGGAGCAGGGTTGTCGTAGCCAACTTCGGAAATGTTGTGGAATTGGAGATGAGGTGCTCTCACTTAACCCATGGGAGTAGATTAGTAACTAGGTTTGATTTATTCATGTGTGCTAGTGGGTGAATAAATTGCACAAATTAATTTTGATTTCTTTGTGCCATCACAAACTGTGCAACCCGTCTTCCATATTTGAGCTAATTATAATCATTTTGTTTCTCGTCTTATCTAATTTACAAATTTAGTAAATCATTTCATGCGGTTTACATCAAAGTTTGTGATTCCATTAATTTCACATCACTGACCCATGAAATGAATCTCCTTTTGTTACTTTATTCGTATTTGACTAATCGAATTTGGATTGTTTGATTAGCCATAGAGATATCACATCATTGAGAAAACTGGTGGTCTCATGATACATACTATCTATCCGGTGGTTGTCTTTTTCAAAGTGCTAAAATTTCTGCTTTTCGACAATGGTCATTGGCTACTAGTTGGACGTCTTTATTCAATGGCGGAAAATTTGTCCTCCCCGAAATTGCAATTGACATCCCCCGGGACTAGAGCGATATTTGATAAATGCACCACTTGACGTTTATCTTGATTCATAGGCAAGGGCCCTTGGTTCATGATCGCAGCAGCCCTTGCCTGGTGGTGGCAAGAATCGTAGCTCGCGCGTGAGGGCCAACCACCCTTACCTCAACCCCAACAAGGGAGGTTTGCTATATATGGCACAACACATTGCCGTCCCCCTTTCCTTTTAATCTTACAAGCTCAAAAAAAAAGAAAAAAAAACAAGTTCATTTTTCTTTAATAAATAATTTTATACAACATAAATGGATGAACACAAAATGTCGCCCTTGTAGAGGAAATAAATAATAAAAAATGTCAGCCTCAACTTTTCCATCAACTAAAAGTTGGGAAGTTAATGAAATGACTAACTTGAAGGATGACGATGGATTTTAATATTTAAATATTCGAGAAAAAGAATTTGAAAAATAAATGTGACGGACTGACACGAGTGTAAAAACTTTCATTGTCATTATCCAATGAAAATTGGAGCAGCGTAGTCGTATCGAATGTTGTGGAATTGGAGATGAGGTGCTCTCACTAAACCCATGGGAGTAGATTAGTAACTAGGTTTGACTTATGCATGTGTGCTAGCGGGTGAATAAAGTGCACAAATTAATTTTGATTTCTTTGTGCCATCCCAAACTGTGCAACCCGTCTTCCATATTTGAGCTAATTATAATCATTTTGTTTCACGTCTTATCTAATTTACAAATTTAGTAAATCATTTCATGCTGTTTACATCAAAGTTTGTGATTCCATTAATTTCACATCATTGACCCATGAAATTAATCTCCTTTTGTTACTTTATTCATATTTGACTAATCGAATTTGGATTGTTTGATTAGCCGTAGAGATATCACATCATTGAGAAAACTAGTGGTCTCATGATACATACTATCTATCCAGTGGTTGTCTTTTTCAAAGTGCTAAAATTTCTGCTTTTCGACAATGGTCATTGGCTACTAGTTGGACGCCTCTATTCGATGGCGGACAATTTGTCCTCCCCGAAATTGCAATTGACATCCCCTGACACCAGAGCGATATTTGATAAAGGCACCACTTGACATTTTTCTTGATGCACAGGCAAGGGCCCTTTCTTCATGGTTGCGGCAGCCCTTGCCCGGTGGTGGCAAGAATCGTAGCCTGCGCTTATGGCCAAGTGAGGGCCAACCACCCTTACCTCGACCTCTACAAGGGAGGTTGGCTATAGAGGGCACAACACATTGCCGTCCCCCTTTCCTTTTAATCTTACAAGCTCAAAAAAAAAAAAAAAAAAAAAAAAAAAACAAGTTCATTTTTCTTTAATAAATAATTTTATAAAACATAAATGGATGAACACAAAATGTCGCCCTTGTAGAGGAAATAAATAAAATAAAATGCCAGCTTGGACTTTTCCATCAACTAAAAGTTGGGAAGTTAATGAAATGACTAACTTGAAGCATGACGACGGATTTTAATATTTAAATAATCATAAAAGAGAATTTTAAAAGTAAATGTGACGGACTACCACGAGTGTAAGAATTTTCATTGTCATTATCCAATGAAAATTGGAGCAGCGTTGTTGTAGCCAACTCCGGAAATGTTGTGGAATTGGAGATGAGGTGCTCTCACTTAACCCGTGGGAGTAGATTAGTAACTAGGTTTGATTTATGCATGTGCGCTAGCGGGTGAATAAAGTGCACAGATTAATTTTGATTTCTTTGTGCCATCACAAATTGTGCAACCAGTCTTCCATATTTGGGCTAATTATAATCATTTTGTTTCAGGTTTATCTAATTTACAAATTTAGCAAATCATTTCATGTAGTTTACACCAAAGTTTGTGATTCCATTAATTTCACATCACTGACCCATGAAATGAATCTCCTTTTGTTACTTTATTCGTATTTGACTAATCCAATTTAGATTGTTTGATTAGCCATAGAGATATCACATCATTGAGAAAACTTGTGGTCTCGTGATACATACTATCTATCCAGTGGTTGTCTTTTTCAAAGTGCTAAAATTTCTGCTTTTCGACAATGGTCATTGGCTACTAGTTGGACGTCTCTATTTGATGGCGGACAATTTGTCCTCCCCGAAATTGCAATTGACATCCCCCGGCACCAGAGCCATATTTGACAAAGGCACTACTTGACGTTTATCTTGATTCATGTTTCATTCTACCATCTTTTTTTTTTTTTTTTTTTTTTTGAGAAATACTGCGCAAATTCTGCGATCCCACTTTCATTAGGCAGAAGCTTCTAAGCCGTGAACACATGCACACCACAAATAAGGAAATCCGTTATGTTTAAGTGAGAAAACTTTCTGCGAACTAGTTTTTTGAATTTTCACTTTAACCAGTTAGCATGATGAAGGGAAATTTGTGGATTAAGCTCAAAAGAAAGACCAAGGCCCAAGCTAAAAGCGAGGATCGGAGCTTGTTTCTTGCCCAAATTTCAATATTGTGCTTCAAAAGGATGCATAGGATCGGCCTACAGTGCAGTGTCTTCCTCGTGGTCGTTCTGTTGAAAAGCAAGAGCACAACTCTTAAAAAGTCCGTAACGGCCGGACAATAGGTACTTGGAGTATCGCCTATGTAGGAGATTTATTTCATATCAAGAATGTATTGGTGAGGCCAAGTGTTACCATTTCAAATTTTAGGACCATTGACACCTAAATTTTATGGGATAAGTATATTGAAAATTCTAAAATTTGTTACAAAAATACATTTAAGTCCAAAAATTTGTCACGAATATCCAATCGAGTCTTAAAACTTTCTAAAAGTGGAATTGAGTCTTCAAAATTATCAAGTTGGTCTAATTGAATCCTTCAATTGATTGCATTTAAAAAAAAATTAGAATTCGATTATATTTTCGTGACAAGTTTTCTGATTTGACTGTATTTTCTTGATAAATTTTAGAACTTAACTATACTTGTTGAAAGTTTTAGTATTTAATTGTAAATTCGCGACGAGTTTTAGAACTTTCAATGCATTTATCTCAAATTTTATTTAAAGGTTTTTTTTTAAAGTAGAAAAAGGAGAAAGGAAAAGCACAAACAATTGGGATTTATAGTCCCTACCAAAAATATTGTTTTCATGAAACCATTTTTTTTTTTTTTTGCATTGGATAATTAAAGTCATTCATATGATTGGTCGCGTTTGGTTCATCGAATTGAGTCGTGGGACACTCTGTAAATTACAATTTAAGGGTAACCTGGTCATTTTGTGAGAATTTTACCAAGTAATTTTTTTTTTTGGTCAGTTACCAAGTAAATTAAAGGTTAGTCTATTCGTGGTTTTTTTTTTCCTCACTTTGGCTTTCTTTGTTCCGTTGAAACGTGAAATTTTTGGAAATTTTTTTTCTAGAAATCATTTTTCAAGAAAATAACATTATTTTCCGATATTTGACTGAGATAAAAAAATGAACTAGAAAATATTTTCTGTTATTTGGTAAGAAGAATATGATTTTCCTAAATAGATATAAACTATTTTGAATGCTAGTGATTTGCGCATGGGTAGTCAAGGAACCCAACATAGGCATGGGGTCTCAAGTTTGAATCCCTAACTCCTGGGCATGAGCACAGGCATTGGTCTTTAGGTTTGCCGAAACTTAGCCTGAGAACCCAATCCCCGTGCTTGGTTCTCTAGGGCCTCGGCCTAGGTCTACAGAGGCTCGTCCTAAGTCCTTGATGACCGGGCTTGGGATTATCGAGGCTGAGCCTTGACCCTACTCTCGAGCTTGGTTCAATTGAGGCTGGGCCTCAAACTCCAATACCGGTGCCCACATCCAGGTTCATCAACGGTCTCCAGTACCCCGGTCCCTTGTGTTTGGATCTAGGTCCATCTAGGTTGGGCCGGGGATCTTCGTGCCCGCCCATGCCCAAGTCCATCGAGGCCTAACTTTGGTCCTCGACGCTCGGTCCTTGGTCCATCGAGGCTTAGGCCAAGTGTTTGATGCTTGCACCTGAGTCCATTGAGGTTGAGATTGGGAGCTTGACTTGATGTTTGCACTCGAGTCCATCGAGGTTGGGCCCCGATCCTTGAAGCCCGCACCTAGGTCCATCAAGGTCAGGCCGAGGACCTCGCGGCCTAGGATTGGGTCTGCAGTGCCAGGGCAAGTCCATTGAGACCTAGCCCAACACCTCGGTGTCGGAGCTCAAGTTCTCGTGTTGCCCAAACCAAGTCAATGACACAAAGCACATAATCCAATAATCGGAGGAAACCATATTTTCTGCTTTATATGTTTCTTAGTTGTTTAGATTGTATTATATGCTCCAAACATCCATTTACTTATTTTATAATTCGATAAGTGTTGCAATTTTATGTCTCATGTTTTCTTTCAATTGGAGTATAAATCTAAATGATGGAATTCAGATCTACTTTAAATGACATTCCGCATAAACTCTGATGAAGAATTTGATTGATGTGAACGTGTATTTTGTTATAATTTTATGCATATTATTTTTCTTGCGAACGCACGAGCATTTTGCCATTGGATAATAAACCGTGGAGCACGGCTATATTGGATACTTCTAAGAGAAGTCGACTATAACGTGCGTCATATGCACTTCTAGTTCTAGCTTGACACTTCTCTGCACAAGTTGCTTGTGTAATAATACTGTCTGCCGGTGTAATTCACCAGCCATGACCATAAGTATTGACTCCACACAAATTTCTGTTCTTAGTACTGTCTTTAGCTAGTGAATGCACAAGGACCGGTGTTGCGAAAAGTGAATGATTAAATAATAAAATAAACAGAACAAGAAAATAAATCATATACTAAATTTACGTGGTTTGGCCATAGTGACCTACGTCCATAGGGAGAATAGCAATGAATTTCACTTTAGATAAAACGACATAACGATAATTACAATTACACTCGAATCACTCAAATATTCTCAGTATTTCCCAAGTCTCAATTAGACCCAATAACCCATGTAACGCTTTACTCCACAATTCCTTGCGAGATAATCTTTCAATATTAAGAAGGAATTAACAAATCTTGAACTCACCAAAATTTAATCTGCTTGAATACTAATCTTCTTGAATGTAATTCACAAGCAATGCCTATGAAATAATGCATGTCAAGTAGGGGTGAGCATATTGGACTACTCGGACCAAAAACCATTCGGATTGGACCCGACTAGCCGGTTTGGTTCGGTTCCTGGGGGCGTCGGTTTGGTTTGTGGTTCCATAAAATTGAAACCGCTGATTTTCGGTTTGGTTTCCAATTCCAAGGGAGAATTGGACCGGACCTGATCGATAGACCGGACTAACTCTTTTTTTTTTTTTTTTTTTTAAATATATTTTTTAATTTCTTAAAATAACAATAAACCATAAAGTTTGAATAACTTTAGTATTTTTAAAAGTTATTTATTTATTTATTTATTTATATTTTTTGCTTAGTGGTTGGTTCCATTGGATTGAACCGGACCAGACTGGTCGTATCAGTTTGGTTCCCAGTCCTAGGACCGTTTGGTCCAGTTCTCGATCCCAAAAAATAGGAACCGGTCCTCTTGGTTTGGTTCCCGGTTCTTAAATGGAATTGAATCGGGTCGTGAACCGATCATCCCTAATGTCAGGCATTTACTTGGAAATGGTGCTTCGGTATTTCTTTGTGACCACCTTAGAAAACCCACAGCCACGAGCACATCTTTAGTTATATATATCTTTGCCCTAAGAACCCAATCTAATTCTGGACGGAATAAATCCGTATCTTTCTTTGACTTTGCCGGCTAAGATTAAGAAGCAAAGTCCAGCCATTCTTTTCTTTCTTTTATTTTCTTTTATTTTTCTTTTGGTTGCGTCCAAATCCTAATAGGAAGATGCAGTATCTTCCTTTCCTCGATATTTCGGATATCCACATAAATAATCCAACTCGGACTCTAACACTGGACGAATAATATGGATTTCTAAGGGACATATTTCAACGTCCGCAAATAGTAACTTATCTCGGATTGGACTTCATCTGTGGGCTCAAACTCGTGACATATTATAACAACCGATATACTGATTATTCGCACCAAACGTGTATTTGAACAAGAGAGTAATACTGCTCGTTGCTGAATGATTTTTCCAAGCAACACATACTAAATGACCATTCCAAATTTGCAAGTAAAAAGCAGATATAAAAAAGGTGCATACTAATTGATCTTTCCTGGCTTTGTCCATCCAAAGACTATTACCTTGTCATGTTAACTAGTACAGAAATTACACAGAAGAGGAGCTGTCTTTTGCCGATAACACAGTCTGAAGGAAGGCGTCGGCCAGAATCTGGCCAAGCCGGACCTCGGCTGGGGTGGTTAGATGGAGCTGGTCAGGTTCGAGAGGCAGCCCCCTGGCGTCGACGGTTCTCACGTTCGGAAGGTCAAGCACGAGCTGGACCTTTCTCACCGCGTCGGTGAAATTTCCCTGTCCTGATGCGATAGCCACCTGCTCCGAAACGCAGAGCAAACATGCAATTAAGTAAAAAAATGTAATCCATTGAACCGCATTAAAAAAATCGCATTAAAATGTACATTTTTTTTTTCAAGAGGTTAGTGTGAATATCACTATTTCTTGATGTCCGGTTCATCAATCTAATGAGATGAGTGGCCGAATTCCGATTATTATGAACTTATTTTAGAGGAAAAGTCGCTCGGGGACCTAAGGTGAATGCCCCTACCCCGTAGAAAATCCTAGGTTTCTACCGTTGATGGGCCATTTCTCGTTATTATTCATCTTTATCTAAAAAGCTGCAGAAAAGAAACACATCACATTGACTCTCACGGACCCTTTTGCAAGCCATTACTACCAAAATGCATATCTAACTATTATTTGTCTGGTCTCGAATAAAAATAGACTAAGAATGTACCACATCAAGATGATCGCCATTTGCTTAATTTAAATAGCAACTTTCATTTATAATTTTATCATAATTTGTTTGAACAATCTAAAGTGAAAGATGCAATTGATTCCGAAATGAAGCATAAAAGAGAAATTCAATCACCTGGAAAATTGGTAGCTCAGGCGACTGCAGATCAGTCCTCACATCCGTAAAGAACTTCTCCAGCCTCACTTTGTACTGCACCACGTCGCTTTCCTCCACCGTGTCGCTCTCTCGTGTCGCTCTCTCCTTGGTACCACTCGCTTATTTTCGTCCCGCCGATTGCACACGGCACCAAACCCACCAAGCCCAGACTCCAATCCTGGCTCATGACGGCGTTGGCAAATGCCATACCGGGGCCGATCCCATTTGTTGCATTCGTGTCAATGGCTGTGATGGGTTATTTAATTGAGATGATGGGCCTAAGTAGGCCCGTCCGCCCATGTTGGGTCTAAAAGCCCGGCTTGCAAGATAAGGGCCCATGGAGGAACGGCTGCGATGTGAAATGTTGCGTTATTTAGATACGAGGGGTTGTGTCTTTTGGGGGAACGTTACACGTTGAAAAGTTACGTCTTTTGGAGAAGACGGAAGAGAGAAAAGAAAAAGGGAATGCACCCCTTCAATGTACGTATGTGAAGACCCCTTTTTTCCTAAGACGTTTCACTCTCTCTCTCTCCCTCCAAGAAGAAAACAGAAAAGAACAGTACGTTATTTTTTTCTCCCCCTAATAGCAACAACACGCTCTTCGGTAGAATGGGATCGAGATTCTTCCTCGAATTTCAACGTTGGTGTTTAATCTGTGGATAATAAGGTACGCTTGATTCCGTGGTGTGTATTTGATCGGTGATACATGTTTGTTCTTGGGTTCGTCTTCCGCATTCGTTTTAGGGGTTCGATTTAGTGTCGAATCCATTTTAGGGAATCCGTTATTCCCAACATTGGTATCCGAGCCATCGTTCATGTTTTCTGACCCTTTTTTTTTCATGTTTATGAATTATTTTTGATTGAATTTTTGTTAAACACCGCTGTCGGCCGATCGGGGACAGATAATCCCGACACATGTATACTGTTCAGCCCGTTTTTTGATTTTCTGTAAGTCAAAATTCATTTCTGATAGCGTAGAATTGAATGTCTAGTCGATACGAGAAAAACGAGTGGCGGATCGTCGCCGAAGGCCACCGGACGCACCGCTACGCGCGGCTGGAACGAATGGCGTTGCATGTGCCGATTTAGTCCCCCATAGGCGCGTTCGTCGCAGGCGCCGTTTCAGCCCCAGGCGCGTGCCACGCACGCGTCGGCTGATGTCATCGTGACGTTAGCCAGGCACTCGCGTGGCATGTGCCGGTCGATTTGTCCGACCCAGTCCAATCGGCCCGACCGGCCCAATCGGTCCGACCTGACCCGTTGACCCACTGACCTCGACCCGTCTGACAATTGACCATTGACTTTGACCATTGACCGTTGACTTTGACCGTTGACCCAAAAAAAAGAAAAAAAAGAATGTGTTTCTTTTTCCAATTAAGTCTATGTGGATTATATGTAATCCCTTATTTGTTCTGCATTTGTTGCGGGGACAATGCCTCCCCTTAAGTTGCGCACACCTATTCGTGCAATTATCGATGAACAAAAGGAAAGGCTTTCTAAGTTGATAGCTACGCTGACTGATTATCAATGGGAGAGTGACGACTTAATTGATCATGTTCTTGAAGTCAACGGGAAAATACAAAATATCATATGGAATAGTTGTCCCATGCCACAATCTGAGATGGTGCGATTTTTCATGAACACTCTTCCACTAGAATGGCAAGGAGTGTTGAATCGCTTATGGGAAGTCAACAGAGCTACTTCGTATAGGAGTCTTGTGATGGCTTTTATAAATGAATATTACCGGATTGTTACAAAAGAAAAGATCAAGAAGTTGAACAAAAAAGAATCTTTCCCAGTTCATATATTGACTTGGTGTTAGATGTTTTGGCTAGTCTTTATTTAGTATGCTTTATGGATATATTAGGTAATGCTTTTCTACCTAGTTGTTGTTGGTGTGGCAACTGATATGTTAGTTGTATTATGTGAAAGCATTATTATTATATCATTGTTTGATATCAAATATTATTTGCTTTTTGTTATTATTAACTGTTGTGGGTAGTTCATAGAAATTCTTTCGTAATTCAAAGAATTTATTTTGCATAGAATGTTATATTAATTATAACTCCAAGTTAGGATTTTGGATGATGATTGAAAACATAATGACATTTTGATTCTGAAACCTCACTTGAAATTATTCATTAATATGATGATTTTGTGCAAAATGGATGCATAAATGATAGGCATTAATAATTTGTTCATATATGTCTAATATGTTCAGATCAATGGCTTTAGCCACAAAGAGCATAGTCGCTGAGCTAAACAAAGGTGAGAAGCTCAATAGCGATAACTATGAAATATGGCATATGAAAATCTAATATGTGTTGGAAGAGCAAGAGGCACTAGAAGCTCTTAACCTGATCATGATAGAACTTGAAGAAGGAAACACTACGCAGCATAAGAGAGACAAGGATGTATTTGCTGCATGGAAATGAAAGAACTCTCTTGCTCGCATTACGTTGCTGAGTAGCATGGAAAATGACATCATGCGAGAGTTCAGGCGTTTTGAGAATGCCAAGGAAATGTGGGAAGCGTTGGCAGCAAGATTTTATCATACTTCGGTGACCAGACTGAGATAGCTAACTATTAGGTTTGACTCTTACAAGAAGCCTCATGATCAGACAATGAAGCAACACCTTATAAAGATGTCAAACATGATTAATGAGCTGAAAGATGCTAGTCATGTCCTGACTGATGAGCAGCAAGTGCAAGCAGTGATTCGTTCCTTATCTCAGAGTTGGGAGCATATGAAGGTGTACTTGACCCATAATGAGAATATCAAAACCTTTGAGGATGCTGTGTGTCATCTTGAGTTGGAAGAGGATCGCCTCTTGGCGGCTAAGCCTGAAATTGAAATTTATCATGTTGGTTCCAGCTCACATGAAGCTTCGAGCTCCAAGCGCAAACGTCCTAACTGGTTCGATAAAAGGAAATGCAAGGGAGCAAGTTCTTTAGGGAAGAAACCTAAGCTTGACCAACATGAAAGAGGAAATCGTCCTCGAATGAAGAAGTTGACAAGGGTGAAGTGTTACAATTATGATAAGAATGGTCACTATGCTTGCGACTGTCTTGAGCCAAAGAAGGTATACACCCCTTGTACATTTCAGAACTTTGCTTATGTGTTGAGTTTTGTATTCTTAATTAAGTCTAATCTTTTGTGGACTGTGGATTCAGGAGCAACAGACCATGTAGCGAAGGATAGAGAATCCTTCGTGGAATTCCGATGAGTACCAACTAGAACTAAGTGGATCTATGTGGGAAACAACTCTAGAGTTGAAGTAAAAGGGATTGACACTTGCTAACTGAACATGCGTGGTAGAGGCACTTTGTTCCTACATGATGTATTGTATGCTCCGGGGATTCGTCGAAATGTAGTGTCTGTTTTAGTATTGGTTAAGCTTGGTTTTAATATGAACTTCCATAATAGTGGTGTGGATTTGTATTTGGATACAAATTACTATGGTTGTAGTTATTTTCAAGATGGTTTTATTGTATTAAATGTTGACTATAGTAATGCCAATGTTTGTTATTCTCTTTTTACGTCTCCTAATTCATATGATAATGATGTGAGTGTGTGGCATGCTAAACTTGGTCATATTGGCCACAGCGTATGAATAGACTAGCCAAAGAGGGCTTGTTAGGCAATATTGAAAAAGTCAATTTGCCCATATGTGAGCATTGCCTAACAGGGAAAACAACAAGAAAACCATTTGGAAAAATGTAAAAGAGCTGAATTTCCTTTGCAATTAATCCATTCTGACGTCTGTGGTCCGATGAATGTGAGAAGAAGACATGGGGATATTTATTTCATCACATTTATAGATGATTATACTCGATTTGGATATGTCTATTTGATTTCTCATAAATCTGAAGCACTGAAAAGGTTTATAAACTTAGTAGAAAATCAATTAGACAAGAAAATAAAAGTATTACGATTCGATCGAGGTCGAGAATATTTATCTGATGAGTTCAGAAAGTTATGTGATGAAAAAGGAATAAAAAGACAATTGTTTATTCCATATACTCCTCAATAAAATGGTGTTGTGCAGAGAAGGAACAAAACCTTATTGGAAATGGTTAGGTTCATGATAGCGCCTACTAACTTACCTATCACTTTTTGGAGTGATGCGTTGTTAACGACTGCCTATATACTTAACCGAATGCCTTCCAAATCAATTACTTCCACTCCATATGAGTTATAGACAGGCAGAAAATCGAACTTAAGTTTTCTTAAACTATGGGGTTGTGCTGCTTATACTCATGAGTCCTCTTACAAGTTTGGGAAATTGGTTCCTAAAGGAAAGAAGAGTATTTTTATAAGATACTCTGAACACTTGAAAGGGTATGTGTTCATAGGTAAGCATGAAAGTGGAAGTATAATTGAATTCGAATCACGGGATGTCACATTCTTAGAGAATGAATTTCCTAAGAAAGGCAAAATAGGTGAGGATTACTCCCTATTTGAAACCTTGGATCAAGATAATGAACTTAATGGAGTTCGTCCAAGCGGGAGTAACATGAGAAGTGATAAATTTAATTCAAATTACTCTCAATTACAACCACATGATCAGATGATATCGTCATTATCTAATCCGAGTGGGAGCATGATGGGGAATGATGTGCAAAGTGTATAATCTCCCATACGGCGAACAAGTCGCAAAAGTATTCCCCGTCGATGTTATGACATTGAAGGGGAAACTTTTATGGTTGCTCCACAAGATGAGGATGAGCCAAGAAATATTAATGATGCTTTAAATTGCCCTAGTAAGAAAAAATAGATGCATACAATGGAAGATGAGATGGAGTTAATGAAGTCAAACCATGTTTGGGAATTAGTTGATCTTCCAAAAGGACGCAAAGCTATTAGGAACAAATGGATTCTCAAAATAAAGTGTAAAGCTGATGGCTCGATAGAAAGGCATAAAGCTCGCATTGTGGCAAATGGGCATAATCAACAGGAAGGAATTGATTATGAAGAAACATTTTCTCCTGTAGTGAGATTTATCTCAATTCACATTATTTTGGTAATAGTGATAAGTATAGATCTTGAGTTACATCAAATGGATGTAAAGACTACTTTTCTCAATGGAGAATTAGATGAAGAAATATATAAGGAACAACCTGCTGGTTTCATAATGAAAGGCCAAGAAGAAAATGTATGTCGACTTCTGAGATCGATTTATGGCCTTAAGCAGTCGTTAAGACAATGGTATATACGTTTTCATAATGCCATAATGGCATATGGTTTTACAATGATTGATGATGATCATTATGTATATATCAAAAGATCTAAAGATCAATTTGTGATCATATCATTATATGTTGATGATATACTAATTACCGGAAGCAATATGGAGTTTGTTGACACTGTCAAGAGTTGGTTATCTTCCAATTTTGAGATGAAAGATATGGGTGAGGCTGCATAGATCCTTGGAGTTAAGATTTTAAGATATCATTCGAAGAGATCATTATCTCTTTCACAAGAAACATATATAAATAAGGTTTTTGAACGATTTCGTATGCAAGATTGTAAACCTATAGATATTCCTATTGCAAAAGGTGAAGGATTGAGCTATAAACTGTATCCAAGGACTCCACAAGAAAAGGAACAAATGAAATATGTTCCTTATGCTAATGCTGTGAGATGCTTAATGTATGCTATGATGTGTGCAAGATCTAACATATGTTTTGCAGTTGGAATGGTGAGTAGATACCATTCCAATCCAGGTCAAGCACATTGGAAGGTCGTTAAAAGAATACTGAGGTATCTGAAGGGAACTGCTGATTACAAGCTGAATTACCAAGGAAAGGATCTACGACTTGAAGACTATTCAGATGCTTATTGGGAGGAGATTTAGATGAAATGAAATCTACCTCTGGTTTTGCTTTTTTACTGAATAATGGCGTCATATCTTGGAGCAGTAAGAAGCAAATGTGTATAGCCTTGTCCACGATGAAAGCTGAGTTCGTGGCATTATCAGCAGCAGTACAAGAAGGTGTTTGGTTTAAGAGATTTTTGGATCATTTAGGTGTTATTGGGCATGCTGCAAATCCATTATTAGTTAATTGTGATAGCCAAACAGTTATAATATACACAAAAGATTCAAAATATCATGGCAAGACCAAACATATAAATACAAAGTATAATTTTGTCAATGTATGGTTGCACAAAAAAATGTGAACTTACAGTAGATATCTATGCATATAATGGTAGTAGATCCTATGACAAAGCCAATACCTAGAGATGTGTTTTGTGGTAATGTAAAATCTCTAAGACTACGTAGAGGCTGATGTACTGAATATTATAATTTTCCTGAAGTGTTCACATTTAATGAATTTGTGTTTTTCATCATTAATGCCTATAAATTTTTGTTTGACGTTTATGTATCTTAATGCTCAGTGCATTATATTAAGTTGAGAAAGTATGTCGAACAGATAAAAAATTAGCCCACTCACATGGGTAATCGCTTTTATTTACTGTGTGATAAATAGAAATGATACGATTTTTAAGCTTATTATCTAGGTGATAATCGAGAGCTCAAGCTTAAAATACATATGTCACATTAACTGAGTGTTAAAATGAGGACATAATATTTACTATGTCCGAAAGTAAAATAAGCCACATATTTTAGTTTATCTGTCCATGATGCCAGATGTGAGTTTTGATGAATTCTGTGTATGAATAGATATGTGAACTCAAGTTAGACATTGGGTATGTCTGAACTATCATATGTACGGTATTAAAGATGTAGACATACGCTCAATGGGAAATGAGTTAAATACTATAATACATATTTCATACTACGTATGCATGAGATGACCAATAAGAGTGGTAAAAGTTTGATCTCAACTTTTATGTCATGTGAGACTCTTGAGGAAAATAGTTCCTCAATTTAGTGCCCTCATGACTCTCACTTATTCTCAAAATTTCTATTTAGTGTTTGCTATCTTAGGATGTTGCTAATGATCATGAATTGATTCGATCTAATGAGACATTTCTAGAAAAGCAAGCTGAACTGAAATTGAGAGTTTGAAGGAAAGAGGAAGATCGAATTTGGAGAATCACATTCTAGTTTTGTATTCACTGGTTGACCAATTATAATTGTTTTCGGAATAATTATAATTATGAATACAATATATCATTGTTTAAAAGAGATCAAGAGAGATATAAATGTGATCGGTCGATCTAGGGTACTACATACTAAATCTACTCAAAGTGTGATGCCCATTATGAGCTGCTATATATTCCTAATAGATGTATAGCAACGAGCTCTCAAAATATGCTGGTCACACAGATTATTCACTAGTATGAATGTTGCAGAGAGGTAAAGAGGATCATGTTCAGCCCATCATGTGTGAGTGGGAGATGATGGATTATTTAATTGAGATGATGGGCCTAGGTAGGCCCGTCCGCCCATGTTGGGCCTAAAAGCCCGGCCCGCAAGATAAGGGCCCATGGAGGAATGGCTGTGATGTGAAAGGTTGCGTTGTTTAGATACGAGGGGTTGTGTCTTTCGAGGGAACGTTACACGTTGAAGAGTTACGTCTGTTGGAGAAGACGTAAGAGAGAAAAGAAAAAGGGAATGCACCCCTTCAATGTACGTATGTGAAGACCCCTTTTTCCTAAGACGTTTCACTCTCTCTCTCTCCCTCCAAGAAGAAAACAGAAAAGAATAGTAAGTTCTGTTTTTCTCCCCCCTAATAGCAACATCATGCTCCTCGGTAGAATGAGATCATGATTCTTCCTTAAATTTCAACATTGGTGTTTAATCTGTGGATAATAAGGTACGCTCGATTCTGTGATGTGTCTTTGATCGGTGATATATGTTTGTTCTTGGGCTCGTCTTCCGCATTCGTTTTAGGGGTTTGATTTAGTGTCGAATCCGCTTTAGGGAATCCGTTATTCCCAATAGTCTACGTGGAGCAGCTCCTGTGCCTAGACCCATGTGAGGTTCATTGTGAGCCAGAGGATCGATGGGTTGGGGCTGCACTCGGGAGGGATGATGCCATCCCACCCCGTGGATGGGTCAACACCGCCCGGGCCCGCCATGTTGCTCTGCCCAGCGAGGAGGAATATGCTTTTGGGATGCGGACTTGGACATGGGCTCGGAGAGAGTGGTTGAGGATGGACTGATGGGGAATTAGTGGTGGTGGCGTCGAGAAAGAGCAAGAAGAAGAAAAGCATTGTTTCTGGCTAGGTACCTTTTGACGGAGTGTCTTAAAAGGGAGAGTTTCTTGCTTCTCCTCTCTCGTGTTAAGGAGGCCGCTTGGCTTGTTATATAGGACAAACTTGGCATCAACGGTCTTTCTTTTATAATAAACGTTAAACATTAAATAGGGGATTCGCCCCAGTGGCCACCCTTCCAACATGGAAGGGGGAGGTGATGGGTGCAAATCCCCACCTTCTCAGAGGGGGATGGGGTGGGGACGTGTAAGTTTCAGGAGTGGGTTTCGACTCCCACGCCCTGCAAGAGGCAGGGCAAAAGTCTGAGAGCGAGTGTAGAGTAGGAATAGAGTAGGACTGACCAAAAAAAAAAAAGAAAAGGGGAAAGCAGGCCCCGCGGGGAAAGCAGGCCCCGCGGGGTAAGCAAATGATTTTGACGTTTGGGGTTGAATTATCTAGTAGAGCTTGAGTTGGAAAGCGAAGGAGGAAGCTTCAAAGATTGTTCGACTTTGCGGACAATTGCAAATCGAAACCCTTCATGTCATGCCCCGATCTTCGAGCGTGTGCTTATCTCTTGATGGTCGATAAAATTTGCGACGTCTCAGGACGCGTCGCCGACTCATTCATTTTATTGCACATGCGGAAGCGAATAACAAATCCCCTGACATCATCAGCTTGGGATAGAAAAGCAAGAAATAGATTCATAAATAAAACACGCTTTTATATATGAACTGAGTCATATACAAAAGTCAACATCCAAAAGCCTACAAAAAAGCTGGATCTCAAAAGAAGCTGTCCTATCTGACTTACACCTTAGATCCCTCAGCTCGGCTCCAGGTCCTTTATCCTACGATCCTGAAAAGTTGAAGTCCACGACGGGGTGAGATATAAATCTGAGTGAGTTCATGCTCTAAACCTCGATTAGGAGGGTAATATGTTTAGAGACGTCCTAACCACACAATCACACAATTATAGAGACTTACCTTGTCTCAGATCCTCCCTGTATGTCAGCACAGTTCATATCACATACAGCCGCAAAAGCATGAGCATCAAATAAGCTCATCAACTGGAACGCCACACTCAATTTCAACCAAGCACATGGGTCCTGATTATAGGGCCAAATCGTTATGACACGTCCCATACCGTGCTACACAATTTTGTCACATAATCCGACACGTTCAACTCAATTAGTCATGCATCCTTAATTTTGATCTTGTTTTATAGCACGACCTACTCACTGTTTGGCGATCTTCTGGCATAGCCAAGCATCGTCTCACCCCATTAAGTACGGCTACATTTTTCTTAGACGGCTTTCTCGAAAGAGTATAGGTCCAAAATCTATTGTGACCAGCTTCCGTTGTCCAGGGGCGTTCCATATAGGGGTAACGTCCAGCTTAACAGCTTGGGACGGCTTTTCTTAACCAACACACGATCACTCAAATACAGCCAAGGACACCATGCATTGCACTCAAATATCTCAATTAAGATAATGCACTTGGCCCATTTTCTTTGTATTAAAAACACCCGGCGAAAATAATTGTGTGTGGGTACACGATCAGATAGGACTTTAAAAAGTGATATCCTTCCTTTTAAAATCCCACTATTTTATATAATATATAAAACCATTTTTGGTGTCAAAACCCAACACTTGGGATTTTCTGAATAAATATCAAAATTCACAAATTTTGGGATAAATAAGCAAAATTCCAATCAGCACTCAATTTGCACAAAATAACACCCAATTGCATAAACTGAACACACCATTGCAATCAGTACAAAATTCCGGTTATCGGCTATCCCGGTCTAATTTCCAGAAAACATTAAATAATTAAATATTTTTCAAAATTAATTAAATAAATACATATTAATTCAATAAATACCAACTTAGGCTAAAAATTGCTAATCTAACCACCTATTGGACTTATAAAATTATACTAACCATTCTAACTACAAGGCCACATAATAAACTATATAACTAAAATTTCTAACCACCTAATTCACTAATTTAACTAACCTAAATTAACTAAACAAGCTAATAACCACACTAATCTAATCTTAATTTAATTTAAACATCCCTTAAGTATCATTAACACCATAATTAGAGTTTAGTGCATAAACTCATTGGTTTAGTGCAAAAACCAGTTCACGGCGATGGCGGCGCGATGGCGGCCGAAACTTGAGCTTATGGCGATGCCAACGGGAGCTCGGACCGGGCTAAAAAAGCCCAGCAAGCCCACTGCTTGCTGCTCGATCGGTTGTTGGCTTTGGGCTGAGCTAGCTTTGGTGGCTCGCAGTTGGGCTTGTCTGAGCTACGAAGAAAACGCTGGCCGAACAAAGAAAAACGGGAAGGAGCTGTTGGCGTCAACGTGAAGTTTTTTGGGGGCTGAATCGTTGGGTGAAGGGGTAGCAAGAGAGAGAGAGAGAGAGAGAGAGAGAGAGAGAGAGATTTGGTGGAGAAGATGGGCAGATGATGGGCTTTGCTAGCGTGAAGGCATGCGGTCAATTGACCGTTGAAGTTGACTGGTGGGGCTGTCTTGACGAAGTTGGGGCATGGAAATGGAGCTGGCACACGGCAAGACAAGGGGTGATGATGGGGTGAATGCTGGAGATGGGCAGACGAAGGAGAGAGGCGATCATGGGCTACTTCGGTGGAGGGAACAGGCGAAGAGAGGGGTTGACGCCGGGGAAATTGTTTCGTTGGTTGACTCGGACGTGGCAAGCGAAAGGGAGAAAAATGGAGGAGGCGAGAGTTCACGAGCATGGGCGTGCAGGGGGATTTGGTCATTGCTTTGGGGGGAGAGAGAAACGGCGTGGAGGTGGGCTGCTTCGAATGAAAAATGAAAGAAGGCAGAACAGAAGGGACCGAGAGGAAGCGGGCACACGAAGAAGAGAAGGGGGGAGGAAAGAGAGAGAGAGAGAGAGAGAGAGAGAGAGAAGAAAGTCAAATGAAAATATCTAAAATTCATTAATACAAGGTCCAAGAAGTCTTCATGCTTATCCTCATGGTCCCCCATTACTTTCTTGCATGTCATTTCCACAAATAACCAAGTTGAAGCCAAATGTTGCAACCCCCACACCAAGCCTTCAAATTTCCTCACTTTGGACTTCAATTTCTTCACTAAATTCCCCAATTTGATGTCCAATTTTGCTAAGGGGGAAGCCCACATAATTTCCACAATTTCCTTTCACCAAATAGCTCATTAAAGAGGCCAAACATCCACTCAATTTGGCCTCTCCGAATTTCCTTTCTTTTCCGAATCGTCCAAATTGATTTCCCGTAAAAATCCCGAGCTCGCTGAAATTTTTTCGGAGGATGAGTCGACATTCCTAAAATAAATCGTGAAATGAAAAAACTTTCAATTTCTGAAATCGGCTTTAATTCCATGGTTAATTTCAATCAAAAGCAATTTTAGCGTGATATATCATACCGGGTAGTTTTTATGAATTTTTAACGCATTTGACCCATGGTCGATTATTTTTTAGCGACATTGTACATCTTCGACACATTGGCGACTCTCGGTTGTCGTGAGAATATCGAGATTTCAAATACGGACACATGGTACAGAAATGACAGAAAAATCGATTTATTGCCATTCGAATAAAATTTTGCAATTAGGTTGAATCACCTACACACTAATCACATACCTCTATCAAATCGACCTATCTCCGATCTTCGATCGATTTTGACAGTGCTATAATGACCCTTGTAGATTAGCATGATCGAGCAGTCGATTCTTGGTCGAATTCTCAAGTTTATTGCGTTTAGATTCCTTAACGGCTTCACTTGATAGACTAATTATCCCGTGAGTGATTAGCTTAGGGAAAAGAACTATAGGCACGTCGATGAAAAGCCCAATTTATTCGATTGTAAACAGAATCTGAAAATCAGGATGTCACAATTCTTCCCCTCTTATAAAGAGTCAAACAAGACATGATAGGAATTTTCTTCACAAGCTTGAGAGACTGATATGAGATTAAATTGGAAACTAGGGACATAAAGGACATTTTTAAGAGTGATGAGTGGGCTAAGATTCACGGTCCCAGTCATACCAACATGTGTGGAATTTCCATTCGGGAGTTGTACTGATATAGGAAAGGATAATTTCTCAATGTTGGAAAAGAATTTTGGATTGCAGACAATGTGATCACTAGCTTCAATATCAATAATCCATGCATCCTTTGTAATCGAGTTCATCAGACAATGAGAAATACCTGTGAAACTCCCTGCCTTGTCAAAGGCATCCAACTTCTTTAAAACTTCCATCAGCTCCTGATATTCCCCATGAGAAATTGATTTGTCTGCTGATTTACCCAATACCTGAAAAAAGTTGAAAATTTCCCCTTTTTCTTTTTCTCCAAGTTTACCATGCAACTTGCAGCAATTTTTAACCGTGTGATGTGGGCGTTTACAATAATCACAGTATAGCTTACCCTTTCCTTTTTGGTTGTTTTTTGTGAATGAAGAGGGCCTCTTTACGGCATGGGCCGTCGTTGCCCCATATGGCCCATCAGAACCTACGAGAAAATTACCTCGCGGGCTGTCGGAATAAGTCGGGTAATGCTTGTGTGGGCCATCTGGCCCATATATATTTGAGCCACGCAGATCGTTCGATTCGATCATCCCCTTGCTTCCTGAGCCGTCAGATCCAGCGTCTCTAAAAAACAATCGGGAGTCGTCCGATCGATCAGACACATCGTGGCCGTTCGTCATGGACCGATACCCCCTAGGGTTTTCTTCGTGAAACCCTAGATTGGGTTCGACACTTTCTCTTCCTCTCGTGGCTCTCTGTAGCGGGCGAGAGAACTTCTTCGCCGCCAGAGCCACGCTCTCGCCATTCTTCCCGTAATCTACTGCTCTCTGTTGGCTTTCCTCTTGAATGGCAAGCTGGTAGATGCGGCCAAAGGTCGGCATCGGCTCCATGGTTAAGATTTGCGTCCGAAACGAAAGGTAAGTTTCATTTAATATGAAAAGAAAACGTATTGCTTTCTCTCTGTTCCGCATCCTTCTATATTGCTGTAAGATGGGTTCTGGCCAGTCGAACTTCTACTTGGCTGCTTCCAATTCATTCCACAGACCCGAAAGTTTGTTAAAAATCGCAGCAACAGTCATATTTCCTTGCTTTAAATCCGAGAATTGTTGTGTTAAAGAGAAAATCTTCACTTGATCTAATTTTCCATACATCTCTTTGATATTTTCCCACATCTGTTTCGAGTCCTCCATTGGGGGAAGACCGGCCGTGACCTCAGAAGCGATGCAATTTCCGATCCATGTTCGGACCGATTGATTGCATTTCTTCCAAAGTCGTGCCATTCGCTCGTTGGATGGAACCGGAACCATTCCGTCAATAAAGCCCTCTTTATCTTTCGTTACCAGTGCACGTCGGAACTCGCGCGACCAATTTGACTAATTATCCGATCCAGTTAACTGTTGAGCAATAAGCTTCAGTTCTGGTTCGTCGGCATTAGTTGTGAAAAGAGGGTCGCCGGGCTCCGGCTGGCCGCTGGCAGCGAAGATCTGGTATGGAAGAAACCCTGGCGGCGGATTCGAGTAGGGATTTGCTCCCAAACCCGATCCGCCAGATCCAGTTGTAGAATCCGCATTGGAAAAAAAATGGACCCGGGTAGGGATTAGTTCCTATACCTGGTTTGGCTGACCCGCCTATTTGCTGTGGATTGATGGTCGTGCTTGCCCTGTTGCCGGTTGGTGGGCCTCCATCAGTCCGCACACCATCTCGATATCCCGGCGATGATGTATTTGGGCTTGGCCCATAGTACCAAGGATACGGTACCCATTGGTAAGGCAGGCCCAAAAAGGGCTACCCCATATTGAACTAAGCCGGAACAGTCCCCCACTGCGCATGTTGAGGATGACTCTGTGGCTGAATCTATTCCTGGGTTTGTCATGAAGAATTTTCTAAAGATTGCAACAACTCGTTTTTGCAGATTGGTTTTTTTGGTAACAAATGGTAAAGAAAAGAGAATTCCTGCCGAATGCTGTTTTTGTTTTGCGATGTGGCAACAACAAGAAACAGAAGAAGAAACGCAGGCAATTCAAAGAGATGAAAGCTACACCAGGATCGGCATAAGCTCTGATACCATGTCACAAACTCAAGCAAAAGAAGATGTGGGGAATTGTATTTTCTTCATTGAATTGTACACTGTTACAGGGATGTATATATTATACAAGGAGATTCAATAAAGAAGTAAAGAAAATATTCCTAGTCTTAAAATAATTACAATCCCAATCAATTACAATCTTCAATCATATTTCATATCTTCAAAACATATCTTCTTTCAACACTCGATATTTCCGATATCCACATAAATAATCCAACTCGGACTCTAACACTGGACGAATAATATGGATTTCTAAGGCACATAGTTCAACGTCCTCAAATAGTAATTTATCTCAGATCGGACTTTGTTCGTGAGCTCAAACTCGAGACATATTATAACAACCGGTATACTGATTATTCGCACCAAACGTGTATTTGAACAAGAGAGTAATACTGCTCGTTGCTGAATATTTTTCCTGGCAACACATACTAAATGACCATTCCAAATTTGCAAGTAAAAAGCAGATATAAAAAAGGTGCATACTAATTGATCTTTCCTGGCTTTATCCATCCAAAGACTATTACCTTGTCATGTTAACTAGTACAGAAATTACACAGAAGAGGAGCTGTCTTTTGTCGATTACACAGCCTGAAGGAAAGCGTCGGCCAGCATCTGGCCAAGCCGGACCTCGGCTGGGGTGGTTAGATGGAGCTGGTCGGGTTCGAGAGGCAGCCCCCTGGCGTCGACGGTTCTCACGTTCGGAAGGTTAAGCCCGAGCTGGACCTTTCTCACCGCGTCGGTGAAATTTCCCTGTCCTGATGCGATAGCCACCTGCTCCGAAACGCAGAGCAAACATGCAATTAAGTAATAAAATGTAATCCATTGAAGAATTAAAAAAATCGCATTAAAATGTACATTTTTTTTTTCAAGAGGTTAGTGTGAATATCACTATTTCTTAATGTCCGGTTCATCAATCTAATGAGATGGGTGGCCTAAGGTGAACTTATTATGAACTTATTTTAGAGGAAAAGCCGCTCGGGGACCTAAGGTGAATGCCCCAACACCGTAGAAAATCCTAGGTTTCTACCGTTGATGGGCCATTTCTTGTTATTGAATATCTTTATTTAAAAAGCTGCAGAAAAGAAACACATCACGTTGACTCCCACGGACCCTTTTTCAAGCCATTACTATTAAAATGCATATCTAATTATTATTTGTCTGGTCTCGAATAAAAATAGACTAAGGATGTACCACATCAAGATGATCGCCATTTGCTTAATTTAAATAGCAACGTTCATTTATAATTTTATCATAATTTGTTTGAACAATCTAAAGTGAAAGATGCAATTGATTCCGAAATTAAGCATAAAAGAGAAATTCAATCACCTGGAAAATTGGTAGCTCAGGCGACTGCAGATCAGTCCTCACATCTGTAAAGAACTTCTCCAGCCTCACTTTGTACTGCACCGCGTCGCTTTCCTCCACCGTGTCGCTCTCTCCTTGGTACCACAAGAGCGCTTTGATTGTCCCCCCGTCATTCGTCCCGGCTCGCGCCCGCCTCATCAACTGGTCGTACAAAAACGTCCCTCTTTCCCACTCGCCTATCCTCGTCCCGCCGATTGCGCACGGCACCAAACCCACCAAGCCCAGACTCCGATCCTGGCCCAGGACGGTGTTGGCGAATGCCATACCTGGGCCGATCCCATTCGTCTTGTTTGTGTCGATGTCCGCGTGGAGCGGCTCCTGTGCCTCGACACATGTGAGGTTCGCCGTGAGCCGGAGGATCCGATGGGTTGGGGCTGCACTCGGGAGGGACGACGCCGTCCCACCCCGTGGATGGGTCAACGCCGCCCCGGCCTGCCATGTTGCTCTGCCCAGTGAGGAGGAATATGCTTTTGGGACGCGGACTTGGACATGGGCTCGGAGGGAGTGGTTGAGGATGGACCGATGGGGAATTAGTGGTGGCGGCGGCGAGGAAGAGCAAGAAGAAGAGAAGCATTGTTGCTGGCTTGGTACCTTGCGACAAGTGTCGCAAAAGGGAGAGATTCTTGCTTCTCCTCTCTCATGTTGAGGAGGCCGCTTGGCTTGTTATATAGGACCAACTTGGCATCAACGGTCTTTCTTTTATAATAAAAAGTTAAACATTAAATAGAGGAAAGCAGACCCCGCGGGGTAAGCAAATGACTTTGACGTTTGGGGTTGAATTATCTAGTAGAGCTTGAGTTGGAAAGCGAAGGGGGAAGCTTCAAAGATTGTTCAACTTTCGGACAATTGCAAATTGAAACCCTTCAACTCAGAAAGGATTTCAAAATCAAGATTCCAAACATTAAAAGGTCGTATTCAAGTTAGTTTGATGTTTTAATTTGGCCATCCTAACACCCTAACACCCAATGGTTAGTTTATATTCATAAAAACATGTATGGAGTTCTTCCCGCTCTAACATATAACTATTTCATTTCTAGTGAAATTATAGTAATGTACGTCAGTCCCATCAATAAAAGAAAAAGATAATACCTTTTATTTTTTCTCCAGTTTTTTTTTTTAAACGAATGGTTTGAAAGTCTATGAAAATAATGAATAACACTTATAAGTGAATCTATATATGAATACCCATGTTTGTTTCTTCACAAGAAAGGTTTTCAATGCCAAACACTCAACAATATCGTGTGATTTGAATAACAATTAGGCAATTTCTGAATTGCATGACAGTCCTTATTTTGATAATGAGATGGTTACAATTGAGAAAAGAACAAAAACTCGGTTTAGGGTTAAACACAAAGCGAGACTAAAGTTAATTTGACAAGAATAAAACTTCAAGCAAAAGATCAAACCTAGAAATGCTGGAAATCAGTACATAAGTGGCTAGGAGACATAGATCAAGTGTTAAATCTTATATCTGCATTTTTCCTGGGTGGGGGTGCCTTCTTCTCTTTCGACAGGTTCTTCTGTGGTCCATAACCTCTAGGATCCCACTTTTTCACGTTCTAGTTGTTTCCCATGTTCTGAAAGTGTCTCTCATGTTCCAATGATTGTTTCCAACATTTAGCATGTTCCGATAACTAAGCTGGACTGACATCGCCGATAACTTCTCCCCGCCTGCTAACAGCTCCTACTCACGATCCCTACCGATCCTGTATTCCGAGGGTTGAGGTTTCGGGTCTGTTCGTTTCGCGGAAAATGGGCAATTTCCGAAAAATATTTTCCCAGAAGTCATTTTCCAGGAAAATGACAATATTTTATGGTATTCGGCTAAAACCTGAAAATATTTCAGAAAATATTTTCCGATGTTCGATTAGGAAAATATTTCGGAAAATATTTTCTAAAATTTCACCACTTAGTAATGCATCACTTACCGACCTATAAATCCATTAAATATAAACCTGCCTTTAAATTCGGGTAAACTTGCTTCATATCTTTGTTCCCTCATTGTCACCAAACGTTCATCTATTCTAAAAAATGTTCGTGTGGATTTTAAAAATAAGTAAAGGAGAAAAGAAGCAAAGCATGTACAACCTAATGAGAATATTTCAGTTGAGTGGCTTGTTCTCTCCCTGCATCTTTTGTGTTCCAATAAACAAAAGAAAAAGAAGCAAAGCATGTAAAGCCATTTGCTTGAGCAATGTTCAACTGCAAAGTAGAAGAAATAAAGAAAATGATAAGTAAGAGTGCAGAATGTGAGCTTGAGATCAATCAGCTCGAGATTTGCCTAGCAATGGCTGACGACTAGCCAAGAAAGAAGAAGATGTGAAACAAAGAAAAGAAAAAGAAAAAAAGAAAAAGAAATAGAAAAGAATAGAAAAGAAAAAGGAAATTAAAAATAATTCGAATAAAACAAGAAAAGAAGAAGAAGAAATGAGAGGAGGAAGTGAGGATTTATAGATGTGTGAGATAAGAGAGATCGAGAGAGGAAAATATATTTTTTTTGGTAAAGGAGAGGAAAATATTTTTCACTTTTCAAAAGTGGAAAACATTTTCCCCTAATTTAGAAGATTTTTTTTCTTTACATGGAAAATATTTGTTTCCAATGAATTCATTTTCCATAAAATGAACACTGAAAAATCCGGAAAACATTTTCCCGAAAATTATTTTTCACTAAACGAATAGAGTTTTAAACTAAAAATGACCGTGCTCACCTCTTTCTATGGCTTTTTAATCATTTTAGCCTTTTGGATTGGTCCGCATTCCAACCGTCACTTCATGTATGTTTGTAAGAGTCGCTTTTTTGCACTTGCTCAACTCGTGGGGACCCCGTTAGAAAAAAAAAAGGGGAAGGAAGTTGACTTGGTCTATAAAGAGGGAAGGGGAAGTCGGGTAAGACACGGAGAAGACCAAGAAAAGAAGGGAAAACTTGATCAACTCGTGTGGACCCCATTAAAAAAATAGAAAATTAACTTGGTCAATAAATAGAGCAGGCAGACCTCGGGCAAGACACGGAGAAGACCAAGAAAATAAAGGAAAAGGGAAATAAACAAAAAAGAAAGAGATGGGAAAAGAGGGGGGGTTTTCCGTGTGCTTACCATGGGTGTCTCGCCAAGTCGATTTTATTATGTATCATAACGCTTGGTAAGTGATCATGCCCTTGTTCATCTAATCAAAAGAAATATTCGAAATCATGGTGCATATTTGACGTTAAGTCAATTTTGAGTTTCGAGTTTCGGCTAAGGAGTCGTTGAGTTGTATATATATAAATTATAGTTTAAGATGTCGTAAAGTTGTAGGATTTTATGAAAGTCGATTTAGACTTACAATTCGCTCGAAACAAAATTTTGAAGTTGGCCTCGTATGAACAGTGCATGACCAGCGGCTTAATTGTTTTACATGAGCGAATTGTGAGTACATTTGAGTCGTTAGTTTATTCAAGTTATAGTTAAGATATCATTGTATTTTATTTTAATGTTGTTTCTCGCTTATTTGATAAGATTGCGAGTTTAACAATTCAAGTAATCTTCGTTATTTGATCATAGGCAGTTCAAGGTGAGTGGTGTTATCCTTTCTTTAAGTATTTGACCTCATGTTCAAAAATGATATTTTATGAGTTAAGAAATAACATTTTTACTGCATTAAAATCTGGATCGAGCATTTACCGCTCTTCAATTATTTGAAAATGGTTTGAAAGAGTTGTTATGTAAGGTGTTGTGAAAGTTTATTTATTTGTATTATGTTACTAAATGATTTATAGAATGGGTTCTAAAATGATTTGGGAAACGTTTAATGAAAGACATTTTAAAATGTTATCAATTTATGAAAAGAATTTCGAAATGGTGTGAGAAATGTTTTGTGAAATATATATATATATACACACACACACACATATACACATTGTTTGATAAACAAAGTTAGGAAAGATGATATATTTTGGGTTTGTGAAATAATTACGTAGACTTTGAGTATGGTTTATGAAATGTGACTTCATTTGATATGTGAAACCGATTTATGATATAAATTCTGGATTGGTTAATGGAATAATTGATTTGTGAAAGACTATGTTTTGGTTTGTGAAATCAATTGTGATATGAATTGGTAAAGAATTAAGTGCTACATGATAATGTTGGTTCGTGGGAGTCACCTTTAGGGCCTTATATTCAAGAGCTAAGTGTTACACGACGACTTGAGTCACGTGGGAGCAGTCTCTAGTTTCTTATACTATTGATATACATTGGTCAAGGTTTTAAGTGCTACACAATAATGTAACTTCGTATGAGCCACCTCTAGGGTCTTGTAGTTAAGAGTTAAGTACTACATGGCAACTTGAGTTACGTGAGAACAACCTCTAAGGCCTTGTACTATTGATATACATTGGTTAAAAACTAAGTGCCACATAATAATGTAATTTCATGAAGCCACCTCTAGAGCCTTGTACAGTTGATGAGCGTTGGTCAATGGCTAAGTGGTATATAATGATGCAAATCTCGTGGGAGCCACCTCTAAGGCCTCAAGTACTCAATGGCTAAATGTTACACGATAAAATGGTATCGTGGAAGCCACCTCTAAGGCCTTGAGATTTGATGTGATATGAATTTGGTCAATGGAATGAACCATCAACATGTGATTTGAGATTGATCGATGGACTTGATAATTGATATTTGTATTGTGATGGTAGATTTAAATGAGTATTTCCGGTTTATATAAAGATTTGTCAAAATGAAATTACACATGTGATTCAATACGTATTTTATACCTTGATTTTGGATTACATGTTTTCGATATCACTTTGTATACATGTACAGTAGTTGCTCGATGCTTAGAAAATATGTATTATTCATTGAGCCGTGGTAGCTTACCTATTTTCTTCCTAATCCTTTCAAGTTCCTCGATTAGTAACCCTTAGTAAGGGAGTGCTATCGATGGGGACTTTTAGGAGTTGGATTTTTTTGGATATAGTTTGAGGTTACGTCCTTTAGACAAGAGAATAACGATCGTGTGTTGCGACCCGACCTCTCTTGACCCTCCCTTGGTAGGGAGGGGAAAATGTCGAGTTTAGGAGTACTTAATCATGAGAGTTCTTTCATGGTTCGCAATCCAAAAGATGTCATTACATTGTCTTTTGAGACAAACCCCTGTGAGTTTCCTCATTCACCGTTGAGAGCTCTCCCAAACTCATACCTTACGTGATATCATAAGGTGTGATGATTCGTGTCGCGACCAAATTTTTCGGGGTATGAACCACCTAGGTTTGGCTAATGGATTGTTAAGCTTAGACTTAACTTGGGCTCTCCCAAGCCCATACCAATTCACGACTTTAGGTTCAAGTTCTTAACATGCAAATGATAATTCAATCAGGAGTCGCCACTAATCTATTTTTGGTGGGTCGATTAGAAACCCAAGTAAAGTAACGGGAGTTTTACTTTACTCCTACGAACCAAAGATTTGGGTACGGGGACTTGATTACGCTAGATTTCTCTAACGCCCTTTCGGTACCATTTTTTTTATTTAAAAAAAAGTTTTGCAGGCAGCTTGAATTGATTTTAAACTAATTCCCTAACATGTGAGGTGTTCATGCAGGTGCGCAAACCACCAATTTAACACCCAAGAAAGCAATTAAATAATGTAGAACTTACCTCAAAGCAACGAAAGCATATGCAATGTTAAATTAAAATCCACATCAACAACCCTAGATATGGTTTCTAATTAACACACAATTTTTATTTTTGTTTTCGCTTAATTAATGAAAATCATGCAATATGTAATGCAATGTTAATTGAATGACCTAGTTCTAATGACATGTAATTTTTAATTAAATTGGCCTAGCAAAAATACTAAATGATATGCATCTCAATGAATCTAACTCTAATGACGTGCATATGATAATTTTTTTCCTAAAAGAATGCATTTTATCCTAAATAATAAAACTAATTTAACCTATGACATTTCTTGTATTTTTCATGAAATTCGAAATTTGGTGAAATGTGAAAATTAACTAATTAGATTAAGATCCTATTTAATTTATATTAGGAATTAGGTTGAGCCAAATCCTAATTTAAACTAAAATATTATCCTAACCTAAATAATCCTAAAATGCAATCTATTTAATAAAATACCTAAACCTATGGTAAATTAAGAAAAAACATCATCTAAAATTAAACTAAATGCAATTTTACCCTAATATGCTGTGACGTGCAAAAGATGCCCTAATTTTACATGACATATGCATAATGGCTTTTTTTTTTTTTTGTGTTTTTCCTTTTTTTCCCTTTTTTTTTTAAATTTTGAAATTAATAATTGTCAAATAGTTAAACACGCAATTTAAACTAATGAAACAGAAATCTAATGTCCTAAATTTTTTTTTTTTTGGTATTTTTATTTAAGAAATTCGAAATAAATAAATTTCCTATTCTAGACATGCAAAATAACCTAAAATAAGTAATATCCTAACATGCATCTAATATAAACTCAAATATTTTTTTTTCTTTTACGGGAGCAAACAAATAAGGCATCAAGAACAACATGGCACCAAATCCACGTCCATTTAATTTTGGGAAATAAATTGACGAATCGTATCTCGCGCTTGAGATTGGATTGGCCAATTTTTAAATAAAATCACGAATCGTATCTCGAGCGTGAGATCGGATTGGTGATTTTTCCGTACGATTGCGGGTCGTATTTCGAGCATGAAATCGGATCGTCAATCATATGTACGTTGCGAAATTAGGAAGATTTCCCAATTTAAAATGCTAATCGATATTTTGTGGATATGATGGTATCATTCAAATATTCATACAAGATAATCCCATAAATTAGGCAATAGGGATGTATGAAAATCGAATTAAAAGAGATTCTTACCTAATATTTGGTGCCACGTGGACCACATTGTGAAGTTCGGTCGAACGACGGATGGCGGTTCAAGGTGACGTGCTGATTTGGCCTAACAAGGTCACAAAGTTGACCAACACAGCAAGGGGACGTCCACCACAAGACTTGAACAGCAAAAGGAGCGTTGTTGGCCTGAAGATTTGAATGTCCAGGGCTGGTCACTAATGTAACTCAGGTGTACGCAAGTGACACTGGGACTCGCAGGAACCTGAAAATAAAGCACAAAAGACTGCCAACTCGATGGGGTAGCGTTCAACGGTGGAGAATCGACGAGTCAGGGAGCAACGGCGCCGGCGCACAGCAATAACGAAACCAAAGCAGCAGCATAGTCAAGCACAGCAGCTCGAACACGATTGACTTTTCAGGTGGCACGCGTGCAAGGAGCAGCTTGATTGTCGTTGACGGCTCAGTAGGGCAGCAACACGATACGGCGATGTTGGTGACAGAGGCACGACCAAAGGTCTGGCCGTGAAGTGGGCGCCGGTTTGGACGATCGCCTCGGCCAAGAGCTGTTCGGGACTTCCCTCTCTCTACTCTTTCTCACGTGTGTTGTCTGTATAATTCGGAATCCCCCTTGACTGCAAGACGTTGACCAGAAGACCACCAACATCTACTGGAGCAATTATTGAACACTTGGACTCCTTGATGATTGCCGTGGAATTGGTAGCCTTGACCACACGGAGGGCAGCAACAATGTCGTGGGTTCAACACGAAGGAAGCAACCAGTCGTCGATCTCGTAGCTTTCTAGAGGTATCACGGCAAGGCCACCTTGTCGTCGGGAGGCGCAGCAATGGGTTGCCGTCTCGTCATGGCGCAAACAGCGGCAATCGATGTGAAGCTTAGCCACAAGATCAGCAAGGTCGCAACCGCGAGAGGCTCGGCATGTGATGCTTGGCTGAACGCTCCTCCTCCTCTCACGTGTTTTCTGTGGCCGTGTATTTTCAATATGTGTGGCCTCTTCTTTTCCCTCGAACATTACGCTTTTTATACTGGCCGAATATGAACTTCAAAAAGGGAAATTTGAATATAGGAAAGAAGTCCACGTACTGACTTCCCTCTTTTGTGAGGGTTTATATTTCCTTTGTACGCATTGCGGCTCCATATATCCTCATTGAATATATATTTTAATAATGCTAATCGTTCTTGCCCTTTTTGATGTTTTTGTCCGCACATTTATAATCACAAGATCAACAAAAACAATTCTTTTCTTTCCAAATACCAACTCACAATTGATTGAACTTTGCCAAAAGTTCGGGATCGTAATAAAATTTTCTCGGATTCTGAATATTTTAAAGATGAGCTCGCAATATTTTTGTCGCACTTGCCCTATCCGAAGATATTGAAAAATCCCCCAACATATCCCGGAAAAGTTCAAATCTCTATTTTTCACGAGATAATTTTCGATCATAAAAAAAAGGGCTTGGGCCAATTTGCTCCCTTCGTGGGCTTAGTCTAGCCCGTCAATTTAAAGCTCAGAACCACCAATTCGAACTCATCCGCCACCGGTCCAATAAACAAATGCAAATAAAAAATAAATGCACCTAAAACTATATGCTATGCAATTAACTATTTTTTTAGGGATAAAATTAACCCCTAATTTTTTAATGCGATAAATGACTAAATGGGTTGCCAAAATTTAGGTGTCAACAATTCGTATCCACACGAGCGACATACCTTGAAAGAGGAGATCAAATGTGGATACTGAATTTAGAGGTACCTTTACCATGGTAGCCCTCCCAATAGTACTCTCTTCCTTAAGGATGACATCACTTCTTCCATTAGGAGGTTTCCATAGTGGGTATGCTAACTCCAGTGAGTTTCGGCAAGACCCATATCCCTTACGACAGGTTCATCTATTATCTAGTTATTTAAAACAACCTAAAAAGACCGGATTTGCCACTAGCCTCCTTTTTTAGGGTTGGCTAGAAAACTTAATCGAGGGTCGGGAGTGGTCCATCGATTTCTATGCAACTAGAGATTATAGATTCAGAGACTTGAGTTATACTAATATTTTTATTAGTGCAATTTCAATATTTAATAGTATGTCGTGTTTCCTAAGGTGTCCATGCATTTCTTTTTACTTTTTCAAGTCGATTATACTAGCTATATGCGGGGATGATTGCTTTTATGCGATTCTATTTATATGAAAGAGGAAAGAAGGCAAACAATTGAAATTTAGGGTCCGTTCGTTTCGCGGAAAATATCATGTTTCCGGAAACATTTTCCTAGAAATCATTTTCCAGGAAAATGACTCTATTTTCCGATATTTGGCTGAAACCTAAACTTCTAGTGGAAAATATTTTTCACCATTCGTTAGCTAATTTAATTGTTTGGGAAAAATTATCAAAATTGAATTTTAATATTTTTAATTGACAAAAATATTAGTTTTATTTTTTTATGTTTTTTAAAAAATGAATTTTCAATTATTTGTATTTTTAAAAAATCGAAATTTTTATTATTTCTTTCTTTTTCATTTTCTTTTTTCCTTTTTCTTTTCCTTCCTCCTTCCTCCTCCTTCTTCCTCCCGGCTCCTTCCTCTGCCGCCGCATGCCCGACGATGGCTGGTTGCCCGGCAGACCCAAGACCCGGTTGCCGATCCGGCGAGCTCGAGGCTCGGCCGATCTCGCCAAGCTCGCCGAGTTTTGCCGGGCTCTGGCGAAACGTGAGCTTGTCGGATCGGCGGCGGAGCTCGGGCTCACCTGGATCGGGAGCCCGAGCTCCGCCGCGCCGCCGGCGAGCTCACGACTCGCTAGAGCCTAACAAACCTCTGGCAAACTCGGGTGAGGCCCAAGCCTCGCCCAACTCGCCGGATCTAGTGAGGCCTAAGCTCTACCCTAGGCCAGCGGGGCTTGGGCAAGCTCGGCTTCGCCAGATTGGGCTAGGCGGAGCCTCGCCGGCCTAGGGTGAGGCTCGAGCTGGCTCGCAGCAGGTCGCCAACCGCTGCAATGGCCGACGACCGGCCACCAAGGAAGAAAATGAAATGGAAAAAAAGAAAAGAAAAAAAGAAAAGGAAAAAAAAAAAAATTTAAAACTCGATTTAAAAAAAAAAAAAAAGAAAAAGAAAGCATAAATGTGTTGGTGAAAAGAAACAAGGTGGAGTAAGTTATGGAAAATATTTTCCTCTTCTCAAAAGAGGAAATCATTTTCCACAATCTTAGGAGGAGATTTTCCATTGACTGGAAAACATTTTATTTGACCGTCTATTTTCTGCCATCCGAACACTGGAAATTTCGGAAAATGTTTTGTCGGAAGTTGTTTTCCGCAAAACGAACGGACCCTTAAAGATAATGCAATAAGTAAATAATCAAGTAAGCAATTTAGGGAATGCAGTAAATCTAACATACAACCTAAGCAATGAACAAAAATAAATGGAAGAAATAAACTTGCAACTCGTCCGGTTTTTATACAACATGAGATAACCCGAAACATATATTGGGGACAAATGATACAAAAAATACGGTCGGATAGGACATTGACCTTCCATCATCTTCAAGTCTTGAAGTATCTCCATCTCCTAAGACCTATTCTAATTCTAACCTAAAACTATGACTAGGTATATACAATAGGAAAGAAACAATCATTCATGACAAAAACATACACAAGACAATCAAGAAGAATCAAACAATTGAAACCACGTGAAAAATGAACAAATTGGGCCTTGGGGTTGGCCATTGCAATTCATGCGTCGATACCTCTAGCACCTGTCACACGTGGTACGCTTTATGGATTACCGTCTGATGTCGATGTCGAGTGCTCGGAGCACCCCTGCGTTGGTGTTCACGGTTTGGTGTTTATTCGCGTCCGTGTTTTGGTTATGTACGATGTGGGCTTACCTGATGGCCCCATAGTCCATGAGTTCTTATCTATTCATGTTCGCCGAGATGGGAGGATCATGGGGATGTTGCCGCCGCCACCAGCCGATGCACCGGGATGGGTATGATAGGAGCATGTGACTAGTGGAGGTTGACACTTTTTGGGATGGCCGACACTAGTTGATGGATAGATGTTCACGTCTGATGTATAGTCGGGTTTCTTTTTGAGTATTGTCGAGCTTAGTTATAGTCTTGGCCCTTTTGTTATACCGACTTGTGAAATCCATCTTAGTAATTCAATAAAAGTGATTCGGCTTTAGCTTTTTATATATATGAAAAGTTGTAGTTGGTGTGTATTGCATTGTATTATTTGGTTGTGTACAGGTTTTGGAGATGATAAGTATGCTTCTGTTATTTGAACTGCACTAGGACCGATCTAAAAGATGTAAACCCCCACGTTGTATGGACCCACTACAATTGAAATGGTATCAGAGTGGCATGTTATTAGGTCAAGTGATAGGTGAGCAAGTTGTGGTGACCCTAGCGGATCGGGGGCCATGTCGAGGGGTGCAACATCCGCCCTTTTTGGTATCAGAGCAATGGTTATAGGTGGAGTGCTAAGGAGCCTCACTTGGAAATTGAGGAATACGATGACAATGCACACCATAGGATATTAACTGGAATAGTTGTCTAGCTTTGAATAACTGGTGATGGATATTCACTCGTAGATCCCTAGTAGTTTATTATGAGTTGTCTTTAGGTGCCAGTAACATGTTTATGTTACTTATATAGTAGTAGTTGCTTTTAAATGGAGACATTGAGTCACAGATTATTCCTGAGGCCAATGCTTGAAAACTGCAGGAAAGTTATGGTGCGAGCTGGAAGTGCTCATCCATCGAGGGCTGAAGCCTCTGCTACAAGGCCTGAACCTCGAATGGAAGATATCCTGCAGGCATTGGCCAATATTGGAAATCTAATGGAAAGGCAAGCGCAGCAACAACCCGAAGTGGAACGTCACCCTCAAGGCCTGGTTGAGCAATTTCTGAAGTTGAAGCCACCTAAGTTTAGTGGAATGGGAAGGCGGAACGTTGGATTGATGGAATGGCATAGATTTTCCGGTTGTTGGACTGTAGTGATGCTGAGAAGATAGTTTTGGCAGAGTACCAACTGGAGGGAAATGCAAAGTTTTGGTGGAGAGCTTCAAGGGATACGATCTTTCCACCAGGTACTGATATAAACTGGGATGAGTTTGTTAGGGCTTTTAATAGGAAGCATTTCTCTGATTGTGCTAAGGATAAGAAGATCACTGAATTTGCCAATTGGAACAAAATGAGCTGACAATAGATCAGTATGAGGCGAAATTTTCTGAGTTGTCTAGGTATGCTCCCAGGCTAATTGAGGATCGTGAGGAAAAGGCTAAGAGAATCCTGAAAGGGTTGAGGACTGATATTAGGAAACAACTGGTGTCTTTGAATATGAGAGATTATAATGAGATTTATGAAAGGGCACAGTTAGTGGAGCAAGAGCTGGTGAGAGAGCAATTAGAGTCTAAGAGACAGTTGAGCTTTAGTGATATCAAAAGGGGTAAGAGACCCTATCCTGGTCAAGGTCAGACTTAGGATGCTAAGAAAAATAGTAATTTTGGAAGAGTTAGGGATGGCCTGAATATAGGGAAAGCACCCTATCAGCATGATGTTTGTCGAAGGTGTGATGGACGACATGGCCCAGGACCTTGCAATGGACGGCCGAAATGCTATGGCTATGGACAGGTAGGTCACCTCAAGAAAGACTGTCCACAAGAGAGGTCGCAGCTGAGTGTTGGCTCGGTGCGACAGGGACAGCAAAGTGCTGTTAGACCAAACTTACCAAGGAATTCTCAAAGGCCACTAGCACAAGGAAGGGTGTATGCGGTCACCCAAGAGGAAGCGGAAGCTTCCAAAAATGTTATATCAGGTACGATTTTCATAAATGGCAAGAAGGCATATGCATTGTTTGACACGGGTGCTACACATTCATTTATATCTGAAAGATATAGGCAATTGAGTGAAATAGAAGCTACACCTTTTGAGACGCCTCTTTGTGTTTCTACACCTTTAAAGAATATGGTGTTATCTACATTGATGTGTGCAAAATGTAAGATAACTATAGAAGAGCGAGATATGGAAATAGATCTAGTTATGATGGCTATGTATGATTTTGATGTTATCATAGGAATGGACTGGCTCCATAAGCATAGGGCTAAGGTGGATTGCTATAGGAAAGCGATCCAGTTCATGTTACCTGATTAGTTTAGTTTTAAATCTTTTGGAGAACAGATGAACCCCTCTATAGCCATGATCTTAATGGTAGAAGCTCGTGAACTACTTGACGAAGGATGTCAAGGATACCTGGCAGTGGTAAGAGATCTGACTAAGAAAGAGGTTGAAATCAGTGAGATCCAAGTAGTTAAGGAATTTTAGGATGTGTTTCCTGAGGAGTTGCCTAGATTACCACCAGAGCGAGAGATTGAGTTTGAGATTGAACTAATGCTTGGAACAGGACCAATATCGAAAGCCCCGTATAGGATGGCCTTAGCAGAGTTGAAGGAGTTGAAGATGCAACTACAAGAGTTGCTTGATAAGGGATTTATTAAGCCAAGTGCTTCACCTTGGGGTGCACCAGTTCTATTTGTCAAAAAGGACGGGTCGATGCATCTATGTATTGATTATAGACAGCTGAACCAAGTGACTGTAAAGAATAAGTATCCTTTGCCTAGAATTGATGATTTATTTGATCAGTTGCAAGGAAGTTCAGTCTTTTCTAAAATTGACTTAAGGTCAAGATACCATCAGTTAAGGATAAAGAAAGAAGACATCCCTAAGACTACATTTAGGACTCGTTATGGACATTATGGGTTCTTAGTTATGCCTTTTGGATTAACAAATGCACCAGCCGCATTCATGGATTTGATGAATATGATATTTAAGCCTTATCTGGATTAGTTTATAATTGTCTTCATTGATGATATCCTGATATATTCTAAAGGACTTGAAGAGCATGAACGACACCTAAGGATAGCATTACAAACATTAAGAGATCATGAGTTATACGCCAAATTTAGTAAGTGTGAATTCTGGTTGGATCAGATAATATTTTTAGGGCACGTGGTGTCGGGAAATGGAATTGTAGTGGACCCTGCAAAGGTTGAGATGGTAGTGAATAGACCGAGACCGACAACGCCAACTGAGATACGGAGTTTCTTAGGATTGGCTGGCTATTATAGGAGGTTTATCAAAGGATTTTCACATCTAGCAGGCCCTTTAACGAAATTGACCCGAAAGAATGTGAGGTTTGAAAGGAGTGGAGGATGTGAAAGAAGTTTTCAGGAACTTAAAAGGAAGTTGACTACAGCCCCAATTCTAACTATACCATCTAGATCTGAAGGATTCACGGTGTATAGTGATGCATCTCATAAAGGATTGTGATGTGTTTTGATGCAGCATGGCAAGGTCATAGCCTATGCATCGAGGCAGTTGAAACCTCATGAGTTAAATTACCCAACCCATGATTTAGAATTGACAACTATAGTGTTTGCTTTGAAAATATGGAGACATTATCTGTATGGAGAGAAGTTTGAAATCTATACAGATCATAAGAGCTTGAAGTATTTGTTTTCGCAAAAAGAGTTGAACATGAGACAGAGAAGGTGGATGAAATTATTAAAGAATTATGACTGTGAAATACGATACCATCCAGGAAAGGCAAATAAGGTGGCAGATGCTCTTAGCCGAAAGTCGGCCATGGACATGGCTAGTCTAAGAATAACAGAGTGGAATCTGTTAAGGTCAATTGTGGATTCAAACTTCAAGTTGGAAATAGACCACCTTACTGGTATGCTTACTGCATTAAGGATTGAGCCTGAAATCATTCAGAAAGTTAAGATTTTACAAAAATCTGACTCGGAGATTGTGAAGATACGAGACGCTGTGTCTTTAGGGAAAAGACCAGAGTTTCAAGTTTCTGAAGATGGAGTAGTAAGATGCCAAGGACGGCTCTGTGTTCTTGATAGTGAAGAAGTGAGAAGGGAGATCCTATCAAAAGCGCATAAAAGTAATTATAGTATTAATCCGAGGAGTACAAAAATGTATAGAAATTTACGCCAACAATTTTGGTGGAATGGCATGAAGAAGGATATAGCTAAGCATGTCTCTCAGTGTTTGACATGCCAGCAAGTGAAAGCGGAACACCGCAAACCCGCAGGACTATTGAGACCATTGGATGTACCAGAGTGGAAGTGGGAGCATGTAACGATGGACTTTGTGTAAGGACTGCCAAAGACATCAAGTGGTCACGACTCTATTTGGGTAATAGTAGATCGTTTGACTAAGTCTGCTCATTTTCTAGCGGTCCGTGTAGACTATTCGATGGATAAACTTGCTGAGATGTATGTAAGCCAAGTGATACGCTTACATGGTATTCCCGTAACGATCATGTCGGATCGAGACTCTAGGTTTACTTTAAATTTTTGGCGAAGTCTCCAAAATGCTTTAGGGACAAAGCTTCAGTTTAATACTGCTTTTCATCCTCAAACAGATGGACAGACGGAAAGAGTGATCCAAACCTTGGAAGATATGCTGAGAGCTTGTGTTATTGATTTAAAGGGAAGTTGGGATGAAAAATTGCACTTGATAGAGTTTGCCTATAATAATAGTTTTCAGAAAAGTATAAGCATGGCTCCATATGAAGCATTGTATGGAAGAAGGTGCAAGACCCCTGTTTGTTGGAATGAAGTAGGTGAAAGGAGTTTGACAGGACCTGAGTTGGTACAGATTACTACTGAGGCTGTGGAGATAATAAGGAAAAGATTTAGAACAACCCAGAGTAGGCAGAAAGACTACTCAGATAAGCGTAAAAGACCTTTAGAATTTCCTGTGGGAGATCATGTATTCCTTAAAGTATCCCCTATGAAAGGAATATCTCGATTTGGAATGAAGGGTAAGTTAAGCCCTAGATTTGTTGGACCTTTTGAGGTACTTGAAAAGATAGGAGATGTAGCTTATCGTTTGGCGCTGCCTCCTAAATTGGGAAATTTGCATGATGTGTTCCATGTATCGATGCTAAGAAAGTATCAGCCGGATCCTGATCACATACTCGATCATGAAGCCATCAAAGTGGATGAGAAAGTGAGGTACATTGAAGAGCCTGTGCAAGCGTTGGATCGAAAGGAGCAAATTCTTAGGACCAAGAAAATTCCATTGGTTAAGATATTATGGCAACATCATGATGTGGAGGAAGCCACATGGGAGAGTGAAAATGAGATGAGGGAAAGGTATTCTCACTTGTTTCAAGAGACATAAGAAATTTCTAATTTCAAGGACGAAATTCTCTAAGGAGGGGAAAATTGTGGCATCCTAGAATTTCATGACAACCCCTACATTTGTTATGAGCCATGGATAGGTGATGGAAGTACCATCAAATTATGTTGTAGCCATTTGATCCATGATTTGCAATAAGATTAAGGCCAAGCTTTTTAATGGATAATTATTTGATAGGAAAGAAAATTCTATTCTTGGCCATGTGTTTTATAAGTTGGAATTTATTAATTTATGTTGCTAGTCTTATGGTTTTATGAATTTCAATTAGTTATTTATAGAAGTAGGAAATTAAGGTGGACTGTTAGGAATGATGGTGGGCTGGATATTTAAGGACCAAACCAGCCCATAGCCCCACCATTCGACCGGCCCAAAAGGCCCAAAGGGAGGGCTGCTGTCGACCAAAGGAGGGAGAGGCCGGCCCATCTTCTAGCCCATCACCTTGCATGGGAAAAATGCCAAGTGGCTAAGGGGTTTGGCCAAGTGGCATTTGCATGCAATCTAATGATTGCAAATCATTGCAAAAGGGAAGAAAAGAGAGAGAGAGTGGGCGGAGTGAGTGAGGAGTGCCGAGAGGGAGAGAGAGAGCTACCGTGCGAGAGAAGGAGAGAAAGAGAGGAAGAGAGGAAGAGAGAAAGGAAGAGGGAGGCCGTTCGCTGCCGTCAAGCCGCCGTGTCCCACCGTCGAGCCCGCGGTTTGCTTGCTGTGTTTTGCTTGGATTAGAGGCAAGTAGAGTCCATTGATCTACCCTTTGCTTATTTTGTTTTGTGTGTGATGAATGGTGAATCTCGGATGTGGATGAAGTGTGAAATTTCGAAGCTATAGGAGTTGTGTTCTAGCTTAGTATTCTGTTTCTGGAAAAACAGTCCGACCTTTGGTGATTTCGTAAGTTGCATGCGATGTTCTAGTTGGAATCTGACTTCGACTTCTTAATGAAAGTTGTAAAGAACTTTTTGTAGAATAACATATCAAAATTTTAGAGGAAATGAACAAATATAGGTTGGTGAAACCATTTTTCTTTGAAGAAGCTAGATCTGGAAACTGTTATGCTGACCTAGTGCGATTCTGTGAATTTTGTGAAGTTATCCAGTCCGAATTTGATCTCGTGTTCTTGATAAGAGTTGTAGAAAACGTCTTGAGGAGTAACATAGTAAAATTTGAGAATAAACAAACAAGTAATGATTGGGGAAAACGATTTTCTTTGAAGAGGATGAGTCTGGACAAACGATTTTCTTTGAAGAGGATGAGTCTGGACAGTGAACCGAGAGTTAGGGAGAGTTACGAAAATTATATCTTTTAATCCATAAGGAATTAGACTTCGATTTCTTTACGAGACTTCTACCTCTAGATCTCAAATATGACATATTAAAATCTCAGAATTTTCGGAGTTCATTTAAGGGTTTAATCGAAATTATTTCCGAAACTGTGCAAAAGTGGTGCTGGAATTTCTTTTGCTGTGATGTGTGGATCTATGTGGTTGATGTGGAACTTTCTTGACATGGTGTTCCTCAATAAATATCTTCCTCTAGATCTTTTTTACATCATGTTAAATTTTTAGAATTTATTGAGATTTTTTACTCATTTTCCAAGAATTTTTACTAAAGAGGTGCATTCTGTTTTACCCAAAAATTGGTTCTATTTTCAAAAGCCAATGAATTTCTTTATGAAGTGTGATCGTGGATGTTATGTGTGTTGCATATGTGGTGATATTTGGGCATATCGTATGACATCAAAAGCTAGTTGAGATCTTTGATATTGTTGCATCAAATGCTATGTTGAAAATGAGACACATATGTGATTATAAATTGTTATAATAACGAGACCGTCGGAGGTGTGAGCCGACGATGCCCCGAGAGTGTTGGGATGCCCCGAGGTTTGAGCTGGATGCCTGGTTGTATTATGAATACATGCCCGGAGGTCCTAGGGAGTTTCAAGATGCCCAGTGGTATACGGTACGTAATGTTCAGGGGGAATGCCTGGTTGTATGGCGGTACGTAATTCCGGAAGCCCTGGAGGTTTGTGCCGGGGGGATTCCTCGTGATGCTAGTTGGGATGTGAGATGCCCGGAGGTTTGTGTCGGATGCCCGGAGGTTTGTGTCGGAGGTTCCTTGCGACGCCAGGTTGGGTGCGAGCGATAAATTGTGAGATGCAAACATTGGTCCCTAGAAAGAAAAACTGATGAGATCCTTGTGAAAGATAAGAATTGAAATTGGATCATGTGCATGGGTGTATGCATGCTGCATGATCTGCTTATGAAAGTAAATTGATGCTATTTGACATTGACAATGCGATCATGAAGGCATGAATGGATCTCATGGGGATATATACATGATAGCATGGATGATATGAATCATGAGTATGTATGTGCATATGGCATGGAATGAATCTCATGGAAATACAAGTATGATTGCATGGTGGTATATGCACGATGGCATGGTGAGATATGCATAACTGCATGGTGATATATGCACGACTGCATGATGATGTATGCTTGATAGCATGGATGTTATGTGCTTTACTCGTGATATCTCGATTGTCTTGCTTGTTGCATTGTGTAGTTTGGTGAATCTTTACTGTTGAGTAGTTGTACTCACCCCTTTGGGGACTAACATTTCAGATTGAAAGATACCTCTAGCACTTGTCACGCGTGGTATGTTTTATGGATTACCGTCTGATGTCGAGGTCGAGTGCTTGGAGCACCCCTGCGTTGGTGTTTACGATATGGTGTTTATTCACGTCCGTGTTTTGGTTATGTACGATGTGGACTTACCTGATGACCCCATAGTCCAGGAGTTCAACTAAAGATGTATCACAGTTATGGAACACATTTAATTGTCAAGGTTAACTTGGGTGCATCCTATGTACTCTAATCGACTTCGCAGGTGCCTTAAATATGTCCCAAACTTTAGGTAACATCAATACCAAACCAAGAGCATGGTTTGAAAGTTTGGAATTCAAAGACGACATAAAAAGTGTGTGCATGAGTATCACTTCAACTAAAATTAGGTTCAAATTGACAAGAATAGGAAAATTTGGACAAGTTCATGACATTCAAAAATGTCGAAAAAACATACTAAAGTGCTTTTTATTTGTCGAGAGTTTTTGTGTATAAAGTGCAAAAAGTGAAGAACAAAGTCCGTGAATAAATGTGAAGCAAATTCAACATGCAAGTTAACCTAAAAAATTCTAGAAGGAAAACACAGCAAAGAATTGTAACAAAACACCACAGAACAGGGTAAATAAAATCAACACAATTGAAAAGGAACCCGTTCATAATTTGTTCTAAGAAAATTACACGATATCCACAACATCACAGGGAACAAACTCCGTGAAGAAAGTTTTCTAAAATGGTTACGTAAGAATTTGTAAAGATTCAACAACATACAACATCACATCAGAAAATCAATAAGACAACAGAGCATCACGACATATCAATGGATATTCAACCTATTAAACGAGGTCTAACAAACATGAAACTTTACTACAACATAAACAAAAGAGTGAAGAACAAAGTTCGTTAAGGGTCTGACCTAAAAATCTTAAATGAGAAAATCACACAAAAATAACATAGAGTCAGACTCAACAAGGGTAAAACAGAGGTTCCGAATTTCACCTAAGTCAGATTTCTAGCCTAACTTGACAAAAATGAAAAATGGGCCAAATTATTGGCAAATCACACAAAATCAGTGGCATTGAAAAGATCAAGGCGAGTCCTAAGAATTCCTAAGAGGGTTTGAGTCCAATTGAGGTCAAATTGATAGTCGAAAAAAGAAAATCATGAAGACATGCACATCAGCCACGCACAAATCAGAACATGATGCATGCTTAATAGTCTATAAGATCACCTACACAATGCACAAAAAGCGTGAAACTCGCACATGACATAAGGTTGAATGAGACAAAGGTTTGGGTAGAACATTTAACCCTAAGTCGGAGTGCAAATAAGTCACATGAGTCATTAACAATGCAAAGTGACTTTGAACTAAGAATGATATGCATAGCAAATTTCAATTACAATTTGCTAAATTGATACATGGTTTTCACATATCAAACAAGATTCAAACATGACATGCCACAAGTCGATGTGAAACTTGTAACACGTGCTTCAAATATCAAGAAGACAACAAGGCATGATTTGGCCCTTAAGGTGCCCAAACAAATGAGTTTTAATGGGCTTGTGATAAGTCCCTAATTCAACATGATTATCACAGAACATGATTAATTTTTTTATGATCTAACGATGTGCAAAAATCTAGAGAAAATCATATGTGTAGAATGTGACTGACAAGCATTTTTCATGTTGACACCTGAATCAAACTTGATTCACATGAGCCTACACGAAAATGATATAATAGAACAATGTGATGAACTATCTTTCACTGAAAATCATTATTTGGTTTTTATTAAAGGGGACAAGGGTTTTGAGCCAACTCTGGACACAAGATATCTTATACAAAGAGGAATCGAACTTTTTTAATCCAAACAACACTATAAAATCTCATACAGAGTCGGAATTTAATCAATGACAAGGCCCAAAGGTTACAAGATCAATCTCGAATTATGCCAGAATTCAATTGATGACATAAATCAAGGATATTGAGATACAATGCTAGAAGTCAATCAACAACGAGGTATCGAAATAAAAATACACGCCGGAATCTAATTGACGATGCGAATATTAAGCTATAGCTAAGGAAATTTAAACTACAGTGTAGGAAAGTATAGATAATTGGAAGATAAGATTTTGTGTGATTCGTGCGGAGGATTTCTTGTTGGATAGTTGGTGGTATTTATAGCAAATGTGTAGTAATTGCTCCTCGACTATGATTAGCGATTGTGTTTCTCCAAGTAACTTCCATTGCTCTCGCCCATACTCCTTCATTCCCACAAGCTTCACTTGCCCACCTTTTGTATAATAGTCCTCATTGTGTGTTGATGGGTTTGCAGTTATCGATGATCGTTCCATGATTGGGTCTATGAATGGAAATTTTGCTCCCTCCACAATGTGCATTCTCGATGCCCACGGTCTTGGTGATTTGAATAGTATTTGAAATACTTCCACTGAAAACTTGCTGCTAGTGCTCATATAGTCAGCCACCAACCGTTCGTTATCTTATTTCAATAACTGAACACATGGTATTAAAGAATATTGTCATTGATCGCCATGTCTTAGCTCCTGCATTCATTGACGACTGTATAAGGTAACGCTCATGCATTATGCATGTGACTGCTACTTATCCTTGCTCATATGCCACATATTTCTCATTCTTGTGCTAAGCACAAGCGTATCAATAACCAAATCAACTTTTGGTATCAATAGGTTCGAACTATTTTTTGATGGCAAATTCCCTGACCCAAGTGAACCACTTTGGTTTAGGTAGTAGAGTAGCTCATAGCAAAGTATGGAAGAAAAAGAATGAAGAAGTGTATGGCAATAGTTATGTTCAAAAAACAATGTCTAAAAAGGAAATTGTCCCGACCTAACCCCCCTCACGGGAGAGGGAGTTTGTTAGGTTTAGGCGTATTGTCAACTTCGAGTTGATGGCCTTCCATTGACTCAAGCTCTCCCAAACCCATACTTTATGCGATATGGAGCGTTCAAAATTTTTATTAATTAAGTTTATGCAAATTTTAACTAAAGAGTGGCCACTAGCTTTTTTGGGCTTGGCTAAAAACCTAGTAGGATACAAAATGATATCTTATAATTTACGCAACTAGAGATTTTGGACTCAGGAATTTCATTACGTTAGCCCAAAGGCTAATGTCATTTCGGTATCTAATCTAATCACGTGCTAACTAATGCCATAACAGCCTATCAAGAAAATTCAAAGATTTGTCCTGACCATTCTAAAACAAGGAAATAACATCCAAATATTGAAAAGCACAATCAATTATAATCATTATGGAGAATATGCAAGCATCCTAAATTGTACCTAAAAAGGAAAACAAGACAAAGCAAAACAAGAATCCCTATTGTAAAGCCCTAAAGGTTTATCCAATTCTAGGTTTTAGTTTCAAAGGATCCTCTATTTAAAAAAAAAAAAATTATCATCTTTTGGATTTTCTAATTTTTAATGATTTTCTAAAATTTTTAATTTTTTTATTAATTTTCGAATTTTCTGAAATTTTTATTATTCCCTAAAGCTTTTAAACTTTTTTTTTATCATTTTCTGAATTTTTAATAATATTTTTTCCTTTTTCCTTTTTAATATTTTTATTTGATTTATTTATTTTTTTAATTTTATTTATTAATATAAAAGGGATTCGGACCGGGTGAAGAGAGCTGACCCAACTAAATCAACCCGAACCCTATTGGAATGGGTTGGGCTGAAAACATTAACCCTAAAAGCTCGCTAGGAATTAATTATAAAAGCCCATGAATTGTTTTTTCTTTTTAACTCTTTTTCGGCCCAAATTTTGAAATGAGCCTAGCCCACAACAGGATACCCCTTGGGCATTTTATTTTGGGATATGTTCGGCGAAGTCACTAAAACTTTATCAGAAAGTGCGATTGAGTCACAAAAACTTACAAAAGTTGATCAATCAAGTCCTAAAACTTGTCAAGTTGGTTCAATTGAGTCCTAAAATTAACATCGTCAAAAAGTTAACGGAAATTGCTGACGTGGCGCGACGTCATATTTTAAATGATTTTTTTTTTATTTTTCAAATATTTTTTAAAATTATTTTTTATACAAAATCTTTAAAAATTAGATTAAAAACTAAAAAGGAAAATCTAAATTTATTTAAAAAGGAAAATCTAAATTTATTTAAAAAACAAAACTATTCAAGAAAAAAAGGGCATCGGTGGACTTCGCCGCCGCCCACCGCCGATGGGCGGCGACGGTCGCCGGCCCCGGCGGGGTGGCCGGCCCTCACTTGGGTGAGGCCTCGCCGGCCCTCACGGGGCCGGCGACCGCCCGGGCGAGGCCTCGTCGGCCCTCGCTTGGGGCCGGTGAGGCTCACCCGGATCTCGGCGAGGCTCACCCGGATCCGGCGAGCCTCGCCGGCCCCGAGCGAGGCCGACGACGCCTCGCCCGGGGCGGGCGACGGTCGTTGTCCCTCGCCCGGGGCCGAGCGACCGTCGCCTGCCCTAGGCCGAGCGACCGTCGCCCGCCCGGCGAGGCCTCGTCGGCCCTCGCTCGGGGCCGGCGAGCCTCGCCCGGGGCAAGCGACGGTCGCCGGCCCTCACCCGAGGCCGGCGAGGGCCGGCCACCCCGCCCGTGGCCGACGACGTCGCTCGGCCCCCCGGTGATGGGCGGAGGCGGCGGCGGCGGGCGGCGGGGGCGGGGAGAGCGCTAATTTTTTTTAAAACAATTTTAAAAATAACTTTTATAACTTTTGTTTTTTAATTTTTGGTAAAAATAAGATAAAATGAATAAATCTAATTTTTAAATCTTTTTTTATATGAACAAAAATCATTAAAAAAATCCACGTGGAAAATAAAAAATAATTTAAAATGACACGTCGCATTTTTAACGGAAAATGCTAACGGTGTTAACTTTAGGATTCAATTGAACTAACTTGACAAGTTTTAGGACTTGATTGAACTTTTTGTAAGTTTTAGGACTCAATTGCACTTTCTGGACAAGTTTTAGGACTTCTGCTGATCATATCCCTTTTATTTTTCTACGGTTTCCTTTTTTTTTTTTTTCCTATTTTGTCTTTTTGTGCCCGTCTCCTTCAACCCAGCATCATCTTCAACTTTTGGCTCCTCCTTTAATGGGGCCAAATTCCTGCTACATCTCTGCCGTTGAGAAACACTTGACACCACTGCCATCTGGCTGCCGGTCACCGTCCTACATCATCACCGGCCAACACGACCGACCGGCATTCATCACTTCTGGTCGGCCATCTCGGTGACCATTAAAACACCAAAAATAAACATCTCACCGTACCTAAACCTCTAACACCAGCAATCTCAGCAAACAAACAAACACAAGCACATTAAAATAGAGAGAGATACTGACTCGAACAGCTTTAAACCGTGGGCTTCTTCGACTGAAGAAATGGTATCTCCAACGAGGTGTTCATCCATGGCCGACTCAATGAAAAACGATTAGTGTGACATCCTAAATTTCGACCTCGTTTCGATAAAATGAAATGGGCTTTTCACCGATGTGCCTATGGTTCTTTTTCTCTGAGCTGATCACTCACGAGTTAACTAACCTATTAGGTAAAGTCGTTAAAGGATATAACCACAGTAAAATCCCTAAAAGCTACCCGGTAAGTTAGATTGGACTAAAATCGCATTTGGTCGATTTTAACCACAAAATTGAATTTGGTTTTAGGAATCAACGTTTGAGCGTGTCACGATTCATTTTTAGGATCTCATATCATCTTTTGGGAAATTTCTATCAAGCCCAGAATTTTTACGGAAAAATCAATTTCGGACAAATCGGAAAAGAGTTGCAAATTCGGATGGTTGAAAAGGGGCATAATCATGAAGACTTTTATGGTTTGCTAATCATGAATTAGGATATTTATTTTTGACTTTCAATCCCTCTTTCTCTCTCTCTCTCTCTGCTGTTCATTTCTTCTCCCTTGTGTGCGTGTGTTGGTCTCCATTTTAGTCAACCATCTCTGCCCATTCCCCCTCAGCCTCATCTTCTTTCCTTTTTCCCTAGCAATTCCCTTCCTTCACGTATCCCCTCCCCTCCATTTCCTTGTTGCCCCCTCCATTTCCTTGTTGCCGCACATCCACTTTCCCTCCCCTCCATTCTTCTTCACACGTCCACAGCAACCAACACACTCACACCATCTTCTTTAGTCCAAATCCAGCCGCCAGTCCAGCAAGGGCAACAAGGTCAACGACTAGGTGGGAGGCGTGTAGGGTTGTTCAGCAATCTCGGCACAGCAAACCGTCTAGCCATGTCCTTTCTTGATGGACCTCTACAGTCAGCAAACACCAACGCCAATGCTTTGCAACCTCAGGCCACCGCACCACTAGTCCACCAAGTCCCCCACGAGCTACAGCCTCAAAACCTGCAGCTTTAGAACTAGTTTTCCCAGCTCGAGTAGCGAGCTTCTTGGCCTTTTTCGGCCTCTTCCGGGCCTCCCTTGGGGCTGCCGTAAACACGGGATCTCACTGCTGTCATGCCATCATCGTCGTGGACTCATTTATTCTCTAATCCGGTGAGTTAACTCCATAATCCTTGATTATGTTGTTAATTACACTTAGGCGGTTATATTAGTGTTAAATAGCATGGTTAGATTAGTGCTAAGAAGGAATAGTGTTAAGCAAGTTGAATTAGTGAAATTCGAATCAGGTTTATTGGACCCTCACTGTTTGCTCTTTTTGTAGATTGAAATGGGTTGCGAATTTGAGGTTGATTCTTTCTTGAAAAATATTTTAGACATCTTTAGCTATGACATATATTTTACTCAAGATTTTTAGATATTTAAAAAAATGAGATTTCAATTTCATCATTTGCAAACAGAAGCTCAGACTGTGCTAGAATCTGTGACCTTTTGAAATTCTAGGAATTTTGATCAACTCTTAGTGTTCGAATTTTGAAATAGTTTCTTAAAAAAAAATGGTTTTTCACATCTTGTAGTTTAACATACTCAAATTTCAGATCAAATGGACAAGTTTTGGACCTTGAATCAAACTGATTTCAAAAAACAGATTTTCTGGAAATGTACTCATTTTTTGTACTGGATTGAGCGATTTAATGGGCTTAATCTAGTAGGATATGGATAAAAGTGTCTTCATAAAAAATGTTTGTTTATGTGTCCCTTACAACATATTCAAATTTGAGAATTTTATGAACTCGTTAGATTAGGCTTCTGGATTTAAACTCAGAGACGCGTGAGTGGACCATTTTGCCGATTAGGGCCGATTATGGTTATGTGGTGTTCTTGGTGCAATGCTTGCTGTTTTGAGCATATTTGGTGATATGGTTGACTTGTGACATACTTGAAACCTGTGCATGATGATGTGTGAATGGTTGTGCCATGGTGATGGTTTATGTTCAAAGGCAATATATGAATACATTAATATGTGATTATGTGAGGACTATTGAAAGATGAGGTGATGTGATGAGGCAATCACAAGTGTTGTGTGGAAGAAAAAGAATGGTTGTGAGCAAGTAAAGGACTAAGTGTGCATGATAACAAAACTTCGCATGAGTCACCTCTAGAACGTTGTACCTTGCTTATGATAGTCGAGAACTAAGTGCTACACGACAGCATGAATTCGTGGGAGCCACCTCTAGTACCTTGAGTTATTGCTTGTGATAGTTGAGAACTAAGTGCTACACGACAGTGTGACTTCGTGGGAACCACCTCTAGTACCTTGAGCTATTGCTTATTGTGGTCAGGGACTAAGTGTCATACGATATCGGAACTTCGTGGGAGGGGGCACCTCTAGAACGTTGAGTTTGAACTTGAGTTTGAATATTGAGAGTCAATATCGAGTGTGGATTGAACCACCGATATGAGTTACCTGCACCTGATTATGAGACAAAATTGTGTGGTATGGAATGGGATGTGTCATAATGATTTGACATTATAATCGGGACTCTTGTGAATTATTTGATGAGTGATATGATGTGTTCCAGTTCTTGATGCATTTGCTGTATGCATAAGTGTTTATGTGATGCACTAATGTGTAGGATGCGCCCAAGCAAGGTAAGTTATGAGTGGTGCATGTTTAGGATGCATTTGAGTGAATTTTTGCCCTAGACGAGGCTTAGGGTTTAACTCGCTAAGATTTTTATCTCACCCTGTCGTGAGTTACCATTTTCAAGGCCGTAGCGTGGAGGATCTAGAGCTTGAGGCTAAAGGGTCCAAAGTGTAGATGGCCTAATGGTTTCTTCTGAGTCAGATCTTTGTATATGAACTTGTAGGTTTAACTTAGATTGTATATAAAGCGTGTTTATATGAAATTGGGTTGTCTTGCTTTTCTATCTTATGTTTGTTGTTGTCCGGGGTTTGTTTAATTCGCTTGCACATGTGCATAAAATAAAAATGGTCAGCGACGCGTCCTAGAAACGTCGTAAATTTTAGTCGACCACTGAGTGGTGTGTGTGTGCCCAGGGTTCGGGGCGTGACAATTAGTTTCCGTGAAATCGCATAAAAACAAAACCAGAAACACAAATGTCAGATGTCTTTCAACAATATAAGAACGATGAAGCATTAAACTATACTTTTAATAGTGATTGAATAGCATGGATTTCAATATATCATGTAAGAGTTTTCTTGATGTGGCTTACATCAATTGAGATTGTGATTTACCGTTTTATGGGATTAGTCTTATAAGATAAGACATAAGGTTTCTTAATAGTTGAATATGGGCCTGGCTTGTGTAGGTCGAAGTTGGGCCATGCTCGTGATGAGAAGGCCTAGCTGAAAACTCTATAAATAGCGTTAAAGTCCCTTCTCTAATCCTCATACTTTTACAAACACACTATCACCTCACATAAGGAAGCCGTGAGGGGCAGTCTCATTGAGCTAGGATCCAAGAGCTATAAAGGAGAAGAACCTGAGCATCAAAATTGTTGCTATTCCGAATAAAGAATGATAGATTCCAAATCGGGTAGACAAATCTCTGTCTTCTCCTCCAATATGTTCGAGTTTCTAGTAATGTTGATCCTAGGATGCCATTTCGACGGCCAATATTTGGTACTAGAGTCGGCATAACCTAAAACTCGAACATAAGGAATTTGGCCCATTTTGAAAATTTTGTCCGATGAAACTTGATTTCGATCACATATTTCGAATTTTCTTGTTGAGCCAAGCATTTCAATGGGTGGCACGCCTTCGGTGGAGGCCAAATGGGCCGCCCTTGAGAATCTCGGATTTGACATGGCTTTGGGTCGTTTTTCCTCATTTTTGTGATTTTTAGACTAGTAAAAGTGAATTTAAATCCCATATTTGTACTCCTTTCATAGAGACGAGCATTTTGGTGGATTGCACGCCTCCAGAAGAGGCCGAACGCACTACCATGCTCCTGCACATGCCGTGGTAGCTCTAGTGAGCATTCACGTGCTTGCACATGTGGGCCCATAACCGCCTAAGGCGGTAGGTGACATCATCAATGACATCATCCCGCTAACTCGGCCACCGCCTCGCCATAGCTGACGTCATTACCCGTTTGGGCTAACTCGAACAGGTTTTACTGAGAAGACCTGACCCAGTTTGGCAGTTAACCTGACCCGGGTTGATTGGGTGACCTGACCCGATTGGACTGTTGGCCGGTTGGACTTGTTGAACCGATTTGAATTAGCAACCGGATTGGTTTAAGTACACCCATGTGTGCAGTTCACGCGCCGCGCACTCCGACACCACATGAGAGCGTGGGGGACCTTTGCTTGGTGTGGAAATTCTCTATACTATGATGTGTTTATTTTCCATGTTTGATGTTTTTAAGGATTTGAAAATGTATGTGGAACCCTAAATACATGGATTTTGGGGGTATTTTTTGGCGTATTTTTCATTTATTTCTCTATGGTTTCAAAAATACTTTGCAAGCTTACATGTATATCATAAGGAATGTATAAAGCGTTGATTCATTCATAACATATATAAGATTCAACATGTATCAATGAATGAAGCAATATAATTGACATGACATGTGATTTTTAGTGACAAATTACCCATGTCATCAAGTCTAAAATCATATGTATAAGATAAATGCGAGACATAAAGTTTATATCTCTGGTATGAGAAAGTTTCAATGATTCAATTAGGTTGTGATTGTCAAAGAGGCATACTTGATTAGATTTGAGAAATATCGGTCTCATATTATGATGGTATTTCTCATATTATAATGTGTAATTATATTCCCAAAAAAGATGATTGTATATGGTCAATGAGTGACTAATTCATTGAGGGATGCATGTACAATATATGGTCGATGAGTGACTAATTCTAATGGTTCATATACCAAAAGGTGGTGAATTCTCAAAAGATTAGAATAAATTCTCATGATCGCTATCATGTGGAGAGTATATAGTTGTATGTCATGTATTATACTCGAAGGTGTTTATACAATAATGCATATAGCTCTCAAGACCGTGTACTTATATGGTTTTCAAGTTACACAATATTCATATGATGTCAATTGTTTAAATTACTTTTTATTAAGTCATATTCTCTATAAATGGAAACTCTATTGTGATTAAAGTTCTTGCTGGGTCAAACTTTAAGTAGTGAAAGATGATTTTCTATTTAATATGAAGTTGGTAAATGTTCATATTGCTCTTACTGAGAATAAGTTGGCAATTTCATTATCAGTGATGTGGAACTAGAAAACATATTTTGCTACTTGGGAAAAAGAGCAATTAAATATGTTCGTTATCCATGAAGTGTTTCATTTAGGAACATTTGAAAACGGTTTACCATTTAACTATACTGTTGAAAGGATGATGGAAGCATTTATGGTTTGAAATTATATCTTGTTTAATGCCGAGATTATGATAAATATAAGGATTCTTTAACATGAGCTATGATGGTTCTGATAAGGTGCGAGAATTGTGAAATCACAAACAACGAAATTTTTAGAGTTCGACGTAGTTGTAAAGGATAGCTGCTCTCAGACTATTAATAAATAGAGACAATTGTGTCGTTTTCTTTGCCTGAATAGACGATTGTGAAGTCTCTTATACCACATACTAAACTTGTTGAGGTTTAGGATATTGTTATTGATACAATTCATAATGAAGTTTATTAAGCCCTTCAAGTAAATGATGAAGTGATTGTAGCTTCACTCAGGAGATCTATTACGGAGAGACAATCAATTATACCACTAGACTATATAGTCTATCTGCGAGAGCATGATCACAATATATGTTGCATGGTCGATCTAGTGACATATAGTTGTTTCTTGTCTTTAATCAGATCTGTGGTTAGATGCGATGAAACATAATAGTGTTTTGGAATTTGTTGAATTACTTGAAGTCTCACAATGTCATCACTTATTTTGGTTTTATTGAGAACAAAGTAGATCAGTACATATACTGCAAGATCATTGGGAGGAAATTCATTTTGTTTTCATATTTTACGTGGACGACATCATACTTGCAAGTAATGATATTGGATTACTGCATGAGACAAAGTAAATGCTGTCAAAGAATTTTGACTTGGAAGACCTTGATGATGCATTTTTTGTCCTTAGCATTGAGATTTATATGGATTGTTCTTGCTATATGTTAGATTTATATTAGATTGCATATGTTGATCGTGTTATGAAAAAATTAAGTATGCAACATTGCAAGTTAGGAATTACTCTTGTTATTAAGGGTAATAAAGTGAGTCTATTGCAGTGTCCTCATTCAGATTTTGGGAAAACCCAAATGAAGGATATACCTTATGCTAGTGCACTTGGAAGTATCTTGTAAGGTCATGTACGCAATAAACTTCTGGGTTGATATCAATCAAATTCAGGACACGATCATTGAATTGCTGCCAATAAAGTTTTGAGGTACTTAAAAGGATAAGCGACTATATTCTAATTTATAGACATGTTCATGACCTGGAGCTAGTAGGATACTCGAATACAGACTTTGCTGGCTGTCAGGATGACAAGAAGTTAACAACATAATATATCTTTATATTAGCAGAAGGTGCAATATTATGACAAAGTGAAAAACAAAAGTGTATGTCATCCTCTACCATGCAAACGGAGTTTGTACCATGCTTTTCAACTATCATTCGGGATACTTGAATTTGGAACCTCATTAAGGAGTTGACCATATTTGATTTTGTGAATAGACCTATACAGTTATATTGAGACAATGATTCTTTAGTGTTGTTTATCAACAACAATAAATGTTTCGAGGGGTTTAGACATATGGCTGTCAACTTTTTTAACCATAAAAAAAGATATAAATGGTAACGTTATAGTAGAGTATATTTTTACAGATAATATGGTTGTAGACCCAGTAACTAAAGACCTTTTCCCTTGTGTACTTGAGCAATATGTCATAAATATGGGCTAAGAAGTATCATTGGATGGTGCTATTTAGTGGGAGCTGTTTTGATTTTGCTCTAATAAAGCTTACATCTATGTTTTATTATATTCAGTAACATTTTAACTTGTATAGACTCTTTCACATTCAATAAAGTGTCCATGAATGTGTTGTCATCATGTTAAGTTGATTACGTAATGAAAATCTCAAGGTGTTGTGTAAGTCTCGAGTGAAGGCCGATGGCATCCGGTTATCAGCCTTGAGCATATGTCTTGTTTACATTTAAAGAAAGATTAATTATAAAGATAAAACATATGTGGGTTCATCAGAACCATAAAGATATTCTCTAGTGACACATACGGTTTTTTGTAACACTTAAAGTAAGAGAATAGTTATGGACAAAGGGGATGACTCATAAGGTTTACTCTTTATGAGGCATTATCCATTCACCACACAATCATATTGAATCAATATCAATAAAGTTGAAAGCAATTGTAACCATGGAAGGTTCATTGTGTGTACATGTAGTTATCTTATGATTCGGTGTTTGAGACTTTATGGGATATGATTGACTATTAAGAATTGTTTCTAGACCAATATAAAGGTGTGCACATACAGTACAGTCTCAATTATTATAGTCCAAATGGGAGAATGTAAGAGTTTTCTTGGTGCGGGCTACATTAATTGAGATTGTGATTTACCATTTTACGGGGTTGGCCTAATAAGGTAGGGTATAAGGTTTTTTAATAGTCGAATATGAGCTTGGCTTATGTGGGCCGAATTGGGCTTAGCTCAGCCCGTGATGAGAGAACCTAGTTGAAAACTCTATAAATAGCGTTAAAGTCTCTCTTCTAACCTTCATACTTCCACGAACACACTATCACCTTACATAAGGATACGTGAGGGGCAGTCTCATCAAGCTAGGATCCGAGGGCTATAGAGGAGAAGAACCTGCGCGTCGAATCGTTGCTATTCCGCATAAAGAATGATTGATTCCAAATTAGGTATATAAATCTCCATCTTCTCCTCCAATATGTTCAAGTTTCTAGCTATGTTGATCCTAAGATATCGTTTTGATGGCCAACATATCATTGAGGCATTTAATCAAATAGATGACGTGTAGTACGAGAACAAGCCTCTAATACCATTTTGATATGATTTTCGGTCTAAAAATGACATATCAAACTCCAAATAGCATCGTGTCTCAGTTTCACAAGATTAAACAATGATCTTATAATTCAAATTTTTGTTCTTAATTCCTGAACGGCATGAAGAAAATACAGGATGTCTAGGGGAAGCGAGATGCTTACCTGATCAGAAGTGGCGTTGCAACTGCTGCTTGTTCATTGGCGAAGCTCGAGAAAATGGCCGGCCGGTGCAAGGAGAGTTCAGGAAACGTCGCTCATGAGGACGAACATGGATTGGACCTGAGAGAACGTTCTTTGTGGCGGCCGCACTGAGAGCAGCCCTTCCAGAAAAAGAAAAGCCCCCGCTCTTTTTCTTTCTCTAATGGCCAAATAATGCCCTCTCCTGCCGAACGGTCCTCTCTTCTTTAGCCAAAGAAAAACTTCTGCCCCCTCCTCCCTCTCTGCAACCTGGTCTTCTTCTTTTTGGGGAAGCCTCCTCGCCCGCTCACGCACCCTCCCCACGCCTCTCCCCGAATCTTTTTCGGTTAGGCCTCCTCATCCCTCCCGCCAGCTCAGCCTTCTAGAAGGCTTGGATTTGCTTGCGTCACAGCTTGTTGTTCCTCCCTCGCTCACGGGCACGCATTCACGCTTTGCTCGTCACCGTCCTCTCCTTACCCGCGCGTCTATTTTTCTTTTCCCTCTTCACGTGTGTTGGCTCATGTAAGCAAAGAGAAAGAAACGACTTTCGACTGGGCTTTTGTCTTCCCTTGTTATTTTAAACTTTAATGGGCCATGAAAACATTAAAAGAGAAGGGGGCAAAAGTGGGCCGAAAGGAAGAAATGGATGGAAAGCTGGGCTTAACTTTTGAAAGGGCCGAAAGTTCATTGTAAGGATGGGCTGAACACGCTGGCCTACTGTACCCGGCTTTTCATTTCATTTCATTCATTTTTTTTTTTTTTTTTTTTCTTTTTACCCTTTTATAATTTTTTTATATTTTTACAAAATAAATAAATATTTAAAACGTTGACAAAAATTCAGATGTCAATAGAAATTACAAATTTTAACTATTTTATCTAGTTAATGATTTGTTATTAAGAAGAAGTGTACCATTTGGTGAATATTTTTTTTTTATATTTTTGCAAAATAAATGAATATTTAAACCATGTCTAATCAACCTTCTATTCATAAGATTGGATTAGAAACACCAAAGACAAAAAGTAACAAGAGAGCTATCGTGTCCTCATTGCTGAATGATCTCTCTTACTAGGAACCATCATGCTAAATGATCTTTCCTAAATTTCCAAGATGATAAAACAAAGATAAACAGGAACTTGTTCCTAAACACTTACTAAATTATCTTTCCTAGGTTTGTACAACCAAAGGCTATTACCTTTGCAACTGTCCACTTATTTAGAGCTAGAATATGAGCAGTTATGCTAATATCTGATTATAGATTTTCACTTTCATGGCGTAGAAGCATCTCAACCACATGGCTCGTGGTAGGTCTCGCATGTTTGTCCTCGTCGACACATTGAAGCGCCACCGCAACCAAAACTTACATCTTCTTGATGTCGTAAGGTCCCTTTACGGTCGGATCCACAATTTCCCTTATCCATGTCTCCATGGCCACTCCTGGTTTCATCTTCTCTCTTACCCAGGTAATTAATCTCCTTGTTCCCCACTTTTACTTCTCCATCGATGGCATGGCCTGTGACCGGGTTCCCTCCGGTCAGCATCTCCAGCAGAACGATTCCATAGCTATACACATCCACTTTAGATGGCATGGCCTGTGACCGGGTTCCCTCCGGTCAGCATCTCCAGCAGAACGATTCCATAGCTATACACATCCACTTTAGATGTGATGGGCATATTGTAAACCCATTCAGGAGCCACGTAACCCCTTGTTCCTCTAATTCTTGAGAAACTCGTATTCTAAAGGCCCTCCCTGTTAAGTAGCTTAGAGAGCCCAAAATCGGCCACCTTTGGTTGGTAATCACAATCGAGGAGTATGTTTTGTGGCTTCACGTCGCAATGGAGAACCCAATCCAAGCACTCCTCGTGAAGATAAGCAAGCCCCTTGGCTGATCTTACCGCAATTCTCATACCTTTTCTTCCAGTGAAGTTGATAGGAAGAAAGGTTTTCTGCTAAGGAGCCGTGATTCATGAACTCATAAACCAAGAGCCTGTGCCTTCCCTCCACGCAGTAGCCCCACATCGTAATCAGGTTTATGTGATTGAGATTCCCAATTGTTCTCACATCGGCCAGGAACTCGTCTTCTCCTTGATTGGCCTCGTTTAGCAGCTTGACCGCTGCTTCCCCATGATATGGCAAGACACCCTTGTACACAATTCCCCCACTTCCTCTTCCAATCTCTTTGCTAAAGTTCTCGGTCGCTTTCTTTAGCTCGGCATACGTGAACCTTGTGAATCCTGCTCCCGCAAGATGATATCCCTTTGCATAACCTCCAAGTTTGTCAGGATCAGGCCCGATCAAGGACCATGTGAGGAAGACTACAACAATTTCCACTCCAGCTAGCACCATAGCAACAGTGAACAAGATGTTGAGTGTCGAATTCATCTGGCTTTTCAGATAAGTCCTCTACAGGAAAACTTCTTGAACTTTTGGGGGTCAGGACAGGGAGTTGAATCCTTTGGTGGGTCTTTGATAAGAAGAGAGATTGGCTTTTGGTAGTTTCAAATGGATGCTCCCATTGAACCATCTCTCCAAAAATTGGACTACACACCATTTGGTTTGTATTGTTATAAAAAACAGTCCCGGGCATGTTGTACCACCGTATATTTTTTTAGCCTGAAGGCTCGCAGCATTTGGTGCCATAACACCATGCCACAAGGTTTGAACCTCACCGGTTGAAACAACCAAAGGAACATCTTCAGGAACGTTCTGAAATATCACTGTTATTAGCCATCTGGATTTTCTAGTAAACCCAACAAATAGTGAGAAAACTAATCATCTTAAGGTGATTCAGCTAGCTGTACCTCACCTCCAATTACTATTTCTTTTTGTTATCACTCTCTCGAATTTATTATTTTTAGATCACAACAAACCGTGTTACGTATTCTTCCCCCAATGCTCCTCCTCCTCCTCCTCCTCCTCCTCCTCCTCCTCTATATTTTGCAACACATGGCCCGGGTCCAGCCAGAAGAGAAGTTGCGGCTGCTCCGAGAGGAAACAAGCGGTGTGTTCCCAGTGAGGTTCTGTTCGGGGAGGAGCACATCGATCTGGTAGTCAAAGCTTTGCCACAACGGGACCTTGCCTTCTCTGTCACTAAGAACAAGATTACCAAAGTCTAGGAGCTGTAACTGACGAACTGGTGTCTTTGACCATAAGAGTGAGGTCGCATCTGTTGCCCAAACAATAGCGTCCTTGGCGTCGGTTAGCAGAAAATAGCCATTCTTTTGAACCAAAAGATTAAGAGTATCTCCCATTGATAGGTTCATCGCGGTTTTCCATCCAAACTACCGTGCAATTCTGGCCACTGCACGGTGGATTGCTGTACCATATGGCAAAGCAGTAAGCGTTCTTGCCGATGGGATAAAAGCCTACGGAGAAGACGCTGGACTTTGAGATGAGGATGTTGTCTGGATTGGCAACGGAGAGAGTTGCCAATGCGCAAAGTGGCGCGAGTTGCAGAGGAATGTTGAGAAGACAAGTGAAGGATTGAGAGAACAAGCGCAAGGAGGAATGACGAATTTCTCATGGCGTTCCAGTTGAGGACTGGCTTGTACTGAGATGTTTATATATATATATATATATATATATATATATATATATATATATATGAGGAATGATAGAATACAAAAGTCATTTTTCAAAATAAACCACTCTTATACGCTTTGTCTGTAGCATCAGAGTGTGTTGTTCTTTCTCCTACCCATGAGGCTCGTGAACTTTTCTCTCTGTTTGATTTTTCCTCAGTGCCTTGCAAGTACAATATGTAGGATGTATATTCTCAAAATGCGATGTTAAGATTACCCTGTATGTACAGTAATCTGGCCCGTGCTATGCACGGAAGAAGTGGAAAATTCTTAATTCAAGTAAACAGCAATAGAAACTCAAATTATTTATTTAAACTGATTTGACGGATTATTCATTTTTTTTTTAAATATCGTTAGAGTTATTAGGGGTGAGCAGCGGTCCAGGGTCGACCCTGGACCGACTTTGGACCGGCCCAACCCCGCCGGTCCCGGTCCGGTTCCCGGGGGACCCAGGTCGGTCCTTGGTCCCGAAATTCCAGGGACCAACACCGTGCGGGTTGGTCCTCGGTCCCTAGAGTTTTGGGTCGATCCAACCCTAGCCAACCCCGTATATTATATTATATTCTATTATTTATAATTCTTTTATATATTCAAACCTAAGTAAAATGTCTGTTATATTATATTATATTGAGATGTTCTATCAATAGCACTAATAATAATTTCAATTTAAAACTTTTGTTGAGTATTAATTAAGTGTCGTTTGTTTTATTTTCAGGTGTTTAGAAGTTCAAGTGAATTAAGAAGATGTGAAGTTATATATTCATGGTTTATATTAAGTATTTTGAACTTTTTATGGTTTAATTGTATTTTACTAATGAATTTTAGCTACACTTTGCTTTCTAATTTGTGTCAAATGGTAGAAGTTTTTGAAGAGTAGAGTAGTACTGTAGTTCTTCTGGTGATTTCTTAGTCAAGTGGTGTGAAGCTCATTTTTTGGTTGAATGGACTCTACATGATCAAACGTAGGAAAACGCTTTTGCATATGGTGTTATGAATATTAAAGATAGATGATTACAAGAACTTTCCATCTTGTCTCATATCACGATGAGTGGTTAGCAGGCACGAAATTTCTATTATTGTGTCATCTTAAATTTGCTAAATATATATCGGTATTTATAGTTTAGTTGCACAATGCCACATTGTCGATGAATGTGTAATTTGAATTTGTAGGTTTGCTTTTTTAGGGAATATAAAAAATAAGATGAAAAAAATTATCGATCGGTCCCGGGTTGACCCTGGAACCGGACCGAACCCATTGGGTCGGTCCGGTCCTTGGTCCCAGACTCAATAGGGTCGGTCCTCGGTCCTAAAAATTGAGGACCGACACTGTACGGGTTGGTCCTAGGGTTAGGGGGTGGCCCGGACCAACCCGGACCATGCTCACCCCTAAGAGTTATCACTTTATTTCCACATAATAACGCAGCTTTTAAAGAGCCTAACTCAAAGTACTCGAGGCACAAAAGTTATCCCATTTCTTACACGCGATTGCTGCTTATCCCTGCTCATATGCCACATATTTCTCATTCTCATGCCAACTGCGCACGTGCGTATCAATGACCAAATCAACTTTGGTGTCAACAGGTTCGAACTATTTTTTGATGGCTTGACCTCTCAAGATTAATGTCAAGTTCCCTAACCCAAGTGAACTGCTTCGGTTTAGGTAGTAGACTAGCTCATAGCAAAGCACGGCCAAAAAGAATGAGAAGTGTATGGCAATAGTTATGTTCAAAAGTTAATGTCTGGAAAGGAGATTATAAATTGTAATTATTTTATCTAGTCAATGATTTGTTATTAAGAAGAAGTGTACCATCTCGTGAGCCTAAGGCACCTCTATGTATACCGATTTAAACCACGTCAGATCAACCATGGATTCATAAGACTGGATCATAGGCACCAAAGGTGAACATTCCACAAAGGAGCAATAGCGTCCTTGTTGCTGAATGATGTCAAAGGGAACTATCATGCTAAATGATCTTTCATAGAATTCCAAGAAGATAAAACAGAGATAAACAGGGACTTATTCCTAAACACTTACATTTCATAGGTTTGTACATCCAAGGACTATTGCCTTTGCCACTATCCAGTTATTTAGAGTTGGAACCCGAGCAGTTATGCTTGTATCCGATTACAGATCCTCACTTTCATGGCGCAGAAGCATCTCAACCACCTGGCTCATGGTGGGTCTCGCATCTCCGTCCTCCTCCACACACTGAAGCGCCACCGCAACCAAAACTTCCATCTTCTTGATGTCGTAAGGTCCCTTTACGGTCGGATCCACAATTTCCCTTACCCATGTCTCCATCGGCACTCCTGGTTTCATCTTCTCTCTCACCCAGGAAGTCAACGTTTTGTTCTCACCTTTCATTTCTCCGCGGATGGCATGGCCTGCGACCGGGTTCCCTCCTATCAGCATCTCCAACAGAACGATTCCATAGCTGTACACATCCACTTTGGAGGTGATTGGCTTATTGTAAACCCATTCGGGAGCCATGTAACCCCTCGTTCCTCTGATTCTTGAGAAACTCGTATTCTTAAGGCCCTCTCTGTTAAGTAGCTTAGAGAGCCCAAAATCGGCCACCTTTGGCTGGTAATTGGAATCGAGGAGTATGTTCTGTGGCTTCACGTCGCAATGGAGAACCCATTCCAAGCACTCCTCGTGAAGATAAGCAAGCCCCTTGGCTGATCCCACCGCGATCTCATACCTCTTCTTCCAGTCGAGTTGATCGGAAGAAAGGTTTTCTGCCAAGGAACCGTGATTCATGAACTCATAAACCAAGAGCCTGTGCCTTCCCTCCACGCAGTAACCCCACATCGCAATCAGGTTCATGTGATTGAGATTCCCAATTGTTCTCACTTCAGCCAGGAACTCATCTTCTCCTTGATTCGCCTCGTTTAGCAGCTTGACCGCTGCTTCCCCATGATCTGGCAGGACACCCTTGTACACAATCCCCCCACTTCCTCTTCCAATCTCTTTGTTAAAGTTCCTGGTCGCTTTCTTTAGCTCGGCATATGTGAACCTTGTAAATCCTGTCCCCGCAAGACGATATCCCTTTGCATAACCTCCGCGTTTGTCAGGATCAGTCCCGATCACAAAGGACCATGTGAGGAAGACTACAACAATTTCCACTCCAGCCAGCGCCGTAGCAAAAATGAGCAAGATCTCAAGTGCCGAATTCTGGTGGCTCTTCAGATAAGTCCTCTGCAGGACAACTTCTTGGGCTTTTGGGGGACAGGGCAGTGGGTCGAATCCTTTGGTGGGTATTTGATAAGAAGATAGATTAGCTTTTGGTAGTTTCAAATAGATGCTCCCAATAAATGAGAACGAAATATATCCATTTAACAGCAGTATCTTGGGGTAACAGTCGAAGCTCCCTGTTTTCCCGTTGAATTTGTATTGAAAGCCTTTACAATTGCAAAGATCTGCGCACATTTTCTTGCACGACGCCAGGGTAGTGTTTGAAGTATAGTCCTTATCATATCCATAGAAATCATGGTGAGGCAAACGCAGGAAATCGACATGAGCATCAGAACCCTGGTTGCAGAAGCTCTCGAATTTGGGCGCACATCCCTGAGTCCAATCGGTGTCATTATTCCACACATATCCAGGAAGGCAAGAGCAACTCCTTCCCTCCCTCGGGCTGTACCTGCAAACGCTATTCGGTCCACAAATCCCATGAACAGTACATGACTCAGATAAGCCTTGCCATGTTACAACCCACTTCCCATCTTTTTCTCTACTATAGACCCTTACATTACCATCATGATCCACCTTTAACATACGTTGTGTTTTCTTGCCAAAATCCAACGTCAGGAACTTCAGATTGTCAGATGAAGTGAAATTCCCCAGGGAATCGAGCACTGCAACTCTACTATCGTCGTAGGTTGTTCTTCCAACTTCCCAACTCACACGGGCCGGGTCTGGCCAGTATACGCTTGAGTACAAAGGTCCATCGAAGAGGAGACGAAGGATGTTGTCGTTGTCAAAGTATAACTTGTAATAGCCAGAAGAGAAGTTGCCGTTGCTCTGAGAGGAAACAAGTGGTGTGTTCCTGGTGAGGTTCTGTCCAGGGAGGAGCACGTCGGTCGGGGAGTTGAAGCTTTGCCAGAGTGGGACATTACCTTCTCTGTCACGAAGAACAAGATTACCAGAGTCTAGGAGTCGTAACTGATGAACCGGTGTTTTTGACCACGAGAGTGAGGCTGTATCTATGGCCCAAACAACAGTGTGGCTGGCATCGGTTAGCACGAGATCACCGTTCTTTTTAATAGAAAGCTTAGAGTACCTCCCGTTGACAGGTTCATTGCGGTTTGCCATCCAAACTACGGTGCAATTCTGGCCGCTGCATGGTGGATGGCTGAACCAGATGGCAAAGCAGTAAGCGTTCTTGCCGACGGGGTAAAAACCGGCGGAGAAGACACCAGACTTTGAGATGAGGATGTCATCCGGGTTATCAACGGAGAGAGAGTCGCCTCTGCTCAAAGTAGTGCGAGTTGCAGAGGAAGGTTGAGAAGACAAGTGAAGGATTGAGAGAACAAGCGCAAGGAGAAATGACGAGTTTCTCATGGTGTTCAAGGAACAGGTTGAGGCTTGGCCTGTACTGAGATATTTTTTCCAAAAGTCGTTGGCTTTACTTATAAAGTGAACTGGCATATAAAACAAATCACCAAGCGATCAGGACATGCTCCTAGGTTCAAATCACCGTCCTTATGCATTTCTCTGGAGGACACCCTCAAGAGCATCTATCTAATCTCAATCGTAAATAAATCTTTTAGGCATCTGATGTTGTAATTTTAGTACTTACTTTATTAACGAACTCTCATTTCTTGCCCATAATTATTGTATTACACTATATTATATTCTGATGTACAATCAATAACGAATTTTAGGGGTAATCGTATTCTAAACCTAGAACTTAAAATTTAGAACGTGCTTTGGTAGAACTAATTATCAATTTTTGAAACCTGTAACCTACCCTATTTGTCCTAGAACTAACCATGGAACATGTCCTATTTTTAGTCTAATTCCGAGGTCTACCAAGAACCTTTTTTTTTTTTGGGTTCATTGAGTTTCATTTTTTATAGCAAAATAATATGAATAACAAAATGATTCAAAATATAACATGAATGAGGGCGATTGAGCAAATGCTAGTTAGGAACAAGTGAGGGTTGTGAGGAGGAGTGTGAGGTTGGAGGAAATAGAAAAAAGAGAGAAATATAAAATATATATATATATATATATAACAAGAGAAAAATTCAATTTTTAGGCTTTATGAAACCGGTTCCAAATTGGGTTCAATCCGATTCCCAATCAGTTCTTCACTCAAAATTGGGAATCAACTGATTTCACTAATTCCAAAAGTTTGGAATTAGGAATTGGATTGGTATCGAGCTAGTTTTTAGGGCGCTCCGAATCAATTTTTGAATAGACTTGGTCCGGTTGCACATCTTTAATATGGAATTATCAATAGGTACAAAGTATAATTTTGGGAATGTTCCATTTACACTAAAGGTAGATATAAAATCATAATATCTTTCTCTATTCATGATCGAAGGAAACAAACTTCCGATTGCTGGTTTACAAGCATCACGAAATTCAAAGATGAGTTTATGGATCCAAAAAATTTGCCAACCTTGTATTTTTCCGTTTGGGGGGTAGCGAAACCACATCTTAAGAAATTCTTCTTTCTGGTTGCCGGTGGAGAGATGGCGTGGGAGGAAGGGAAAGTCCAGCTGTTTTGACGGCGATTTCGAGGGGACATGCACTTGTCTCTAGGGAAAGTCCTTTGATACGAGACAAAAAAGAAGAACGTACCTTTCTTGTAATTTCGCCTCTTGAAAGGATGAATAATTTCAGTAGAAATCTGTACTAGAATGAAAACATGGGCGAAATTGTCCAATTAATACTAAACGTATTGTAGAGGTATCGATTCAATTCTAAACTTTTCGATTTTGTGAATTTAGTCCTAAACTTTCTGCAGAAGTTCCATGATAGTCATTTCAACAAATTTTCGCCGAAAATCTGTGACGCAGTGATGAATCACGAAGGACAGTTTCATGCTTGTGATTTCTAGCGAAACTTAATGAGAAGGAATGAAATGGAATTTCGTGAAAATGCTTAAAATTAGAACTGTCCCGCACTTCTAACGTAAATTTTATGTGAATGAGCGGAGGATAAAGCCCTTTGTGGTTACGAGGGAGATTCGAGTCAAGCAATCGTAAGGCGACAGCGGCGGGCAAGCCACTGTTGGACCATCGTTACCTCAAGCGGAGGATACCATGGATCCGACCCAAGAGTCCCCTCAAAGACGTGGACGCCCATCGGCATTGACCTGCTTTAGGTTCGCCAACCAATCTTTATTTTAGAGGCCATTAAATGCATTACCCGCCATTCAGCTTTAATAAGCGATCTACCTGGTGGAACAAAGTACTAATTTTGTTAGATCACGTCGGTCCCATTTGGAAACATAGTCTAGATTTACAGGTTCTCTTTAAAAAAACCCAAGTTTCAATGTAACTTTTATATTATAATTGGCTAGTTCTGTCCATCACTTTTCCATAAACTAAGTCTTTTGCATAAAATTTTCTCACCTCATATGTTTCTCTACATATCTTTCCCATGAATCCTATAAAATTAGTGGGATGGTGACGGCAGAAGTTTTAGAACTTGTGTCAATACATCACTTAAGTTCTCAAATTTTTTCCAGAGTCGTTTAAGGCTTAAAACTCGTCATTGTCCTTCAAATTAGGCTTTTCGTTAACACTGTTGTTTTTTCTTGGACGGAAAATCCATGCGGATTTTTATTAATTTTTCTTTTTTTGTGCAAGCGAGGCTAATGTGACGTATTAGAAAAAAGGTAAAAGAAAAAAAGCGCTAAAGTTATGAAAAGGGAAAAAAATGGAAAAAGATCGGTGGTGAAGGGGCAGGAAGGAGGGAGGGCGATGCCACTGCCTCTTTGTTGCCAGCAAGGGTTGCCACTCTTGCCTGTGAGGCAAGGGCCCTTGCTTCATGGTCGCAGGAGTCCTTGTCTGGTGGTGGCGAGAATCGTAAGCCTACAATTATGGCTAAGTGAGAGCCAACCACCCTTACCTCGACTCTAACAAGGGAGGTTGGTTATAGAGGGCACAACACATTGCCGCCCCCTTTCCTTTTAATCTTACAAGCTCATAAAAAAAAAAAGTTCATTTTTTTTAATAAATAATTTTTATAAAACATAAAAGGATGAACACAAAATGTCGCCCTTGTGGAGGAAATAAATTATAAAAAATGCCAGCCTAGACTTTTCCATCAACTAAAAGTTGGGAAGTTAATGAAATGACTAACTTGAAGGATGACGATAGATTTTAATATTTAAATAATCGAAAAAAGAATTTTAAAACTAAATGTGATGGACTGAAACGAGTGTAAGAATTTTCATTGTCATTATCCAATGAAAATTGGAGCAGCGTTGTCATAGCCAACTTCGGAAATGTTGTGGAATTGGAGATGAGGTGCTCTTACTTAACCCACGGGAGTAGATTAGTAACTAGGTTTGATATATGCATGTCTCACGATCCGTGAATCCTCCCGTACTCGTGACACTTGTGAGTGGTGCTTGGTGTTATCTGGTGAAGAGTGTGAGGCAGAAGGGTAGAACACAACTGGCCCGTGAGAGTGGCGTCAGGACGGTTGGTGCTAGGAGTTATAGGATAGAAGGATTATATCACTTAGGAGCTCTGAAGACGGGATAGGCCTCTCGTGCACAAACTGGTCGGGAGTTGGTGCCGCTCTCCTGACGAGGCATGGCAGGTCGAAACTAGTTGTTGTACCTAAAGAGAACTGCTGTCTTACTCGATGGATTAGATGCCTGAGCGAAGCTGGGCGTGGTAGGATCTCGTAAGAAGAAGCATTCACCGTATCGTTCGTGGAACAGCTAAAGAAGAAAGGGTTGGTCTGGCGAATTCCGCTTGCCAGGCGCTCGCTGGTCGTTCCGAGGCCAAGGAAACTCTCGGCCCGTGACAAGTGGTATCAGAGCAGGAATCCCTCTAGTAAGCAAGTGAGCAAGTCCGAGAATCGAGCTTCTTGCTCTAGTGCGTCGAACTGATGAGTGCCCGGTCCGGTCCTAGCGCAGCGGAAAGTGAATGACCGGGGCAAAAGATGCTCAAACGTAGCTGCGCTCTCTGCTCCTAGGATGACAATGTGTACTGGGACGAGTCGGTTTACCACCGAGCCGATAGGGAGTTCGAGAAGAACCGAACCCTTGCTGAATAGGGATAAAATTCCTAGATCGATCGGTGAATACGAAGAAGAGGTCTACTACTGCGTTTTCAACAAGAAAAAGAAGCTCCATTGGTATGCTGGGGTCAAGATGCTGATTAGGCTTAAATGGTGCTGCCAAAAGGTGTGGTTGGCGAAAGATGCCACACTTGCCGGAAAGCGCAGGTGACCGAATGGCCGAGCGGCTGAGATCAAAAGAAGCCACCAATGGAGCAAAAACCTGTTTTGTTGGGCGAGCGTGACCGTTCGATGTGAATTCCCAAAAGTGGCACATCAATGGTTAATTTATGCAAGGAAGCGACAGAGCGGATCGCAACGAGGGCATTGCGAATTGAGTGGGGGAGAATGTCACGGTCCGTGAATCCTCCCGTACTTGTGACACTTGTGAGTGGTGCTTGGTGTTATTTGGTGAAGAGTGTGAGGCAGAAGGGTAGAACACAACTGGTTCGTGAGAGTGGCGTCAGGACGGTTGGTGCTAGGAGTTTTAGGATAGAAGGATTATATCACTTAGGAGCTCTGAAGACGGGGTAAGCCTCCCGTACACAAACTGGTCGGGAGCTGGTGCCGCTCTCCTGACGAGGCCATGGCAGGTCGAAACCAGTTGTTGTACCTAAAGAGAACTGCTGTCTTACTCGATGGATTAGACGCCCGAGCGAAGCTGTGCGTGGTAGGATCTCATACGAAGAAGCATTCACCGTATCGTTCGTGGAACAGCTAAAGAAGAAAGGGCTGACCTGGCGAATTCCGCTCGCCAGGCGCCCGCGGGTCATTCCGAGGCCAAGGAAACTCTCGGCCCGTGACACATGTCTGCTAGCGGGTGAATAAAGTGCACAAATTAATTTTGATTTCTCTGTGCCATCACAAAATGTGCAACCAGTCTTACATATTTGAGCTAATTATAATCATTTTGTTTCACGTCTTATCTAATTTCCAAATTTAGTAAATCATTTCATGCGGTTTACATCAAAGTTTGTGATTCAATTAATTTCACATCACTGACCCATGAAATGAATCTCCTTTTGTTACTTTATTCGTACTTGACTGATCCAATTTGGATTGTTTGATTAGCCATAGAGATATCACACCATTGTGAAAACTGGTGGTCTCGTGATACATACTATCTATCCGGTGGTTGTCTTTTTCAAAGTGCTAAAATTTCTGCTTTCCGACAATGGTCATTGGCTACTAGTTGGACGTCTCTATTCGATGGCGGACAATTTGTCCTCCCCCAAATTGCAATTGACATCCCCCGGCACCAGAGCGATATTTGATAAAGGCACCACTTGACGTTTATCTTGATTCACAGGCAAGGGCCCTTGTTTCATGGTCGCAGCAGCCCTTGCCTGGTGGTGGCGAGAATCGTAGCTTGCGCTTATGGCCAAGTGAGGGCCAACCACCCTTACCTCCACCCCGACAAGGGAGGTTGGCTATAGAGGGCACAACACATTAACGTCCCCCTTTCATTTTAATCTTACAAGCTCAAAAAAAAAAAAAAAAAAAAAAAATCATTTTTCTTTAATAAATAATTTTATAAAACATAAATGAATGAAAACAAAATGTCGCCCTTGTAGAGGAAAAAAATAATAAAAAATGCCAGCCTACACTTTTCCATCAACTAAAAGTTGGGAAGTTAATGAAACGACAAACTTGAACGATGACAACAGATTTTAATATTTAAATAATCGAGAAAAAGAATTTGAAAACTAAATGTGACCAACTGAAATGAGTGTAAGAATTTTCATTGTCATTATCCAATGAAAATTGGAGCAGCGTTGTCGTAGCCAACTTCGGAAATGTCGTGAAATTGGAGATGAGATGCTCTCACTTAACCCATGGGAGTAGATTAGTAACTAGGTTTGATATATGCATGTGTGCTAGCGGGTGAATAAAGTGCACAAACTAATTTTGATTTCTTTGTGCCATCACAAACTGTGCAACCAGTCTTCCATATTTGAGCTAATCATAATCATTTTGTTTCACGTCTTATCTAATTTACAAATTTAGTAAATCATTTCATGCGGTTTACATCAAAGTTTGTGATTCCATTAATTTCACATCACTGACCCATGAAATGAATCTCCTTTTGTTACTTTATTCGTATTTGACCGATCCAATTTGGATCGTTTGATTAGCCATAGAGATATCACACCATTGAGAAAACTGGTGGTCTTGCGATACATACTATCTATCTAGTGGTTGTCTTTTTCAAAGTGCTAAAATTTCTGCTTTCGGACAATGGTCATTGGCTACTAGGTGGACATCTCTATTCGATGGCAGACAATTTGTCCTCCCCCAAATTGCAATTGACATCCCCCGGCACTAGAGCGATATTTGATAAAGGCACCACTTGATGTTTATCTTGATTCACAGGCAAGGGCCCTTGCTTCATGGTCGCAGCAGCCATTGCCTAGTGGTGGCGAGAATCGTAGCCTGTGCTTATAGCCAAGTGAGGGCCAACCACCCTTACCTCGACCCCGACAAGGGAGGTTGGCTAAAGAGGGCACAACACATTAACGTCCTCCTTTCCTTTTACTCTTACAAGCTAAAAAAAAAAAAAAAAGTTCTTTTTCCTTTAATAAATAATTTTATAAAACATTAATGGATGACAACAAAATGTCGCCCTTGTAGATGAAATAAATAATAAAAAATGCCAGCCTAGACTTTTCCATCAACTAAAAGTTGGGAAGTTTTTTTTTTTGGTCGAAAGATAACTTATATTATATTAGAGATTAATACAAGCTAGTGCCAAAGCGTCCGAAGAGAGAATATTAAGGAAAATAGAAGGAGGGAAGAGGAGCCGGTTTGTTGGTGGGCCTTGATCCTGTGGGCTTTAGCAGCCCGGTCACTGCTAGGTTTGCCTGTCGCCGGATATGTCGAAGCGAAAGATTAGGGCATTGCTGAAGAAGATCGCTGAGAATCGCGAAGAGATGACGTTCCTTCCATGGCGGCTGCTGTTTCGTCCGAACGATCTCCACCAACTGCAAGTAATCAGATTCGATCACAAATTGCTGAAGATGGATTCCCTGCTGGATCAGCCGTTGAAAGGCGGATATAAGGGCATAGATCTCGGCTTGGAATGCCGACTGGGCAGGCACAGATCTGGTAAGCATGTCCGTCAAAATACCTTTACTGTCTCTGTAAATGCAAGCGATTGATCCTTTCTCCGATTCTGGGCGAAAAGTCCCATCAATATTACACTTGATAAAACCCTCCGCAGGTGGTTTCCATCGCTGTTCTAAACTGACCTGTTCATTTTGAATATTCTGTGGCGAGGGTTGGATAACCTTGAAGATGGTGCTTTGGGTAAGGGCATCAGAGACAACTAGGAGAGGATCCAGCGGGAGCTGACGAAAAACAGCATTATTGCGTTGGCGCCAGATCTCCCACAGGAGATGAGCGATCACTTCAAAATCTGGAGATGCTTGTGGGAGGGAAGCTCTGTCAACAACCCAGGCATCGAATCGGCTAACTGAGGTAGGTGATATACTGACTCTAATTTCTTCATGATTCCAGATGTCAGTAGTCCAAGGGCAAAAGAAAAACAGATGCTCTATTGATTCTGGAACAGAATTATTGCATAGAGAACAGTAGGGATGCGGGATGATATGGCATTGATAGAGATTGTGTTTTGTAGCAAGTGCATTTTTGCAAGCTAACCAGAGAAAAACCTTAAGCTTGGGAGCTGTATGCATATGCCAAATTTTCCTCCATAACAGGGGCGGGTTAGTATAAGAGGATGAGGGTTTATGAATTGGTTGCTGAGATTGTAAAGAGAGATAATTATGACAACTTTTCACTGTGTAGGTACCAGAAGGAGTCTCTGTCCAAACAAGTTGATCATGAAGGAGAGACGGATTGATAGGAGTATTGAGGATTGCTGCACTAACCTGGACATCGAAGAATGCAGTAACAGAGGAAGACTTCCATTCAGAGTGCTGTGAATCAATGAGATCAGCAACTAGTTCTGGTTCTCCCTCCTCTAGTAAGCCTCCTATCCGACCTTGTGGTAACCAATTATCTTCTCTGATGTGTATCTGCGATCCATCCCCGACTAACCAACGTAGTTTAGGAGTAATTGCTTCACGACCTTTCAATAAACTCTGCCACCCCCAAGAAGGACGATGTCCTGAGGGAGCAGTTTGAAAAGAGGAATATCTAAAGTATAAACCTTTAAAGAGCTAACTCCAGATAGCTTGAGGTTGCTGAAAAAGACGCCAAGCTTGCTTTCCAAGCATAGCTTTGTTGAAGTTAATTAAATCTCTGAATCCCATCCCCCCTGAAACTTTTGAAAGCTTTAATTCTGACCAATTTTTCCAGTGAATGTCGGATTGACTGTTATGTTTACTCCACCAGAATGCTGAGATCTTCTTTTCTATCAATCTGCAGAGAGACAGCGGAAGCTTGAAGATAGACATGGCATACTGCGGTAAGGCCTCGTATGCGATTTCGAAGATTTCCTTGCCACTTTTCGATAAAAATTGGTCCTGCCAACCTGCTAACTTAGCATTTACTCTTGCCAGGATCCAGGAGAACATCTCCCTCTTGGAACGGCCTCAATCCGAGGGAATGCCCAGGTATTTTCCATACTTACTGAGAATAGGGACCTTGAGTTCTTGTGCTAGATTATGTTGTAAAGAATTAGGACAGTGTTTGCTAAAGAACACACCGGATTTGTTTCTATTTATGAGCTGGCCTGTGGCGAAACAATATTGGTTTAGGAGATTGGCAAGGTTATGGCATTCAGAAAGTGTGGCTCTAAGGAAAAATACTGAATCATCAGCAAAAAATAGGTGAGATAACTTAGGACAGTCTCTATTAAATTGAATCCCCTTGATATGACCCATGTCCACAGCTTGAGTGAGAGTAGCGGATAGGGCATTGGCAAGTAAAATGAAGAGATATGGAGAGAGGGGATCACCTTGGCGCAGCCCTCTAGTAGGCTTAAAGTAAGGGAGTTGTTCACCATTAAAACGAATGCTAAAGGAGACTATAGTAACACAAGCCATTACTCGAGTAACCCAACTGTCGTGAAAGCCCAAATGCTTCAAATAGTCTTCCAAGAAGTCCCATTCAACCCTATCGTAGGCTTTCTGCATGTCTGTTTTTAGAATAAGGTTGAAATGTTTCTTACATGCTCGCACTTTAAATTGATGCATGACTTCTTGAACCACCATAATGTTGTCCTGTATCTGTCGGTTGCTAATAAAAGCTGCTTGCTCTTTGGAGATCAAAATAGATAGCCATGGTTTGAGTCTGTTGGCCATAATTTTTGAAATGATCTTGTAAGCGAAGTTACAAAGACTTATGGGTCGGTACTGTTCAATACTTTCTGGATGCTGAACTTTAGGGACTAGGGCAATGATCGTTCTGTTTAGTCTTGTAGGCATACTACCTGTGGCGAAAAAGGCTTGAACTGTTTGAATAACGGTTGATTTGATAACATTCCAGTGATGCCGATAGAAGAGGCCAGGGAGACCATCAGGTCCAGGAGACTTCGAAGCTCCCAACTGACAAGTTGCTTGGTAAATCTCCTCCTCTGTTAACCTACTCATCAAGTGGTTATTCATTTCAGGTGTTACCACTGGTGGACATTGTTCTAAGAAAGGACGAAAATCCCGGTAGCCCACAGATCTGTATAGCTGAGAGAAGAATCCCTGAGTAAGTTCTTTGAGCTGTTCTGGTTCTCTGATCCACTGGTGGTGAGTATCCACGAGCATAGTAATTCTATTGCGTTGTCTTCGTTGCATAGTGTAGGCATGAAAAAACTTTGAATTATGATCTCCCCATTTCAACCATTGAATACGAGAACGCATAGCCCAGAATTGTTCCTCTTGAATCCATAGTTTCTGAATTTCACATCGAATAACATTCCAGTGATGCCGATAAATGACTAACTTGAAGGATGACGACAGATTTTAATATTTAAATAATTGAGAAAAAGAATTTGAAAGCTAAATGTGATGGATTGACACCAGTGTAAGAATTTTCATTGTCATTATCCAATGAAAATTGGAGCAGCGTTGTCGTAGCCAACTTCGGAAATGTCGTGGAATTGGAGATGAGGTGCTCTCACTTAATCCATGGGAGTAAATTAGTAACTAGGTTTGATATATGCATGTGTGCTAGCGGGTGAATAAAGTGCACAAATTAATTTTGATTTCTTTGTGCCATCACAAATTGTGCAACCAGTCTTCCATATTTGAGCTAATCTTAATCATTTTGTTTCACGTCTTATCTAATTTACAAATTTAGTAAATCATTTCATGCGGTTTACATCAAAGTGTGTGATTCCATTAATTTCACATCACTGACCCATGAAATGAATCTCCTTTTGTTACTTTATTCGTATTTGACTAGTCAAATTTGGATTGTTTAATTAGCCAAAGAGATATCACATCATTGAGAAAACTGGTGGTCTCGTGATACATACTATCTATCCAGGGGTTGTCTTTTTCAAAGTGCTAAAATTTCTGCTTTCTGACAATGGTCATTGGCTACTAGTTGGACGTCTCTATTCGATGGCGGAAGATTTGTTCGCCCCCAAACTACAATTGACATACCCCGGCACCGGAGCGATATTTGATAAAGGCACCACTTGACGTTTATCTTGATTCACAGGCAGGGGCCCTTGCTTCATGGTCACAGCAGCCCTTGCCTGGTCGTGGCAAGAATCATAGCCTGCGCTTATGGCCAAGTGAGGGCCAACCACCCTTACCTCGAACCCGACAAGGGAGGTTGGCTATAGAGGGCGCAACACACTGCTGTCCGCCTTTCCTTTTAATCTTACAACCTAAAAAAAAAAAAGACAAGTTCATTTTTCTTTGATAAATAATTTTATAAAACATAAATGGATGAACACAAAATGTCGCTCTTGTAGAGGAAATAAATAATAAAACATGCCAGCCTAGACTTTTCCATCAACTAAAAGTTGGGAAGTTAATGAAATGACTAACTTGAAGGATGACAACATATTTTAATATTTAAATAATTGAGAAAACGAATTTGAAAACTAAATGTGAAGGACTGACACGAGTGTAAGAATTTTGATTGTCATTATCCAATGAAAATTAGAGCAGCGTTATCGTAGCCAACTTCAGAAATGTCGTGGAATTGGAATTGAGGTGCTCTCACTTAACCCATGGGAGTAGATTAGTAACTAGGTTTGATATATGCATGTGTGCTAGCGGGTGAATAAAGTGCACAAATTAATTTTGATTTCTTTGTGCCATCACAAACTGTGCAACCAATCTTCCATATTTGAGCTAATCATAATCATTTTGTTTCACGTCTTATCTAATTTACAAATTTAGTAAATCATTTCATGCGGTTTACATCAAAGTGTGTGATTCCATTAATTTCACATCACCGACCCATGAAATGAATCTCCTTTTCTTACTTTATTCGTATTTGACTAATCAAATTTGGATTGTTTAATTAGCCGAAGAGATATCACATCATTGAGAAAACGGGTGGTCTCGTGATACATACTATCTATCCAGGGGTTGTCTTTTTCAAAGTGCTAAAATTTCTGCTTTCCGACAACGGTCATTGGCTACTAGTTGGACGTCTCTATTCGATGGCGGAAAATTTGTCCGCCCCCAAACTACAATTGACATACCCCGGCACGAGAGCGATATTTGATAAAGGCACCACTTGACGTTTATCTTGATTCACAGGCAGGGGCCCTTGCTTCATGGTCACAGCAGCCCTTGCCTGGTTGTGGCAAGAATCATAGTCTGCACTTATGGCCAAGTGAGGGCCAACCACCCTTACCTCGAACCCGACAAGGGAGGTTGGCTATAGAGGGCGCAACACATTGCTGTCCACCTTTCCTTTTAATCTTACAACCTAAAAAAAAAAAAAAAAGACAAGTTCATTTTTCTTTGATAAATAATTTTATAAAACATAAATGGATGAACACAAAATGTCGCTCTTGTAGAGGAAATAAATAATAAAACATGCCAGCCTAGACTTTTCCATCAACTAAAAGTTGGGAAGTTAATGAAATGACTAACTTGAAGGATGACAACATATTTTAATAATTAAATAATTGAGAAAACGAATTTGAAAACTAAATGTGAAGGACTGACACGAGTGTAAGAATTTTGATTGTCATTATCCAATGAAAATTAGAGCAGCGTTATCGTAGCCAACTTCAGAAATGTCGTGGAATTGGAATTGAGGTGCTCTCACTTAACCCATGGGAGTAGATTAGTAACTAGGTTTGATATATGCATGTATGCTAGCGGGTGAATAAAGTGCACAAATTAATTTTGATTTCTTTGTGCCATCACAAACTGTGCAACCAATCTTCCATATTTGAGCTAATCATAATCATTTTGTTTCACGTCTTATCTAATTTCCAAATTTAGTAAATCATTTCATTCGGTTTACATCAAAGTTTGTGATTCCATTAATTTCACATCACTGACCCATGAAATGAATCTCCTTTTGTTACTTTATTCGTATTTGACCGATCCAATTTGGATTGTTTGATTAGCCATAGAGATATCACACCATTGAGAAAACTGGTGGTCTCGTGACACATACTATCTATCCGATGGTTGTCTTTTTCAAAGTGCTAAAATTTCTGCTTTCCAACAATAGTCATAGGCTACAAGTTGGACGTCTCTATTCGATGGCTGACAATTTGTCCTCCCCCTAATTGCAATTGACATCCCCGGCACCAGAGCGATATTTGATAAAGGCACCACTTGACGTTTATCTTGATTCACAGGCAAGGGCCCTTGCTTCATGGTCGCAGCAGCCCTTGCCTAGTGGTGGCGAGAATCGTACCCTGCGCTTATGGCCAATTGAGGGCCAACCACCCTTACCTCGACCCCGACAAGGAAGTTGGCTAAAGAGGGCACAACACATTAACGTCCTCCTTTCCTTTTACTCTTACAAGCTAAAAAAAAAATAATAATAATAAGTTCATTTTCCTTTTATAAATAATTTTATAAAACATTAATGGATGACAACAAAATGTCGCCCTTGATGATGACATAAATAATAAAAAATGCCAGCCTAGACTTTTCCATCAACTAAAAGTTGGGAAGTTAATGAAATGACTAACTTGAAGGATGGCGACAGATTTTAATATTTAAATAATTGAGAAAACTGGTGGTCTCGTGATACATACTATCTACCCAGGGGTTGTCTTTTTCAAAGTGCTAAAATTTTTGCTTTCCGACAATGGTCATTGGCTACTAGTTGGACGTCTCTATTCGATGGTGGGCAATTTGTCCTCCCGGAAATTGCGATTGACATCCCCTGGCACCAGAACGATATTTTACAAAGGCACCACTTGACATTTATCTCTATTCACAGGCAAGGGCCCTTGCTTCTTGGTCGCAGTAGCCCTTGCCTAGTGGTGGTGAGAATCATAGCTTGCGCTTACGACCAAGTGAGGGCCAACCACCGTTACCTCGACCCCGACAATGGAGGTTGGCTATAGAGGGCACAACACATTAACGTCCTCCTTTCATTTTAATCTTACAAGCTCGAAAAAAAAAAAAAAAAAACGGGGTCATTTTCCTTTAATAAATAATTTTATAAAACATAAATGGATGAAAACAAAATGTCGCCCTTGTCGATGAAATAAATAAGAAAAAATGCCAGCCTACACTTCTCCATCAACTAAAAGTTGGGAAGTTAATGAAATGACTAACTTGAAGGATGACGACAGATTTTAAAATTTAAATAATTGAGAAAAAGAATTTGAAAGCTCAATGTGATGGAATGACACGAGTGTAAGAATTTTCATTGTCATTATCCAATGAAAATTGGAGCAGCGTTGTTGTAGCCAACTTCAGAAATGTTGTGGAATTAGAGATGAGGTGCTCTCACTTAACCCATGGGAGTAGATTAGTAACTAGGTTTGATATATGCATGTGTGCTAGCGGGTGAATAAAGTGCACAAATTAATTTTGATTTCTTTGTGCCATCACAAACTGTGCAACCAGTCTTCCATATTTGAGCTAATCATAATCATTTTGTTCCACGTCTTATCTAATTTACAAATTTAGTAAAGCATTTCATGCGATTTACATCAAAGTTTGTGATTCCATCAATTTCACATCACTAACCCATGAAATGAATCTCCTTTTGTTACTTTATTCGTATTTGACTAATCCTATTTGTATTGTTTGATTCGGCATAGAGATATCACATCATTGAGAAATCTGGTGGTCTCGTGATGCATACTATCTATCCAGGGGTTGTATTTTTCAAAGTGCTGAAATTTTTGCTTTCCGACAATGGTCATTGGCTACTAGTTGGACGTCTCTATTCGATTGTGGACAATTTGGCCTCCCCAAAATTGCAATTGACATCCCCCGGCACCAGAGCGATATTTGATAAAGGCACCACTTGATGTTTATCTTGATTCACAGGCAAGGGCCCTTGCTTCATGGTCGCAGCAGCCCTTGCCTGGTGGTGGCGAGAATCGTAGCCCCGCGCTTATGGCCAAGTGAGGGCCAACCACAGTTACCTCGACCCCGACAATGGAGGTTGGCTATAGAGGGCACAACACATTAACGTCCTCCTTTCCTTTTAATCTTACAAGCTTGAAAAAAAGAAAAAAAAAATTAAGGTCATTTTCTTTTAATAAATAATTTATAAAACATAAATGAATGAAAACAAAATGTCGCCCTTGTCGATGAAATAAATAATAAGAAATGCCAGCCTACACCTTTCCATCAACTAAAAGTTGGGAAGTTAATGAAATGACTAACTTGATGGATGACGACAGATTTTAATATTTAAATAATTGAGAAAAAGAATTTGAAAGCTAAATGTGATGGACTAACACCAGTGTAAGAATTTTCATTGTCATTATCCAACGAAAATTGGAGCAGCATTGTCATAGCCAACTTCGGAAATGTTGCGGAATTGGAGATGAGGTGCTCTTACTTAACCCATGGGAGTAGATTAGTAACTAGGTTTGATATATGCATGTGTGCTAGCGGGTGAATAAAGTGCGCAAATTAATTTTGATTTCTTTGTGCCATCACAAACTGTGCAACCAGTCTTCCATATTTGAGCTAATCATAATCATTTTGTTTCACGTCTTATCTAATTTACAAATTTAGTAAATCATTTCATGCGGTTTACATCAAAGTTTGTGATTCCATTAATTTGACATCACTGACCCATGAAATGAATCTCCTTTTCTTACTTTATTCGTATTTGACTAATCCAATTTGGATTGTTTGATTAGCTAGAGAGATATCACATCATTGAGAAAACTGGTGGTCTCATGATACATACTATCTATCCAGGGGTTGTATTTTTCAAAGTGCTGAAATTTTTGCTTTTCGACAATGGTCATTGGCTACTTGTTGGACGTCTCTATTCGATTGTGGACAATTTGTCCTCCCCAAAATTGCAATTGACATCCCCCGGCACCAGAGCGATATTTGATAAAGGCACCACTTGACGTTTATCTTGATTCATAGGCAAGGGCCCTTGCTCCATGGTCGCAGCAGCCCTTGCCTGGTGGTGGCGAGAATCGTAGCCCGCGCTTATGGCCAAGTGAGGGCCAACCACAGTTACCTCGACCCCGACAATGGAGGTTGGCTATAGAGGGCACAACACATTAACGTCCTCCTTTCCTTTTAATCTTACAAGCTCGAAAAAAAAAAAAAGTCATTTTCTTTTAATAAATAATTTTATAAAACATAAATGGATGAAAACAAAATGTCGCCCTTGTCGATGAAATAAATAATAAGAAATGCCAGCCTACACTTTTCTATCAACTAAAAGTTGGGAAGTTAATGAAATGACTAACTTGATGGATGACGACAGATTTTAATATTTAAATAATTGAGAAAAAGAATTTGAAAGCTAAATGTGATGGATTGACCCCAGTGTAAGAATTTTCATTGTCATTATCCAATGAAAATTGGAGCAGCATTGTCGTAGCCAACTTCGGAAATGTTGCGGAATTGGAGATGAGGTGCTCTTACTTAACCCATGGGAGTAGATTAGTAACTAGGTTTGATATATGCATGTGTGCTAGCGGGTGAATAAAGTGCGCAACTTAATTTTGATTTCTTTGTGCCATCACAAACTGTGCAACCAGTCTTCCATATTTGAGCTAATCATAATCATTTTGTTTCACATCTTATCTAATTTACAAATTTAGTAAATCATTTCATGCGGTTTACATGAAAGTTTGTGATTCCATTAATTTCACATCACTGACCCATGAAATGAATCTCCTTTTCTTACTTTATTCGTATTTGACTAATCCAATTTGGATTGTTTGATTAGCCAAAGAGATATCACATCATTGAGAAAACTGGTGGTCTCGTGATACATACTATGTATCCAGGGGTTGTCTTTTTCAAAGTGCTAAAATTTCTGCTTTCCGACAATGGTCATTGGCTACTAGTTGGACGTCTCTGTTCGATGGTGGAAAATTTGTCCGCCCGAAAATTGCAATTAACATCCCCCGGCACCAGAGCTTTATTTGATAAAGGCACCACTTGACGTTTATCTTGATTCACAGGCAGGGGCCCTTGCTTCATGGTCACAGCTGCCCTTGCCTGGTCGTGGCGAGAATCATAGCCTGCGCTTATGGCCAAGTGAGGGCCAACCACCATTACCTTGACCCTAACAAGGGAGGTTGGCTATAGAGGGCCCAACACATTGCCGTCCCCCTTTCCTTTTAATCTTACAAGCTAAAAAAAGAAGAAGAAAAAAGACAAGTTCATTTTTCTTTAATAAATAATTTTATAAAACATAAATGGATAAACACAAAATGTTGTCCTAGTAGAGGAAAGAAATAATAAAAAATGTCATCCTAGACTTTTTCGTCAACTAAAAGTTGGGAAGTTAATAAAATGACTAACTTGAAGGATGACGACAGATTTTAATATTTAAATAATCTAGAAAAAGAATTTGAAAGCTAAATGTGACGGACTGACATGAGTGTAGGAATTTTCATTGTCATTATCCAATGAAAACTGGAGCAGCGTTGTCGTAGCCAACTTCGGAAATGTCGTGGAATTGGAGATGAGGTGCTCTCACTTAACCCATGGGAGTAGATTAGTAACTAGGTTTGATATATGCATGTGTGCTAGTGGGTGAATAAAGTGCACAAATTAATTTTGATTTCTTTGTGCCATCACAAATTGTGCAACCGGTCTTCCATATTTGAGCTAATCATAATCATTTTGTTTCACGTCTTATCTAATTTACAAATTTAGTAAATCATTTCGTGCGGTTTACATCAAAGTTTGTGATTCCATTAATGTTACATCACTGACCCATGAAATGAATCTCATTTTCTTACTTTATTCGTATTTGACTAATCCAATTTGGATTGTTTGATTAGCCATAGAGATATCACATCATTGAGAAAACCGGTGGTCTCGTGATACATACTATCTATCCAGGGGTTGTCTTTTTCAAAGTTTTAAAATTTCTGCTTTCCGACAATGGTCATTGGCTACTAGTTAGAGGTCTCTATTCGATGGCAGAAAATTTGTCCTCCCCGAAATTGCAATTGACATCCCCCGGCACCAGAGCGATATTTTATAAAGGCACCACTTGATGTTTATCCTTATTCACAGGCAAGGGCCCTTGTTTCATGGTTGCAGCAGCCCTTGCCTGGTGGTGGCGAGAATCGTAGCCTGCGCTTATGGCCAAGTGAGGGCCAACCACCCTTACGTCGACCCCGATGAGGAAGGTTGGCTATAGAGGGCGCAACACATTGCCGTCCCCCTTTCCTTTTAATCTTACAAGCTAAAAAAATAAAAATAAAAGACAAGTTCATTTTTCTTTAATAAATAATTGTGTAAAACATAAATGGATGAACACAAATTGTCGCTCTTGTAGAGGAAATAAATAATAATAAATGCCAGCATTGGCTTTTCCATTGACTACAAGTTGGGAAGTTAATGAAATGACTAACTTGAAGGATGACGACAGATTTTAATATTTAAATAATCGAGAAAAGGAATTTAAAAGCTAAGTGTGACGGATTGACACGAGTGTAAGAAGTTTCATTGTCATTATCCAATGAAAATTGGTTCAGCGTTGTGGTAGCCAACTTCGGAAATGTCGTGGAATTGGGGATGAGGTGCTCTCACTTAACCCATGGGAGTAGATTAGTAACTAGGTTTGATTTATGCATGTGTGCTAGCGGGTGAATAAAGTGCACAAATTAATTTTGATTTCTTTGTGCCATCACAAACTGTGCAACTAGTCTTCCATATTTGAGCTAATCATAATTATTTTGTTTCACGTCTTATCTAATTTACAAATTTAGTAAATCATTCATGCGGTTTACATCAAAGTTTGTGATTCCATTAATTTCACATCACTAACCCATGAAATGAATCTCCTTTTTTTACTTTATTCATATTTGACTAATCCAATTTGGATTGTTTGATTAGCCATAGAGATATCACACCATTGAGAAAAATGGTGGTCTCGTGATTCATACTATCTATCCAAGGGTTGTCTTTTTCAAAGTGCTAAAATTTCTGCTTTCCGACAATGGTCATGGGCTACTAGTTGGACATCTCTATTTGATGGTGGACAATTTGTCCTCCCTGAAATTGCAATTGACATCCCCCGGCACCAGAGCGATATTTGATAAAGGCACCACTTGACGTTTATCTTGATTCACAGGCAAGGGCCCTTGCTTCATGGTCGTAGCAGCCCTTGCCCTGTGGTGGCGAAATCATAGCCTATGCTTATGGCCAAGTGAGGGCCAACCAACCTTACCTTGACGCCAACAAGGGAGGTTGGCTATAGAGGGCCCAACACATTGCCGTCTCCCTTTCCTTTTAATCTTACAAGCTAAAAAAGAAAGAAAAAAAGTTCATTTTTCTTTAATAAATAATTTTATAAAACATAAATGGATAAACACAAAATGTCGGCCTTGTAGAGGAAAGAAATAATAAAAAATGCCATCCTAGACTTTTCCGTCAACTAAAAGTTGGGAAGTTAATGAAATGACTAACTTGAAGGATGACGACAGATTTTAAAATTTAAATAATTGAGAAAAAGAATTTGAAAGCTCAATGTGATGGACTGACACGAGTGTAAGAATTTTCATTGTCATTATCCAATGAAAATTGGAGCAGCGTTGTTGTAGCCAACTTCAGAAATGTTGTGGAATTGGAGATGAGGTGCTCTCACTTAACCCATGGGAGTAGATTAGTAACTAGGTTTGATATATGCATGTGTGCTAGCGGGTGAATAAAGTGCACAAATTAATTTTGATTTCTTTGTGCCATCACAAACTGTGCAACCAGTCTTCCATATTTGAGCTAATCATAATCATTTTGTTTCACGTCTTATCTAATTTACAAATTTAGTAAATCATTTCATGCGGTTTACATCAAAGTTTGTGATTCCATCAATTTCACATAACTGACCCATGAAATGAATCTCCTTTTGTTACTTTATTCGTATTTGACTAATCTAATTTGGATTGTTTGATTAGCCATAGAGATATCACATCATTAAGAAAACTGGTGGTCTCGTGATACATACTATGTATCCAGGGTTGTCTTTTTCAAAGTGCTAAAATTTCTGCTTTCCGACAATGGTCATTGGCTACTAGTTGGATGTCTTTATTCGATGGCGGGCAATTTGTCCTCCGCAATATTGCAATTGACATCCCCCGGCACCAGAGCGATATTTGATCAAGGCACCACTTGATGTTTATCTTGATTCACAGGCAAGGCCCTTGCTTCATGGTTGCGGCAGCCCTTGCCTGGTGATCGAATAGCATGGATTTCAGTATATCATGTAAGAGTTTTCCTGATGTTGATTGTATCAATTGAGATTGTGATTTACCGTTTTACGGGATTAGTCTAACAAGGTAAAGCATAAGGTTTCTTAATAGTTGAATATGGGCCTAGTTTATGTAGACCGAGTTGGGCCCGACCCGTGATGAGAGGGCCTGGTTGAAAACTTTATAAATAACGTTAAGGTCCATCCTTTAACCCTCATACTATCACGTCACCTAAGAAAGCCGTGAGGGGTGGTCTCATTTAGCCAAGACTGAAGAGCTATAAAGGAGAAGAACCTGAGTGTCAAAATCGTCGCTGTTTTGCATAAAGAACGATGGATTCCAAATCAAGTACACAAATCTCCATCTTCTCCTCCAATATGTTCAAGTTTCTAGCTATGTTGATCCTGAGATGGCGTTTCAACGGCCAATATTTGGTATCAGTGACGGCATAACCTAGAACTCAAACATAGGGAATTTGGCTTGTTTTGAAAATTTTGTCCGATGAAACTTGATTTCAATCACATTTTGATTCATCTTATTGAGTCGAGCATTTCAATGGGAGGCACACCTCTGATAGAGGCCAAATGGACCGCCCTTGAGAATCTTGGATTTGACATGACTTCAAGTTGTTTTTGCTCGTTTTTGTGATTTTTAGATTGGTAAAATTTTATTTGAATCACATATTTGAACTCATTTTGTTGAGACTAGCATTTTGATGGGTCGCACGCCTCTAGAAGAAGTTGGACGCGCCACCACGCTTGCACGCATCGCGGCAATTCTAGCGAGCGGCACCACGTGCCATTGAGCGTGCTCACACGCTCGCACACACGGGCTCATAACCGCCTAAGGCAGTAGGTGATGTTTGCCGACTTGGCCACTGCCTCACCGAAGCTGACGTCATTCTCCCGGCCGGGTTGACTCAACTAGGTTTTATTGGGCTGACTCGACCTAGTTTGATAGTTGACCTGACACAGGTTGACTAGGTGACCTGACCCAATTGGACCGTTGACCGGTAGGACCGATCAAACCCGATTGAACCAGCAGCCGGATTGGTTCAAGCACGCTAGCGCGTGCAGTTCATGCGTCGCGTACTTCAGCGGTGCATGAGGGCGCGTGGGACCTTCGTTCGACACGTGATTGACACTGGTGTGCTCATATGGAAATTCTCTATACTATGATGTATTTTTTTTTTTTTTTTTTACATGTTGATATTTTTAAGGATATGAAAATGCATGTAGAACCCTAAATAATGGATTTTAGGGGTATTTTTCATGCTATTCTCTATGGTTTTGGAAATTCGTCGCGAGCTTATATGTGTATCATTACATAAGGAATGTATAGAGCGTTGATTCATTAATAACATGTATAAGGTTTAACATGCATCAATGAATGGAGTAATTTAATTGACATGACATGTAATTTTAGTGACAAATTGCCCCTGTCATCAAGTCTAAAATCACACGTATAAAGTAAATGTGAGACTTAAAGTTTATATCCCTGGTATGAGAGAGTTTCAATGATTCAATTGGGTTGTGACTGCCAAAGTGGCATGCTTGATTGGATATGAGAAATATCGGTCTTATATTGTGATGGGATGTCTCATGTTCTAATGTATAGTCATACTCCCAAAGGAAGTGATTGTATATTAGTTCATAGAGGGATCCATGTACAGCATATGGTCGATGAGTGACTGACTTTAATGGTTCATACATCTAAAGGTGGTGAATTCACAATCTCATGATCGTTGTTATGTGGAGAGTATGCAATTGCATATCATGTAATCTATCAAAATGTGTTTATATGATGATGTATATAGCTCTCAGGATGTGTACTTATACAGTTCTAAAGTTACACAGTACTCACATGATGCCAATTGTATGTATTGTTTGTTATTAAGTCATCTTCTTTGTAAATGACAACTCCATTGTGATTGAGGTTCTTGCTGGGTCAAACTTTAAATAGTGAAAGATGATTTTATGTTTATGATGAAGTTAGTAGATGTTGATATTGCTCTTACTGAGAATAAGTTGGCAATTTCACTGTCAGCGATGTGGAACTAGAAAGCACATTTTGTTGCTTGGAAAAAAGAGCAATTAAATATGCCCGTTATCCATGAAGTGTTCTATTTAGGAACATCTGAAAATGGTTTACTAGCTAATTGCACTGCTAAAAGGATGATGGAATGGTTGATGGTATGAAATTATGTCTTATTTAATGCCAACATTAAGATAAATATTAGGATTCTTCAACATGAGGTATGATGGTTCTGATGAGGTGCAAGAATTGTGGAATCACAGACATCAAGTTTTTAGAATTTGACGTAGCTGTAGAGGATAACTACTTTCAAACTATTAAAGATAGAGACCACTATGTCTTTGTCTTTGCCTATATAGACGATTGTGGAGTCTTTTACACCACATGCTAAACCTATTAAGGTTTAGGATATTGTTATTGATACAATTCATGATGAAGTTTGTTAAGCTCTTCAGGTACATGATGAAATGATTGTAGCTCCACTCAGGAGAATTAGGGAGAGACAATTAGTTATACTACTAGATTATATAGTCTATATGTGAGAGCATGATCACGATATCTATTGCGTGATCGATATAGTGACATATATAAATGTTGTTTCTTGTTCTTATCAGATTTGTGATTAGATACGACGAAACATAATAGTGTTCGGGAACTTGTTGAATTACTTGAAGTCTCACAATGTCATCACTTCTTTTGGTTTTGTTGAGAACAAAGTAGATCGGTGCATATACTGTAAGATCAGTGAGGGAAAATTTATTTTTCTCATACTTTTTGTGGATGACATCTTACTTGCAAGTAACAGTATTGGATTACTGTATGAGACAAAGCAAATGCTATCAAAGAATTTTGACTTGAAAGATCTTGATGAGGCATCTTTTGTCCTTGGCATTGAGATCTATAGGGATTGTTCTCACTATACGTTAGATTTATCTCAAATTCCATATGTTGATCGTATTCTAAAGAGATTCAGTATGCAACATTGCAAGTTCAGAATTACTCCTGTTATTAAGGGTAATAAATGAGTTTATTGCAGTGTCCTCATTCAAATTTTAGGAAAACCCAAATGAAGGATGTACCTTGTGCTAGTGCATTTGGAAGTATCACATATGCTCAAGTTTTTATTAGGCTAAATATTGGTTTTGCAACAAACTTCTGGGTTAATATCAGTCAGATTTAGGACACGATCATTAGATTGCTGTCAATAAAGTTTTGAGGTACTTAAAAGGATAAGTGACTATATGCTAATTTATAGACATGTTCATGACCTGGAGTTTGTAGGGTATTCGGATGTAGACTTTGCCGATTGTTAGGATGATAAGAAGTCGACAACATAATATCTCTTTATATTAGCATAAGGTGTAATATTATGACAAAGTGAAAAACAGAAATCTATATCGTCCTCTACCATATAAACGGAGTTTGTAGCATATGTTTCAGCTGTTACTCGGGATATTTGATTTCGGAACCTCATTAAGGAGTTGACCATATTTGATTTTGTGAATAGATTCATACGGTTGTATTGAGATAATGACTCTTCAGTATTGTTTATCAACAATAATAAAGGTCTCAAGGGGTCTAAACATATGGCAGTTAAGTTTTTGACCATAAAAAGAGATATAGAATGGTGACGTTACAGTAGAGCATATTTCTACAAATGATATGGTTGCAGATCTATTAACTAACAACCTTCGCCCTTGGGTACTTGAGTAATATGTCATAAACATGGGCTAAGAAGCATTATTGGATGGTGCTGTTTAGTGGGAGCTGTTTTGATTTTGCTTTAATAAAGCTTACGTCTATGTTTTGTTATATTAAGTAACATTTTAACATGTATAGACTCTTTCATATTCAATAAAGTGTCCATGAATGTGTTGTCATCATGTTAAGTTGATTACCTGTAATGATATTTTAAGGTATTATGTAAGCCTTGAGTGAAGGTTGGGGGTATTCAATTATCAGCCTTGAGCATATGTCTTGTTTACACATAATGAAAGGTTAATCATAAAGATAAGACATATGTGAGTTCATTAGAATCATAAAAATATTCTCTAGTGACACATCCGGTTTCTTGTGACACTTAAGATAAGAAAATAGTGATCGGCAAAGGGGATGACTCATAAGGTCTTACTTATTATGAGGTATTATCCATTCGCCACACAACTATATTGAATCCATATAAGTAAAGTTGAAAGCAATTATGACCATGGAAGGTTCTATGTGTGTACATGTAGTTATCGCTATGATTCGGTATTTATTAACACCTAAATTTTACCATCTTATTTAGGACTTAATCACATAAAAAATTGGGAATTAGTTGCTAAAAAAAGGAAAAAAGAAGAAGAAAAAAAGTAAAAAAAAAAATCATTAAAAAGGTATTGTGTTTTCATTATTGCACTGCACATTGAATGGTTTTCTCTTAATTTCTTCCAAAAAATTTGTCATCAAAAAGAAAAAAAATTAAAAATTTATCAAAAGAAATTAATTACAAAAAAAAAAAAAGAGTAAACGTGGAAGGGGTTGAGTCAGGCCGGATCCCGCCTTGGCCCGGCCCGTTTTTCTTTCCTTCCCCATATGGGCCCGACCCTTCTCCCATTCGGCCCAACCCATCCCAACTTGCCTCCTGTCTGCATCTTTGCGCTCAAGGACCTGCAGCAAAAAGCAGCACAGCAGTAAGAGAACAGGAAGAAGGGACATGAGAGTGGACAAGGGAGAGGGGAAAAAAGAAGAGAAGAAAAAGAAAAAGAAAAAAAGAGGAGAAGGGGGGGTCTTCTTCTAGGGGGTAGTAAGGCTTGTTGCCCTCGACCTTCCCGCGGGGGAAGTTCCAAACGCCAACCCCCTACACTCTGCCGCGGCTGTCGACGCCAGCAGTTGAAGCTTCGCCCCACCTCAACCCGACACCATTGCAACACCTGCAGTCGCGAGCACCGCCGTGCCAACAATTGAAGCTTTGCTCAGTTCTGCTGTGCCTGTTGCTATGCCGTCGCTCCTGCAACTTGCAGCCTGAGCCTTCTCGTCGCACCCCCGCCATCACTGCGACGTTAGCAGTCTGAGCCCCCTCGCCATTGCTGTGATGCAGCAATCCAAGCCCCCTTGCCGTGCCACCACTACTCCTACAACCTACCCGTCCCCTATAGCTCAAAGTGGCGACACCACGCTACTAATCCACGAGAGTGGAGCAGGCGCAGAGCATGGGAGAGAAGCCAAGAGAGCAAAGAGGAGGCCAAAAGGAAAGGGGGCAGGATTCGAGGAGGAAGGAGGCATCGTCGACGCTGCTTGACGCCGTTCGAGCCGCTACCCTCCAACCCCGATTGCTGTAATGCCTGGGCCTAACGCCGTTCGAGTCGCCTTTGTCCGACCTCGATTGTTGCAATGCCTGGGCCTGACACTATCGTTATGTTGCCTTTGTAGCTCCCTCGAGCCGTGCCGCCACCGATCACACCAACATCACACTGTTGCCGTTTGTCCTTGCAGACCCCGACATCATTGTCGCCCCTTGCTACCCTTGCCATCACTCACCGCATCCCCACTATCGTTGAGTCACTGCCTGATGGCGTCCCGACCATCCTCCTTCAGCGCTGCGAAAGAGCAAGAGAGAGAGGAGGCACGAACTAGGTCAAAAGAGCCAGGCCATGTCGCAAACCAGGTAGGGTTTTGAGCAAATTCGGGTCGGGTATTTCAAGGTCGGGTTTGGGCTGGTTTAGCACGTGGGCTTATGGGCTTCTTTTAAAAAAAAAAAAAGATTAAAGATTAGACTAGACTGGGCCTGCACTTCAGGCCCAGCCTTGCTAGGTTTCCGGTGGCCTAGGTTGCGTGGCCCAGCCCGATTCAGACTCGGGTCGTCTGGCCTGATCTGATCTGGGCTCGGGCTATCTTTTCAACAAACTGGGTCAGTCCCAACCTGGGGATCCGACTTTGGTCATTTTTAATATATTATAATTTTATAATATTAAAATAATATTTTAAAAAATAAAAAAAATATTAAAAAAAAATGAAAGTTAAAAAATATAGGGTTTGGTTAGGAATTCTATGTCTTACCTTTTTAGTGTAATGAGGCCTTTATTTACTCGTATATTAATTATATAGTGTGCTTAATTTACATATTTAATTGTATTTAATTGCACGTGTTCAATTTTACCGCAATTAAGATCTTGGTAGCTATGATTATTATTTTAATGATTGCACACCCACATGATCACCTCACATGTTAGTGGATAGATATAAAATCAATCCAAACTACCTAACAAAAATCTTTTCTTTTAAAATGAACAAAATTAAGTACCAAAATGGCACTAATTGATCAATTAGTTAATCAAGTCTTCGACCCTAGATTCTCTAGTTACGTAGGAAGTGAGGTACACTCTCATACTTCATTTGGTTTCTAGCCAACCTCAATAGGCTAGTGGCGACTCCTTTTTGCGAATTCTTAAAAAATTCCCCAATGTCACGCGAGGTATGGGCTTGGGAGATCCCGCGCCTAATCATGGGCCTTAGGTCTGTCTTTTAGGCAATACTCCTAAACCTACTCCCTCCCCTAGGTCGCAACAGTATTTGAGACTTTATAGGATATGATTGACTATTAAGAATTGTCTCTAGACTAATATAAATGTGCACACATACAGTACAGTCTCAATTAATATAACTCAAGTGAGAGAATATAAGAGTTTTCTTGATGTGGGCTACATTAATTGAGATTGTAATTTGCCATTTTATGGGGTTGGCCTAATAAGATAGGGTATAAGGCTTCTTAATAGTCGAATATGTGCCTATTTTATGTGCTCGGCTCATGATGAGAAAGCCTGGCTGAAAACTTTATAAATAGTGATAAGGTCCCTCCTCTAACCCTTATACTTCCACGGACACGCTATCATCTTACATAAGAAAACATGAGAGGCGGTCTGATCAAGCTAGGATCCAAGGGCTATAGAGGAGAAGAACCTGAGCGTCGAATCATCATTATTCCACATAAAAAACAATGGATTCCAAATCAGGTACGCAAATCTTCGTCTTCTTCTCAAATATGTTCAAGTTTCTAGCTATGTTGATCTTAGGATATCGTTTCGACGGCCAACATATCATTCAAGCATTTTATTAAATAGATGACGTGCAGTACAAGAACAAGCCTCCGATCCCATTTTGATATGATTTTTGGTCTAAAAATGACATATTAGACTCCAAATAACATCGTCCCTCACAAATATATCTTGGTTTCACAAGATTAGACCATGACCTCACAGATTGAAATTTTTGTTCTTAATTTCTGAACAGCATGAAGAAAAAACAGGATGTCTGGGGGGAGCGAGATGCTTACCTGATCAGAAGTGGCATTGCAACTGCTGCTTGTTCATTGGCGAAGCTCGACAAAATGGCCGGCCCGTGTGAGGAGAGTTTGGGAAACGTTGCTCATGAGGAAGAATATGGACCGGACTCGAGAGAACGTTCTTCGTGGTGGCCGCACTGAGAGCGGCCCTTCCAGAAAAAGAAAAGCCCCCTCTCTTTTTCTTTCTCTAATGGCCGAACAATGCCCTCTCCTGCCGAACGATCCTCTCTTCTTTAGCCAAAGAGAAACTTCTGCCCCCTCCTCCCTCTCTGCAACCTGGTCGTCTTCTTTTTGGGGAAGCCTCCTCGCCCGCTCACGCACGCTCCCCCCGCCTCTCCCCGAATCTTTTTCGGTTAGGCCTCCTCATCCCTCCCAATAGCTCAGCCTTCTAGAAGGCTTGGATTTGCTTGCGTCACAGCTTGTTGTTCCTCCCTCGCTCATGGGCATTCACGCTTTGCTCGTCACCGTCCTCTCGTCACCCGCGCGTCTATTTTTCTTTTCCACTTCACGTGCGTTGGCTCATGTAAGCAAAGAGAAAGAAATGACTTTGGACTGGGCTCGTCTTTCTTTGTTAGTGTACCATCTGGTGGGCTTAAGGCACCTCTATGTTTACCGATTTAAAGGTTTTGAAGCACCAAAGACAAATAGTAATAAGAGATCTATTGTGTCCTCATTGTTGGATGATCTCTCTTATTGGGAACTATCATACTAAATGATCTTTCCTAGATTTCCAAGATGATAAAATAGAGATAAATAGGGACTTGTTCCTAAACATTTACTAAATTATCTTTCCTAAGTTTGTACATCCAAAGATTATTACCTTTGTAAATGTCCACTTATTTAGAGCTAGAACACGAGCAGTTATGCCGGTATCTGATTACAGATTTTCACTTTCATGGCGTAGAAGCATCTCAACCACCTGGCTCATGGTGGGTCTCGCATCTCTGTCCTCCTCGACACACTGAAGTGCCACTGCAACCAAAACTTCCATCTTCTTGATGTCGTAAGGTCCTTTTACGGTCGGATCCATAATTTCCCTTATCCATGTCTCCATGGCCACTCCTGGTTTCATCTTCTCTCTCACCCAAGTAGTCAATCTTTTGCTCCCGCCTTTTACTTCTCCATCCATTGCATGACCGGCGACTGGGTTCCCTCCTGTCAGCATCTCGAGCAGAACGATTCCATAGCTATACACATCCACTTTGGACGTGATGGGCATATTGTAAATCCATTCAGGAGCCATGTAACCCCTTGTTCCTCTGATTCTTGAGAAACTCGTATTCTTAAAGCCGTCCCTGTTAAGTAGCTTAGAGAGCCCAAAATCGGCCACCTTTGGTTGGTAGTCAGAATTGAGGAGTATGTTCTGTGGCTTCACGTCGCAATGGAGAACCCATTCCAAGCACTCCTCGTGAAGATAAGCAAGCCCCTTGGCTGATCCCACCGCAATCTCGTACCTTTTCTTCCAGTCGAGTTGATCGGAAGAAAGGTTTTCTGCTAAGGAGCCGTGATTCATGAACTCATAAACCAAGAGCCTGTGCCTTCCCTCCACGCAGTAGCCCCACATCGTAATCAGGTTTATGTGATTGAGATTCCCAATTGTTCTCACTTCGGCCAGGAACTCGTCTTCTCCTTGATTGGCCTCGTTTAGCAGCTTCACCGCTGCTTCCCCATGATCTGGCAAGACACCCTTGTACACAATCCCCCCACTTCCTCTTCCAATCTCTTTGCTAAAGTTCTCGGTCGCTTTCTTTAGCTCGGCATACGTGAACCTCGTGAATCCTGTTCCCGCAAGATGATATCCCTTCGCATAACCTCCAAGTTTGTCAGGATCAGTCCCGATCAAGAAGGACCGTGTGAGGAAGACTACAACAATTTCCACTCCAGCTAGCACCATAGCAACAGTGAACAAGATGTTGAGTGTTGAATTCATGTGGCTTTCCAGATAAGTCCTCTTCAGGAAAACTTCTTGAACTTTTGGGGGACAGGACAGTGAGTTGGATCCTTTGGTGGGTCTTTGATAAGAAGAGAGATTGGCTTTTGGTAGTTTTAAATAGATGCTCCCATTAAACGAGAACGAAAAATATCCATTTTGCAGCCGTATCTTGGGGTAACAGTCGAAGCTCCCTTTGTTCCCGTTGAATTTGTATTGAAAACCTTTACAATCGCAAAGACCTGCGCATTTTTTCTTGCACCACGCCAGGGTGGTGTTTTGAATATAGGCCCGGTCATATCCATAGAAATCATGGTGAGGCAAACGCAGGAAATCGACATGAGCATGAGCACCCTTGTTGCAGAAGCTCTCGAATCTGGGCGCACATCCCTGAGTCCAATCAGTGTCATTACTCCACACGTATCCAGGAGGGCAAGAGCAACTCCTCCCCTCACTTGGGCTGTAGCTGCAAACGCTATTCGGTCCACAAATCCCATGAACAGTACATGACTCAGATAAGCCTTGCCATGTTACAGCCCACTTCCCATCTTTTTCTCTACTATAGACCCTTATATTACCATCATGATCCGCCTTTAACATACGTTGGGTTTTCTGGCCAAAATCCGACGTCAGGAACTTCAGATCGTCGGATGAAGTGAAACTCCCCAAGGAATCGAGCACTGCAACTCTACTATCGTTGTAGGTTGTTCTTCCAACTTCCCAACTCACATGGGCCGGGTCTGGCCAGTATACGCTTGAGTACAAAGGTCCATCGAAGAGGAGACGAAGGACGTTGTCGTTGTCGAAGTATAACTTGTAATAGCCAGAAAAGAAGTTGCCGTTGCTCCGAGAGGAAACAAGCGTGGTGTTCCTCGTGAGTTTCTGTCCAGGGAGGAGCACGTCGGTTGGGTAGTGGAAGCTTTGCCAGAGCGGGAGATTGCATTCTCTGTCACGAAGAACAAGATTACCAGAGTCTAGGAGCTGTAACTGATGAAACAGTGTTTTCGAACACGACAGCGGGTCTGTTTCTGTGGCCCAAACAACGGCCTGGCTGGCGTCGGTTAGCTCGAGATTGCCATTCTTTTTAAGGGAAAGCTTAGAGTACCTCCCGTTGACGGGTTCATCGCGGTTCGCCACCCAAACAACGGTGCAATTCTGGCCGCTGCACGGTGGATGGCTGAACCAGATGGCAAAGCAGTAAGCATTCTTGCCGACAGGGTAAAAACCGGCGGAGAAGACACCGGACTTTGAGATAAGGACGTCATCTGGGTTGTCAACGGAGAGAGATTCGCCTCTGCTCAAGGTAGCGTGAGTCGCAGAGGAAGGTTGAGAAGACAAGTGAAGGATCGAGAGAATAAGCACAAGGAGAAATGACGAGTTTCCCATGGTGTTCAAGGGAACCGGTTGTGGCTTGGCCGGTACTGAGATATTTTTCCAGAAATCGTTGGCTTTACTCATAGATTGAGCTGGCATACAAAACAAATCACCAAGCGATCAATACAAGCTCCAAGGTTCAAATCACCGTCCTTATACGGAGGATACCCTCAAGAGCATCCATCAAACCTCAATCGTAAATAAATCTTTCGGGCATCTGATGATTTAATAGTAGCACTTAATTTATTAATGAACTCTCATTTCTTGCCCATAATCATTATATTACACTATCTTGTATTCTTACTACAATCAATAATAAAGGTTAAGGATGATCGTATTCCAGATCTGAAATTTAGAATTTGGAACCTACTATATTATAACTGATTTTTTGTTTTTGAAACCTATAAACTACTTTATTTGCCCTACAACTGATTCTGGAACCTATCATTTTTTTTTTCTAGTATGATTCCAAGGTCTATCAAGAATATGCTTTCTTTTTGTTCCTTGTGTTTCATTTTTTATAGAAAAAGAATAAGTAACAAAGCTATTCAAAATAAAATATGAACAAGGGCAAGCGAGCAAATGCGAGTTAGGAACGAGCGAGAGTTGCGAGGTGGAGGGTGAGTAGCGAGTAAGAAAGGGAGTCTTGTAGTGTCTGGGTGAGGTTAGAGAGAATAAAAAAGAAGAAGAAGAAGATAAATAGAGAAAAAGATAACAAGAGAAAATTTAGGAATTTTAGGCTCTATCAAACCGATCCTAAATTCTGTTTGATATGGTTCATGATTGGTTTTTCACTCAAAATTGGGAATCAAACCAATTTTACCAATTCCAAAAGTTTGGAACTGGGAACCGGATCGGTACCAAACTAGTTTTTAGGGCGGTTTGATTCAATTTATGAATAGAATTGGTCCGCTTGCACATCTTTAGTATGGATTTGTCAATAGGTACAAAATATAACTTTGAGAATATCTCACTTACACTAGAGGTAGACATAAAATCATAATATCTTTCTCTATTCATGATGGAAGGAATCAAACTTCAGATTGCTGGTTTATAAGCATCACGAAATTGTAAGATTAATTTATGGATCCAAAAAAAATTTGCCAACCTAGTATTTTTTCCGTTTGGGGGAAGCAAAACCACATCTCAAGAAATTCTTCTTTCTCGTTGCCGGTGGAGAGACGGCGTGGGAAGAAGGGAAAGGGGGCATGGTCCAGCTGTTTTACGGCGATTTCGAGGGGGCATGCGCTTGTCTCTGGTGAAAGTCCATCGATACATGAGTAAAGAGAACGTACCTTTCTTGTAATTTCGCCTCTTGAAAGGAGTAGAAATCTGGAGCAGAATGGAAATATTGGCGAATTTGTCCAATTAATAATAAACGTATGGTACAGATGTTGATTCAATCTTAATTTTTTAATTTTTTAAATTTAATCCTAACTTTTATACAAAAATTCCATTATAATCAGTCCGATTAATTTTCATTGAAAATCGCTAATATGGTGATGTTACACGAAGGACGGTTCCACACTAGCGGTTTTCGGCAAAATTTGATTAGAAAGAATGCAATGGAATTTCGGAAAATGTCTAAAACAAATTTGATAAAACTAATAAATTTAAGATTGAATTGACATCTTTATTATCCTTCACTAATCAACATAAAAATATACATTAGAAGTGCAGGGTCTAGTCAATTACCATGAATTTGACCCAAGAATCTCCTTAAAAACATGGACACCGAATGGTGTTGACTTGCCTTTAGTTCGCCAACTAATCTTTATTTTAGGCCAACTAATCATGGTGACGACGGAGATTCGAGGCCAGCAATACGGTGACAGCAACGAACAAACCACTCTTGACCATCGTCACCTCAAGCGTGGGATACCATGAATTCGACCCAAGAATCTCATTGAAAACATGGACACCGAACGGCGTTGACCTGCCTTTAGTTCGCCAACTAATCTTTATTTTAGAGGCCATTATATATGCATTTACCTACCATTCAGCTTTAATGAGCCATCTTCCTGCTAGAAGAAAGCATTGCTTAGATTGATTTATAAGGTCACATCGGTCAAGTTTTGAAAGATAGTCTAGATTCATAGGTTCTCTCTATTAAAAACACAAGTTTCGATGTAACTTGTATATTATAATTAGCTTGTTCTGTCCATCACCTCTCCGTAAACGAAGACTTTTACATAAAATTTTCTCACCTCAGGTTTTCTGCATATCTTTCCCATGAATAAGATAAAATTAGTGGGATAATGACGGTAGAAGTTTTAAAACTTGTGTGGATACATCGATTTAATTTTAAAACGTTTTTTTGGAGTCGTTTAAGGCTTAAAATTCGTCATTGTACTTCAAATTAGTCCTTTCGTTGAACAATGTCGTATTTTCTTGGGCATAAAATTCATGTGGGTTTTTTTTTTTTTTTTAAATCTTTTTTGTGCTAGTGGCACGAATGTGACTCATTAAAAAAACCTTAATGATAAAAAAGGCTGAAGTTACAACAAGGGGCAAGAAGTACAGAGAAAAAGATTGGTGAGAAGTGGGCAGGAAGGGCAGGTGTGGCGTGCCTCTTTGCCGCTGGCAAACCACCCTTGCTGTGATGGCGAGAGTGCCAACCACCCTTGCTATGACCCCAACAAGGGTCGCCGGCTACATAGGGGGTAACGCACTTCTACTCCCTTTCTATTAATTTTATGAGCTACAAAAAATTAATTCATTTTTCATTATTAGATAATTTTATAAAAGAGTAATTGGATGAACATAAATTGTGTTGCGTTAAACAACACTGTTTTAGATTTTAGCAAGCTTCGCAGCCACAGGGATGAAATAAATAATAAAAAATGCCAACTTGGACTTTTTCATCCATTAAAGAGGAAGGAGAGGGAGTTAATGAAAAGACTAATTTGAAGGATGATGACAGGTTTTAGAATTTAAATAATTGAAGAAAAAGAGTTTTAGGATTAAATGTGACTTACAACACGCTTAGGGTTTTTTTCTCTCCTCTCATCATTACATAGCCCTTTTTTTAACCACCGTGAAGAGGAGGGTTTGAGCTAAATCTCTTCCCCCCTTCCCTTTTTTTCTTTGGCAAATTTAGATCTATGTTTTCTTCTTTTGATTTCCTCCTGTTTTGTGGAGTTTTTCTCTTCTCATCTAATTTAGATCTTGAAACTTCTCTCCCCCATTTTAGGGAGATTTCTACCCCAATCTAATCTAGATTTAGGGACTTTTGGTGTATGATTTTGGGGTTTTCTTCTTTAGGTTTCGTTGGTGTACAAATCCAATTTCAAAAGAGTTTGAAGGAACTTTGCAAAGGTTTTGTTTTCACAGGTATCAAATTTTCGCTCGTTCAACCTTGTGGCTTTGAATAATGATGGTATTAAGGACACCAAATTTAGGTATGCATCGCCGAAAGGCAAAGCTATAGTAACAATTGGAGATCTTGGTGTGTACGCATTACTGAAGATGAATTTGGTGATCGCCACCGATTTGATTTGAATAAGTTATAGATATGCTCTTTGAGCATGTGACTCTTAAACTTGTTCTACTAATTTAGATCTTGAAACTTCTCTCTCCCATTTCGGGAGATTTCTACCCCAGTCTAATCTAGATTTAGGGATTTTTGGTGTATGATTTTGGGGTTTTCCTTCCCTTGGGTTTTGTTGGTGTACAATCCAATTTTGAAAGAGTTTGAAGGAGCTTTGGCAAGGTTCCGCTTTCACATGTTTCAAATTTGCACCCGTTCAAACTTGTGGCTTTGAACAGTGATGGTATTGAGAATGCCAAATTTAGGTATGCACCGCTAAAAGGCAAAGTTATAGCAACAATTGAAGATTTTGGTGTCTACGTATTATTAAAGACGAATTTGGTGATCGGTCACCGATTTGATTTGAAGAAGTTACAAATCTACTCTTTGAGCACGTGACTTTTAACATTGTTTTAATAATTTATCTTGTTATCTGGAATTTATTTTTATTATGAAGTTGTATAAGGTTTATCTTGGTTTGTAGTTGGATTGCATTGTTTCTCTCTTGTATTTTTGTAGAAATTAGTGAAATATTACTATCTTGTTATTTGCAATTTATTTTTATTTTGAAGTTGCATAAGGTTTATTTTGTTTTGCAGTTGAACTGCATTGTTCCTCTTTTGTACTTTTGTAGAAATTAATGAAATATTACTTTTACAAAAAAAAAAAAAAAAAAAAAAAAGTTTTTAGGATTTTCATTGTCATTATCCCAATGAAAACTGGAGAACGTTGTCGTAGCCAACTTTAGATGTTGTGGAATTAGAGATGAGGTCCTCTCACTTAAACCACGGGACTGGATTATTAACTAGGTTTGAAATGTGCATGTGTGCCAGCGGGTGGATAAAGTGCACAAATTAATTTGATTTCTTGTGCCATTACCAAGTGTGACCAATCTTGTAAATTTGAGCTAATTATTACCATTTTGACTTGTAATTAAAAAATTTAGTCAATCATTTCATGCATTTGACGTCACAACTCGTGATTCCATCAATTCCACATTACTGTCCCAAGAAATGAATCTCCATTTGTCACTGTATTCGTGTTTGACTAATCCAACTTAGAATGTTTGATTAGTCATAGAAATATCGTATCATTGAGAAAAATGTGGCTTCGTAGTATGTACCATCCATCCAATGGTAGTATCTTTCAAAGCTCTAAAGTTTCTGTTTTCCGACAGAAGAAGTCATTAGCTACTAGTTAGAGGTGTCTATTCGAAGGGTTACAATTTGTCATCAACAAAATTGCAATTGACATCCCTCATTGTCAATTTCGCAGAGCCAATGCTTGATATTTAGTTTTAGGGTTAATACCTCGAAAAACTCAAAACTAATATACTTGTGATAAATTTACTTAAAACTAATTTTTTGACCACCAAAAACCCCAAACCGATACACCTTTGATAAATTTATCAAAAACTGATATATTTATGACAAATTTACCCTTTGTTAGTTTCCGTTAAATTTTACAGTTAAATTACTAAATTGGATGGCATGTGACAATTAATTAGTGTATCAATTTGGGATTTTACTTTTTGTTTGTTATAGTTGTACATTTTTATGATTTTTTGTGGTATTGATTTAATTTAATGGATGGTATATTTTTCACAAATGCACCAGTTTAAGATTTTTAGAGGTTGAATAAATTTATTACAAGTATACAAGTTTGGAATTTTTTATGATCATTTGAAGTAAATTTATCACAGATGTATCAGTTTGGGGTTTTTTATGGTAAAAAAAATTAGTTTTTGGTAAATTTGTTACACGTGTATTAGTTTGGGGTTTTTCAGAATATTAACCCTTAGCTTTATTCATGTTTCATTATGCCATTTCTTTTTTCAGTAATGATGTGCAAAATCTGCAAACTCACTTTATGAGGATGAAGCTTGTAAGCCGACCACAAACACCTGCACACCCCAAACAAGGAAGCCCATATTTTTTAAGGGTGTGTTTGTTAAAATGAAAAAACTTTAAATGAATTAGTTTTTTGGATTTTACTCGTTTGTTTTGTTGAAATGATCAGTCAACGAAGAACCATTTATGATCAAAGAAAACATACATGTTTAAAGTTAGGAAAATAAACTTCCAAATCTGAAAATGAGAAAATATTTTATTGGAGAATGATATAATTTTTAGGAATCATGAATTTTTTTACTAAACAAATATGCCCTAATTTTTTTTTTTTTGGTTGAAAGAAAACTGTATTCATTATTCAAAAGGAAATGGAAGTATATAGTATTAATGATAAAGCAAATTGAAATAGAGCAAGAATATTGAAAAGCATCAACAAAGCACCAGTATAGTTAAGCTACATTCATTCCATTAGAACATATTTGTCAAGCAAAATCGACGTTTGATTACTAGATCTTGTGTCTTTATCAATGATAAACACATGCCGAAAATTCCTTCTCCAATAACTATGAAGTTGCTAATTGGTGGTGCACGCCTAAGTTCGGCTACATCTACACCATCGTTGTACGGAGACAACCAAAGTAGATTGAATAAATATAGATCTAACATATATATGAGCAAATTTTCGTAATTTAACAAGATACTAAAATGATCATCGTTGAAGTTGGAGGTATGGAATTTGTACACGGCCAGAGTAGAAGGGTATCAAATCCCTAAAAGCATGTTTATTAAACTCTTAGATCTAGATCGGGAAAAGGTAACACCCAAATCTAAAATTAGATCAAGGGAGTTTAAACTTTAAAATTGACAACTAGACCAGATCTAAATCGGGAGAGAATAAAAAGAAAGATTATAACAATAAAATGCAAAAAAAAAAAAAAAAAAATCAACAAATAAGGAAGGGGAGGATGAGACTAGCTCAAACCCTCCCCCATGGCTTAAGGATGAAGAAGACAATATAAAGAAAAAGAGAGAGGAGAGAGAGAAAAGGCTTTTCGGCTTTGATCACAATCTATTTCATTTATTCAACTAAATATGCCCTAAACAATGAGAAAAGTAAGAGAGAAACTAGTATTCTTAGGGCCATTTTTATTAAGAAGCTTAGGGTGTATTTGGTAATTATTTTGTTCTAAAATAATTTTTACTTATAAATGGTTTTATCTGATTTTGTTTATTGGATAAATTTATGAACATTTGAAGGCACTTGATAACTATTCAAAATTTCTATTATTGGTATAGAAATGCATTTCCGTATGACCTGCAAGTTCTTTTGCAACTTATAATTTCTTTTAATCTTTTAATAATTTTATTACAAATTTTCTCTTTTCTTTTTTCCTCTCCTTCTTTTTCTACTTTCTTCTCAATTGTCGACCTCAACCTTGGCCAATGACCTTGCTGGAGCATTGTGGGCCTTTTACGAGGTCGACCTTGTCCAGATCTAGTGAGGCCGAGCTCGCCCAGGTTAAGCCTCGCCCAGACATGGGGAGGCTTGGCCCAACTAGGCTTAGCCTTGTTGATGACCAATAGCATTTCGGCAAGGTCGTCGGCCCTTCTCTAGCTGGTCATTAACCATGGCCGAGACCAGTGACCAACTGAAGGAAGAAAAACAAAAAAAAAGGAAAATAATGGTTTGGGCTTGACTCTGAACAAAGAAGTAGCTTTCTTTTTTTTTTTTTTTTTAACTTTTTAATTCTGTTCCAAATCTATTCCTAAGGACAATGGCTTTTTGTTCTTCTTTGGGTTTCGAGGAACAAAAGAACAGAAATAGTTACTGTTTGGTCGATTACCAAACATGGCCTTAGAGAGCGCAAAATCCGCCACCTTTAATCAATAATTACATTTTGTGGCTTCACATCGCATTGGAGAACCCATTCTAAACACTCTTCATGAAGATAAGCAAGCCCTTTGGCTACTCCTACTGTGGTCTCAAACCTTTTGGTCCAATCGAGTTGAGGGGAAGAAAGATTTTTAGACAAAAAACCGTGATCCATGAACTCATAAACCAAGAGCCTGTGCTTGCCCTCTGCACAGTACCCCCACATCTTGATCAAGGTTCATGTGATTTAGATTCCCAATAGTTCTCACTTCAGCCTGGAAGGCCTCTTCTCCTTGGTTAACGTCGTACATCCACCTGATCGTAGCTACCCAGTGATCTTGCATGAGGCCCCTGAACAATCCCCTACTTCCTCTTTTAATCTCTTCATGGAAGTTTTGGTCGCTTTCTTTAGCTCAACATACGTGAATCTTCTACATCCTGTTGCTGCAAGATGACATCCTTTTACATAAGCTCCCCGTTTATAGCTTTCGATTCCAATCCTTGCTTTGAACATCAATTTCTCATTCCATCCTTTTAACTTTGTGCTTACCCGTCCCAAAATCCAAACAAACATCTATTTCTTTGATACTACCCAATCCGAAGGAGTCCCGATATTTCCTTGTTTTATCCATTATAGGTAGTCTTAGTACCCTTGCCATATTCTCTTTTAAGTTGTGGGGGTAGTCCCTATTGAAATAAATCCCACACTTGTTCAAATTTACCTCATGTCCAGATGGTACACATTATTGATTTAAAATTGTTGCCAAATTCTGACGTTCCAGAATTTTCTTTTCTAACAAGATGATGAAGCCATCTGCGAAGAGTATATGAGAAAGGGTAGGACTCCATTGTTAAGTTTAATCCCTTTAATGCTACCATTATCAACCGCAATCTTCAATAGTGAGGATAATACATTAGCCATCAGAATAAATAAGTAGGGGGATAATGGGTTCCCTTAACTAATCCCTCGTGTTGGCTTAAAATATTGAAGTGGCTCTCCATTAAACTTGACACTGAATGAGATAGTTGTAAAACATTGCATTATCCACCAATTTTTCATCAAAACCTATTCTAATTAAATGTGCCTTAAGGAAGTCCCACTCCACTTGCTTGCATGCCTTTTTCATATCAAGTTTCCAGGATAAAGTACACTAGGAATGCGAGAACTCGGCACGTGGACACCTTAGCACAGAATGTTTTAAAAGATACACTTAAGTGTCACTGTTTTTGGAAAGTGGGACACATCAATGCCAAGTTCGGCCAGAGTAGCTAGAAATCTGACATGGCATTTGTTTAATAATATATGTGGTCTACGTGACTTGCCGAAAGCCAACTCATCAATGATTCGACAAAAACGATGTCATTTTGCCCCCAAAATTGAATATTAATATAAATATTAATTGAAATAAAAAATATTTTTATTAAAAAAAAAAGGATCTATAGCAAGCTTCGGCAAGGGCTTGCACAGCCCTCGTCGAACCTGTTCTTCCTTTTATTTAAAAAAATTAATTTTAATTAATATTTATATTAAAATTCAATTTTGGGGCCATGTCAGCATAAAAAAACATTATTTTGCACTTATCTAGCCAGTTCAATGCAAAAATGATGTTGTTTTGTACTTATCTCGCCGAAGAAATGCCATGGTAGTAGTTTGAACAGAATTTCTCATTGTTGGCACTTGAGTGTTATATTTTTCTCCGATTTTGGTTTTTGAGTGTACATTTTGAAATTTTTCGCACCAAAGTTTCTCTCTATGTTAAGTTTTGGCACTCCAAGAGTCTACACCTCCAAGTTTTAGAATTGCTTGGAATTTCTTTTTCTTTTGCAAATTCTAATTGATGTAGCACCTCTTATACAATGAATATGTTATCTTAAATTTGCGTTCCCCAACGAATGCACTCTGCTTTGTTGCATCAGATCTAGCAACAACGAATTAAGCCTACTCACCGTCATTGGTTTGACCTCGTGAGATTAGGGACTTTTGGGATAAGTGAAATATGAGTCCTATTACCTTCACTGCTTGGAAGACCTCACTCTAGATTTCTGCCCAGCTTAGTAAAACTATTCACTAAGGCCATCCGACCTTGGTGCTTTAGATGCACGAAGTTGAAAAACTACACATTTTACTTCTTCCAAAGCGTCTACAGCAATTGATTCAATTCTTCTATCACCACTCGAGAGCATTGATCTAAAATAGGAAAGAACATTTGGGGTCCAATAGATTGATATAGTTCTAAGAAAAATTGTGCTGTAGTTTCCTTAAGAAGGCTCGGTTCTTCAACCCATATTCCTTATGATATTTGTGACATGGAATTTCTTTGATGTCGTTAAACAATGATGGCATGAAAGAATATAGTGGTTTTGTCACGCATTTCAGCAAATTAATTCTTGTTCTCAGCCCCAATACATATCTTCCAATACATATCTTCCTACCTCCATAATGCCTCAATTTTCCTTTGTAAGTGCTTGACCCTTTCCACTTCGTAATATCCTCCATTATTGTTTATGTATTGTTGAAGTTCCTGCTTCAATGAGTCTATTCTTTTATGTCCATTCCCAAAAGTTTTTTTACTCCATCTGGATAAGGCAATACCACTGCACGTAACTTCACGACTACCTTTATCCGTACTTGGTAAGGAGAGTTCCAAGTCTCTTTAATAATTGTTCTACATTCATCATTCTCAAGCCAAAAGGCTTTGAACTTGAACCCTTTTCTCTGTTTAACAGGTTCAAGCTTGAAAGATAAAATGATAGGACTATGGTTTGACCGGTGGCTGGAAGTGCAAATGCTTCTGCTTCAGGGAATAATAATTTCCATTCAATGGTGCACACCACCCTATCAAGATGTTCTTTAATGTGATTGTCCCCTTCCTTATTATTCCACTAAGTAAAGGCACATCCCTTGCTGTATATGTCCATAAAAAAACATGAATCTAGAAAATTCCAAAAAGCTATTATTTTATAATTCTCAGCCATGCACTTCCTTGCTTTCTCCTAATGGAATAATACTTCGTTAAAATTCCTCAAACGCACCCAAGGTAACATGTTCATAGAACTTATCTAACGTAATTCCTCCCAAACTTGAAGCCTATTATGGCAAACATACAGTGCATGAACAAAGATGACTCATTTTCTTACCACTCCCCATTACTTCGCATCTCACATTCATATAATCCTCGGATAGAGAATCTATTGCATCTCAAATTCACATAATCCTCGGCTAGAGAATCTATCTCAATGCCTACTCTGTCGTCTCATAACACAGCTAAACCTCTAGCATAGCTCACAAGATGCACCACCAAACAATTCCAAAATTGAAGTCTTCATTAAAGTCTTCTCTTTATTCTCTTGATAACCCCCTATCGATTTTTAGTCTCCATCAAGACAACCACAATGGCCCTATAGTGAGCCACTACGGCTCTTAGTTCTTGGATTCTCAACGGTATTCCCAACCCTTGATAATTCCAACATAGAAACTTCATTTTTCATTTGTAGCTTATTAGGGCTAGTTATCAAAGCCCATATGTCGCTGTTTTCAGTCATGCGAATTGGTGTTTCCAGCAATTAAGTCTCATCTAACTAAATAGGAGTGGGCGATGAGGATTGATAAGGGTAGTACCTCTTCTGTTTTTTTGATTGAGGGGGTTTTATTTCCTTGTTGTAGTTACCTTTCTTGCTTTCTATATTAGTCTCATCTAGCATCTCGCCCTTATCCTTTTCTTGGGTGGATCTCGTGAGTACAAGCATTCCTTGCCTTGTAATAGAGTTAATGGACTTATGTGCTATGTCTTCACTAGGTTCAACACGCAAGGGCTTAGTTCTTCGCTTTTATGAGTTATTCGAAATCTTGGAAGGGCTAGCTTTAGCATCCTCCACTAGTATTGCTTGCCTATGATACTTCGGTGTTTTTGGAATAATCTCTTAAGGTTCATTTTCATTCAATTCCTTATAAATAAAAAATAAAAAAATGGGCTTTGTTCCAAATTTTCTTCTCTCAGCCAACTCCCATACCAACTACCCATTTTGGTCATAAACTTTCCTTCATCATAAGGAATATTAGCACAGAATTTTACATGGTGCTCTATTTTACCGCACTAGCAAAAGAAGTGCAATCTTTTATATTTAAAATTAAGCCAGATCTTTTTTTCCCTTACGCCAAGCTAAGTACCTTCGTCATTCCTTCCAAATATCCAACTCCACTCTTGCCTCTCCAATTTTTTGTACTGCAGGGTCTTTGGAATTTAATCTCATTTCCAGCACTTTCCCCAGCAAACTAGCTATTTTTTCCACAATTCCGACGAAGTTCCATCCAAGTGGAAGGGTAAAAATTTTGACCCAGAAAGAACGAGTGTTGAATTCATAGCAATAGGGGGTGTGACATCCTCAAAATTCGACCCTATTCAGGATATAATAAGGAGTTTACTTCTATTAATGTGTAATTAATAGAATTAGACTTTGAATTGGTTCGTGAACCATTCAAGAGTGTTAAACCTATTGGGAAAAACAATTTAAGATTTCGATGCGCATGACTGGAGAACACAACTATGGATTGACATTTCGACTATAAGGATCGATAAGGGACAATGTTAAGCTATTTCAAACCAATCTAAGAATGTCTATGATCGATTCAACCATAGTATATAATCGGATTGCGGGTGATTCCGTATGGTTACTATATTGATTATGAATAACCCTAAACCAATTTCAAATGATCATGTACTTCGAAATGAGCAATTGACCCCTTACGATTACATGACTACCATTGGACATTGCTTAATCGAATTTCTTATTTATCAGTAAACCCTGAATTTTTGGAAAAGTGAAATAGGGTCGAAAATTGGAAGCCCAAAGGAGACCCACGAATTTGGAGAGACCCAATAGGCCACATTTCCTTTAAATTTTGGCCACAAAGGCCCAAATATGTGAAAATTATGATTTTTCCCTTTAAGGCACATTTTGGATTATTTTGGGAAAATTGCACATAAAGGGTCCAAGATGGAAAACCCACAACAAATCAAGCTCAAGGACAAGCCCATTAAGACAATTAGGCCATTTTGGGCTTGGCTCATGTGCATCAATAGTAACTTGCATGAATAGTAAAATGGCCTAATGCAATTACCATTTTGCCCCTTCTAGAAGATCAATGACCTAACAAGACAAAATTGGTAAGCACGCAGAGGAAGTGGGCACCCATGAAGAGAGAGAGAGAGAGAGAGAGAGAGAGAGAGAGAGAGAGAGAGAGTATAACCTAGCCCTTAGCCTGACACATGTAAGGTTGAAATCTATTATGTTCTTCAAGTTCAAGCTATTGTACAGTTGAGATTCAACCTTGCTCCCAAATTGGGTTAGCATTTAAGACTTCGGATACCCATTTCTCTCTCATTCCCTCATTTCTCCTACTCTTTCTCTCCCTCTTTCCCTTTGGATGAATTTCCTTCTCTCTCTCCCTTTCCCGTTGCAGCTGAGCCCTTTTCCCCCCTTTTCCCCCCTCATCTTATACCCATTTCTCTCTTTTTTCCCTTTTGGATCTCACCTTGCCACCCTTGCCCTCCACTATCCATCGTCTGCCGTTCAAGCTTGTTGTCTCTGTGGCTGAACCACCGTCCTCACCACTTTATGCCACAGTCCCTTGTCTATTTTGGCCTTGCTGTGGGCTACCAAGCACCGATTAGCCACTACTAAGCCTTGCCGAGCCTCATCATGAGCCGCCACCACCGTTGTGAGCCTTGCTGTTGTTGCCACTGCTACTTGCTGTAGCCTAGTTTAGAAGAGTAACTTCCTAACCCTTGATTAGGGTTATAATTGCGCTTAGGAGTAATGTTAGTATTAGTTTAAGGTTGATGGTAATTAGATTAGGTGATAAGTGGATTAAGGTGATAAATAGAGGCGATAAGCTATCGCGATAAGTGATAATTAGATGTGATAAGTTATCGCAATAAGCTATCGTTAGATGCAATAAGTTATTGTGATAAACTATTATGTAATGTGATCGGCTATTGCGATAAGTTATCATTGGATGTGATAAGTTATTGTGATAAGCTACACATGCGATAAATTATCGTGATAGGCTATCGTTAGATGCAATAAGTTATCTTGATAGGCTATTGTTAGATAGATAAATTATCATGATAGGCTTTCGTTGGGACACAATAAGCTATCGTGATAGGTTATAATTAGATTTGATAAGCTATCGTTATAAGTTATCCTTGGAAACGATAACCTATCTTGATTGTGATAAGTGCTTACTATGTTGTGAATTTAAAAGCTATTGGTGCTCGTTGAATGCTAGTTTTATAGATGGTATATGCTTGTGCAATCCCTAAATCTGAAAATGGTAAGTATTTGTGGCATTCAATGATTATAAGTAATGAGTACTTGTGGAAAGTTACTTTGAGAGATAAATCATTGAAGTGTTTAAATGAAATCGTGGGGAGATGCATTATGAGATGGATGCATAATTGCTTTGATGAATGATTAATTGGGATACGATCACATGGCATGATAACATGACACGATTGTATGCGATTAATGCTATTGCATGTGGTATGCTCGTGTGATCAGATAATAGCCTTGATGCACATGATTATGGGGACTGATGGTTCTGTCCTAATGCGTATGATTATGCGGAGTGATGCCTGATGGATTTTGGATGCCCCCACGTCAACGAGATGCCATTCATGGATGTATTTCGAAATGAAGCTCCTTTAATGAAATGCCGTCCTAATGCATGAGTATGACGGACGTTGCCATGCCAATGGGGCAGGATGATACCAAATTATGCCGGAAGACCGCTGACCTTCGGGTTGGCCGTGGTCGAGAGTAGTCGTAATAATTTGGACATATAAGTGTGCAATGTGCATGAAAATGATATTTGATAACGTCTGGATTATTAAACGGCATTTGTGCATGGTTGTAGGATATTGTACGTTCTTGTTATGCCTTTTGAATACGCGGGTTATTGTGAGAATTGTCTATGTGATTATATGCCGAGGGCTTTGAAAGGATGAATTATCTGCTTCTTGTTAATTGATAATACGAAGCAAAGGCTTTGCTATTGATCTGCTATCGATAGAAAAGTTGCATGTTTAGGGCGATTCTAAGGTGAATTACTTCTTTACGCGAGGATTAGGAAGATTACTCTTTGAGTTTTTATGTCACTATTGTTGTTTAAATGTTTTCAGGCCCTAAGCATGTTTGAACCCTTTTGCCACGTCCGTTTTGGGATCCCAGTGGACCAAGTGACCCAATATCCAATTGTGGGAATAGATGACCGTTACGAGCACTACATCACTACCATCTAAGTAGATGAGGGGTTAACAAACTTGGTACCCTATAAGTTTATCGCTTGGTACTACTGGGCATGGGAGATTTTGTTTGGCCCTCTTAGAGGTCTTGATGGACCCTAAGGTGCAAGACCTAGGAACACTAGCTAGGACCCGATGGACCTAGATGTCCCGAATGGTGCTATGAATGATTTAGAGTCTGACTTGGATTAGGACTTCGACCCTAAGCCATGGTACCTGGATCCAATAGAGTGTTAGGAGCGTGTGGTGTGCATAACTTTTTGAGGTCGCCCTCAGGGATGAAAGAAATCCGCTCCATGGTTGTGTGTGTATGGCCAAGCCTTTTGATGTAAATAGTTAGCATGTAATTGGCTAATGTATATAAATGGAAGTGTGTTTTGTTTTATATATGTGTTTTATGCTACCCCATTATGTTGTGAATGGTTGGATGGTTTAGTTTATGCTTCCGCTGGAACGTCGCAATTAAATAACCACAAGTGATTGAGAGATGCCGCATGTTTGAGGGTCGGGGTATGATTGGGGGGGAATCCGACTCCAAGATTTCAGGAGTAATAAATAATTGAAAATGACCAAACCCTCCTTCTGGCACTTGATTTTTTTTTCTTCCTCGTTGTTGAAGTGAAACTAAATAAGCCCTTTCCTGGAGACTTCATAATTACATTATCATTCTTCCATGCTATCTTCATTGGTATCTGTAAGGCTTGAAAATTGATGCTAGGGTTTTGATAAAGATGGCCCACAAGGGAATATCGACATTCCAGAATTTTTCCTCTGAGAACTTTTCGAATAGTGATTTCTTTTTGCATAATAACTTACCTAATCAATTGCAGAGATCCCCAGTGGCCACCCTTCCAACATGAAAGGGGGAGGTGGAGGGTTCGAATCCCCACCTTCTTAGGAAGGGTTAGGGTGGGGACGATTTAGTTTTAGAAGTGGGTTTCGACTCTCACACCCTGCAAGGAGGCAAGGCAAAAGTCTAAGAGTGAGAGTTAGAGTAGAAATAGAGTAGGACTGAAAAAAAAAATTACAGAAATTTTCCAAATGTGCGGATGCTCCATTTTCCCCTTCCATCACTGTTGCACTACAGGTGGGGCATGGAGCGAGAGTCTTCTTGAAGATGCTCACGGAAAATACGGTCTCTTCCAGAGGGACGTGTAGCCTAGAAGATGGGTTGAAGAGAGAGAGAGAGAGAGAGAGAGAGAGGGAGTGGGGGGGGGGGAGAGGAAGGGAGAGTGAAAAAGAGAAGAGTCAGTGTGCCAATGGAACAGTAAAGAAGGGAAAATCCAAGGCAGATGATTAGGGCATTTTGTATGGTTTGGGTTAGGGTTTATGAGGGATGAGAAAAGGAAGCCATAGCTATAGCTACACACAAAGGTTGAGAAAAACTACACCCAATGGAAGAGAAAAGAACGAGAGTAGGGCCCTCGCCCTTTAGCCGCATTATAGACACCTATTTTATCACTTACGATTTTTGAAAATTCGATTAAAGGACATGATGAAATTGCAATTATCAAAAGATTCTTAATGTAATCCAATTCGCTAAATTGGACAATTAAATCCTAAAATGTCGCATTTAACCATGATAATGCGATCCTAAGTGTGTTGGAGTATTCATAATTTCACTCGATCAAGCAATATCATTTAAAAGATCAAGTCATAAGTTTTTTGACACTTGAAGAATCACATCAATCAGATTTGAAATGAAGAAAATGTTGCAGTTCATCACGATCATTCATTTTACTTGATTTTTAAAAATCTACATCCCGACAGGTTTTCGACGAGCGAACCACAATTTTAGAAACTTCGGATTATAAGCATTATGTAGTTACAAAGCTCGAGTCAATCAAATGTCTACCAAAAAAAAATTATGTCTGGTCAAAATGGTAATCAGTTTTCTTAGGTAAATAATGTAAATAGTTATATTATTATTTAAAAAATCAGCTCTAGTGATTCCAAGTTACAGCCAACCCAATTAATGCGTGCTACGTAGTACCCTAGCGATAGCATCGAGTTGGTACAAGACCAGAGCCAGTCTGACGATGCGTCTAAGCCGAATTGACATTGGACTGCATAGACAAGAGTTGGCTGGGTGGGCCAAATGTGGGCTGCAAAGGGCTGGGCCGACATTGTGCAATGCAAACCCAGCCATTCCCGGCCCCTTTTCTCCACTTTACAACATTGGCATGGCCCCTTTCATCATTGGATTTGGACTACAAACATGCATCTCCCCACCCATTTTCGCATGGTAAATTGATACGTCCTCACTCTTTTCATTTAGAATTCTCTCTTTTATCGAAACTAACTTAAATTATTTTTTGTCATTAAACAGTTCCAAAGGGCGATCATCCCGAGTCAGAAGCACAAAGGCCATGTAGATCTTTTAACTATCCTTCTTTTAGATAAGTTAGTGTCATTATGATGCCTAAAAAAAATTTAGGTTCCAGTAGATATAGTCATTACTCTATTGGTCTAAAATTAAAGTTTTTTTAACAAAAATTTCGTTATTTTGCTTATAAATTTGGAAAATATCACAAGCCTATATAGTTGTTATTTTGCTAAATAAAATGAAGAAAAATTTAACATTTTTTTCTACTTATTTTGCATTAAATTAGGTAATTTTTATATAACTCTAGTACATAAAATTTAAGAAATGTTGTAGATCAATCCACGACTTGACTTGCGGCTCAAGCAATTCATGTTAGAGCTAGTTTGAGTCATCACGATTAACTTTCGATATTTGTTGATCTTGTTGTGACTCTTCTGATTTGAACCTCGAGGGAGTTTGATAGATTGACAAGAGGGCATAAGTAACCCTCTTGCGATGTGGTGTTTGCGCTTAGCATGGGCACTCTCAAATCCTACTTATCGCAATATGATTTTCTTATTACCTATGTCATTTAAATTTACTTAGGAGTCACCACTAACTTAATATGACTGTTAGGGGCCGAGTAAGGCACAAGAACCCACCTTACTTTTTTAACCATATATTCATTAGCCCGGGAGCTTATTTACACTAGATTCATCAAATGCCTGTTATCAGTACCTTTTTCTCTTTCATAAAATATTATTCATGGGCTCTTCCTTAATTTTTTCTAATAGATAGAAATCTAAGTTATCAGGCATGAATATTCTTAACAAATAAAGATCAAAGGAAGAAGAAGAAGAAAATTATGATGAAGCAAGGAAAACAAGAAAAGGAAAATAACCCGAGTTGTATTGCGCAACATCATATAACACATCGGAATTAAGCCTTGTAGTAGGATCCCGTGAACTATGCATAAAAAGTAAATGTGCATTAAATTGAGCTAATAAAATAGAACTCCATCTAATCGATAAAGATAAATACTAAACAAGACAAGATCAAACTAGTAATGAACTAGCTAGTCTTGTGGTGCGATGATCACCTCAATGTAATCTAGATGTTCTTTTTATCCTTTTTGTCCTTTGCAATGAAAACTAATTTGATTGTCTGAATAAAAATAAAGAAACTACTTGCTGAAACGCTATTAAAGAAACGTCAAAATTATAGTGAGAAAAAGATACATTTGAAAACCAATATTCATCTTTGTCGACATTTAAATTTTGACAATCTGGTCATTCATTTATTGCACCGAAAATTATAGATTAATTTTTAACACCTAAATAAAAAATTTAGAATTCAATTGCATAGCATATAGTTTTATGAAATTTGATGGTAATAGGCTCATATAATTGCATATTGCTTTGGACCGATGGTTGATGGACTTAAATAAAGAGTTATGAGCTTAATTGAAATTAGCAGACTAAGCCCACAAGATTGTAATTTTCGGCCTAGCGCGTTAAATATTATCGTGGCTGAAATTATATGTGAGGTGCAGTGGGATGGTCTTGATTTGGAAAGATTACATTATCCAATCAAATTAAGAAGAAATAGATATGATGGTCACAGGGATAGAGTATGTCAAGTTATAAAATTGGCTTAGTAAGATAAAACTTAAGAAGTAATTTTGGTCCCAAGTGATCAAGCATTGCGACTCTATTATCATTATAAGTGGTTCTTCCAGCCTCCCAACTATTAAGCCATGGATCTGGCCAGTAGACGCTTGTAATCTGGCCACTGAAGAGAAGATGAAGAAGGTTATCGTTATCAAAGTAAAGCTTGTAATATCCAGAAGAAAAGTTGCTCTTGCTTCGAGATGAAATGAGCGGTGTGTTTGAGGTGAGCTTTTGCTCTGGAAGAAGCGTGTCGGTTGGGGAGTCGAAGCTCTGCCACATAGTAGCATGCTTGTCGTCACGAAGAACAAGATTGCCCGTGTTGAGGAGTTGCAAGTTCGTGGAGGACGTTGAGGAGGAACCTGTGTCTGTGGACCAAACAACCGTCCCCCCAGCGTCGATCAACTCAAGGTCATTATTCTCTCTTAGAGAGAGCTTGGATGATCTTCCGTCGACAGGTTCGTCACGGTTTGCCATCCAAACTATTGTGCAGTTAGGAATACTGCAAGATGGCTTGCTAAACCAAATCGCAAAGCAATACGCATTTCGTCCGACTGGAAAAAAGCCAGCGGAGAAAGCACCGTCATTTGAAGTCAAAACGTCGTCCGCATTCCCAACGGAGAGAGAGGAGCCTTGATGCAAAATGAGACGAACCGAGGATGTGAACGAGAAGGATAAGAATAGTGATCAAGCAAGCAACAAATGTGAATTCCCCATGGCATTCATGGGTTCTTGGTGAACTTTCTTATGGGAAATTTTAGCAAGATGGTAAGAGACTGTACTTCAGTCATAGAGCACCATCTGTTGGTGGCGACATTTGGAGTTACTGGCTCCTATTAAAAATATTAAAGTAGAGAACTCTGTGAGATACCGAAGCATACTTTTGACAGGTTGATCGTTGACCAGAACCTTTTTTTCCTTCCAGGCCGCATCATTTCTTGGACGATGAAAGTTCCCATGGTTGCCGAATTTGTCCTATCACAGCGAAGTCCTCCATTCAAATTTCGACGCTTGTCAACTACTTAGTTATGTGTAATAGGGGACAGCCAATGTGAGGGTAGTAGACTTTCCTACATACAAGTAACAAAATGGAAAGAGTAATCCTCGAGTCATTAATAGCTTCTGTAGCTAAAATTTAAATTTATGAGAGAGAAAGGAGGAGGGGGAGAGAGAGATTGTAACTTATTCGACAAAGATGGTCACTGAAAGTTAAGTCCGTCCCAGTGAATCCTAATTATTCTTATGCAGAAAAATTGCTTGACCACCTAGTGTAGGATATTTTAGGTTTTATTTTAACTTATATACAGAGGTGTGGCAAGGACGTGCTCGTATAATTGAGATTAAAGATTGTAAATTATTGACAAGGTTATCACTGACAGCTAAGTTCGTACTCCTGACTCTTCAACTGCATAGATACTGCTTGTCCACCAGGGGTAGGATATTTTAGGTTAAGTATCTCGTGGTGCAGCAACGACCTGCTCACGTAAAATGAACAGCAGTTACAATTCGAATTGAGCATTCCATTCATAGATTCACTTATATTTTTTAGAGTTAATACCATGAAAAACTTCCAACTGATATACTTATGATAAATTTACACAAACTAACTTTTTTATTATTAAAAACTTCAAATTTATACATCTGTAATAAATTTATCAATCCGTTAGTTTTTATTGAATTTTACCGTTAAATTGCTGAGTTGAATAACATATGGTAGTTAACAGGTATACCAATTTGAGGTTTTATCCTCCTTTTGTTATATATTTACTAGTTTGTAGTTTTCGTGATATTAATCCAATTTAATGAAGAGTAAATTTGTCACATACCAGCTTGATAAATAAGGAGTTCTCCATACGGGACTTTAGCCTAATATGCAATGTCATCTTTAAACTTTTAATCATCATTTTAATCCTTAAACTATTCCTAAATGTTTAATCTAGATCTAAATTTTTTATTTGCTCAATCTAATCCCTCAAATTTTCATAAAAAATAAAATAAAATCAAGTCTTTATAATTACACAATTGCACGGATTTTAGAGTATCTTTCAGGTATTCATAGTCTAACAACAGTGGACCTCAACCTACTACTAATATGATTGGGATTCTTCCTAACCCATCGTAGCAATATTGATTTCTAGATACTGCAACTACTCACCATGTGATGCATGGCATCACCAATCTATAGATCTATGTACCACATAACGGTAACGAATATCTTTGTGTGGGTAATGAATCAACTTTAGACATAGTTAATGTCGATTTTTCCACTCTTAAAACCCCATTAACAAATCTTTTAAATTCTCAAAAGTCTTTCATGTCCCTACCATTACATAAAATTTGCTTTATGTACACAATTTTACACGTGATAATAACCGTTTTTTTTTTTTTTTTTTAGTTTCATCAATTTCACATTGTTATGAAGGATTAAGGTTTGCTTAAGGATGGACTATACTAGCTGCCGAGTCTTTATATCACATCTTTATCCCCCAACACCATCTCACCTGATACTTCTGCCATTACCACCACCTAGCATGCCCGAATAGGTCATTCCCAACAAAACAAAGTTCACTCTTTGATTCATTCAAATGATTTGCCATGTTCAACATTTAATTTTAATAAATGTGCTTCCCGTTTATTAGACAAATCTCATTAAAAAAAACCCCTAGCCCCTCTCATAACATTAGTAAAATACCTCTCGATTTGATTTTTACTGATGTGTGGGGACTTGCTCTAATTAATTTTGTTTCCGGTTATAAGTATTTTTTTTAATTGTTAATAATTTTTTTTTAAATATGCCCAATTCTTTCCTTTTCAAAATTGGTCTATGGTCCCTTCCAATTTCAAAAAACTCAACCACATGGCTAACTAACAATTTGAGTTATCCATCAAAGCTATATTGTCTAATTGGGGTGGGGGATACAAAACCTTGAATAATTTTTTTTTCAAAAGATGGAATTATCCATCGAGTAGCATGTCCACACATTCATGAGCAAGACTAAGCAGTTGAGCAAAAAATTCGCCATATTGATGATGTCGACCTTACATTATTGGCCCATGCATCTCTTCCACTTAAATATTGGTCTTACGCTTTTGAAACCACAATTTATGTTATTAATAGATTACCCACACCACTTTTAAATAATATCTCACCTTTTCGAACACTTTTCCATTAACAATTGGATTACAAGTTTTTGAAAATATGTCGTTGTGCTGTTTTCCCTTTATTAAGGCCATACAATTTGCATAAGCTTTTACTCCATTCTATTGAACGTGTGCTCTTAGGATATAGTCCATGTTAGTTACCGTTGTTTAGATTACAAAATCAAGTGCTTGTATATTGCAAGAAATGCTCATTTTATTGAAAATATTTTTCCATTCGCCACACTTGGTTCACAACCTTCTAAAATACCCTCATCATCATATTCTTGGTTGACGATCTCCACGGCTGGGATATTCTCTCAAGCAAACCATGGTGTTAATGGTAATATTTTACCTTCTACCACATTTTCTAACACCTCCCCACGAATGTTTGAAAAACATTGGTTTCTAGTCCATCTAATGTTGGTACAATTTCCGATGAGGCTTCTTTAGATGCCTCCTTATAGCAAGCTATTGTTATATCTCCACAACTGATTTATCAAAAATCAAGAACCCATTCAATGCGACTGCATCAAAACCCAAGGCCCGACACTAAATATTTATTACCAGATGTGAACTTGATTGAAATGAAATCTACAGAAGAGCCACGGTGCTTCATTGAAACTTATAAACATGAAAAATGGAGGGAGGCGATGCTCTAAGAATTTAATGCTTTGTTGCGTAATGGAACATGGGTTTTGGTTCCAACTAATCCCAAAGCAAATGTTATGGGCTCCAAATGGGTTTATCAAGTAAAGACACATCCAAATAGTTCAATAGACCAATACAAAGCCCACCTAGTGGCCAATGGCTACAATCAGCAAAGAGGGTATCAACTATATGAAAACATTTAGTCTTCTTATTAAAGCAACTACCATCCATACAGTTATTTCATTGGCTTTGACAAAGAATTGGAAACTCTAGTAGTTTGATTTAGCAATGCATTTTTAGATGGTAACTTGATTGAAGAAGTCCACATACCCCAACCCCAAGGCTTCATTGATAGAGAAAGGCCAAAACATATATGCAAGCTATAAAAATCCTTATACGGATTGAAACAATCCATTGGTTGAGCAGTCTTTAGAATCACTAGGATTTATTGAATAAAAAACTTCTTCCCTCTTTATACTACATTGGCCCAATTTCTACGTTTACATACTCATCTATGTTGATGACATTCTTATACAGGGTCCAACTCAACACTTATTCAACACACCATCAACTACTTATATAAGGAGTTCTCCATAAGGGATGGGCGAACTTAATTACTTCCAAGAAATTGAGGTGCTTAAACATCCATTAAGGCTTCTTCTATCACAATAGAAGAATGTTATGGATCTCCTCCACTAAACCAAAATGGATGGTGTTAAATCGATTTACATACCATGGCTACAAATTCCAATTTAATCAATTAGGGTAAGCCACTTGAAGATGCCAGTTTGTACAAGAGCACCGTGGGAGCTCTTTAGTATACCACCCTGATTTGGCCAAATATCTCTTATGTAGTAAACAAAGTCTGCCAATTCTTGAAAGAATCAATTGAGGACCACTCGAATGTGGTGAAATAGATCCTACACTACTCAAAGGAAACCGTTTCACATTGATTACTCATCAATTCTCAATCCACTATAGAACTCCATGCATACAGTCTGAGTTAGTTGCCCCAATGATAGACGCTTAACAAGTTATGTAATTTATATGGGTCAACATCTAGTCTCTTGGTCAACCAAAAAGCAGCATACCATTACATGTTCTTCAACCGAATCTAAGTATCGAGCATTGGCAAATACCATGACAAAATTGGTATGGCTGCAATCACTATCACATGAATTCTATAGTGTCCAATCCGGCATTTATGTTGAGGACATTATTATTACAGGGTCCAATTCAGCATTTATTCAAGACACCATCAACCGATTAAATAAGGAGTTCTCCATACGAGACTTGGGCGAAAATTATTTCAAGGGAATTGAGGTGCTTTAAACATCTTTTTGGGCTACTTCTGTTACAACAGAAGTATGTTGCAGATCTCCTCCACTAAACTAGAATGGACAGTGTTAAACCGGTTCACACGCCCATTGCTACAAATTCCAATTTAATCAATCATGGTAAGCAACTTGAAGATGCCTGTTTGTACAAGAGCATTGTAGGACCTCTTCAGTATGCCACTTGACTCGGCTAGTTTTTGAAAGAACCAATCGAAGACCACTCAAGGGCAGTGAAACGAATCTTATGCTACTTAAAGCAAACCATTTCACATGGATTACTCATTAGTTCTCAATCCACTATAAAACTCCATGCATACAGTGATTTGTATTGGATTGGTTGCCCCATTGATAGATGCTTAAAAAGTGGTTATGTAATTTATATGGGTCAAAATCTAGTGTCTTGGTTAGCCAAAAAGCAACATACCATTGCTTTTTCCTCAACCGAATCTGAGTATCATGCTAGAACAACTCATGTCAAGGTAGATGTTCACTTTGTCCACCATTTAGTATCACAATGCAAACTCGAGGTTCACTTCATATCGACATGTGACCCAATAGTAGATATTTTCACCGCCATGATATGCTCAAATCCAAGTTGAAGATCATCTGAAAAACCACCTTCAACTTGTAGGGGCCTATTAAGGATAATAATGCATGACTCGTTCAAATTCAAAATATTTTCAATCAATTAATTATTATCTCACGTAGTTATTATTGTAATAATTACTATAACGAACTAATTCAAAATATTTGAATTAGTCCATTCTTGTCTCATGTAGTCATTACTGTAGTTACTACTGTAACGGACAAATTCAAAATTCAAATTATTTTGATTTTTGGTCATAAAAAATAAATTATATATCTCATGTAATTACTATAACGGCTAGTGAATAAACTCTATAAATACAAATGCTATACTAGAGTTAAAGGATAAATGAAACACGTGCTCAAACTTAGAGTCTAATTTTTACAAGGACATGCTCCTAGGTTCAAATCACTATCCTTATACATTTCTCTTGAGGACATCCTCAAGAGCATCAATCTAAAATAAATCTTTCAGGCATCTGATATTGTAATTTTGGCACTCAATTTATTAATGAACTCTCAATTTTTGCCCTTAATTGTTATATTACACTACCTTGTATTCTGATATATAATTAATAATGAAAGTCATGTTTCGGACTAGGAACTACAAAATTGGAACCTACCCTATCAGAATTGATTCTCAGTTTTTGAAAAACCTATCCTATTTGCCTTAGAACTGACCTTGGAACTTGTCCTTTTCTTTTAGTTCGGTTCCAAGGTCTATGAAGAACTTGTTTTTCTTTTTTCTCCTTGAGTTTCATTTTTTCATAGCAAAATAATATGAGTAACAAAACAATTCAAAGTAAAATATGAATGAGGGCGAGCGAGCAAATACTAGTTAGCAATGAGAGAGGGTTGTGAGGGAGGGAGGGAGGGAAAGAGAGAGAGAGAGAGAGTTGTGAAGTGTCTAAGTGAGGTTGGAGAGAATATAGAAAAATAAAGAGAGAAATAGAGAAAAAGATAACAAAAAAAAAAAAATTTGGGATTTTAAGGCTCTATTAAACTAGTTCCAAATTCATTCCAATCTGATTCCGATTGGTTCTTCACTCAAAATTGGGAACCAAACTGATTTCACCAGTTCCACAAGCTTGGAACCGGAAATTGGATTGGTACTGGACTAGTTTTCAAGGTGGTTCGATTCAATTTCTGAGTAGAATCGGTATGGTTGCACAATTCTAATATAAAATTCCTACTAGGTACAAAGTATAATTTTGCAAATATCTCATTTACACTAATGCCAGGTATAAAATTATAAGATCTTTCTCTATTTATGTGCGAAGGAATCAAACTTCCGATTGCTGGTTTACAAGCATCACGAAATTGTAAGATTAGTTTATGGATATATAAAATTTGCCCACCTAGTATTTTTCCGTTTGGGGGAGCAAAACCACATCTTAAGAAATTCTTCTTTCTCGTTGCCGGTGGAGAGATGGCGTGGGAGGAGGGGAAAGGGGAGGCATGGTCCAGCTGTTTTGACGGGGATTTCGAGGGGACGTGCACTTGTCTCTGGTGAAATTCCTTTCGATACGAGAGTAAAAAGTACGTACCTTTCTTGTAATACGTACCTTTCTTGTAATTTTGCCTCTTGAAAGGACTGAATAATTTCAGCAGAAATCTGGACTAGAATGGAAACATCAGCGAAATTGTCCAATTAATGCTAAACAGATTGTACCGATGTCTATTTAATTTTAATTTTTTTGATTTTATTAGTGTATTCCTAAAATTTTATGCAAAAATTCTATTATAGTCATTTCAATTAATTTTCGTCGAAAATCGCTGACGTGGTAGTATGTCACGAATGACAGCCATACCAGCAGTTTTCAGCAAAGTTTGATTAGGAGTGCAATGGAATTTTGTGAAAAGTCTAAAATTAAATTGGCAAAATCAACAAGTTTATAATTGAATTAATATCTGTATAATAAATCTAGAATTGATTTTATAATTTTTCCTAAGAACAGTCCCTGCGCTTCCCATATATATTTTATGTGGATAAGCGAAGGATAAAGTTATGGGGACGACGGAGATTCGAGTCAAGCAATAAGGTGACAGCAACGGGCAAGCCACTCTTGGACCATCGTTACCTCAAAGGTAGGATACCATGAATCCGACACAAGAGTCTCCTTAGTTCGACAGCCGATCTTTATTTTAGAGGGCCATTAAATGCATCTGCCCATCATTCAGCTTTAATGAGCCATACCAAGAAGAAAAAAGCATTGCTTAGATTAATTTTGAAAGGTCTCATCGGTCATCTTTGGAAAAATAGTCTAGATTCAGAGTTCCTCTTTAAAAAATTACAAAATTCGATATAACTTATATACTATAATCAGCTAGTATTGTCCATCACCTCTGCATAAACTGAGTCTTTTACATAAAATTTTCTCACCTCATATGGTTTTCTACATATCTTTCCTATGAATCTGATAAAATTAGTGAAAAATGACAGTAGAAGTTTTAAAACTTGTGTTGATACATCGGTTTACTTCTGAAACTTTTTTTGGAGTCATTTACAGTTTAAAACTCGTCATTGTCCTTCAAATTAGTCTTTTTGTGAACAATGTTGTTTTTTTTTTTTTTTTGAGCGGAAAATCCATATGGGTATTTTTTTAATTAATTTTTCTTTTTCTTTTTGTACGAGTGGCGCTAAGGTGACTCATTGGAAAAAACCCTAATGATAAAAAAAGTCTTAAGTCACAAAAAGGGGCAGAAAGCAGAGAGAAAAAGAGGAGGGGGCAGGAAGGGCGGGGTGGCGTGCCTCTTTGCCGCTGGCAAGGGTTGCCACTCTTGCTAAGAGCAGGTGAGTTCCTGCTTGCCCTTGCCCTGCTTTGGGTGGGCAAAGGCCCTTGCTTTATGATCGCTGCAGCCCTTGTCCGGCGATGGCGAGAGTCGCCAGCTACACAGGTATTAATTATGTCTCGAGTTTGAGTATTTACAAAAAGCGATTCGCTTAGAAAAAAAAATATAAAATAAAATAAAAGGTGAGGAAAGTTTCCTCTTTGCTGCGGAATCCTTTACGAAACAAAAAAGGAAAGCCGCGTGAAGCTTCTCCACGTGAAGAACCGAGAGAAAGGAGTCCGCGAATCCTGCACGTGAAGCTCTAAGTAGGAGGTGGGGCCCAAGGTCAAAAGTTTCACCTTGGGCACACACATATAAAAGCAAATATTATGCAGGTTTTTTCTTCTTTTAGCCTGGGACACGCCGTTGAAGGTCTTCATAACGAAGCCGCGCACGTCCATGCTGCTTGAAGAAGAGCTGCAAGATCTTGAAGCCTCGCCGTACGTAGAGTTTTGTCGTTCGATAATTTTGTGCCATGAGTTTATCTCCAAGTGAGTTGTTTATTTATAAACACTTTGGGGTTAAATTGGACTTTGGGAAATACCGAGAGAGTGTTTGAGTGACTTGAGTGTGTAATCTCCTTGTATCACTTTATCTATAGTGAAATTCGCTGTTGCTCTCCCCGTGGACGTAGGTCTTTACGATTGAACCACGTAAATCTGGTGTCCGATTTATTTTTCTTCTTCCGTCTATATTATTGTTCGATCGCTCGCCCCATCGCAACAAGTGGTATTAGAGCCAGGCTTGGATAAGTTGAAGCGAATCGATGGCGACAGAAGAAGTAAAAGTGAGAATCAACATATTTGATGGGAATGATTTTAGTTTCTGGAAGATGCAGATTGAAAATTATCTTTACCAGATGAATCTGCACTTGCCTTTATCTGGGGAGAAACCAGAGACGATGAAGCAAGCTGATTGGGATTTGCTGGATAGACGAGCTATGGGTGTTATTCGGCTGACGTTGGTCGCGTTTAACATCTTGAAGGAGAAGACCACTGCTGATTTGATACAAGCCCTGTCGGATATGTACGAGAAGCCCTCTACGATCAACAATGTCTGTTTGATGCGACGTTTGTTTAATTTGAAGATGAGCGAAGGTGCGTCAATTGCAGATCATATCAATGAATTCAATGTAATTGTTAGTCAATTGAGTTCAGTTGAGATTAATTTTGAAGATAAGGTACGTGCTTTGATTCTGTTATCCTCATTGCCTAATAGTTGTAATACTACTGTTACTGCTGTTAGTAATTCCTCTGGGTCAACAAGTTTGACGTTTGACGGGGTTCGAGATTTAATTATGAGGGAGGATATTCGTAGAAGAGAATCTGGCAAATCTGTATTTGCTGCTTTAGTAGGTAAAAATAGAGGAAGATCTATAACACGTGTGGGTAATAGTAGTACTAATATAAACAGGCGTAATCATTCTAGGAATACTAATGTTGTCTGTTGGAGCTGTGGCAAGAGGGGGCATCTTAGAAATGATTGCTTTAAGTTGAAAAATGAGAAGGGTAAGAGAATTATTGTTGATTCTGCAGATAATGTTGTAGCTGTAGCAGATAATGTTGATTATGTCTTGTCTGTCATTGATTATTCATTGTTTGATGGATGGATTATGGATTCTGGTTGTTCTTTTCATGTCACACCAAATAGAAATTGGTTTATCACTTATCAGTGCACGGGTAATGGTAAAGTCCAGTTAGGGAACAATGCTGAATGCGATGTTGTGGGTGTTGGTGATGTTAAAATCAGAATGCATGATGGAATTGTGAGGACATTGACTGGAGTAAGGCATGTTCCAGAATTAAAAAAGAACTTAATTTTCTTGGGTGCCCTAAATTTAGCTGGTTGCAGATATTCTTCAAAAGGTAGAGTTCTGAAGGTTGTTAGAGATGCCTTGGTGATTATGAAAGGAATCAAGCACGGAGGCTTGTATAAACTTCAAGGTGAGATAGTGACAAATTTCACTGCGGAGACGTCGGATGCATCTGCTCGAGAGTCTTTTGACTGCTCGAGGAAGACCTGGGTGTTTGTGCCAAGGCACAAGTTTGATGTTGGTGTCAGGATCTTGCAGTCAAGAGCTTTGATCGAGACGGAGACTGGTAAGTCGATCAAGCATGTATATACTGACAATAGCATGGAGTTTTGCTCAGAGCTGGTAAATAAATTCTACATGAAAAAGGGCATAGTGAAACATCGTACTAGTGTCAATAAATTACAACAATTTGCAGAATTGGTGAGCAGAACATTACTAGAGACGATCCGAAAAATTATCTCTAGTGTTGGTATTGCTAGGAAAATCCTAACTGATGTGCTAAGTACGATAAGCTACCTGGTGAATAGATCCCCATCAACTACTATTGAGAGGCAGACTCTTGAAGAAATGTGGTCAGGTAACGTTGCTGATTATTCTACTCTCAGAATGTTTCGTTGCCCGTGTTATTTTCGAGTGAGTGATGGTAAGCTCGATTGGAGGACAATGTGCATATTCCATGGCTATGTACAAGGTGAGTGGGGCAATCAGTTGTGGTGCCCGGATATATATTCACCTGTTGACAGCAGAGAAGTTACCCTTAACAAGTCTCCGTTACTTCTGGCTAGGAGTATTTGTGGCAGTGTTAATACGGATCTGGACGGTGTTCAGCTTGAGGTGGAGTTGCGACCCAGAAACTCCTGAAGTAGCGAGTACGAGTACTAGCAAAGTAATCGACACAGATTGTGCTTATAGCGAGGTGGAGCCTATAGAGCCAATGGTTGCTGTAACTGCTGATATTGACAATGTATGTATTCGATCTCCTAACAAATATGGATGCAATAATGGTTTTACTTTATCTGCGGTTGAGGAGATTGTGTCAGAAAATCCTTGCGGTGTAGTTTAAGGTGCATGTGGAGATGGTATTCTGATAAGGTCCTCGGTTATGGTGAAATTCAAGCGAGGCTTAGACTTGAATAATATTTGTGGCGGTTGAGCCCATCAGGGGCTATGGGAAAGTAGCAGTAGAATTTGAATTTTTACGAAGCAATTGTAATTTGGCTCAAACGTCGAGCCAAGGTGAAGATTGTTAATTATGTCTCGAGTTTGAGTATTTACAAAAAGCAATTTGCTAGAAAAGAAGAAATATAAAATAAAATAAAAGGTGAGGAAAGTTTCTTCTTTGCTGCGGAATCCTTTACGAAACAGAAAAGGAAAGCCGCGTGAAGCTTCTCCATGCGAAGAACCGAGAGAAAGGAGTCCGTGAATCCTGCAAGTGAAGCTCTAAGGAGGAGGTGGGGCCCAAGGTCAAAAGTTTGACCTTGGGCACACACATATAAAAGCAAATATTATGCAGGTTTTTCTTCTTTTAGCCTGGGACACGCCGCCGAAGGTCTGCATAATGAAGCCGCGCACGTCCACGCCACTTGAAGAAGAGCTGCAAGATCTTGAAGCTTCACCATACGTAGAGTTTTGTCGTGCGATAATTTTGTGCCGTGAGTTTATCTCCAAATGAGTTGTTTATTTATAAACACTTTGAGGTTAAATTGGGGTTTAGAAAACACCGAGAGAGTGTTTGAATGACTTGAGTGTGTAATCTCCCGTGGACATAGGTCTTTATGATTGAACCACGTAAATCCAATATCCGATTTATTTTCTTCTTTTGTCTATATTATTGTTCGATCGCTTGCCCCATCGCAACAACAGGGGCCAACGCACTTTCGCCCCACTTTCCTGTTAATCTTGCAAGCTAAAAGAAATTAGACCATTTTTTTTTTTTTGGTAAGGAAAATTAGACCATTTTTCATTATTAAATATTTTATAAAAAAGTAAACGGATTAACATGAAGTATGTTACGCCAAGCAGCACCGTTTTGGATTTTAACAAGCTCCTCGGCCATAGCTATGAAACTAATAATAAAAGAGGCTAGCTTGGACTTTTCCATCCACTAAAAAAAAGGGAAGTTAATGGAATGACTAACTTGACGAATGATAACAAGTTTTAGAATTTAAATAATCCAATAAAAAGAGTTTTAGGACTAAATGTGACCTATAGGATTCTCTGCTCTCTTCTCATCTTTACATAGTTATCTTCTTCAATCGCCTGAGCTAGATCTCTCACCCCTCTCCTGTTTTCTTCTTTGGCTGATTTAGATCTTTGTTTTCATTTTCTTGCTTTCTTCTCATTTCGTGGAGCTATTTTCTTATGATCTAATCTAGATATAGAAGTTTCTCTCTCCCATTTTGGGGAAATTTCTACCTTGATCTAGTCTAGATAGGTACTTTTATGCATATGATTTCAAGGTTTCACTTCCCTTAGAATTCATTGATGTATAAGTTTACTTTCGAAGGATATCCGAGGAGTTTTGTGAATGTCTCACTCTCGTAGGTGTCAAATTCGTCCTCGTTCAATCTTGTAATTCTGAATGGCAATGGTGTCGGGGACACCAAACTTAGGCATGCAATGCTGAAAGGCAAAGCCATAGTAACAATTAGAGATCTCAATGTGTGCTCATTATGATTACAAATTTAGTGATTGGTTGCTGATTTTGATTTAAAGAAGTTACACATCTACTCTTTGAGCATGTGACCCCTAATATTTTCCTGTGTTCGATTAAAACCTAAAGTTGGAATGGAAAATATTTTCCGCTGTTTGGTATCTGAATTGATTTTTCTCTATGCACTCCTTTTGATCATAAAAATTGGAATTTTAAATTATTTTTTTTTTGTTTTTTGTTTTTTCTTTCTTTCTTTTTTCCTTCTCTTCTTCTTGGTTGGTCATTGGGCTCTAAGGATACTTGGCGTTGCCAATCTACAAGGCTTGAGCCTCGCTACCCTCTGGCGAGCTCAAACTCGCTAATGGCTAGTCATTGGCCTTCATTGTGGCTAGCGATTGGTCGAAGAAAAGAAAAAAGGAAAAATGAAAAAATTATAAATTCAAATTTCTTAAAAAAGAAAATAAAAATAAAAAATAGTTAAAATGAGTGGTGAAAGAAAGAGTAGGGTTTCTGCACTTTTGATGGTGTTTTTTCATTAACGGAAAATGTTTTCCTTGATTAGTTTATTTTCCATCAAGCGAAAGTAGGAAAATTTAAAAAACGTTTTCTTGGAAGTTATTTATAGTGAAACAAATGGAGCCTTAATTTGCAATTAGATTTTATATCTCCGTGAAAATGAACAAAATGTTGCTTTGATAAAAAAAAGTAAAATTGCAAGTTTTAGGATTTTTATTGTCACTATCCTAATGAAAATTAAAGCACATTGCCATAGCCAACTTCATAAGTTGTGGAATTATAGATGAGGTGCTCTCACTCAATCCACAAGATTAGATTAGTAACTAGGTTTGAAATGTGCTTGTGTACTAGCGGGTGCATAAAATGCACAAACTAATTTTGATTTCTCGTGCCAGTACCAAGTGCAACCAATCTCCTATATTTGAGCTAATTATTACCATTTCAACTCGCGGCTTATCTGACCACTGGGGGTTCGCCCCAGTGGCCACCCTTCCAACTTGGAAGGGAGAGGTTGGGGGTTCAAATCCCCACCTTCTTAAGGGAGAATGGGATGGGGACGATTTCATTTCAGGAGTGGGTTTCGACTCCCATGCCCTGTAAGGAGGTAAGGGCAAAAGTCTGAGAGTGAGTGTTAGAATAGAATTAAAGTAGGACCGACAAAAAAAAAAAAAATTGAGTCATTTCATGGATTTGACATCAAAATTGTGATTCCATTTGTTTTTGAACAAAAAATGAAAAATATTTGAGAAAATTGTATTGTGTATATCTCCACTTTTGTACATGTATTACATGCCTATTTATAATACAAGAAGGATGTACAACAAGAAAGAGTATACAAAATAATGTTTCCTATTCTATATTTCGACTATCTAATTTTACGGATTGATTCGGATCAATTAACCTGCAATTAAAATAATCAGAATCAAATCATCTCTTACTCTAATACTCCCCCTCAAGTTGGTGGGTGCATGAATGTCAACAACTAGCACTTGAAAGAAAGAAAGAGATCACGCGAAATGGCTTTCGTGAATAGATTTGCGAGTTGGGAATGTCTAAGGACATGAAGAGGTCGAAGTGTGCCATCTTGAATTTTTTCATGAACAAGATAGTAATCAATCTCAATGTGTTTGGAACGCTCGTAAAAAACTGGATTAGCAGCAATATGGATAGCCGCTTGGCTGTCGCAAAAAAGCTCAGCAATGGACCACGGGACGGCAAGATCGGTGAAAAGCATGTGAAGCCATGTAATCTCACAAGTTGCAAATGCAATGCCTCTTTATTTAGCCTCGGTTGAAGACCGAGCAATAATGTGCTGTTTCTTAGAACGCTAAGAAATAGGGCAAGAGCCAAGGAGTATACAATAACCAGAAATTGAACAACGTGTGGATGAACATGCAGCCCAATTAAAATCGGTATATCCCTGTAATGCAAGGGATGAGTTAGTCGAAAAGAAATATTCCAGAACCTGGATCGGATTTCAAATACCGGACTATCTGAAGTGCAGCTTGCCAATGATCATCATGTGGAGCATGCATAAACTAGCTGAGATTCTAAATAGGAAATTGAATATCCAAGCGAGTAGCAGTGAGGTACAAAAAGCGTCCAATTATGCGACGATAAGGAGCTGGATCAGCTAGCTCGGGGGATTCTCCGAACCGAAGGTTCAGTTCCATGGGTGTGTCAATGGGATGCCCGCCGATGAGATAGGTGTCAAAAATAATGTCGAGGGCGTATTTCCTTTGAGAGAAATAAATGCCCTTTGATCAAGAAACTTTTATGCCTAGGAAATATTTAAGAGGACTTAAGTCCTTGATGCAAAAATGAGCATGTAAAAACTACTTGAGTAGATACATGCATATCTCATCATCCCTTGTGATCATCAAATCATCAATATAAACAAGAACCACAGTAATAAGATAACCACATGTAGCCGAGAATAAAGAGTAATCTGCCTTAGACTGAGTGAAACCAACATCAAGTAAAGCGGATGAAAACTTAGCAAACCATTGGTGGGAGGCTTGTTTAAGTCCATAAAGAGATTTTTTTCAAATGACAAACCGAGTTTTTCCCTTTAATGTGAAGTCCCGGAGGTAGATTCATATAGACATCTTCATCACAATCACCATGAAGAAAGGCATTGTTAACATCTAGCTTATGTCAAGGCTAGTGGCAAATAGTGGCTACAACAATGAGAGTTCTTACTGTGACCTTTTAGCAACAGGGGCAAAGGTGTGATGATGGTCAATCCCTTCAGCTTCAGTATAGCTCTTTGCAACCAAATGAGTTTTATATCATTCAATGGTCCCATTAAATTTGTATTTGATCTTGTAAATCCATTTGCAACCAATCGCCTTTTTTACCGCATGGAAGAGGTATAATATCCCACATGTGATTTTGATCAAGAGCCTGTAATTCCAAAGACATTGCCTCCCTTTATTTGGGAGATTGATACATGGAGCCATAGGTGGTAAGTTCTTACTTAGTATTGATAGTGGCTAAAAAAACACGGTAAGATGGAGATAATTTGGAATATGATAAATAGTTGGAGAAGGGATAGAGCATACCTATAGTAGGACTCTTAAGTGCCGAAGACAATTGGTCAGAAGTGGCAATGGCGCAGTGATAATCTTGGAGGTAGGTGGGTTTTCGATGAGTGCCAGTTGGGCATTGGGGCGGTGGTGTCAGGTTGCTCAAAGAGTTGGGAATTGGGTTGTCTGGTTCGGTCACGCGTATATAGGGGGTTGGGACAGTTTGTCCGGGTTGAGGTAAGGCAACGGCGTGGGGTCAAGGTCGGACAAAGGGTCATCGGGAACGGCTAGTGGGATAACAATGTTGGGTTGAGGTGAGGTAGTTTCATGTGTGGTACGAAAGGGAAAAATGCTTTCATAAAAGATAATGTCACGACTGGTGAAAGTTGTGATTGCGGAGGCCATAGAAGCGATAATGGTTAGTCGGGTATCCAATGAAGACACAATGAAGGGAGCAAGGACTGACTTTGTCGAAATGAAGGTGTCTAGAAGAAGCGTAGCAAAGAGAACCAAAAAATCGAATGTCATCACAAGTGGGCGGTCTTTTGTGGAGGATTTCATATGGACTTTTATTTTGAAGGTGTGGGTAGACAATTAATTAACTATGTTGAATGCAATCACCCTAAAAAGACAGTGGAATTCTCGAATGAAATCGAAGAGCACGAGCCACATTGAGCAAGTGGCGATGTTTGCACTCAACAACTCCATTTTGTTGTGGAGTATGAGGGCAACCACACTGGTGGTGAATGTCGTGTGAGTGAAAAAAAGATTGCAATTTGGAAGATAGAAATTCCGAACCATTATCGGATTGAATGGTTTTGATGGTTGTTTGATGATGGGTTTTAACAAAGGTATTTAATTAAATACTGATAATTTAATAAGTGCATCAATAGCATTAGACTTAAAAGTGAGAAGAAATACCCATGTATAACGAGAAAAATCATTCATAATAGTGAAAAAAAATAACATGTCTTATGAGTAAACTAAGAGTAAGGTCTCCAAATGTCAACATGAATAATATCAAAAGGTTGCATGGTAGAAATAGAACTAGAATGGAAACTTCAATGAGTTTGTTTGGACGGGTGACAAGCATCACATGGACTAGATTCTTTATTTGAAGCAAAGCAAAGAGAATCTTGTAGGGTGCGGAGGACTAACTCAGATGGGCGGCCAAGACAGGCATGCCATAAACTGTGGGTAGGCAGGTGGGCGGACAATGCCACACGTTCAGAGGGAGCTCCAAGTAGTAGAGACCACCATATTCAAGGCTCCAACCAATGATCTTCTTTGTCAAGAGGTCCTAAAACAAGCAATAAGAGGGAAAAAAGTAACATAGCAATTTAAGTGTTGAGTAATTTTTGAAATGGATGGAAGATTAAACTCAAAGGTTGAAGCACAAAGAACATCAGTAAGGGTAAGGGTCGGCATCAAAGATATCGAGCCATGTGAGCTGATTAGAACTCCAACCTTGTTAGATATGCCAATAGTGGGAAGAGGTTTCGAGTATGCTTGTGCATATTGAAGTGATTAGGGGTTATGTGTAATGTGATTCGTGGCTCTGGTGTCAATAACCGAAGTGCAAAAATTTAGAATTCAAGTCGTGAACAGTACCATGAGATTTGCCTCATAAATGTTTACCTCTGGGAGTAATCGCATGATTTGTTTATATTGCTCACTTTGGTAGAGGTGTTAAATGGGTTGCACAACCCATTTATGGACCCATTTATGATTAAATGGATCGTTAATGGGTCAAACTTTATTTCATAAAGTACCCATAATGGGTTTTAATGGGTCAAGACTAAGATATATGGCTTTTAAGTGGATTAGAGAGCTGACACATTTATGACCCATTTATTAACCCATTTATTTTCACTCAAAACCTCACCATCTCTCTCCTCTCTTTAACTTTACAAAAATCTTTTTTATAAAAATCGAAATTATAATTATTTTTTTTTTTTTCTTTTTTTTTCTTTCCTTTTTTTCCTTTCTTCTTCCTCCGGTCGCCGGCACGGCCGATGGCCGACGGCGACGACCAGGCGAGCCTTGAGCTCGTCGGCGTCGGGCAAGCTCGAGCTCGCCGGATCTTGCGAGGTGGAGGCCTTGCCGATGCCCGGCAAGGCTCGAGCCTCGCCAGATCCAGCGATGGGCGAGCTCGAGCTCGCCCGACTCCGAGGCTCGCCGGATCTAGCAAGGCGAAGGCCTCGCCAACGTCCGGCAAGGCTCAAGCCTCGCCAAATCTGGCGAGGGGCGAGCTCGAGCTTGCATGACACCGGCAAGCCTCGAGCTCGCCGATGTTGGGCGAGCTCGAGCTCGCCGGATCTGCGAGCCACGAGCTCGTCGGCGTTGACAAGCCGAGCGAGCTCGAGGCTCGCCCGTGGCTGGCCGCCAACCGTCGTCATGGTCGGCGGCCACCCAAAGAAAAAGAACAAGAAATAAAAAGAAAAAGAAAATTAAAAATTAAATTTTAAATTTTAAATTTTAAATTTTAAAAATAAAAATAATTAAAATTCGATTTTTAAAATAATTATTTAAAAATTATAAAAATTGTCCAATGTATAAAAATATTTTAGTTTTTAAATATATATATATATATAAAAGAAATAATTTTTTTTGAAAAATTATAAAAAATTGAAAAATTATTGATTGGATTTGTATTGCTTGGAAGTTTTTTAGTAATATAATTCTAAAATAAAAACATAAGAATAAGTTTTCCTAAATTTGGTTAAATATGAAAATATTTTATTAATATGGGTCGAGTATGGGTCGAGTTGAGTATGGATCAAAAAATTTGCATTAGACATAAATGGGTTAATGGGTCAATTTGGGTTGACCCATTAATGACCCGACCCGACCCGACCCGACCCGATCCACCCATTTAACAGCTCTACTCACTGGTGAATGACGGTGGCAGGCTTGCTGTTTGAGGGCTTGGTAGGGGGCTGGTCACAGTGTCGTCCCTTATAATTAGCGGGAAGTCCATGGAGGCAGAAGCAAACATCATAGTAATGGCCTGGTATGCGGCAATGGGCACAACTTTCACGGGCACGTGATGGAGGGCCGCGTTTTGCAAGATGAGCAAAAGTGGTCTCGGTGTGCTTCCGGGATGGAGCCGAGAGTGGTGAGTCCATATGAGGCGGGATGTATCGCATGGAGCCGCATGTTAACAGTGTGTTCTCAGTGGAGGAACGAGTCAAGTGAACTTGGCGTTGAGATTCGTCTTGAAGAATAAGTGAGGAAGCCCACGCAACTGTGGGTAACGGATTCATTAACAGAACTTGACTAAACACATTAGAATATCTCGGGTTTAAACCCATTAAGAATTGATAAAAACGTCGATTCTCAAGTTGCATCCCAAACAATGTCTTTGCCTTGCAAGAGCAGTTTGGCAAGGGTTCCAAATTGTTCTGCTCATCCCAATAATGCCACAAATTATTGTAATACCTAGTGATGTTGTCTTCACCTTGTTTAAGAGTGAATATTTCTGCTCAAGGTGGAATATACAGGGACCATTAGACGGTGAAAAACGTTCACGTAAATCAGCCCATACTTGCACAACAAATTATGTGTACAACATGGTTGGGACAAGATCTTGGTGGATGGAATTCAGGATCCATGATAATATCATGTCGTTGACGCGAACACATGGGGCATATGTGGCGTTGGTTGATTCAGGTTTAATAATATCTCCTGTGACAAACCCATTTTGTTCTTTGCGGATAGAGCAATGGTCATGGCTCGTGACCAGCTATTATAATTATCACCCATCAAAACCATGCTGACTAAATTCAAACCAGGGCTATCTGAGGCATGGAGGAAGAACGAACTATCAATCCGTTCATAAGCCAGTGTGTGGCTGGAGGATTCCTCAGTTTGGAAGCTTTGTTCTAACATCATAACCAATCCAAAAAAAAAAAAAAAAAAAGGAAAGAAAAAATGATATCAATCAAAGTGAACCGAAAGCAAACTAACAAAGGACGATTGGTCCATAGGAAAAGTGAACGGACGGCTGGTGGTGACCGACCAAAATCGGATGACCGAAGGTTAGAGACGGGCTCAATGATCACTGTGTTCTGATACCATGTTTCTGAAGAGAAAATGAAAATATTGAAGAAAATTGTATTGTGTATATCTCCACTTTTGTACATGTATTACAATATTTATAATACAAGAAGGATGTACAATAGGAACGAGTATATAAAATAAATTTTTCTATTCTATATTCTAAATATCTAATCTTATGGATTGATTAGATCAATTAACCCGTACTTAAAATAATCAGAATAAAATCATATCTCCTACTCCAATACATAATTCCCCATCACTGTCTCATGAAATGAATCTCCTTTGGTTGCTGTGTCCATACTTGACTAATCCAATTTGGAATGTTTCATTAGTCATAGAAATATCACATCATTGAGAAAAACAGGTGATTTCATAATATGTGCTCTCCATCTAGTGGTTCTCTCTTTCAAAGCTCTAAAGTTTCTGCTTTCCAGCAGAAGTCATTAGCTACTAGTTGGACTTATCTGTTCGATAGGTGACAATTTGTCCTCGCCAAAATTGCAATTGATATCCCTCATCGCCAATTTCGCAGAGCCAATGCACCACTTGACATTTAGCTTTATTCATGTTTCATTATGCCATTTTTTTTTTCAGTAGTGATGCGCAAAATCTGTGAGCTCACTTACGTCAGGATGAAGCTTCTAAGCCGACAACAAAACCCTGCAAGACACAGATAAGGAAGTCTGAAGGGTGTGTTTGTTTAAATGAAAAAACTTCTAGGAAATTAATTTTTTGATGATGGTTGATGAAAAAATCATTTACGATTAAAGAAAATATGCTTGTTTAAAATTGGAAAAATGAATTCTTTTTTTTTTTTTTTTTTGAAAATGAGAAAACATCTTCCTAGAGGAAATCATTTTCGGGAATCACGAAATTTTTCATTAAATAAATACGCCCTAAGTTTTTTTTTTTTTTTTTTTTTTTTTTTTGAGTTGAAAGAAAATTGTATTCGTTACTCCAAAGGATAGAGAAGAATATAGTCTTTATGAAAAAACAAATCAAAATAGAGTAAGAATACTTAAAAGCAAAGCCAAATCCAGAAAATAAGGAAGATCAATGGAGCACTAGCAAAGTTAAGTATACATTTGTTTCCCAAGAACGGATCCGTCAAGTAAAATCGGTGCCCAATCACTAGATCTAGTGTCTTTATCAATAATGAGTATATGCCGAAAATTCCTTCTCTGAGCTACAACATTGCCAATTGGCGATGTGTGCTTAAGTTCGGCTATATGTACACCATCGTTATACTGAGACAATCAAAATAGATTAAACAAACATAGATCTAACAAGTGAAGAGACAAATTTTAATAATTCAATGAAATGCTAGAACTCCTACGATTATCATTGAAACTAAAGGTAAATAATCTATACACGAAAAGAGCAGAAGCGCATTGAATCCCTAAAAGCATATCTATTGAACTTTTAGATCTAGATTAGGAGAGGATAATATCCAAATTTAGAATTAGATTAGGAGAGTTTAAACTCGAGAACTAGACCGGATCTAAATCGGGAGAGAAGAAAAAGCTATAAAAGAACAATTAAATGCAAACAAAATCAACAGAAGACGGATGGCCCCCGCAGGACTTAAGGTTGAAGGAGATGATGGAAAGAAAAAAGAGAGGAGAAACAGAAAAAGACTTTTCAGCTCTCGGTCACAATCTATTTCATTTATTCAACTAAACACACCCTAAGTTACGATGAGAAAAGTGTGAGAGAAAGAGTCCTTGCTTTTGGATCGAGCCCAAGTCTTTCTTTTGGGCTTAACTCACGAATCTCCCTTCATCATGCTAACTGCTTAGACGTTTTCTATGAGACTCTTTTTCTTGCCCAAATTTCAATTTTGTGCGTTCAAAAAGGATGCATGGGATCGGCCTACGGTACATGTTTTCCTCGTGGTCCTTATGATGAAAAACAAGAGCACAACTCTTAAAAACTCCTGAACGGCTGAGCTTTCTCGGTGGGGAATAGGTTCTTCGATTATCACCAATGTTTCACCGCAACGGCGCTTCCATCGGAGATTTTTTTTTTTTTTTTTGCATTTTTAATAAATAAATAAATAAAAGAAAAAGGTAAAAGAGAGACAGTTGGGACCTAGTCCCTACCAAAAATATCGTTTTTATGAAAACATTGCATATTTTGCATCGGATAAATAAAGCCATTCGTATGATTTGTCACGTCTGGTTCATCAAATTGAGTGGTGGGACGTTTAAGGGTATTTTGGTCATTTTGTGAGAATTTTACCCAAGCTAATTGAAGGTTGGTCGAGCAATTGTTTTTTTTTTTTTTTTATCAAAAATTTTGGCTCCATTTATTTCACAAAAAAACATAACATTTTTAAAGGATGATTTCCAAAAGTCAATTTCTTGGAAAATGAATTTTTTCGATGTTTGGCTAAGATCTAGAAATGAACTGGAACATATTTTCAGTTGTTTGTTAAATAAAATATGATTTTCCTCAATAGACAAATACTATTCATGCGCTAGTGATTTGTACATGGGTAGCCAAAGAATCTGATAGGGCATCGGGGTCTTAAGCTTGAATGGTCTTAAGCTTGAATCCCCCACTCTTAGGCATGAGCTCTTAGGTCCACTAAAACTTAGCCCAAGAAACCAATGCTTGTGCTTGGCTCTCTAGTGAGATAGCTAGTGTAAGCACTTAGAGGGGGTGAATAGGTGTAAAAATAGTTACTCGTGATAAGTGAGCAATACTAAGCAAACAATAGAAAGGAAGTTCTCCTTTTGTTAACAAAACGAATTATGATCAAAGTAAAGCAGAGAGTAGAGAAGAGAAAATGAACACATAAATTATAGTGGTTCGGCTTATTCCAAGTCTACGTCAACTCTTCCGCACTGACAGCCCATCGGCTGGATTTCACTGGATTTCACTATGAACAAAAGAGTTGTCACAGCAAAGCTCTCCATTGATTCCACAATGTAGATACTCTACCACACTTTCTCAAGGTTTCTCAAAAATATAGACTCTCTTTTGCGTACAAGATTTCGTTCAGTAAATGAATTGACTAAGAACAAAGAGCTTCAGATTTTGGAATTCTTCTATCGCGCACGCACTCGAACAACTGGAACGTCTTCCTTATATACTCCTTTATGCCATCATACCCGTTGGCACTTACCAAATGAATTCTTCCAATCTTCCCGTTGAACATAATCAATTAGGAAGATCATTCGAGCTATTTAAGGAACATGACGATAGCCCATCAATCATGCTCGCCCATACAATCAGGATCTCGGTTTCCATAAGTAGAACCTTCCAAGTATATTTCGCAAATCATCGGATTCTCAATCTCTGAATCAATCTTGATCCGAATAAAGGATTCCGTTATGTCATATCCAGCCAAGAGATCTTCTTCAGTCGATAAGGTCAAATCCTTAACGAAACATCCAGTCCTGGATAGGCCTTCTTCGACGGACTAGAAACTGTCAATGAGAATAGACTTTGAGTCTTGAGTCTGGCAGTCCGGAGGTCTTCAGACTTTAAATAGAAGAGTCTACAAATCTTCAGACTAGACTGATGGAAACGTTTTGTCAGCTTCAAAACACTCCACGAAGATTTCTCCAACAATCTCCCCATTTTTGATGGTGACAAAACTTTCCTACAGATTTGGATAACTTTGACCTGCAAAACATTACTCAAGCAAATATGGATATCTCATAAAGATAAATGGCTTAATGATAACACTAGAATCTGCAACCACAGAAAATATGTTAGTCTTGTAAATGAGTAAAGCCATAAGATATCAATAGTACTTAAGATAAACAGTCAATCTAGTCAATCCCAAATCCAGTCCTCAGCCAGACACAAAAGTCAAGTCAAACATCAAAACAAATCAAGAGTTCAAGTTCAAAAAGTTCAAAGTTCAAATCTGCATCACATCTCTCCCCCTTTTTGTCATCATTAAAAAAGTAGAGATGGAAAGAGAATGGAATCAAGTATGCTTAGGAACACGAACAAGCTAGAAATCTCCCATTGACTGGACAATGCCTTCCAAATTTTTCAACTCTTCCTTCGCTTGAGCCACATCTTCACTCTTAGCATTTGCTTGAATCAAGAGCAAGGGCTTGGATTTGATCATTCAAATAAACTCAAGAAGCTTGACTGCGATCCTCCGTAATTCTGTACTTCGCATCCCAAAGCATATATCTGACCCCGCATCTCTAAGAGAACATCAATAATTCTGCGAAAATCTACTGAATTATCGGGCCCGCGTGCGGCTTCGCACGATCGATGGAGTAAAGGCGGATGATGGCAAATCAGCATAGTCACGCAGATTGGGCGATGAAACATCATGTCCCTCCTCAGGAAATTAAGAGGAATAGATGTCCTCTGGATCTGCTGGAGAGTGGCTTACTCCTTCACGGGTGGCAGGATATGAGGACATTCCTCTTTTCTCACGATCTCCCCCGTTTCCATGCCTTCAGTGGAGAAGAGTGTTCCTCATGCTCTGCTTCCTCTTGATCTCCTCTCTCCTCTTCTTCTTCTTCTTCTTCTTCAATTCTTTCCTCCTCTGCATCTCTTTCTTCTGCTTCTCTCTCCTCTGTTTCTTTCTCCTCTGCTTCCAAATTTTCTCTTTCTCCAGTCCTTTGTTCTGTCTCATCTATGTCTTTCTCTTGTCGTTCCGTTGATTCTAGAACAGAATGACTCAGGTTCTTCAATGCCATTGCAGAAATGGTGATGTCATCCTCATCTTCTTCATCCTCAACGATAAGAGCTCTTCTTTTCTTGGATGGAGCAACCATGGGCTCCTTCCCTTTTCTTTTTGCCGTCGAAGAGATTTGATGAGTCTTAGCAGGGGTTTTCTCCTTGAATTTCTCCAACGCCTTGTTGAGTTCTTTCTGAGATAGCTAGTATAAACACCTAGAGAGGGGTGAATAGGTGTAAAAATAATTTCTCGAGATACGGAAGCGATACTAGGCAAACGATAGAAAGGGAATTCTCTTCTGGTTAACAAAATGAAATACAATCAAAGTAAAGTAAGGAGTAAGGAAGAGAAAATTGAACACAAGGTTTATAGTGGTTTGGCTTATTCCAAGCCTACGTCCACTCTTCCGCACCGACAGCCCACCGGCTGGATTTCACTATGAACAAAAGAGATGTTACAAAGACAGACTTTTCCTTGATTCCACAAAGTGTAGATATTCTACCACACTTCCTCAAGGTTTCTCACAAATATAGACTATCTTTTGCGTACAAGATTTCGCTCAAAGGAATTGACTAAACAACAAGGAGCTTCAGACTTTAGAATTCTTCTATCGCGCACACCTCGAACAACTGAGAACGACTTCCTTATATACTCCTTTATGCCATCATACCCGTTGGCACTTACCAAAGGAATTCCTCCAATCTACCCGTTGGACGAAATCAATTAGGAAGATCATTCGAGCTATTAAAGAAACATGTCGATAGCCCATCAATCATGTTCGCCCATACAATCAGGATCTCGGTTTCCATAAGTAGAACCTTCCAAGAATATTTTGCCAATCATCGGATCCTTAATCTTCGAATCAATCATGATCAAATAAAGGATTCCGTTATGTCATATCCAGCCAAGAAATCTTCTCCAAATCGATAAGGTCACATCCTTAATGAAACATCCAGCTTCGGATAGCCTTTCTTCAACGGATTAGAAACTGCCAATGATGATAGACTTTGAGTCTTGAGTCTAGCTGTCCGGAGGTCTTCGGACTTTAAATAGCGTAGTCTGTAAACCTTCGACTAGACCGATGGAAACGATTTGTCGCTTCAAAACACTTTCATGAAGATTTCTCCAACAATCTCCCTCTTTTTGATGGTGACAAAACTTTCCTGCAGATTTGGATATCTTTGGCCTCGCAAAACATTACTCAACAAATATGGATATCTTAAAAATAAATGGCTTAATAAACGATAACTCTAGAATCTGCAACCACAGAAAATAGGTTAGTCTAGTATGCGATAAAGCCATCCATAAGATATCAATAGTAGTTAATATAAGCAAATCAAGTCCAAATCCAAATTCAGTCCACACATCCGACACAAAAATAAAGTCGTAAAGTCAAACATCAAAACAATCTAAGTTAAGACAGTCCAAACGATTAAAAATCAAGGTTTCAAATCTTGCATCTCTCCCCTTTTTGTCAAGATAAAAAGGTTGAGATGAAAATGGAATAGAGTCAAGAATGCTTGGGAACTCGGACAAGCTGGAAATCTCCCATTGACTGAACGATGCCTTCCAGCCTTTTCAAGTCTTCCTTTAGTTGTGCAACATCCTCACCCTTAGCATTAGCCTGAATCTGAAGAGAAAGGGCTTGGATCTGATCATTCAACGAACCCGAAGAAGCTTGACCCGCATTCCGCAAATTCTGAACTTCGCATCCCAAAGCATATATCTCGACCTCGCATTTCCAAGAGAATATCCATAATTCTCGCGAAAATCTGCTGAATTATCGGTCTGCGTACTGGCTTCGGCCCGATCTGATGGAGTAAAGGCAGACGATGGCGATCGCATAATCACGCAGATTTGGTGATAAAACATCATGACCTTCCTCAGAAATTGAGAGGCATAAATGTCCTCTGGATCTCGCTGGAGAGCGACTCACTCCCTCACTGGTAGCGAGGATATGAGGACATTCCTCTTTTCTCATGATCTCCCCCGTTTCCATACCTTTAGGTGGAGAAGAGTGTCCCTCATGTTCTCCTTCTTCATGATCTCTTTTCTCTTCTTCTTCTTTTTCGACTCTTTCCTTCTCAAAGCATCTCTTTTTCTTTTTCTCCTTCCTCTCGTTTCTTTCTCCTCTTCTTCTCTCTCTTCTCTTTCTCTACTCCTCTCGTTTCGAGTCTTTTCCGGAACAGTAACGACTTAGATTCTTCAAAGCCATTGCAGAAATGGTGATGTTTTCCTCATCCTCGATGATGAGAGCTCTTCTTTTCTTGGATGGAGCAACCATGGGCTCCTTCCCTTTTCTTTTGCTGCGAAGAGCTTTGATGAGTTTTGACAGAGTCTTCTCCTTGAATTTCTCCAATGCCTTGCTTAGTTCTTTCGACGCATTTTAGTCACCATTTTTAGCCCTACCACCATATGATCACACGATCGAGCACAAAGAATTTGTGGAGGCTGAATGTTCGATGTCCGAATAACTTCGTTACAAGACCCGGATAAGGATGTTGACCTCTCGTCCTTCACCACTACTCTATACATGTGGAACATAACAAAGGTGAGGAAGAGAAAACTTTTCCCAAAGTGATGATGGCATACATCGCCTTTGCCTCCGAACTTGAAACATCGGTCTTGGAAGTTGATTTCGGTCCGAGGGAATTGATCACAATCTTGTGAAGCGTAATGTTGAACGCACTCATCCTTAAGTAGGAAATCTTTTCCTCTGTTCTCCCGTCCTTAACAAGTTCCAATGTAGCACGAGCAATAGAAACTTTGATCGGTTGATATCTTCCTCTCTCAACCCCTAACACATCTCGGCAAAGATATCCATATCCACTACAAAGTCTTGATCTTTGACATCGAAAGAGAATCTATTCGCATCCAAGAAACTAAGATTCGAATAGAAATAAGCAGTTAATTCAGCATGAGCTTCTGTGGTGTCAGAACAGAACTGCCCAAGTTGAAGAAAACTAAACTTTTCTCTCAAGTTGACATTTATAGCATCAAGGAAGTCAAAATCCACACTCCTAGGGTTTATCACCCCACGCTTCAGCAATTTTGAGTATAGATCCTTCTGTTCCTTCGATCTAAACAACTCTCCCCTTTTTCCTCGATTTTCTGCCGCAATACCCATCCTCGGTTGAAATTGGCTATACAATTTGTCATCATCATTCCCATCTATCGGATTAAATCCCCAATCACGATGATCACTTGGGATATTTGCAAGGGTTTCTTCTGCCACCCCTTTACGAGCAATTCCCAAACTTTCCATTTTCCGCAAAAAGATATATTCATTCCCATATCCTTTGTCCTTAAGAAAATCATCGACGTAGTTCAATGGAGTACCAGTCCCTTTTAAAGCACGATAAAGCTTATAAATAAAAGAGGGCCTTTGAACTCTTACAGATCTGCGTCTTCAATGATTTCTTCCTCTTGTTGATGACCAACATTCTGGACTAGATGGTGGAGAATGACGCTGCTGAGAATGTTGTGGGCTCGCTGCTGATTTGGAGACACTTCTTCCTCGGTGAGATCGAAGTGAGTAGGCCCCTCACTCATTAGTCGTGGTCCCCTGCTTGCGATCCTCGAAGACTTTCTTGAAGACAACATCTTTGTCACTCTTTGAAAGATTCCTTGCTTGACTTTCCCAAGAAAGATGACAACTTTTTCAAGATTAAGCAAGAGAAGAAAAACAGAATGGAAGATCGATGCTTTTTAGGGTTTTAGAGTTTTAAATGAAGAGAAACCGACTGTATATAACTCGGTCGAAACGAGGGAATGCCAAACGATGTAATGGAAAGTGAAAAGATCCCTTTTAAAAAAATAACTGCCTTTTTCGAGAAAATAGTCTTTTCAAAATAACTCCTTTTTTTGAAAAGGAAACGTTGCAATAATTACGTCATTTAAAGATATCAATAATAAAACACGGTTGATGATCGTACCTTTCCAAAATGAGATTCGAGAGAGAGAATAACTTACAGTGAAGGTCTTGATTGTCTGAGTCTGAGAGTCTCTAGACTTTGATTTCCTCATACCTCAAAATGTTGAGTCTGGAACGGATGGTTTCAATTTGATTTTTCTGCAAAGGCTTTGTGAATATATCCGCCAGTTGGTTCTTTGAATCAACAAACTGAATCGAAACTTCTCCATTTTGAACATGATCTCTAATGAAGTGATGTCGAATTTCTATATGCTTTGCTCTTGAGTGAAGAATTGGATTTTTGGTAAGATTGATTGCACTGGTGTTGTTGCAGTTAATCTCTGTGCATAAATCTTCAATTCCAAAGTCTCTTAGCTGTTATTTTATCCACAGAATTTGTGAACAACAACTTCCGAGAGCTACATACTCGCTTCGCCGTAGAGAGAGCTACTTGTACTCGCTTCCTTGAAAACCAAGACACCGTCCCCGCTCCAAGTAGTTGATAGGTACCCGAGGTGCTCTTTCTATCAATTCCCGCATCCGGCTAAGTTCGTGTCTCGAGTATCCAAGAAGAGTAAAGTCTCCTCTTTTAGGATACCAAAGGCCGATGCTTGAAGTTGAGGCAATGTATTTGATAATACGCTTTGCAAAGACTTAAATGAGATTCTTTAGGGTCTCGCTTGAAATCTGCACAAATGCAAACACTAAACAAAATGTCGTCTAGAAGCGCAAGATAAAGAAGTGAACCTATGATACTCCCGTATAACTTTTGGTCGACTTTCTTTCCTCCTTCATCTTTGTTTATCTTCAAGGAACTTGACATTGGTATATCAGCCTTTTTGCAATTGTCCAGTCCAAACTTTTTGACAAGATCATTTGCATACTTTTCTTGATGAATAAAAGTTCCTTCCTTCAGCTGCTTTACTTGAAGCCCGAGAAAGAAGGTTAACTCGCCCATCATGCTCATTTCAAATTCATTCTGCATAGTCTTAGAGAATTTCTTGCACGACTTTCATTAGAGGATCCAAAAATAATATCATCGACATATATTTGAACAAGCAGAAAACTTTTGCTTTCTCTTTTAATAAAAAGAGTAGTGTCTACTTTACCTTTAACAAAGCCATTTTGAATTAAAAACTTACTTAGCCTATCGTACCAAGCTCGAGGTGCTTGCTTTAAGCCATATAAGGCCTTTTCAGTCCAAAACGAGTCCGCTTCCTTGAGTCTTCAAACCTGTGGTGGTTGTTCCACATAGACTTCCTCATGGATGAATCCATTTAGGAAAGCACTTTTGACATCCATTTGGAATAGCCTGAAATTTTTATGACAAGCAAATGCAAATAATAAACGAATTGCTTCTAACCTTGCTACTGGTACGTAAGTCTCGTCATAGTCTATCCCTTCTTCTTGCGTGTATCCCTTGGCCACGAGTCTTGCTTTGTTTCTTATGACTTTTCCTTTCTCGTCCATCTTGTTCCCCGAAACCCATTTAGCTCCAATAATGACTTACCTTTCGGTTTAGGAGTCAATTCCCGTACATCATTAATTCTGAATTGTCTCGAGTTCTTCTTGCATAGCTTCAATCCAGCTTTCATCGATAAAGCTTCATCTATGCTTTTGGGTTCTATTTCGAAATAAGAGCCACAAAGACTAGACTCTTCGCGCCTTTTGGATCTTGTGTGAATTCCTTCATTAATGTCGCCAATAATAAGATCTTTGGGATGACTGGACTTATGCTTCCAGTTACTGGTTAATTTGTCAGGTTGGTGATCACTTCCTTCATTTGAATCTTCAATAGTCACTTGTTGCTGGTCCTTCAAAGTCTGAGCTGCTTCTTGCAATTTAGACTTTGTAGAATCTGGAGCAGATTCAGTTCTTCAAGATGAGTCTCGAATAGATTCATTTTGCATAGATTCCTGGAATTTGACATTCATTGATTCTTCCACGCTTTGAGTCTTCTTGTTGTAGACTCGTACGCTTTGCTTGTGGTTGAATATCTAAGGAAGATGCCTTCATCTGACTTTTCTTCAAACTTACCAACTCGATCATTTGCATTTTTCAGTATAAAACATTTGCAACCGAATACATGAAAATATGAAACAATAGGCTTATTTTCTTTGAATAGTTCATAGGGGTTTTTTTTTCTAGAATAGGCCTTAGAAAAACTCTATTGATAATATAACATGCTGTAAAAACTGCTTCAGCCCAAAAACGTGAGGAGATGTTGCTTTCAATTAGAAGAGTTCTAGCCATTTCTTGAAGCGATCTATTCTTTCTTTCCACAACTCCATTTTGTTCGAGTATATGGAGAGCGTAACAAATGCTGAAAACCAGATTCATCACAAAATTTTGTAAAATCTTGATTTTCAAATTCACCTCCATGATCTGTTCTTATACTTGAAATAACATATCCTTTTCGTTTTGAACCTTTTTAGCAAAATTTTCAAAGTAAGAGAAAGTTTCGACTTACTTGCCAGAAATACACCCAAGTAAATCGTGAGTAGTCATCCACAATTACTAGGCAATATTTCTTACCTCCAATGCTCTGAGTTCTGGTTGGTCCAAAGAGATCCATATGCAAAAGCTGCAATACTCGGTTAGTGGAAACTTGATTTATTGGTTTAAAGGAATTTCTTACCTATTTTCCCAATATGCATGGTGTACACAGATCGTACTTTTGGTATGATAGATTGAGTAGACCACGAACAAGCTTCTTTGCTGAAATTTTGGCTATCTCTTCATATTGATGTGCCCAAGCTTTCAGTGCCATAAGCTTGCTTCATCTTGGATTGAGATTAGACATTGCGATTCATCTGGTTTCACATCCAAGAGGTAGATATTTCCATGTCTTCGACCCATAAATGATTGAGTAGAGTCTTTACTGGTTCCTGAACATATACCCTCTTGAAAGTAGATTTTGAAACCGGTATCACATAGCTGACTGACACTAAGCAGATTATAGTTGAGTCCTTCAACTAAAGAAACATTGCTTATTGTGAGGTTTCCAATCTTCACAGCCCAAATCCCACAATTTTTCCTTTGCTTTGTTTCCCCCAAATGAGACTTTTCCACCATTCACTTGAACAAGCTTTATGAAGCAATTTGAATCTCCCGTCATATGTCTTGAGCATCCACTATCCAGATACCATTTTACCTTTTTCTTGATAGTGACCTGCATTTGAAAAAGAAACTCAAACTTTCTTTGGTACCCATCTCGAATTCACTGTCTGAATCTAAGTCTGATTCTGAGTTTGAATCCGAATCCGATTGTGCCATCAGACATATATTGGCATAATCATCATCACTCTCTTCACATTCTGTATCACTCCAAGTCTCTGCTTTGAGAGCATTTCTATACTTTTCAGTTTTTCCTTTCTTCTTCCTCAGAAGCGGACAGTTGGGTCTCGATGTGTCCCTTTTCTTATATTCAAAGCGAGACTACATCTTTGTTTGATTCATCATCCTCAACGTACTTAGTCTCATTGCTTTTGAAAACTCGTTTCTTTGGATTGAATCTTCTTCCTTTTCTATTCAGCTTCCTGAATCTTCTTATCATGAGGGCAAGCTCCTCATCGTCCATATCATCTTCGTAATCTGTAATATCGTAGTCATCATTCGATTTTAATGCAATGGATTTCTTACCTTTAGGGTCTTCGTCTTCATTGATTCGTTCCACTTCATAAGACCAAGAGTTCCAACCAACTCATCAACAGATAGTGGCATGATTCTTTGGGTCTCTCTGATTGAAGTCTTTATGTGATTCCAATCCTTGGAGAGTCCACGCAGTAGCTTGTTTACCTTCATGGGATCAGAAATTGGTTGACCTTGATTTTCAAGACCATTCACAATATCGTAAAACGACTAAACATGTCGCTTATAGATTCTCCCGATTTCATTTTGAAGGCTTCGTATTGATCGAGGAGAATGTTGATTCTCGTTTCTTTCACTCGATATGTTCCTTCATAAGTAATATGTAATCTATCCCAGACTTCTTTAGCTGTAACACAAGAAGATATTCTGTTATATTCAGTAGGTGACAAAGCACAATATAAAGAATAAATTGCTTTTGCATCAAGAGCTTGTCTCTTGATTATCTCTTCCTGAGTCATTTCACTAAACTCAACAGCTTCTTTTACTCTCTCTGAGACAGATGCAGCTTTAGGAGTGATTCCTCTTTCTACGACATCCCATTCCAGAGGATCCTTTGATCTTAGGAATGCCTTCATCTTGTTTTTCCATATGTTGTAATCATTTCCATCAAAGTAAGGCGGTCTGGTATTGCTTTGCCCTTCCACCAGCCCTGGAGCCAACATACTAGCCATGGATCTTTAACTCTGAAGTAAAACACTTCAAACAAAGTGAGTACACGAGCTCTGATACCAATTGAGATAGCTAGTATAAACACCAAGAGGGGGGTGAATAGGTGTAAAAACAATTTCTCGAGATACGGAAGCGATACTAGGCAAACGATAGAAAGGGAATTCTCTTCTGGTTAACAAAATGAAATACGATCAAAGTAAAGCAAGGAGTAAGGAAGAGAAAATTGAACATAAGGTTTATAGTGGTTCGGCTTATTCCAAGCCTACGTCCACTCTTCCGCACCGACAGCCCCACCTACTGGATTTCACTATGAACAAAAGAGATGTTACAAGACAGCTTTTCCTTGATTCCACAAAGTGTAGATATTCTACCACACTTCCTCAAGGTTTCTCACAAATATAGACTCTCTTTTGCGTACAAGATTTCGCTCAAATGAATTGACTAAACAACAAGGAGCTTCAGACTTTGGAATTCTTCTATCGCGCACACCTCGAACAACTGAGAACGACTTCCTTATATACTCCTTTATGCCATCATACCCGTTGGCGCTTACCAAAGGAATTCCTCCAATCTACCCGTTGGACGGAATCAATTAGGAAGATCATTCGAGCTATTAAAGGAACATGTCGATAGCCCATCAATCCTGTTCGCCCATACAATCAGGATCTCGGTTTCCATAAGTAGAACCTTCCAAGAATATTTTTCCAATCATCGGATCCTTAATCTTCGAATCAATCATGATCAAATAAAGGATTCCGTTATGTCATATCCAACCAAGAGATCTTCTCCGCCGATAAGGTCACATCCTTAATGAAACATCCAGTTCTGGATAGCATTTCTTCAACGGATTAGAAACTGTCAATGAGGATAGACTTTGAGTCTTGAGTCTGGCTGTCCGGAGGTCTTCAGACTTTAAATAGCAGAGTCTGCAAACCTTCAGACTAGACTGATGGAAACGATTTGTCAGCTTCAAAACACTTTCATGAAGATTTCTCCAACACTTTCAGACGCATTTTAGACACCATTTTTAGTCCCACTACCATTTTACCTTCTTCTTGATAGTGACCTGCATTTAAGAAAGAGACTCAAACTTTCTTTGGTACCCATATTTTCTTGGGTCCATTGGTGTTAGTATGATATGCGGTCTTTGCCCATACTTTCTTGATAGGTTTCCAAACCATAGGACATTCTTTCTCAAAATGATCTCGAACTATTGCACTTAGAACATCCGAGAGCATTGCGACCTCTGGTTTTACAAAAACCTTTTAAAATGATTTTTGTAAGCATCTCTTGTGGGTCTTTGCTTAATTCTTTCCTTCACTTTAGGAAAATCAATTAAAGGAATGGTTTCCACAGTCATTCCCAAACCAGATTTATTGAAATAAGGTCTTTGTCTTTGAAAGAATTTTCTCAAGTTTCTCGAGATTCTATAGAAAATCTTTTGGAAATATTTGATATGTCATTTTTTAAAAATACATTTTCTTTCGAAAGGTTGTCTTCACTTTCTTTAAGAGTAGAAACATTCATGTCTAAACATTTAACTTTTTCTTTCAAAACATTTTCCTGTAGTTTTAGTGCAGAATTTTCTTTTTTAAGTTCGGAAATCCTTTTAAGAGAAGTCTTGAGACTAAAACACAACTCATCAATGTATTTAGAAACTTTAATAAGGATTTTAAAGTTACTCACCTCAAATTCACCGATCTCGAATCGAGTCTGTCTCGGAGTTTGAATCTGAATCCGATTGTGCCATTAGACATATATTGGCATAATCATCATCACTTTCTTCACATTCGTATCACTCCGTGGTTTCTACTTTGAGAGCCTTTCGATACTTTTCAGCTTTTCCTTTCTTCTTCCTCGAAGGGGACAGTTGGGTCGATGTGTCCCTTTTTCTTACATTCAAAGCGAGTACTACATCTCTATTGGATTCATCATCCTCAACAGACTTAGTCTCGTTGCTTTTGAAAACTCTGTTTCTTTGGATTGAATCTTCTTCCTTTTCTGTTTAGCTTTCTGAATCTTCTTATCATGAGAGCAAGCTCCTCATCATCCATATCGTAATCTGTAACATCATAATCATCATTGGATTTTAATGCAATGGATTTCTTACCTTTAGGATCTTCGTCTTCATTGATTCGCTCCACTTCATAAGACTGAAGAGTCCCAACCAACTCATCGACAGATAGTAGCATAATTCTTTGTCTCCCTTATTGAGGTTTTTATGTGATTCCAATCCTTGGAGAGTCCACGCAGTAGCTTGTTTACTTTCATGAGATCAGAAATTGGTTGACCTTGATTTTCAAGACCATTCACGATTTCTGTAAAATGACTAAACATGTCAGTTATAGATTCTCCTAATTTCATTTTGAAGGCTTCATATTGACCGAGGAGAATGTTGATTCTGGTTTCTTTCACTCGATCAGTTCCTTCATAGTTGATATGTAATCTATCCCAAACTTCTTTGGCTGTAACACAAGAAGATATTCTGTTATATTCAGTAGGTGACAAAGCACAATATAAAGAATAAATTGCTTTTGCATCAAGAGCTTGTCTCTTGGTTATCTCTTCCCGAGTCATTTCACTAGACTCAACGGCTTCTTTTCCTCTCTCGAGACAGGGTGCGGCTTTAGGATGATTCCTTTGTCTACCACGTCCCATTCCAGAGGATCCTTTGATCTTAGGAACACCTTCATCTTGTTTTTCCATATGTTGTATTCATTTCCATCAAAGTAAGGGGGTCTGGTATTGCTTTGCCCTTCTACCAGCCCTGGAGCCAACATACTAGCCATGGATCTTTAACTCTGAAGTAAAACACTTCAAACAAAGTGAGTACACAGGCTCTGATACCAATTGAGATAGCTAGTGTAAGCACCTAGAGGGGGGTGAATAGGTGTAAAAATAGTTACTCGTGATAATAAGTGAGCAATACTAAGCAGACAATAGAAATGAAGTTCTCCTTTTGTTAACAAAACGAATTATGATCAAAGTAAAGTAGAGAGTAGGGAAGAGAAAATGAACACATAAATTATAGTGGTTTAGCTTATTCCAAACCTACGTCCACTCTTCCGCACTGACAGCCCACCGACTGGATTTCATTATGAACAAAAGAGTTGTTACAGCAAAGCTCTCCCTTGATTCCACAGTGTAGATACTCTACCACACTTCCTCAAGGTTTCTCAAAAACATAGACTCTCTTTTGCGTACAAGATTTCGCTCAGTAAATGAATTGACTAAGAACAAAGAGCTTCAGACTTTGGAATTCTTCTATCGCGCATGCACTCGAACAACTGGAACGTCTTCCTTATATACTCCTCTATGCCATCATACCCATTGGCACTTACCAAATGAATTCTTCCAATCTTCCCATTGGACAGAATCAATTAGGAAGATCATTCGAGTTATTTAAGGAACATGACGATAGCCCATCAATCCTGCTCGCCCATACAATTAGGATCTCGGTTTCCATAAGTAGAACCTTCCAAGTATACTTCACCAATCATCGGATCCTCAATCTCTGAATCAATCTTGATCCGAATAAAGGATTCTGTTATGTCATATCCAGCCAAGAGATCTTCTTCAGTCGATAAGGTCAAATCCTTAACAAAACATCCAGTCCTGGATAGGCCTTCTTCGACGGACTAGAAACTGTCAATGAGAATAGACTTTGAGTCTTGAGTCTGGCAGTCCGGAGGTCTTCAGACTTTAAATAGAAGAGTCTGCAAATCTTCAAACTAGACTGATAGAAACGTTTTGTCAGCTTCAAAACACCCCATGAAGATTTATCCAACATCTAGAACCCTGACCCATGTCTACAAAGGCCAAACCTAGGTTCATGACATTTGGGTTTGGGTTTATTTAAGCTAAGCCTTGGTCGACTGAGGCTGGGCCCAAAGCTCTAATACTGGTGCCCACGCCCGAGTCTCGATCCCTAGTCCCTTGCGCTTGGACCTAGATCCATTGAGGCTAGGCTTGGGACCTTTGTGCCCACCCATGCTCAAGCCCATCGAGGCCTAGCCCTGGTCTCTAATGCTTGGGCCCAAGTCCATTGAGGCCTGGCCTAGGTCTTTGACATCTATGCCCTAGTATATTGAGGTTGGGCTTGGGACCCTAGCGCCTATGCTCGAGTACATCGAGGTTGAGCCCCAATCCTTATAGCCTATGCCTATGTCCATCTAGGTTGGTTGGGCCTAGGACCCTGGCACCTAGGATTGGGTTTGCGGTACCCAAGTAGGTCCATTAAGACCAAGGTTAGGACCTCAATGCCAATTCTTAGGCTCTAGGCACCCAAACCAAGTCAATGGCACAAAGTGGATATCTCAATAATTGGAGGAAAACTATGATTTCTGCTTTAATGTTACTTTTTTATATTGTATTATGTTCTCGAAACATTCCATTTACCTGTTTTATAATTCAATAAATGTTAGAATTTTATGTCTCATATTTTCTTTTAATCGGAGAATAAACCTGAATGACCGAATCTACTTTAAGTAAAATCTCGCATGAACTTTAGGAAAGAATACGATTGATGTGAATGTTTATTTTGTTATAATTTTATTAGAGCTGGCAAAATGGGTCATAAACCCATATTATGACCCATTTTTAGTTAAATGAGTCATATATCGGTCAAGTGAAAGTTAAATATGGGTCAGAAATGGGTTTGAGAAAGTAAAATACAAAATGAAATGGGTCTAAATGGGTTATTAGGAAACCCACTTTAAACCCATGGCCTTTTTTAACTTTATAAAAAAATTTAATAAAAAATCGAAATTATAATTATTGTTCATATTTCAATTTCTTTTTCCTTTCTTTTTTTCTTTTTCTTTTTCTTTCTTTTTTTTCTTTCTTTTTCTTCCTTCCTTAGCCGGCAGGCGGGGGCGGCGGCCCGGCGACAGCTAGGTGAGGCTCAAGCTTGACGGCGTCGCTAACGACCGGCGAGGCTCGGCCTTGCGACAACCGGCGAGGCTTGAGCCTCGCTAGATCTCGGCGAGACTCGAGCTCGCCGGCATCAAGCGGGGCCTCGGCCTTGCTAGATTGGCGAGATCAAGCCTCACCCAACGCCCGCAGAGCCTCCGCCGCTAGATCCGGGAGGCTCGAGCCTCGCCGACGACCGGTGAGACTCAAGCTCGCCGCGAGGCCGAGGCTCCGCCGGCGTCGGGTGAGGCTCGATCTCACCGGCGTCGAGTGGGGCCTCGGCCTTGCCGAATCGGCGAGATCAAGCCTCGCTCGACGTCGGCGAGCTCGATCTCGCTTGCGGTGGTCGCCACCGAAGAAAAAAAAAAAAAATAATTATTAAAAATTTAAAAGTATATTTTAAAAAATAAAAATTATAGAAATTATATTTAAAAATAAAAATTATTAAAAATATATTTAAAAATAAAATTTCGATTTTTTTAAATATTTTAAAAAGAATTATAAAAATTTTCCATTAAATTTGTATTGCATAAAATTGTTAAAAAATGTGTATTGCATAAAAATGTTTTAACAATACTTTTTTTTTATAAAAAAAAAAATCATAAAAATGAGCTTTTTAGGTTTAGTTAAAAAAATTTCATGTTACGCTTTTAGTTAATGAATGGTATGTTCACTTCAAATAAGAGAAGCATGTGCATAGTCTAAATTTTTTATAAATATTTCAATTTATAGGTTTTTTTTTTTTTTTTACTTTTTATTTATTTACTATTTTTAATTTAATTTGAAGTTAGCATATAGTAAAAGTGGGTTGGGTCGAGTCGGGTATGGGTTGGGTACAGGTCGAGTCGGGTATGGGTTGGGTACAGGTCGGGTCGGGTATGGGTAACTTGATTTACACTACATGAATATGGGTCAAAACGAGTTAAATAGGTCAAATATGAGTCGACCCATTTTCAATCCGACCCAAACCTAACCCGATCCACCCATTTGACAGATATAAATTTTATGCATGTTATTTTCCTTGCGAACGCACAAGCATCTTGCCATGGGATACTAAATCGCGGAGCACGACTATATTGGATACTTCAAAAAGAAGTCGACTATAACGTGCGTCAAATGCACATCTAGCTCTAGATAGACACTTCTCTGCAAAAGCTGCCTATACAATCATACTGCCTTGCCGGGGTAATCACTAGCCATGACCGTAAGTATTGTCTCCAAACGAATCTCTGTTCTTATTATTCGCACCAAACGTGTATTTGCACGAGGAAGTAATACTGCTTGTTGCTGAATGATCTTTCCAAGTAACACATGCTAAATGATCATTCCAAATTTGTAAGTAAAAAACAGATATAAAAAGGAAGTTGCATACTAATTGATCTTTCCTAGCTTTATCCATCCAATAAGTTTTTTAACTTGTCATGTTAACTAGTACAGAAATACACAGAAGAGGAGCTATAATTTCGTGGATTACACGGCTCCATTTTCATTGCGCAGAAGCAGCTCAGCCATCTGGCTCGTGGTGGTCTTGCATCTCTGTCTTCCTCCACACACTGAAGGGCCACCGAAACCAAAACTGTGATCTTCTTAATGTCGAAATTCCCTCTTATGAACTGTCAACGTATTCCATTATCCATGTCTCCATCGCAACTCCTGGTTTCATCTTCTCTCTCACCCAAGAAGTCAATCTTCTGTACCCGCCTTTTACTTCTCCGCAGATTGCATGACCTCCAATCGGTTTCCTTCCAGTGAGTGTCTCCAGCAGGACAACTCCATAGCTATACACATCCACTTTTGAGATGATTGGCAAATGGTCAACCCCTTCAGGAGCCATGTAATATCTTGTTCCTCTGACTCATGAGAAACTGGTATTTTCAGGGCCCTTTCTATTAAGAAGCTTAGAGAGCCCAAAATCCACCACCTTTGCTTGGTACTAGGAATCAAGAAATATATTCAGTGGCCTCATATCGCAATGGAGAACCGATTCTAAACACTCTTCATGAAGATAAGCAAGCCCTTTTGCTGATCCTGTGGCAATCTTGAACCTTTTGGTCCAGTCAAGTTGAGGGGAAGAAAGATTTTCAGACAAGGAACCGTGATCCATGAGCTCATAAACCAGGAGCCTGTGCTTACCCTCTGCGCAGTACCCCCACATCTCGATCAGGTTCATGTGATTCAGATTCCCAATAGTTCTCACTTCAGCGAGGAACGCCTCTTCTTCTTGGTTAAACCTCGTACAGCCGCTTGATCGCAGCTACCCAGTGATCTTGCATGAGGCCACTGAGCACAATCCCCTGCTTCCTCTTTCAATCTCTTCACAGAAGTTTTGGTCGCTTTCTTTAGCTCGGCATACGTGAATCTTCTACATCCTGTCGCTGAAAGATGATATCCTTTTACATAAGCTCCCCCTTCATAACTTTTGGCTCCAATCATGAAGGACCATCCGAGGAAGATGACAACAGCTTCCACCACAGCTGATACCTTAGCAAAAACAAGCAAGATCTCAACTATCAGATCTGCGCGGTCAGATAAGTCCTCGATAGGACAACTTCTTGATCTTTCGGTGGGCAGGGCAGCGTATTGAATATTTTCATTGGTATTTGATAAGAAGAGAGATTGGCTTTTGGTAGTTTCAATAGATGCTCCCAATTTGTTGCAATGATAGATATCCATTTAACAGAAGCATCTTGATGTATCAATCAAAAAGAGCCAGTGTCTTCATTAAATTTGTATTGAAAACCTCTATAGTTGCAAATATTCGCACATATTTCCTTGCATGCCACCAAGGTAAAGTTCGGAAAACAGTTGATATCATATCCGTAGAAATCATGATGAGGCAAAATGAGGAAATCGATCTGAGTTTCAGAATTCTTCTCACAGAAGCTCTTGAATTTTGGCACACATTTTTTAATCCAATCAGTTTTATGTTTCCACACTTATCCAAAAACACAAGCGCAACTCCTTCCCTCACTTAAGCTGTAACTGCAAATGCCATTTGGTCCCCAAATCCCATGAACTGTACATGGCCCAGATGTGGCTTGCCATGTTACACCCCACTCGCCTCCTTCCCCTCTGCTATACACCCTGACATTACCATCACTGTCAACCTTTAGAAGTCTTTCGGTTTTGACGCCGAAATCCGACAACAGGAACTTCAGACTGTGGGACGAAGTAAAATTCCCCAAGGAATCGAGCACGGCAACTCTACTGTCATTGTAAGTGGTTCTTCCTACTTTCCACCTCACTTTGCTCGGGTCTGACCAGTATACACTCGAGAATGAAGGCCCATCAAAGAGGAGACGAAGGATGTTGTCATTGTCGAAATACAACTTGTTATAACCTGAAGAGAAATTGCCTTTGCTCTGAGAGGAAACGAGGGGATAGGCACAGCTATACTTCGGCGGTTAATCATGGCCACATGAGCACAGCCTTTTCCAAGTTCAGCGGTTTTCTAGCTTAGCCAGGTGTCATACACAATTGTTTACAATTCACAATCAATATACAATTTCACAACCCAATCGATCAATTATACAAACCAGCCATCAATTGCATATTCTAACAAATTCGCAACTACCACGCAAATTCCCAACTCATCATCAATTGACCAATCCAGTACTCAATCACATAATCCAACCATACCACAGCGATCAGCTCAAAATTCTATCGAGCGGCTCTCCTGGCATAATTTCCGGAAAATATTAATTAATTAATAATTAAATAAATTCCGAAATTAAATTAATTAAAATAATAAATAATATAATATAATTTATTTAAATAATATTTAATAATAATTAATTTAAATAAATAATTAAATAATTAAAATGATTAATTAAAATTCCAATCATGCTTACCTTAATCTAATTGCATAATTAGACTAATTAATCCATCCACTGAACAAATCATTCATCTAATCTAATTAAAAATTAACTAAGCTAATCTAACCACCTAAACAATCATTAGGCTAATCTAATCGCCCATTAAGCATCATTAGCTCCCTAAGCGGAGATTAGTGAGTAAACTCACCGGTTTAGCGTTCCGGTGAGTTCATAGCGACGGCGACACGGAGGTGAGCGACAATTCTCCTAGCGGTGACACCAACCAAGGCCGAGAAGGGCTTGGAAACGAGCCATGAAGTCCCAAGGCCTTGCTGGTTTCTTGGCTTCGTTTGCTAAACCAAGAAAGAAGAACCGGTGGCTGGTTGCGGCCGAAACAGCGAAGAACGGGCTGATCGGAGCTCCGGCGAGCGGGTGGTCGGCAACCGGTGGCTCCCAAGGGTCAAGGGGGTCTTGTTGGTGGTTGAAATTGGCAAAGGAAGGGCCGGAATGGGAGAAAAATGGAGAAAACCACGAAACAGTGCAGGCGACCAACAGATCGGCGGATCGGCGGGCCGGCGGCTTCTCGCTGATGGATGGGACGGCCGACGGATTGTTCCAGCGAATGGCAAGGTGCTCCCGGACGGTTTGGATGTGCTGAAGACGATGTCGGGTGGAGCGTGAGCTAATTCGCACGAGAACATAACTTTTAACTCAGATCTTTAATGAAAGGTCAGTTGGAGCAGACTCTGGAACGAGGAGAAAACAGAGGGGGAAAATGAGGTCGACGACAAGGGGAAAGGGGCTGGCTCAATTTCCTGGTTCTCTTGAGCTCTCCAAGTGACCTTAGCAATGGAGAAAGGAGGGGGATAGAGGAAGAAGATGGCTGAAGAAGAGGGGGGACCCCAATTGGCCTCTTAGGCCTTCAACACTTGGCCAAAACACTTGAGAGCTGCCCCCACTTGCTCAGCCCTTGTCTCTAGCCACTTCTCTCTCCTCAATCTTCCCTAGGAAGCTTCCCTTTATGACTGAAATGTTGCACCCCTCATGGCATACGAATTTTGCACATTTGTTCATCAAATCCATTCAAATCCCTTTAATTTTCCCTCAATTGGCTCCAATTGAGCTCAACTTGATTTCCATAAATCTAACCAAGGTGCCATCATCCCAATCAACATTTTTCCTCACCATATAGTCCAACTTGAATCCCAAAAGCACGACCAAAAATGGGCCTATGAATTTTCCGATCCAAAATACCCATACTTTGATTTTTTCCGCCGAAAATCTCAGTTTGCAGAAAAGTCTTTGGAGGATGAGTCAACGTTCCTAAAATGATTTGTGACATGACAGAACTTTCAATTTCTGTATTTAGGTTCAATTTCATAGTTAATTTCAATACGGCGCGATTTTAGCACATCCTAATCTACCGGGTAGCTTTTAGGAACTTTTCGTGCAATTGACCTGTGCTCAATTGTTTTTGAGTCACAAAGTGTATCTTTGACACATTGGCGACTCTCGGTTGTCATAGAAATCTCAATATTTCAAATACAAACACAAGGTACCAAAAGGACAGAGAAATCGGTCTAGTGCCAATCGGCAAGATTTGTGCGATTAGGTGGAATCACCCACACTTAATCACATGCCTTTGTCGAATCGACCTATCTCCGGTCCCTAATTAATCTGTGCCGTAATGACCTTTGTAGATTAGTACGGTTGAGCAATCGTTTCTTGGTCGAATTCTCAAGTCTATTGCGTTTAGATTCCTTAACAGTTTCACCCGATAGACTAGTTATCTCGTGAGCGGCCAACTCAAAGAAATGGCTATAGGCGCGTAGATAAAATGCCCGACTCATTTAATTGAAAACAAAATTGGAAAATCGGGATGTCACAATATCCGACAAGGCTTTTATCAAACCAGCAATCGTCTTCTCTTTCACGATGTTAAATGCGATGTCACAAACCAACGTCGACCAAATAACACCTATAGTTCTTCTATCTAGCAATTCCCAATCAGCTTGTTTCACCATCTCTGGCTTCTCCCTTAAATGGGGCAAGTACAATTTCATCTAGTAGAGATAATCTCCAATCTGCATCTTCTAAAAATCAAAATCCTTCCTTTCAAATATGTCAATTCTCACTTTGCCTTCTTCTATAGCCATCAATTCACTTCAACTTAGCCAAACCTAACTCGATACTAATTGTTTTGGAAAACGAGTGATTAAACAATAAAATAGACAAAATAAAGAAAATAAATTGAACATTAGATTTGCGTGGTCAATCATAGTGATCTACACTTGCAGAGAAAGTAATAACGAATTCCACTATAGATCAAGCGATTCAACAAAAATTACACACACTAGTCACTCAAACACTTTCATTTTTACCCAAATCCCAATTACACCCAATATCTCATGTAGTATTTAGCTCTGTAATTCCTCGTTAAATAATCTCTTAATCTCACGAAGGAATTTCACACAAATCTTGAACTCACAAGATTTAATTGGCCTAAATACTAATTTTCCTTGGATGTAATTCATGAACAAAACCTACAAAATAATCCCTGTCAAGCACTCGCTTGACAATGGCGCTTCAATATTTCTTGGTGATCAATAATGAAGTAATATATATATATATATGTATGTATGTATGTATGTATTTGTGCAGAACGTGTAGCCATCCTTGACGATTTGCTACACTTCTTTAGGCTGTGCACATGTGAGCGCGCGCATATATATAGTAGGATACGGTCGACACCTCTTCATTTTTATTTTTTTTTTCTTTCTTGCGCTCACTTCAAATTGTAATTTGCTGGATTCAAGACAGCCACAAATAGAAAACTTCAACTTTCGTGGGCTTTCCTTTCTTTTATAGCTTGACCGACTCCAGTAACAAAGAGAAAGATTGTGCCCATCTTTCTTTCTTTCCAACTTCCACCATCAAGAAACAACTTATTCGGGTTAAGGTTTCGTCCAACGGGAAATTTAAGACATATTTTAACAGGAGATATGTAAAATATACACAGGCAAGGTGACACTATCTTTCATGATTTCGTACATCCAAAAACCACTGCCTTGTAATTATGCAAAGAATGAGACCCTATAATCGTATTCTTATTGATGTCTTATATAGACACGACTACTCATATCATTTTCGACTACACATCTTCGTCTTCGCAACATAGAAGCATCTCAACCACCTGTCTCATGGTGGGTCTTGCATCCCGGTCTTCTTCCACACACTTAAGAGCCACTGCAACTAAAATTTCAATCTTCCTAATGTCATATCCCCCTCTTACTCTTGGATCCACAATTTCCTCTATCCATGTGTGCGTTGGAACGCCGAGTCCCTTCTTCTCTCGTACCCACGAAGTAAATTTTTTGATCTCCTGCGCATCACTGCCCTCAATCTTCTCATGCTCTCCAGTGGGACTCCTTCCAGTGACCATCTCCAACAAGACAATGCCATAGCTGTATACATCCACTTTGGAGGTGATTGGAAAATTGTAAATCCATTCAGGAGCCATGTAACCTCTTGTTCCTCGGATTTTTGAGAAGCTCGAGTTCTTGAGGCCCTCTCTCTTGAGTATTTTAGAGAGCCCGAAATCTGCCACCTTCGGTTGGTATGTGGAATCAAGAAGTATGTTTTGTGGTTTTACATCACAATGAAGAACCCACTCTAGGCATTCCTCATGAAGATAAGCGAGTCCTCTGGCTGATCCTACGGCAATTTCAAACCTCCTGGGCCAATCGAGTTCAGTTGGGGAAGACAATTTTTCTGCTAACGAACCATGTTCCATGAATTCGTAGATCAAAAGCCGGTGCTTTCCTTCTGCACAGTACCCCCACATGTCAATCAAGTTCATGTGGTTAAGATTTCCTATGGTGCTCACCTCTGCGAGAAACTCATTCTCTCCTTGGTTAGCCTCATTGAGCCGCTTGACAGCTGTAACCCTGCAATCTGACAACACCGCCTTGTATACAACTCCTCCACTCCTCTTCCAATTTCTTCACTGAAATTCCGTGTTGCCTTCTTTAGTTCATCGTAGGTGAACCGTTGAAATCCAGTCAGCCCTGCATGGTATCCATCAATATGAGCTCCACCTTTCTCTGGGCGGGTTCTGTATAAGAAGCACCAAACCATTAGTACCACTATCGCCTCCACTCCAGCTATTGCCCCAGCACAAGTGAGCAAAATCTTGACTGCCGCACTCTCTTGTCTTTTTAGATAAGTCCTTGGTAGCATAATTTCTTTGGCAGTACATTGCAGAGTAGCATGTTCTATTTTCGGTATGTCGTAAGAGACATTCAATTTTGGGAGCTTGAAGTGGATGCTCCCGTTAACCCTTGGGTGCATAGTGGCCATTTAACAACAACAACTTGGGGTAACAGTTAGAGAATTTATATTGGAAACCTAAGCAATCACACAAATCCAAACATACCTTCTTGCACATCTCAAGAGTATAACCTGGGAAGAAGCCTTTGTCATACCCGTAAAAGTCAGAATGCGGTAACTCCACGAATTCAGTCTCAACTTTGCTATCACAGAAGCTGTTGAATTTGGGTTTGCATCCTTTAGTCCAGTCATAAAGGTTTTCCCACTCATATCCCGGAACACAAATACAACTTCGTCCCTTGCTAGGATGGTACGTGCACAGGCTATTAGGTCCACAAATGCCATGAACCGTGCATGGATCAGATTTTGCTTGCCATGAAACCATCCATTCCCCTCCATCAGATTGACTGTAAACCCGAAGATTACCATCGGGATCAACCGTCAATCTTCTCTGAATTTTTGCACCATAATCAGCTGTTAAGAAAGTCAAATTATCAGATGAAATGAAATTCCCATAGTGATCAAGCATGGCGACTCTACTATCATTATAACTGGATCTTCCAGCCTGCCAACTGTTAAGCCATGGATTTGGCCAGTAGACGCTTGTAGTCTGGCCACTGAAGAGAAGATGGAGAAGGTTATCGTTATCAAAGTAAAGCTTGTAATATCCAGAAGAAAAGTTGCTCTTGCTTCGAGATGAAATGAGCGGTGTGTTTGAGGTGAGCTTTTGCTCTGGAAGAAGCGTGTCGGTTGGGGAGTCGAAGCTTTGCCACAAAGTGGCATGCTTGTCGTCACGAAGAACAAGATTGCCCGTGTTGAGGAGTTGCAAGTTCGTGGAGGACCTTGAGGAGGAACCTGTGTCTGTGGACCAAACTACCGTCCCCCCAGCGTCGATCAACTCAAGGTCACCATTCTCTCTTAGAGAAAGCTTGGAGAATCTTCCGTTGACAGGCTCGTCACGGTTTGCCATCCAAACTGTGGTGCAGTTAGGGATACTGCAAGATGGCTTGCTAAACCAAATTGTGAAGCAATAAGCATTTGGTCCGATGGGAAAAAAGCCTGCGGAGAAAGCACTGTCATTCGACGTCAAAACGTCGCCCGCATTCCCAATGGAGAGAGAGGAGCCTTGATGCAAAGTGAGACGAGTAGAAGATGTGAACGACGAGAAGGATAAGAATAGTGATAAAGCAAGGAAAAAATGTGAATTCCGGATGGCATTGATTGGCTCTTGGTGAACTCTCTTATGGGGGTTATGGGCGGGATAGATAAGAGATTGTACTTCAGTTATATAGCACAATGTTGGTGGGGAGATTTGGCGTTATGGGCGCTGATTAAAAATATCACAGTAGAGAGAATTCTGTGAGAACACCAAGGCATACTTTTGACAGGTCAATTGCTGACCAGAACATTTTTTTCCTCCCAAGCCGCCATCATTTCTTGGACGATGGAAGAAGTTCCCATGGTTGCTGAATTTGTCCTATCACGGCGAAGGCTTCCATTCAAAATTCGGCGATTGTCCACTAGTTAGATTTATACTAACCAAATTAACCCCTAAAATGACGGCTCCAAATAATCTCGCTGCATAGTTATGTGTCCAAATTTCGATTGATGTATGTTGTTATGATTTAACTTTTAGCACTTGGCCTATGGCTAGTTATGACTCTTACTTCAAGGAGAGACGTAGAGTGCGTCAAATTGAATGAAATGGATCTTATAGGTTTCATATTCGACATCAATAAAAAATTGTATCATATAGGATATTGGTTTGATTAATAGATCAGACTTTCCAAGTTGCACAACAAAATTGAAAGTCATGAGAGAGAGAGAGAGAGAGATTGTCATTTATTGACAAGATCATCACTGGCAGTTGAGTCTGCGCCAGTGAATTCTAATTATTCTACTGTGGAGAGACTGCTTGACCACCAGGCGTAGGATGTTTTAGGTTCTCTTCTAAGTTGTATTCCGTGGTGCGGCAATGACTTGCTCGTGTAAAATGAACAGTGGTTACAGTTTGAATCAAACATTCTGTCCATAAATTAGTTTATAATTTGTAATTATTTGAAATTTGAATAAGAGCCTTAAACTTTGAAGGGAATGTAGAAAATTACTTTTTGCATAAACTTAATTCTAAACAAACACATCCTTGAAGCCACAGCTTACTATCAATTATTTGATAGTAACCAAAAGACAAGATACGAGTCCAGTCATGAGTCATAGGCATTGCAGAGACAATCTAGTTTGAAAGTAAAGCCTAAGAAGGGCACATGACTCAGTATTCATAGCTTGTTTCCTTTTTAATAAGGGAAATGACACAAGTAATTTCTTCATTTTTACCCAATCTGCAATATTATTTTAATTCATTCATTTGATCATTTTATTATATCTAAATGATTAACTTAGTCCTAATCTTTCAATTTGTTCAATATAGTCCCTCAACCTTCCCAAAAAAAAAAAAAAAAAAACAAAATTCTTGATAATTACACAATTGCATGGATTTTAGAGTATTGTTTCATTTCAATCCATTTCCTAAATCAACAAAAAGAATTGCTATCTTTTATTAACTTGTTTACCATTTTTTTTGTTTACAAGTATTATCGATAGTTCCATTTAAATTTGTTTTAGCTTATGATCGCTACAATAGTATAAATGGAGCCTCATTTAAAGTTACCTGGGGTGGATATTCCTACTATTCTAATTTCTTAATTTGCATATGTAATTAAATTTAATTAAGTAAACATGAAACATAAAAAATTGAAACTTTTTATCTATCTAAAAATTATGCAAAAAAAAAAAAAAAAAAATCTATGTTAATGTAACTATAAGATCTATAGATAAATTAATATCTTAATTAACAAATTTTATGGAATTTTTTTCAAAATATGAATCCAATATAACTATAAATGATGTTATATTCTTAGTATTATAGAGATCACAAGTTAAAAAAAAAAAATTAAATAGAATTATAGTAATATTTATAAAGACCAAATGGTAAAAATGCCGTAACAAGATAACATATATTTTTTTGTTAATTTAAGAAATAAATTGAAATGAAATGATATTCTAAACTCTAGGCAATGGTATAATTATATAAACGTGCTAATAGTACAAACAAACTGATTTGACTATTTTATAAAAGTTGAGAGATTAAAGTGAACAAAATGAGAATTGGTGGATTAGATTAAATATTTAGAAATAGTTTAAGAATCCACTGATGACTTTGTATCATATTTTTTTAGCAGGGGCTTTTGCAAAAATACATATATACTATTGCCATCGTAAGTATATATATTTTCATAATGTGTCATGTCAGTACTATCTAGATCAAGATAGTGCGCAATCATGGGCATTTTTTTAAAGTTCATCGTACCATTCAAAAAGTCAACGAATTTTTTTATGGCAACTAGGAATTTTTATTGAAGAACGACACCCTTAAGCTACAATTATTTATTGTTGTACGACGTATATGAAATCGTTTATTCATTAGCTTATTTTCTACCAATAATTTAACGTGTGACATTTTCTACATATATCTGTGATGTCAGAGTATTTCTTATTTTAAAAATAGGGATGTCAACGGTTGGAGATGTGTCATGGTCATTTATCCATAGAAGTCCACACGTAGAGTACCTGCAACTGGCCCATAATGTCCATTATTAGACAACTAAGATGTCTTCTGTAATTTAAGAATGAACACCTCGCTCATGTTATAGTTATTTTTGTATTCAAGCTACACATGCTACGTAATTTACCTACACATTTCGCATCTTAGGTCCTAATACATAGAAATACAATTTATATATAATACTTTCCTTTTTTCTAGGTAAACTGAAATTGATTTTATGTTTAAATTGAAAGCTATAGTCAAAGTATCATATTGCCGACACCTAAATTAAGGTGGCCCAATTAGTCATTGACAAAAATAATATTAAAATTGAATATGAATTGTAATCAACATTTTGATAATGATGATGATGATGATGATAATAATAATAATAATAGGCCCGTATAATTGCATTTGCGTTGAACTAACCGCAAATGAACTTAAGTGAATGGTCTTGAACTTAATTGATTGCATCAAGCCCACAAGAGCATTAGATTGGCTAAGCTCATGGAATACATTATGGCCAAAAAGTAGTGCTAAATAAGGATTTTTCTATCTTAAAATAAGGCATAATTATTGCATGGAAATAAGTGGAAGCGAAAACCCTAGCCCTATTCTTATAAATAGGCACTTCAGGGTTCACAGGAAGGGGGCCTTCACATATTGAGAGTTCTCGGCCACAAGAGAGAAGGAGTAAGGGAGAGTTTTTTATCGTCTTCCATATGCAGTAATGTCGAAGGGTTCTTTCTGGAAGTGCAAACTGTTGGAGAAAACTTCTGTATTTATTTTGAAGCTGACAAAACGTTTCCATCAGTCTAGTTTAAAGACTTGCAGACTCTTTCGTCAAAGTCTGAAGACCGCCAAACCACCAGACTCAAGATTCAAAGTCTACTCTCATTGATAGTTTCTAGACCGTTGAAGAAGACTTATCCAGAGTTGAGTATTTCTTTAAGGATTTGATTCTATTGACTAAAGAAGATCTCTCGGCTGGATATAGCATCTCAGAATCTAATATTCATTTTGATTCGGGTAATTTAGATCCGTTGATTGGTGAAGCATATTTGGAAGGTTCTACTTATGGAAACCTAGATCCTGATTGTATGAGCGAGCAGGATTAGTGGGCTATCGTCATATTCCTTAAATAACTCGAGATCTCTCTAATTGATTCTATTCAACGGGTAGATTGGAAGAGTTCATTTGGAAAGTGTCAACGGGTATGAAGGCATGGAGGAGTATATAAGGAAGACGTTCTAGTTATTCAAGTGTGTGCGCGATAGATAAATTCCAAAATTTGAAGCCCCTTGTTCTTTGTCAATTCAATTGTTGAGCGTAAACTTGTACTCAAAAGAGAGTTTATACATTTGTGAGACCTTGAGGAAATGTAGCAGAGTATCTACACTGTGGAATCAAGGACGTGATACTGTAACGACTCTTTTGATTCATAGTGAAATCCAGCTGGTGGGCTGTCAGTGCGGGAGAGTGGACATAGGCTTGGATCAAGCCGAACCACTATAAATCTTGTATTCTTATTCTCTTCCCCAAACTCTTTTACTTCACTCGTAACTTTATTTAATTAGAGTCTCATTTCTATTTTATAGTCTACTGTTAAACAGACTCAGGTTAAAAGTAAAGTTTTACTCTATATTTCGCGAAAGTTTGTTTTCGCACCTATTCACCCCCTCTATGTGCTCATACTAGCATTTACAATTGGTATCAGAGCATGTGTACTCATTTAAATTGAAGTGTTTTTACATTAGAGTTAACGATCCATGGCTAGTATGTTGGCTCCAAGTTTGGTTGAAGGGCAAAACAACACCAGACCGCCTTACTTTGATGGGAAGGAATACAATATATGGAAAAACAAAATGAAGGCATTCCTAAGATCGAAAGACCCTCTTAAATGGGATGTGGTAGACAAATGAATTATTCCTAAAACTACAATAGTCTCAGAAAGAGGAAAAGAAGCTGTTGAGTCTAGCGAGATGACTCAAAAAGAGATAACCAAGAGACAAGCTCTTGATGCAAAAGCAATTTATTCTTTATATATTGTACATTATCTCCTACTGAATATAACATAATATCTTCTTGTGAAACAGCCAAAGAAGTCTGGGACAGATTACACATCACTTATGAAAGAACCGATCGAGTAAAAGAAACCAGAATCAATATTCAGCTCGGTCAATATGAAGCATTCAAGATGAAACTAGGAGAATCTATCACTGACATGTTTAGTCGTTTTACAGAAATCGTGAATGGTCTTGAGTATCAAGGTCAACCAATCTCTAGACCCATGAAGGTTAACAAGCTACTGCGTTGACTTTCCAAAGATTGGAATCACGTAAAAACTCAATAAGGGAGACACAAAGAATTATGCCACTCTCTGTTGACAAATTGGTTGGCACTCTTCAGTCTTATGAAGTTGAGCAAATCAATGAAGATGAAGATCCCAAAGGTAAAAAAATCCATTGCATTAAAATCTAATGATGATTCTGATATTACAGATTTTGAAGACGATATGAACTATGAAGAACTTGCTCTCATGATAAGAAGGTTTAGAAAACTGAACAAAAAGGGAAGAAAATTCAATTTGAAGAAACATAGTTCTCAGAAGTTTCAAAATAGATCAGTTGATGATGATGGATCCAATAAAGATGTGATTTGTTTTGAATGCAAGAAAAATGGACACATTAGACCCAATGTCCCTTACTGAAGAAAAAGAAGGGAAAAACTGAGAAATACAAAAAAGCACTCAAAGTAAAAACTTGGAGTGATACCGAGTGTGAAGAGAGTGATGATAATTATGCCAATATTTGTCTAATGGCACAATCGAAATCGGATTCGACTCTAAGACAAACTCAAACTCGAGACAGTGAAATCGAGGTAAGTAATTTTAAAATTCCTACTAAAATCTCTAAATATATTGATAAATTATGTTTTAGTCTCAAAACCTCTCTCAAGAGGATTTCCGAACTGAAAAGAGAAAATTCTGCACTGAAGCAACAGAAGAATGTTTGGAAAGAAAAAGTTGAAAATTTGGATAAAAGTATTATTACTTTGAAAGAAAATGCGAAATTCACTTTTAAATGAAAATGCTCTTTTGAAAAATGATATTTCAAGTATTTCAAAAAGGTTTTCAATAGGTTCTGAGAAATTAGAAAAGATTCTTTCAGCACAAAGACCTTACTTTAACAAATCGGGCTTGGGAATGACTAAAACCGTTTCTCTAATTGATTTTCCAAAAGTAAAGGAAAGAATTAAACAAAGACCTACAAAAGATTTTTATAGAAATCATTTCCAAAAAGTCTTTGTAAAACCTCGTAAGCCGCAGTGCTTTTAGATGTTTTAAGTGCAACAGCTCGAACATTTTGAGAAAGAATGTCTTATGGTTTGGAGACCCATTAATAAGGTTTGGGCAAAGACTGCATATTACACTAACTCCACTGGACCCAAGAAAATATGGGTACTAAAGAAAGTTTGAGTTTCTTTTTTAAATGCAGGTCACTATCAAGAAAAATGTTAAATGGTACTTGGATAGTGGATGCTCAAAACATATGATAGGAGACTCAAGTTGTTTTATAAAGCTTATGCAAGTTGATAGTGGAAAAGTTTCTTTTAGAGGAAATAGCAAAGGTAGAATTATGGGATGCGAAACTATAAAGATTGGAAGTCTCACAATCAACAACGTTTCCTTAATGGAATGACTCAACTACAACTTGTTGAGTATCAGCTAACTGTGCGACACAGGTTACAAAATCAACTTCCAAAAAGGAATATGTTCAAGAACCAGCAAAGACTCTTCTCAAACATTCACAGGGTGAAGACATGGGAATATATCTCTTGGATATCAAACGAGAAAAATCCTAATTTCTAATCTCAATTCAAGAGGAAGCTAATCTCTGGCATAGAAAAATTGGCGACATCAACATGAAGCAAATAGCCAAGATATCTGCAAAGAAGCTTGTTCGTGGACTACCCAATTTGACATATCAAAAATCCGATCTATGCACACCGTGTGTATTGGGAAAACATGTTAGAAATTCTTTCAAACCAATAAATCAAGTTTCCACTAATCGTGTGCTGCAGCTCTTGCATATGGATCTTTTTGGACCAACCAGAACCCAGAGCATTGGTGGTAAGAAATATTGCCTAGTAATATTGGATGATCATTCACGATTCACTTGGGTATATTTCCTAGCAAATAAGTCTGAAACATTTTCTTATTTTATAAAATTTGCTAAGAAAGTTCAAAATGAGAAATGATATGTTATTTCAAGTATACGAGACAGACCATGGAGGTGAGTTTAAAAATCAAGACTTTGCTAAATTCTGTGATGAATCTGGTTTTCAGCATGTGTTCTCCTCTCCATACACTCTAGAACAGAATGGAGTTGTGGAAATGAAGAATAGATCGTTGCAAGAAATGGCTAGAACATTATTAATTGAAAGTAACATTCCTCTCGTTTTTGGGCTGAAGCAGTTTCTACAGCGTGTTACATTATTAATAGAGTCTTCTTAAAGCCTATTCTGGAGAAAACTCCCTATGAGTTGTTCAAAGGAAAGAAACCAATTGTTTCCTATTTTCATGTGTTTTGTTGTAAATGTTTTGTATTGAAAAATGCAAACAATCGAATTGGTAAGTTTGAAGAAAAATCAAACGAAGGCATCTTCCTTGGATATTCAACCACCAGCAAAGCTTACAGAATATACAACAAAAAGACTCAATCTGTGGAGGAATCAATGAATGTCAAATTTCAAGACTTTATACAAATTCAATCGATTCAAACTCAACCTGAAAAATCTAAACCTGATCCAGACTCTACAAAGTCTAAATCTTCAGAAGCAGCTCAAACTTTAAAAGACCGGCAACGGATGATCATTGAAGAATCAAATGAAGAAAAAGAACAACAGCCTGACAAATCAACTAGCAACTGGAAACACAAGTCCAGTCATCCCAAAGAACTCATTATTGGCGACATTAATGAAGGAATTCGTACAAGATCCAAAAGGCGTGAAAAGTCTAGTGCTGTGGCTCTTATATCTGAAATAGAACCCAAAAGCATAGAAGAAACTTTAACTGATGAAAGCTGGATTGAAACTATGCAAGAAGAACTCAGGCAATTCAGTATTAATGATGTATGGGAATTGACTCCTAAACAAAAAGGTTATTCGAAATGGACGTCAAAAGCGTTTTCCTAAATGGATTTATCCAAGAAAAAGTCTATGTGGAACAACCTCCCGGTTTGAAGACTCAAGGAAACTAGACTCTGTATTCAGACTGAAAAAGGCGCTATACGGTTTAAAGCAAGCACCTCGAGTATGGTACGATAGATTAAGTAAGTTTTTAATCCAAATTGGCTTTATTAAAGGTAAAGTAGATACTACATTGTTTATCAAAAGATAAAGCAAAAAAATTTTACTGTTCAAATTTATGTTGATGATATTATTTTTGGATCACCTAACGAAAATCTGTGCAAGAAATTCTCTAAGACTATGTAGGATGAGTTTGAAATGAGCATGATGGGTGAACTATCCTTCTTTCTTGGACTTCAAGTAAACCAATTGAAGGAAGGAATTTTCATTTACCAAGAAAAATATACTAAAAAACTTGTTAAAAAGTTCGGCTTGGAGAATTGCAAAAAAACTGATATACCGATGTCAAGTTCCTCGAAGCTGGACAAAGATGAAGGAGGAAAGAAAGTTGACCAAAAGCTATACAGAAGTATCATTGGTTCACTTCTTTATCTTATTGCTTCTAAACTTGACATTTTGTTTAGTGTTTGTATTTGTGCCAGATTTCAATCAAATCCCAAAAAATCTCATTTAAGTGCTGCAAAACGCATCATCAAATACGTTGCATCAACCTCTAATTTAGGTCTCTGGTATCCTAAAGAAGGAAACTTTACTCTCCTTGGATATTCATACGCAGACCTAGCATGATGCAGAGTTGATAGGAAGAGAACCTCGGGCACTTGTCAATTACTTAGGAACAGGACAATATCTTGGTTTTCAAGAAAGCAAAGTACTGTAGTTCTTTCAACAACAAAAGCAAAATATGTGGCTCTTGGAAGTTGTTGTTCATAAATTTTGTGGATAAAGCAACAGCTAAGAGACTTTGGAATCGAAGACTCATGCACCGAGATCAAATGTGACAACACCAACCCGATTAATCTTACCAAGAATCCAATACTCCATTCAAGAGCAAAGCATATAGAGATTCGACATCATTTTATTAGAGATCATATTCAAAATGGAGAAGTCTTGATTCAATTCATTGACTCAAAGAATCAACTAGCAAGCATTTTTACAAAGCCTTTGGAGAAAAGTCAATTCGAGCTTATTCGTTCCAGACTCAATATCTTAAAGTCTGAAAAAGTTCAGACTCAGGAATAAAAGTCTAAAGATATTCGGACTCGGAAGATCAAGATTTACGACTGTAAGTTATTTTCGTTTTTAGAAATTTATCTCACGGATAAAATCTCGAAAATGTACGTTCATCTATTAATCTGTAATTGATTGATGTTATCTTCCCCAGTTTTCGTGATTATTGCAATCATTCCTTTTCAAAAAAGAAGTTATTTTTTGAAAAGATGGTTATCTCTTTTTTCAAAAAGGGAGTTATTTTTTAAAATGCATTTTCTATTTTTCCTTTTACGACGTTCCGTATGCCTCTATTCGACTGCTTTATATACTGATCGTCTTCCTCACAAACCCTAAAAGCACAGACGTTCACTTTCTTACTTTTACTCTCTAGTTTAATCTTCAAAGTTCTCACCTTTTTCGCAAATCGAGTTTGAAATCTCTCAAAGACTGTGAGAATGGCTTCTCAAAGAAAGTCTTCAAGAATCGCGAACAAGGGACCACAACACATGCATGAGGGTCCTACACATTTTGACCTCACCGAGGAAGAAGAATCCTCAAGACAGCAACAGAGCCCCCAACATTCTCAATCGCGTCAATCTCCTCAAGCTAAACCTCAGGATATTGATCAAAGAGCGGAGGAAGAAATCATTGAAGGCGCAAAACTTGTAAGATCTCAAAAGTCCGCTTTTATCTTTAAGCTTTACTCTGCTTTGAAGAAGGGAGGCACTCCCTTGAACTATATCGATGAATTTTTGAAAGAGAAAAGGTATCGAAATGAAACCCACTTTTTGCGAACAATGGAACGTTTGGGAGTTACTCCTGCGGGGTCGGCAGAGCAAGCATTTGCAAATATTCCAAGCGATCCACGTGTTGGAGGTCTTAGTCAGCCTGATGGGAATGATGATGCCAAAATGTACACTCATTTTAAGCCAAGACTGGGTGTTGGGGCGAATATTCGAAGCAAAAGAACAGATTTGTTTCGCTCGGATAAACACAAGCGACTTTACTCTAAGTTGCTAAAGAGAGGGGTAATCAACCCAAGAAGTGTGGACTTTGATTTCCTTGATTCTCTGAATGTGAAGCTGAGAGAGAAATTCACTCTTCTTCAACTTGAACAATTTTGCTCTGAATCAATGGTGGCTCATCCAGAACTCACTGCATACTTTTATTCTAATCTAAGTTTCTTTGATGCGAATAGATTTTCTTTTAGTGTTCAAGACTAGGACTATATCGTTGATATGGACACATTGACGGACGTGATTGGAGTAGAGCGAGGGGCATTTCAATCAATTAATGTGTCTATTGGTCGTGCGACGGTAGAGCTTGTTTGGGATGGAATGGCTGAAGGACGAATTTCATACTTGAGAATGAATGCCTCAAACATTTTGTTTCACAAGATCGTGATCAATTGCCTCAGACCCAAATCAACTTCGAAGACCGACGTCTCTAACTCAAAAGCAAAGCTGATGTATGCTATCAACGCTGGCAAGAAGTTCTCTCTGCCTCACATAATCATGTTTCATATGTATAGAACGATGGTGAAAGACAATGGCCAACTTCCGTACGCAGCGCTTGTTACAAAGCTATTCAGACGTTTCAATATTCAGCCTCCCAAGATTCTATGCGTTCGTACCTGTGAACAAATGGTGGTGGGACTGAAAATGGTTTCCAAAATGCGACTGAAGGAGCTGAACAAAGCGTTGGAGTGAGTTAAGGAGAAAACGCCCGTCAAGACTCACCAAGTTTCTTCGGCTGCGAACGGAAAGGGAAAGAGCCAATGACTGCTCCATCCAGGAAAAGAAGAGCACTCATCTTGGAGGATGAAGAAGATGAGGACGAAATCACCATTTCCGCTCTTGCATTGAGAAACATACAAGGTTATGTTCCAGAGACAGAGGAGAGAGAGGATGAGGAAAGAGAAGAAGAAGAGCAAAGGAGTGGAGAGAGAGAATCGATGAGAAAAGAAGCAGAGGAAGAAAGGATTGCAGAGGAAGAAGAAGGCAGAGGTGAACAAGAGGAAACAGAGAATGAAGAGTACTTCTCACTGCCTGAAGGCAATGAAACGGGGAGAGTTGCTGATAAAAGAGGTACCTCTTCAATCGCTTTTACTAGTGAAGATGTTAGCCGTTCACCTGCAGATCCAGAAGACATCTATGCCTCTCAATTTCCAAAGGAAGGTCATGAAATTTCATCGCCAAATCTAGGTGCTCATGCAGAGGCAAGCACTCAGACTGATAATTCAGCAGACTTTTGCAGAGTGCTTGATGTTCTTATGGAAATGCGAGGCCAAATTTATGCCCTGGGATGCGAAGTTCAGAACTTGTAAAATGCAGGTCAAGCCTCTTCAGTTTCCTTGCATGATTAAATTCATGCCCTTGCTCTTCAAGTTCAAGCTAATGCCAAGAGTAAAGAAGTGGCTCAACTGAAGGAGGACTTGAAAAAGATGGAATGGATTGTCCGGTCGATGGAAGATTTCCAGCTTGTTCGCGTTCCAAAGCACTCTTAATTTCATTATCTTTTCGTCTCTTCCTTTTTTTTTTAATGCTGATAAAAAGGGGGAGATGGTGCAGATTTGAGATTTAACTCTTGTTTGACTTGACTTTTGACTTGACTTTACTTTTGTTTGGATGTTTGGTTGTGACTGGATTTGGATTTGGATTGTTTTAATGTTTGCTGCATTATCTTAAGCACTGTTGATATTTCTTGGCAAAGATAGTTGTTTATTTACAAAACTAACTTATTTCCTGTGGATGCAGATTTAATACTATCTTTACTAAGCTAATTATCTTTTGTGAGATATCCATGTTTTCTTGAGTATTGTTTTGCAAGTCAAAAATATCCAAATCTGCAGGAAAGTTTTGTCACCATAAAAAAGAGGGAGATTGTTAGAGAAAACTTCCGTATTTATTTTGAAGCTGACAAAACGTTTCCATCAGTCTAGTCTAAAGACTTGCAGACTCTTTCGTCAAAGTCTGAAGACCGCCAAACCACCAGACTCAAGATTCAAAATCTACCCTCATTGACAGTTTCTAGACCGTCGAAGAAGACTTATCCAAAATTGAGTATTTCTTTAAGGATTTAATTCTATCGACTAAAGAAGATCTCTCGGCTGGATATAGTATCTTGGAATCTAATATTCGTTTTGATTCGGGTAATTTAGATCCATTGATTGGTGAAGCATACTTGGAAGGTTCTACTTATGGAAACCTAGATCCTGATTGTATGGGCGGGCAGGATTGATGGGCTATCGTCATATTCCTTAAATAACTCGAGATCTCCCTAATTGATTCTATCCAACGGGTATATTGGAAGAGCTCATTTGGAAAGTGCCAACGGGTATGAAGGCATGGAGGAGTATATAAGGAAGACGTTCTAGTTATTCAAGTGTGTGCGCGATAGATAAATTCCAAAGTCTGAAGCTCCTTGTTTTTTGTCAATTCAATTATTGAGCGTAAACTTATACTCAAAAGAGAGTTTATACATTTGTGAGACCTTGAGGAAGTGTAGCAGAGTATCTACACTATGGAATCAATGACGTGATATTGTAACGACTCTTTTGATTCATAGTCAAATCCGGCCGGTGGGCTGTCAGTGCGGGAGAATGGACGTAAGCTTGGATTAAGTCGAACTACCATAAATCTTGTGTTCTTATTCTCTTCCCCAAACTCTTTTACTTCACTCGTAACTTTATTTAATTAGAGTCTCATTTCTATTTTATAGTCTACTGTTAAACAGACTCAGGTTAAAAGTAAAGTTTTACTCTGTACTTCACGAAAGCTTGTTTTCGCACATATTCACCCTTTCTAAGTGCTCATACTAGCATTGACACAAACGGTCAAAGGTCTAGAGAAGAAACTAGTCTTTTTTCTCTCTCTCTCTCATTACCCAGCCTTGCCCATGGCCCTCGCCAAGTGGCTGGTGAGGAGGCTCACCGGCCACTGTGGAAGAAGAACAAGGCTAAGAGGAAGAAGAGGAAAAAGAAAAGTAAAAGGAAAAAATAATAAAAATATAATATAATTTAAAAATTACCACGTCAACAAACTAGTCGACATGGTTGGCCGACATCCACGTCAATACCGGTCGGCCAAATTTGGTCGATGGACTAAAATGATACTAATATTGAAATTCTTAAGACTAAATTGGTTCAATTGAAATATTTAAGATTAAATTAACATAAATGCCAAAATTTTAAAACTTTTTTTGTTACTTTTCCTCATTCAAGAAGTAAGGGTAAAAGCTCCTATACCCAAAATTTTTAAAATTATTGTTCCTTATATAAATGATCAAGCACTCCATAATGAAAATGTCAATATTGAATTTATAGTAGTTGAGCCATAAGAGTTAAAAAAGAAAGGAGGTCGGCTATTTCTAATGACTATATGGTTTATCTACAAAAGTTAAAAATAGACTTAGAAATCTGTAGTGGTTGAAGTTCATTTTCATAAGTAATAGAATGTGATAATTCTAATAAATGATTTAATGCCATGGAAGAAAAGTTAAAATCTATGAATCAAAAGCAAGTCTGGGATCCTATTGAATTGCTTAGAGGATGTAAAAATGTCAAGTGTAAATAGGTCTTTAAGCCAAGCGCGATCAAAAGGTGATATTGAAAAAGTATAAAGCTAGACTTACTACTAAAGGTTTTACTTAGAAAGAATGCATAAACTATAAAGAGACATTTACACTAGTCTCCAAGAAAGAATCACTTAGAATCATTATGGTTTTAGTGACTCATTATGTTCTAGACTTATTGCCTTTCTTAATGGAAATTTAGAGAAAGAGGTTTATATGGACTAACTTAAGGGCTTTTCAATTAAAGAAAAGGAATACATGGTGTGTAATTAAATAAGTCAATATATAGACTTAAACAAACTTCTCAACAATGGTATTTTAAGTTTAATGATACCATAACTTCTTTTGAATTTAGGGAAAACATTGTTAATCGGTATACACACACACACAGATGAAAGTCAATATAAACAAGTTTATTTTTTCTAGTTCTGTATATTGATAACATTTTGGTTGCTATTAATGATTTTGGTTTGTTACATGAAACTAAAAATTTTCTTTCCAAGAATTTTGAAATGAATAATATGAGAAAGGTAGCATATGTGATAGCTGCACTTTGCAACATGAATTTTTAACTAGAAAAACCTATTCACACTATCCATTTTCAATAAATGATTTGATCATGTGGAATGTTCATTTTTTTTTTTTTTTAGGGTATTGGTCACCAAGTGAATATATAAAAATAGTAGATGAAAATGCAATATAAAAAGAAAAGTTGGAGATTGTTTATGTTATTCTCCCAACAAGTAGCATAAACACAGATGTAAAGTAACACACTTTCATGACTTCATACATCCCAAGACAAATTCCTTATACTCGGATAAGAGGAGCTACAATCGTATCGTGTCATCTTCATCTCCATAATGCAAAAGCATCTCAACCACCTTGCTCATGGTGGACCTTGCATCTCTATCTTCCTCCACACACTAAAGAGCCACTGCAACCAAAACTTCAATCTTCCTATTGTCAAATTCCCTTGTCAACCTTGGATCCAGCATTTCCTTCATTCATGTTTTATGGAAACTTCTGTTCTCTTCCCCTCTCTCACCCAAGAAGTCAACCTCGCAAGCCCTCCAGATGGACTCTTGCCAGTCACCGGCTTCAAAAGAACAATCCCATAACAGTAGACGTCTACTTTGGAGATGATTGGCATACTGTAAACCTATGCAGGAGTCATGTAACCTCTTGTTCCTCTGATTCTTGAGAAGCTTGAATCCTTCAGGCCCTCTCTCTTGAGTATCTTCGAAAGAAATCCGCCACCTTCAGTTGGTACGTAGAATCAATGAGAATGTTCTGTGGCTTCACATCACAATGAAGAACCCATTCCAAGCACTCTTTATGAAGACAAACAAGTCCCCTAACTGACCCTACTACAATTTCGAACCTCTTGGACCAGTCGAGTTCAGTTGGAGAAGACAAATTTTCTGCGAAGGAACCAAGTTCAATGGATTCGTAGATCAAAAGCCGGTGCTTTCCTTTTGCGCAGTACCCCCACATGTCAATCAAGTTCATGTGGTTAAGATTTCATATGGTGCTCACCTCTGCCACCGCTGCAACCCTGCAATCTGACAACACGGTCTTGAGTACAATTCCTCCACTTCCTCTTCCAATTTCTTTACAGAAATTCCATGTTGCCTTCTCTAGCTCATCGCACGTGAACCGTCTGAACCCAGTCGGCCCTGCATGGTATCCATTAAGGTGAGCTCCATCTTTCTCTGGGTAGTTTCTATATAACAAGCAGCAAATTATGAGTGCAAGTGTGGCCTCCATTCCTGCTGTTGCTGCAACAAAAACGAGCAAAATCTTGATTGCCCCACTCCCATTTGTTTTTACGTAAGTCCTTAGTAGCACAATTTCTTTGCCTGGACATTGCCAAGTGGCGTCCTCTACTTTCGGTGTCTTGTAAGAGGAGAGACTGGATTTTGGGAGCGTGAAGTGCATGTCCCCAGTAACACTGGGTGAATGTCGGCCATTTAATAGTTTCAACTTGGGGAAACATACATTGTCGTTATACCAGATACCAGATACCCAAGCAATTGGACATACCCAAACGCAATTTCTTGCACTATTCGAGAGTGCAATTTTTATACAAGACTTTTTCATACCCATATAAATCGGCATGTGGGAACTTTACTAATTCAGTTTCAACTCTGCTGTCATAGAAGCTGTTGAATTCAGGCTTGCATCCTTGAGTCCAGACTGAAAGGCTTTCCCTTTCATCTGGGAGCACAAATGCAACTTCTTCCGTCCTTAGCGTGGTATGTACACATACTATTAGGTCCACAAATGCCATGAATTGTGCATGGTTCAGACTTGGCTTGCCATGAAACTCTCTGCTCCTCTCCCTCAGACTGACTATAAACTCGAACATTACCATCATGATCGACTATCAATCTTCTCTGACCTTTTGGACCATAATTGGATGTTAAGAATCTGAAATCATCAGAAGAAGTAAAATTCCCGTAGGGTCCAAGCATTTCTACTCTACTGTCATTATAAGTTGTTCTTCCAACTTGCCAACTAGTAGGGCAGGGATCTGGCCAATAGACACTGGTAATCTTCGGGCCATCAAAGAGAAGTTGAAGAAGGTTATCGTTGTCAAAATAAAGCTTGTAATAGCCAGAAGAAAAGTTGTTCTTGCTTCGAGAGGACATGAGCGGGGTGTCCCTAGGGACCTTTTGTGGTGGGAGAAGCGTGTTAGTCAGCGAGTCAAAGCTTTGCCATGAAATAAAGTACTACTTGTCACGAAGGAGAAGATTGCCTGTGTGAAGGAGTTGCAGCAACTTCGTTGATGACCCGAGGATGAGTTGGTCTTTGCGGCCAAAACTACGATGGAAAGCTCTGAGGATCTTCTGTTGATTTGCCATCCAAACTACGACGCAGTTGTGGATAGTACAAGAGGTTTGCTAAACCATATGGCAAAGCAATAAGTGTTTTCTCCAACCCGATAAAAGCCTGCGGAAAAATCACCGTCTTCTGACGTGAGAATATCATCCGGTTTATAACTGAAAGGGAGGAGCCTTCACGCAAAGTGAGACGAACTGAAGATGTAAGTGAAAAAGATGAGACCAGTGAGAAACATAGCAAGAGAAGAGGATTTCTCATGGCATGCATGGGATTTCAGGTGATCTTTTTGTTAGACGCAAATTGTGCAACCCCAAGATCACCATAACCAGAACAAGAACATACATAATTGAGTAGAAAGATTAACGCACTTGTTTTAGGATCCATCGTTCTTTAAGCGGAAGCAGAAAAGGGATTATCCACGCATCAAGGGGATTACCCACGCATCAAGTCCTTCTCCTCTATTGCCCTCTGTATCACTGGCTCAATGAGGCGGCCCCCTCACGTTTAGCATTAAGTAAACGCTTCTTAGGTAATGATACATGTGAGAATTAGGGTTAGAGGAGAGACTTGAGCACTATTTATAGAGTTTCCAGCCAAGCCCTCTCATTACAAGCCAGGCTCAACTCAGCCTACACTAACAAGCCCCATATTAAACTAATTAAGAAACCTTCTATCTCACCTTAAAGCAATCATGTTTTACGGTAACTGTAAAAACAGTAAATTACAAAATCAATTAATGTAGTCCACATTAGGAAAACTCTTACATTCTCCCACTTGGACTATATTAATTGAAATCGTACTGTATGTGCACACTTTGGTCTAAAGATAATTCTTAATAGTCAATCTTATCCTATAAAGTCTTAAATACCGAATCATGGCAATAACTGCATGTATACACACAAAGCCTTCCATGATCACGAGTGCTCTCAACTTTATTGATATTGATTCAATATGGTAATATAACAAATGGATAACATCTCTCATAGAGAGATCCCATTTGTCAGTCATTATTCTCTTACCTTAGGCGATACAAAAAAAAAACTTGTGCCACTAGAGAATGTCTTTATGGTTCCAATGAACCCACATATGCATTGTCCTTACAGTTAACCTTTCTTTATGTATATAACAAGGCATATGCACAAGGCTAATAATCATATGCCCCTAGCCTTCACTCAAGGTTTATACAGTACATTGAGACTTTATCAATATATATTCAACATAATAACAACGCATTCAACATAATAACCGGATGCCCCTAGCCTTCACTCAAGGTTTATACAGTACCTTGAGACTTTATCAATATATATTCAACATAATAACAACACATTCAAAAATATTTTATTGAATGCAAAAGTTGATACATATCAAACTGTTACAAAATGTAACGAATACAGATGAAACCTTTATCAGAGTAAAGCCAAAATAGCTCCCATTAAACAACAGCATCTCATGATACTCCTAAGCCTATACTAATGACATGTCACTCAAATACACATGGGCGTAGGCCTTTAGTTAGTAGATCTATAATCACATCATTTGTGAAAATATGTTATATTATTACGTCACCTTTCTGTACCGTTTCTTTATGGTAAAAAATCTTTGACCGTTATATATTTAGACTCCTTGAGACCTCTGTAGTAAATAAATAATACTACAAATTTATTGTCTCAATACAACCATATGAGTCTATCCATAAAGTTAAAAACAGTCAACTCCTTCGTGAGGTTTTGGAGCCTAATAGCCCAAGTAACAGCCTAAAAAAATGTTACTAACACTGCTTACATAGTAGAAGATGACATAGAACTTTATTTACCGCATTTCCTGCTAACATAAATATGTATTCTGTTATTGATTTAATGCCATCCTAACAGCCAGTAAAGTTTACATCTGAATACCTTACTAGCTACAAGAATTGAACATGTTTGTAAATTTGCATATAATCTCTTGTCTTATTTAAGTACCTTAAAATCTTCTTGGTAGTCCTGAATTTAACCGATATCTGCCTAGAAGTCCCGTTGCAAAGACGATATTTAGTCTAGTGCAAATTTGAGCATGCATTATACTTTCAAGTGCACTGACACAAGGTACACCATTTAATTAGATTTTCTCAATATCTAAATTAGGACAATGTAATAGATTTGGTCCATCACCCTTAACAATATGAGCAATTCCTAGCTTGCAATGATGCATATTGAATATTTCTAAAATACAATCAGCAAATGTTCTCTGAGATAAATCCAATAAAATCCAATATTTATATGGCGAGAACAATCCTTACGGATCTCAGTGCAAAGAACAAGAAATGCCTCGAGGTCACTACTTGTAGTAAAATATCACGTACATAGAGTATGAGAAAAATAAATTTCCTCCCATTGACCTTGTAGTATATATTAAATTACTTTGTTTCCAATTGAACAAAATAATAACACTATGAAACTTTAATAATATTGTTTGGAAATTTGCTTTAAATCATTAATAAGATTTTTCAGTTTACACGCAAGTTTATTTGAATTTGTTGCAAAATTCTCCAATTGCACTATATAGATTTTATATCTATTTAACGTAACTCCAAATAAAAAAAGAACTATTAATGCCTCGTTCACTCTGAAAGAATCTTTAAAGAAATAATTATTTCTTCACTATAAACTATTTACCCCTCTTTCAGAGTAAAAACTTTAGCAACAAGTTTAGTTTTAAACTCCACAATCTTACTTTGAAATCATTTTAGTTTTGTATGCCAATTTGCAACTAATGAACTTGTGATCTTTAGAAAAGTTAGTAAATTTTCAAACACTATGATGTTTCATAAATTGCATATCGCCTTTTATGACATCTAATCACATACTTGATTGAGGATAAGAAACAACATTTATTTATGTTGCTAAATCAATCACGTAGTGGATATTGCAGTCATACTCTCACAAATAGACTATATAGTCTAATGGAATAACTGATCGTCTTTCCCTAACAAATTTTCCGAGTAAAGTTACAATCACTTCATTCTATACTTGAGAGGTTTGAAAAAATTTCATCATAATTATATCAAAAATAGTACCTTAAACCTCAATAAGTTTAGTCTATGGTATAGGAGATTCCACAATTGTCTGTATAGGCAAAGACAAAGACACAGTGATCTTCCATCGCACTAATATCCTTAATAGTCTTAGAGCAGCTATCATCTACAATTACGTCGAATTATGGAAACTTTATAGTATGTGATTCCATAATTCTTATACCTTCTTTAGGATCATAAAATTAATACCCCTTTGAACAATTTGAGTAAAATACAAAATAATTCCAAGTGGATCTAAATTCCAACACACTTAACATTGAATTAGATAACCTCACTTCTGCATGATACCTCTAAATTTATATGATTCAAATAATTTATGTCCAGTCTATTACTCAAAAGAAATTTATGAAATAACTTTGATAAGAAATACATTTTGAATGTGAAAATGTTGCTTTCAAAATATCAGCCCACAGAAGACCGGATAAATTAGTCTTACTAATCATACTTATCACCATGTTTAATATGGTGTATTTATGCCTTTTGGCCAAATCTTTTGTCAGAATTTTGAGACATAGTAATTAAGTTACCACCCCAGAATCTACCAAGTATTTGACAAATGACCCTTTAAGCTATTTCGCATTGTTATACTTGCCAAAATACTCACGGCCACTATTAAGCCTGACAACCTTTTAAGAATAATTGCAATTGTTTTATTCTTTATCTCGGTAATTTTACTTCCACAATAATCTATAGAAGTCTTTAGATAACTGTTAAGAGTAAACAGAATATCAACATTGTCAATTTTTCTACTCTTCCTCTAGACATGTGTGAGATTATTCCTTAAATAGAAATTTTTTGGAAACAACATCTTCAACCATATACGAGATGTATATGCCATTAGAACTTAAACACAATCTTTGCAGATGTGTTCTAATTTCGGTATTAGATAAAACATAACTTCAAGCCCTTAAAGCTTTCATCATCTTTTAGCAGTGCAGTCGGTAGACAAGTCACTTTTCAAGTGTTCCTAAATGGAACACTTCATGGACAATAAGTAAATTCTATTACTCTTTCCTCAAGCAGCAAATCATATGTCCACTACTTAAAATTTGAAGCAGTAAAAACCTCAATAATATTGGAGTTATTAATTACAGAAAATGTGACTGAAAAATAAGTAATATATATATATATATATATATATATATATATATATATATATATAATTAGCATCATATGAGCACCGTGTAACTTGACATACAAGTACACATCAGAGAGTTACACGCATAATCATATAATCACCTTGGGGCAGAATACATGACATGTAGTTGTACACTCCCCACATGATAGCGGTTATGATAATATATTCCAATTTTCGTGAATTCATCACCTTTGAACATATGAACCACTAGGATCAATCACTTCTCCACCACACCATCATGTATCTCTCCATGAACTAATACGCAATCATCTCCTTTGGGAGTATGACAACGTATTAGATCAGGAGACATCTCAATCAGCATACGAGACCGAAATTTTTTAAACCCAATCAAGCGTGCCACTTTGGCGGTCACTACTCAATTGAATCCTTGAAACTCTCTCATACCAGGGATATAAACTTTACTTCTCACATACACCATTATAATGTTTATGTGATAACATACCTATAACTCAACACTTGTATTTCCAAAATCACAGAAATTACAATATCAATTAATGTAGTACACATTAGGAAAACTCTTACACTTTTATGTTACTATAACGCCCATAAGGCATGTTACCAAATTCCACTTTGCTATATAGGAGTTGGTGAGGTTGGAACTGATCGGCACTCGTTAAAAAACCGGAAAAGACGAAAATCTATTGGGGGTCCGTTTGGCGTTTAGCAGAAAAAAGAAAGCAAACTTTGACCAATGACCGGTACCTTTCTCTTTCCTAAGCTATGACAATTACTGGACCGAGGGAAGAAATTACGTGGCCCCGCATTGGAAATGCTATAACCATGTCATCCATTTAAGATATGTACTAATTTTTTTCATTAAAGAGCCTGATCCTAAAACTTAAATTATTAATCAGAGAGAGATCATATATAAATAAGGTTCGGTCAAATTTAGTAATTACGCGATATAATAATAGTTTAACAGCCCCTTTTGCAGTACAAACTGAATTGAAATCGTATTGAAGGATTGGGAGCCACACATAAGCAAAATAAATGCAATGCGCAAAGAATGCACGAATTTAGATTTGACATAATGTTAGGAAGTCCAACAAAGAAAAACATATCGGTTATATGATGGTGGGAAAATCACATGTATGCTTGCAGTTAATCCTAATAGTCAGTAACATGGAATAATATTTTGACAACCTTGGCCATTAAAATTTAAAACCTGAATCAACAATTTGCTCGACATCGACAAACCCAAAAGTTTCCCATGAATTAGGACCTTATTATATTCAAATGATTCTATTTAAGTTTCGCCACTTTTGACTGGTGAGTCCACTTTAGGACAAAAGGGGAGGTCTTGGAAACTGGTTACAATGGAATGGCTAGCCAGCCCCAACGGCCAAAGGGATAGGAAGGCGCATCTTTTGGAGTATTAATGGCTTAATTATCTACAATTTACTATTGAATCAAGCCAAAAGTGCGTCGATATTAGGACAACAAGTGATAATGATGTTGAAGAGACTGACATCTTTATCGTGACGAGAAACCCTACAAAAGTAGTGACATCAGTCTACGTTGTAATAATTTATCCGTGGGAAAAAAAAAAAGAATTTTTTGATTAAGAAAATCAGTGTAAAAATATTTACTAGAATCATATCGAGAGAAATAGGACAATAAAGGAATTTCATGAAATAAATATATAACAAATTCACGATCCATCTATTGATAATGCCCATGTAGCCTCCCTTATATTCACCTGTGTATCTTATGATGCTCAATAATTACTTATTTATGACCCAACCTCAGGGTTCAACGGAAAATAAAAGAAGAATAGACTGGTCGTATTTTTGGATTTGATGGATCCATATTAAGCAAAGACTCGGCTAAAAACTTCGACTCAGCATCTTCTTGTTGTCCATTCAGCAATGCCACAAAATAATAAATAATATAACGAAAAAATTTTAAAAACAGATTTCCGAACAATCAAATCTAATGGATTTTAGAGAGAGAGAGAGAGAGAGAGAGATTCCCACGACAAGATCTAGTCTGTAAACTTTTCTCTTTAGGAAATTGATTTCCTCTTTACGTGCAGAAGTCATTTTCCCGATTTGGTTTGCGCTTATTACTCAACAAAAAAACCTTTTTCTAGTGACCGCTTATTTTTCTGTCATTCAAGCATTGAACAGTTAGAAAACATTTTTTTCAAAATATATTTCATTTACCGACCAAAAAAAAAAGAATATATTTCATTTGAACAAAATGACCCTAATTTCTAATGAATTACCACGACTATACATGAGATCAATTTCACTCAACATGAAAAAAAAAAAAAAAAAAGTAAGGGCATATAGAAATTATCCCAAGGGCTGTGTTTTTTTTTTTTTTACCTTTTACAAAAGAATCTTCCAATGGGCAATGAAATTTATCTCTAGCAAAGAATTCTATCAGTCCATGACTAGGTTTTCCTTCGGAGGCTTATGCCATTTGATTTGGAAAAAGAGGAACAACATCCTCTTTAGGGAGGAGATGTTGGCGGTCCCGGCCCTGAAGAATCATCTTATCAAAATCGTTAAGGATAAAGCCTTGACGTATAACAATGTCGTTGACACTTATAGAAATCGGATATTTCAGCGTTGCTGGGGTTGGACCCTCCATTTTCTCTCCTGCACCTACACCTGCTTCGTAAGGTCAGTTTCTATAGGTGCTGTGACGAGCCAGACCTGCTGTTATTTGGTGTGGGTGGTAGCTAGTAGGCTAGCTTTTTGGCTGCCACGTTGGACATTGGCTGTTATTCGTGCTCGCTGTTGGTTGCGGCTTCTTTCTTTTGTGCTCTCCTTGTTGGACGCACAATTGCGCAACCCCAAGATCTCCATAACTAGAACAAGAACATTCATCATTGAGAAGAAAGATTAACGCACCTGTTTTGGAATCCATTGTTCTTGAAGTGGAAGCGGAAACACAATGTTCCACGCGCAAGTCCTTCTTCTCTATTGCCCTCCGTATCACTGGCTCAATGAGGCGGCCCCCCTCACGTGCAGCGTTAGGTAAACGCCCCTTAGGTGAGGATACATGTGAGAATTAGGGTTAGAGGAGAGACTTGAGCATTATTTATAGAGTTTCCAGCCAGTCCCCCTCATTACGGGCTAGGCTCAACTCGGCCCACACTAGCCAGCCCATATTAGACTAATTAAGAAACATTCTATCTCACCTTAGACCAACCATGTTTTACGGTAGCCGTAAAAACAGTAAATTACAATATCAATTAATTTAGTCCACATTAGGAAAAACTCTTACATTCTCCCACTTGGACTATATTAATTGAAATCGTACCGTATGTGCGCACATTTGGTCCGTAGAGATAATTCTTAATAGTCAATCCTATCCCATAAAGTCTTAAACACCGAATCATGGTGGTAACTGCATGTATACACACAGAGCCTTCCATGGTCACGAATGTTCTCAACTTTATTGATATGGATTCAATATGGTAGTGTGGCAAATGGATAACATCTCTCATAGAGAGATTCCATTTGTCACCACCATTCTCTTAACTTTAGGCGTCACAAAAACTTGTGCCACTAGAGAATGCTTTATGGTTCCAATGAACCCACATATGTCTTGTCCTTATGGTTAACCTTTCTTTATATATCACAAGACATATGCACAAAGCTAATAACCGGATGCCCGGATGCCCGGATGCCCCTAGCCTTCACTCAAGGTTTATACAATCCATTGAGACTTTATCAATATGTATTCAACATAATAATAACACATTCAAAAATATTTTATTGAATGCAAAAGTTGATACATATCAAACCGTTACCAAGTGTAACGAACACGATGAAACCTTTATCGAGTAAAGCCAAAATAGCTCCCACTAAACAATAGCATCTCATGATGCTCCTAGGCCCATGCTAACGATATGTCACTCAAATACACATGGGCGTAGGCCTTTAGTTAGTGGATCTGCAACCACATCATCTGTGAAAATATATTATATTATAAGTCACATTTCTGTACCGTTTCTTTATGGTCAAAAATATTTGACTACCATATATTTAGACCCTTGAGACCTCTCGTAGTAAATAAATAATACTACAAATTTGTTATCTCAATACAACCGTACGGGTCTATCCATAAAGTTAAAACGATTAACTTCTTCATGAGGTTTTGGAGCCTAAAAACCCAAGTAGCAGCCTAAAAGAATGTTACTAACACTGCTTACATAGTAGAAGATGACATAGAACTTTATTTACTGCACTTACTGCTAACATAAATATGTATTCTGCTATTAATTGCATGTCATCAGAACAGCCAACAAAGTTTACATCTAAATACCCTACTCACTGGAAGAATTGAACATGTCTATAAATTAGCATATAATCTCTTGTCTTCTTTAAATACCTTAAAATCTTCTTGGCAGCAACCCAGTGATCACGTCCTGGATTTGACTGATATCTGCCTAAAGTCTTGTCACAAAGACAACATTTAGTCTAGTGCAAATTCAAGCATATATTATACTTTTAAGTGCACTGACACAAGGTACACCATTTAATTAGATTTTCTCAATATCTAAATAAGGACAATGTGATAGATTCAATCCATCACCCTTAACAACAGGAGCAATTCATGGCTTGCAATGATATATATTGAATATTTCCAATATACAATCAGCAAATGTCCTCCGAGAAAATCTAATATACTATGGCAAAAACAATCCTTACAGATCTCAGTACAAAGGATATAAGATGTCTCAAGGTCACAACTTGTAAGCAAAACATAATGTACATAAAGTATGAGAAAAATAAATTTCCTCCCACTGACCTTGCAAAGATATTGAATTACTTTGTTCCTAATTGAACAAAATAATAACACTATGAAACTTTAATAATATTGTCTGGAAACTTGCTTAAGACCATGAATTAGAACTTTTCAGTCTACATACAAGTTTACTTGAATCTGCTGCAAAATCATCCAATTGCACTATATAGATTTTATATCTATTTGGCGTAACTCCATATCAAAATAAATTATTAATGCCACATTCACTCTGAAAGAATCTTTTAAAGAAATAATTATTTCTTCACTATAAACAATCCACCCCTCTTTCAGAGTGAAAACTTTAATTACCAATTTGGCTTTAAGCTTCACAATTTTCCTTTGAAATCTTTTTAGTTTTGTACGTCAATTTGTAACTAATGAACTTATGATCTTTAGACAAGTCAGTAAGTTTCCAAACATGTTTCATAAATTGTTTATGGCATCTAATCACATACTTAATTGGGGATAAAAAACAACATTTATAAATATGTCATTACATCAACCATATAGTGGATATTGTAATCATACTCTCACAAATAGACTATATAGTATGATGATATAACTGATCGTCTTTCCTTAACAAATCTCCTTAATAAAGCTGTAACCACTTCATTCTACACTTGAGAGGTTTAAGAAATTTCATTATAAACTATATCAATAATAGTATCTTGAACCTCATCAAGTTTAGTCTATGGCACAGGAGATTCCATAATTGTCTGTATCACAATTATCTATTTAGGCAAAGACAAAGACACAGTGATTTTCCATCATACTATTATCCTTAATAGTCTGAGAGCAGCTATCCTCGTCAAACTGTAGAAACTTTACAGTATGTGATTCCAGAATTCTTGTATCTTCTCTAGGGTCTTAAAATCAATACCCTTTTGAACAATCTAGGTAAGATACAAAATAATTCCGAGTGAGTCTAAATTTTAACGCCTCTATTATTGGATTAGATAATCTCACTTCTGCATAACACCTCTAAATTTAATATGATTCAAATAATCTATGTCCAGTGTATAACTCAAAAGAAGAGACACCTTTTGTATGTGAAAAAATTGCTTTCATAATATCAGCCCACAGAAAACCGGATAAATTGGTCTTACTGATCATACTCATCACCATGTTCATTATGGTGTATTTATGCCTTTCGGCCAAATCTTTTATCAGAAATTTCAGGTATAGTAATTAAATTACCACCCCAGAATCTACTAAGTATTTGACAAATGACCATTTTAGCTATTTCGCATTGTCATACTTGCCAAAATACTCACGGCCACTTTTAAGCCCGACATCCTTCAAGACTAATTTTTAACCAGTTTATTCTTTATCATGGCAATTTTCCTTAAATAGAAAACTTTCGGAAACAACCTTTTAATCATATACGAGATGTATATGTCATTAGGACTTAAACACAATCTTTGCAGATATGTCCTAATTTCAATATCAGACAAGACATAATTTCAAGCAACTAAGGCTTCCATCATCTTATAGCAGTGCAGTCCGCAGGCAAACCTCTTTTCGGGGTTCTAGAATGGAACGCTTCATGGACAAGATAAGCAAATTCAATTGCTTATTTCTCAAGCAACAAATCATATGTCCATAACTTAAAATTTGAAGCAAGAAAAACCTCAATAATAGCGGAGTTATTAATCACAGAAAAGGTGACTGAAACTAAGCAATATATATAATTAGCATCATGTGAGTACTGTGTAAATTGATGTACAAGTACACATCCAGAGAGTTACATGCATAATCATATAATCACCTTTGGGCATAATACATGACATGCAGTTGTATACTCCCACATGATAAGGGTTATGAGAATATATTCCAATCTTCGTGAATTCATCACCTTTGGGCATATGAACCATTAAGATCGGTCACTCCTCCACCACACTATCATGTATCCCTCCATGAACTAATACACAATCACCTCCTTTGGGAGTATGACCACGCATTAGATCGGAGACATCCCAATCATCATACGAGACCGAAATTTCTCAAACCCAATCAAGCGTGCCACTTTGGCGGTCACTACTCAATTGAATCATTGAAATTCTCTCATACCAGGGATATAAACTTTACTCCTCACATACACCATATACATGTGATTTTAACTTTAGTGATAGGGGCATCATATCACCAAAATCACATATCATGCTAATTACATTGCTTTATTCATTAATAAAAATTAATCATACATATATATATATATATATATATATATATATATATATATATATATATATCGAACCTGTTTTGACAGATTCTAATGAGATCATTGATTACAGGAACACAAGAAACTTCTCATAACAGAGAATAAAACATCTTTTATGCACTCCGATTACATATTACCAGAACAACATAAAAAGAATGTTGATCTAAAATATCTCTCACAAATTAACATCAATAGTAATACAGGGTACACCAAATCAACAAGTACTATTGCTCATGAGTTTCATACGGCAAAACATGACTCCAAGGCCAACATCTGATTTATTAGCCAATTTTAAGCAACAAATTATCATTGTAATCAACCAAAGGGCCTATTAATTGAGTCAAATCGAGAACCGTATATCTAAAATTTAACAAAAAGTAGATACTATTGCTCTGCGTAAATATTGCCATACTCCTTTACCATAAAAATATTCAACTTGATAGACATTAACAAGTGACCAGATGAGTTCATGTACAATATGCAGTAATTTAATTTACATGCATTACCAACATATAGCAGATATGTTAATCAGTACAATCAGTTTGGTCACGAGTTCTTAGACGTTTATCATTCAAAGATTACCAGCGTGTAAAAGAGTATGCATGAGCAATAAAAATTTCATGATATATTCAATTACTATCTCATAATGATTTAATCTCATTAAGCCAGTTTCAGTTCACAATAAAGTTTGATTTTTATTGATGAATCACACATTTATAATGATTATGTGATAATATACCTATAACCCAACACTTATATTTCCAAAATCACAGAAAATATAAGAAAAATACGCAAAAATACACGTATTTAGGGTTCCGTATGTATTTTCACATCCATAAAATCATCAAACATATAAAATAAATATACCACGACATAAGAAAGCACCGTACTAGTCCAACGCCGCCAGCCACGCGCCAAACGGAGCCTACACGCGCCCGCACGCGCCTCCTGAGTGTGCGGCGCGTGGAGCACACGCGCGGCGCGTGTTCGACGCGCAGGAGGCGCGTGGCCGCGCGTGGGGGCGCGTGCGGTCTCCTCCGGTGACGCGCCGCCCACGGTTTTCTTCGTCTCGTCGAACCCAGTCCGAATATATAATTTAATTTAATTTTTATTGAACGAAAAGTCTCGAAAATCGCAAATTAGGGCAAGATCCGCACTAATTAGGGCTAATTCGTACAAATTAGGGCAAACCCAATTGCATTCAAGTTCTAGGGTTATGGTTGCTCTGATACCACATGTTGGACGCACAATTGCGCAACCCCAAGATCTCCATAACTAGAACAAGAACATTCATCATTGAGAAGAAAGATTAACGCACCTGTTTTGGAATCCATTGTTCTTGAAGCGGAAGCGGAAACACAATGTTCCACGCGCAAGTCCTTCTCCTCTATTGCCCTCCGTATCACCGGCTCAATGAGGCGGCCCTCACGTGCGGCGTTAGGTAAACGCCCTTAGGTGAGGATACATGTGAGAATTAGGGTTAGAGGAGAGACTTTAAAGACTATTTATAGAGTTTCCACCACCCCCCTCATTACGGGCCAGCTCAACTCGGCCCACACACTAGCCAGCCCATATTAGACTAATTAAGAAACCTTCTATCTCACCTTAGACCAACCCTGTTTTACGGTAGCCGTAAAAACAGTAAATTACAATATCAATTAATTTAGTCCACATTAGGAAAAACTCTTACACTCCTTGCTTAGGAGCCTTTCCTTGTTTTGCCGTTCCTTGGCTAGCTGGTGCCTCTGTGGTCAATTTTTTTGGTTGCCACTGCTGTGGCCTTTTGTGGTTCCCTTCTTTTTGGGGGTGGCTATTGTTTGGCCTTCTTTTGGTTGTCGCTTGTTTGGCTGTTTCTGCATTGTTGGGTGTGTTTTCCTTATTCGGCACCCTTCCTCTCGAGTTGACTTATTGTCTTCTTGAGGGCAAGTTTTGGTGCTAGATCCTTGCTGTATAGCTGTAAAGTTTTTGGTTAAAGTTCAATATACCACTTACCTTCACCAAAAAAGAAAGAATCTTCCGGTCATTGGTTCTACAGTAGGTTTATTACTGCAGTTACAAGAAGATGAAATTGGTGAAACTTCATATACAGTGATCGAACAACATGTTTCGACAACACGTTTCGAGGTTAGCATGTCATTGTGGACTGATATAAGAGCCATGCAAGCTATAATGAACTGACTCTTAAAGCAGATTTACTAAGAATGTGGTAGATTATAAATGAGCTTCTGAAATGAGTCGGATAAACTCAGCACCTAATAACAAGTTTTGATGTTATCACTCATTAACATTTCTTGAAGAGTTATCAAGGGCGAAGAATTCTCCTCATAGACCTTCTTAAGATGTTTCTCGATGTGATGTGGTTGATCAATACCCAGATTTAGTGAGATGGCCTATTATGGGAAAGCTCGCACTAGCAAGTCCGAGATCGGTTAAATTATATTTTTGGGCGGAATAAACTAGTTATTTAAAAGAAGGTCTAGCATCAGTTGCAAAAACTAAAATGAGTAAGTTGGATGTGTGGTCAGTATTTTCGACCGGATTTCAAACTTGTCTCCAATTCCGAAACCCACTTGTCCTCCGCCTCTACCGTCTTTTATCAGCGCCTTTCCATCTCCGTAGACACTCTCTTTTCCTCCCCAAAACCAGTGTCGGAATCGCTTGCTGGTGCTCTCGTTTCGGCTAAACCGAGTGTGCACTACAATTGTTCGACAAAATTCACATGTGAGAACTCCTGAGCCAGGTGTTGGCCTGGGCTGGGTGCTACCGCCCCTAAGGATGGCCTGAGTTGCCATCTCAGTGTTCTCCTCCGCCCATCCTCCTGTCGCCGCCACTTGCTCCTCCGCCCATCCTTGTCTTCCACCCTCCTTCTCCGTCCCTTCGCTTAAGCCGACCCTTACCAAATTTCTGTTTCTGATCCTCCACCTCCCAAGACCTCCACCACTACCATCCCTACTTCCAGCTCTTCTCCATCTCCATAGCCACTCTCCATTTCCTCTCCAAAACCAGAATCGGAATCCCCCACCCCTCCTTCGGCTGTGTACTTTATCAGCTAAATCAAGAGCGCACAGCGAGTGTTTGACATAATTCCTATGAGAAGGGATTCTAGGAGCTCGCCTGCCACTCACCTAGTCAGCCTTCCATCCTCTCGCCAGCTTGAATCTGAGAAAAGTGCCTTAATCCCTCTAAACAGCATGACAACAGCCAGCTTCTTAGAAGCAAGAAGTCTGACAAGAGAACCTGAGCTGGCGGGACTTTCCAATTGATTAGCATTGATGATTCATGCCAAACGAACAATTTAACACCACCAATTCCCAAAATAGATTCCTAGAGGCTAGCTATATGGCTCAAAATTGCCCCACCGACGTGAAAAGGCCTCAAAAGCTGTATAACCCAATCGTGGCATTCACATATAACAAGCTCAAGCTTGAGGTGGAGCTTGAGAAACACAGCTCTAACTCAACGTGACTTGAGCCCAACGTTGAGCCATTGCTTTTCGAGTTGAATTTGAGTTAAATTCAAGCAGCAAATCACGTCGCTCAAGACTCTAAGCTAGCTCTTTGTTGCCTTGCCTCCACTCAAAAGATGTCCAAGATGGATTGCCAGTCTATTCAAGCCACACCAAACAGAAGGACAAATACAATACGGGCAATTTCTCTTCCACAGCCCAAACTCCTACCTCCAAAATTGCGGGATACATAAAGCAAGAACACCTTTATCCCGAATTGGATTTTCAACGAAACCAAACCCAAAGGAAAAAACCGCAAACCCAAAACCTTTAACAAATTCCAGACACCCAGAATAACAGCCTTAACAGAACCAAATTCCTAACAAAAAAGTTGCTGAGACCCAAAACCGTCCAGGCACGTAACTCAGCAGATGAGATCACGCCCTTGGAGGCTCACTCAACGAGAAACTACGATTTCGATAGAAATTCCAAACCCTCGTTCCAAAATTCCGGAGGAAAAACCTCAAGAGCTTCAGGGACTGGAAACGGAGTGAAGAAAAGAAGAAAGTGTGTAATTTTCTTGACACGGGGATCAAAGGGAGACAAATTAGATACCTATCTATATCTGCAGAGCATGAATGGGACCGGTTGTTGTTTGTAAAGAAGATACGACTAGGATTTCAGAGAGAAAGACTAGGGTTTTGCTGATTACACGGAGAGTGAATCTGCTGAATATTCGACCAAAAAAAGAAAAAAAATCTGCTGAATCGGTCGATCGTGCTCTTTCCTCTCTCCTGGTGCTGCGTGATGAGCAAGTTATTTGTGGTTTTTTTTTTTTTTTTTTTTGGTGGGGGTCCTTTTGGACATTTTATACCCGACCCGGCTTTAAAATTGATTGGACAATGTTTGGTACTTTTTGGATTCTTGTTTTCTACCTTTCCTTTTCAATTATATTAATTATTCATTTTCTAACGATGAGGAATTTTCACTTCGTGACTCATCGATGGCCAAGTTTTTTTTTTTTTTTTTTGGTCGGAAAAACACCAATATATATTAATACAAGTAACCCATACAACCAGCGGCTATAGCATCCGCACAAAGTAAATTCATGAAAGGAAAGGGAGGAAGAAGAGCCCAACTACGGCTCAAAGGAGTCCTATTATGGGCCTTGCAGGCCCAATCGGCTGCCGCATTTGCCTCCCTTCGACAGAACCCTAGCGAGAGATTAGAAAATAGGGTTAATAGGAAGACTGCTTCAGAGAAGAGAGCGCGATCCGTCCATGGCGGCTGTGTCCGACGATTCAACGTTTCTACAAGAGTGAGATTATCAGATTCCACCATGATCTTTGCTTTTTGGAGCCCCTGATCCAGAAGATGCCGAAACGCCAAGGAAAGAGCTTGGATCTCAACCTGCATAGTGGAGGACGCAACTACACCTTTGGAGAAACCATCAGTAAGTTTGCCCTGGTGATCCCTACAAATACAAGCTATTTTGCCTTCATTGCTACCTGGTTGATAAGATCCATCAATGTTAACCTTCAGATCCCCTGGATCTGGGGGACGCTAGAGATGTTCGCTATTTTTGACCGAGATAGGCTTGTGTGTGCAGGAGAGCGTAGACAACCGATCCACCTAAGTATGAGTTAGTGCTGCCGCTGCAACCTGGATCGGATCAGGAGAAGTTCCTTTGAAAAGGAAACCATTCCGAGCTCGCCAGATCTGCCACAGCACATTAGAGAGAAACGCCGGTCGAGGTAAGCGGTTACTATTCCCTACAGTGGACACAATCCATGAGTCCAGACGCTGGATATTGCTAGGAGTGATGGGGATACCGATCTGGGGGTGAGACCACACCCTGTGAGTCCACGAACAGAGTAAGAAAAGATGTTCTAAAGTTTCTAGGACATGTTTTTTACACAGTGAGCAACAAGGGCTGTCAATAATGTGCCGTCAATGCAGGTTGTCTCTCATTGCTAAGGAGTTGCTGCAAATGGACCAGAGAAAGATGCGGATCTTGGGAGTTGCAAGCATCTTCCATAGGTTGCGCCAAAACCAGGTAGGAGTTTGATAAGATGTAGAAGCACCGCTAGTTGGAATACCTGTTGTGGTCGTTGTGATTGAATGATATGCTGATTTTACCGTAAATGTGCCTTGATTAGTAGCTGTCCATATGAGTGCATCTTTGGTGAAGGTAGGTCTAATCTGAATGTCTGTGATTTGTTGTATGATCGGCAAGTCAAAAAACTTGTGCAGTAAATCTGTCTTCCATGAGCTGGTAGACTGATCAATAAGATCAGCTACGAGTAGGGGTTCTTCTTGGGCCTTTGGTCCACCTAGAATGCCCATAGGTAGCCATCTGTCTTCTCTAATGTTAATGCATTTTCCATCCCCAACTGACCAACGTACGTGTTATAATGGCTTCCCTCCCGCTCAAGAGACTCTGCCAGCCCCAAGATGGGCGAGAGCCCTTGACAGCTTTAAAAAAAGTTGAGGAATGAAAATATAAACCTCTACAAAACTTTCCCCATAAAGATAAAGGCTGTTAAAGAAGGCGCCATGCTTGCTTACCAAGCATGGCTTTATTGAAACTAATCAAATCTCTAAAGCCTAAACCCCCTACTTCCTTTTGGTTCTATAGCCCCTTCCAACACTGCCAATGAATTCAGACTTGCTTGTATCATTGTTCCACCAGAATTTAGCCATACGCTGTTCTATAGCTTTGCATAGTGAAATAGGAATCTTAAAAACATACATGGCATATTGAGGAATAGCTTGAATCATAGTCTTAAGCAAAACTTCCTTCCCTCCCTTGGATATAGTTTCTCCTTCCACCCCTCCAATTTAGACTGAATTCTACTCATAAGCCAAGAAAACATATCCTTTTTAGAGCATCCCCAATCAGTAGGTATTCCTAAATACTTACCACATCTCTATAAAACAGGTACCCTTAATTCACGAGCCAAATTTTCCTATAGAGGAATAGGACAAGATGGACTGAAGAAAATTCCAAATTTGTTTCGGTTGATAGTTTGTCCAGTGGCCAGACAATACCGGTTTAATAGATTAGATAGATTCTGGCACTCCATCAATGTACCATTAAGAATGAACACAGCATCATCAGCAAAAAATAGATGTGATAAAGTAGGACACCATTGATTCAACTTAATGCCTTTGAGTAAGCCCATATCCATAGCATTCTGGATTAGAAAGGATAATAGATTGGCAATGAGAATAAATAAGTAAGGGGATAAAGGATCTCCCTGCCGAAGCCCTCTTGTGGGATGAAAATTCTGCAAATACTCACCATTCATTTTGACGCACAAAGTTGTTGTTGAGATGCACTGCATAATTAACTGGACCCAGTGAGAATGGAAGCCTAATATGAGTAAATAATCCTGAAGAAAATCCCATTCAACACGGTCATATGCTTTCTGCATATCTAATTTAAGAACTGCCTGAAAATGACGCTTCCTTTTCCTGGTCTTAAGCTGATGAATGACTTCCTGGACTAATAGAACATTGTCTTGAATCTGTCTTCCGGCAACAAAAGCACTTTGTTCCTCAGAAATTAAGGTAGGCAGCTGAGGTTTTAACCAATTAGCAAGCACTTTAGAAAAAATATTATAAGCATAGTTGCACAAGCTAATGGGGTGATATTGATCTAAGCTTTATGGGTTTGGGGTTTTGGGAATCAAAGTAATAGCAGTTCTATTTAAAGTTGAAGGTAATGATCCAGAATTAAAAATTGCTGAACTGCCCAAAAAAATCCACTTTAAGAACATCCCAATGAGATTGATAAAATAGTCCGTTCAAACCATCCGGACCTAGGGCTTTTGAAGCACCTAATTGAAATGTAGCCTCTTTAACTTCTTCAAGTGTGACCTGTGCTAGAAGAATTGCATTCATATATGCATTAACCACTTGTGGACACTGCTCTAAAATTTATGCATAATAGCGAGGGCCTGAAGTGGTATAGAGCTGTGAAAAGTAATTGGTAGTCATGTCTTTGAGCTCTCCAGGATCTCGAACCCATATCTTGATTTTCATCACGCAATACATTAATACGATTCCGTTGTCGTCTTTGAATTGTGGCGGCATGAAAGAATCTAGTATTGCGATCTCCCCATTTTAACCAATTTATCCGAGAACGCATCGCCCAAAATTTTTCTTCCCTCTACCATACTCTGTGAAGTTCCTCTTTTAAAATTCGTTGCTGTGATTGATTCGAAGAAGTGGGATGCTGATTTGTCAGAATTTCTAACTGATGCTCTAATTCAATTGCCTATTGTCTGTTATGCGAGAATTTCTTACGACTCCAAGTGGATAAAGCAGCAGCAGCTGCGCGAAGCTTAGCTGAGAGAGGAGAGTCCTGCCTCGAAACAGAGTGCCAAGAGTTGTCAATGACTGAGCGACATTTAGTATCCTGATTCTAGAAAGCTTCAAAGGTAAAATGCCTTTGTCGTCGAACCGCACAAGGTATAGTATCTAATACAAGTGGACAGTGGTCTGATCCTACTGTAGGAAGAGCAAACACTTGAGCATTCGGGAAAGTGACACGCCATTCAATAATGCATAAAGCCCTATCAAGACGCTCCTTCACTAAAGCATCCCCATCTCAGTTGTTCGACCATGTGAAAGCACAGCCATGAGTAGGGAGATCCAACAAGCAGCAATCATTGAGGACATCTTGGAATGAAGACAGACGATGAGAGTCAGCAGGCCGAGATCCCATTTTCTCCCAATGGTTAAGAATTTCATTAAAATCACCTAGGCAAACCCAAGGTAAGACATTATAACTGCTGAACTATCGCAAATTCTGCCAAAGATACTGACGCTCGTGAAAAACTGCAGGTGCATGAAGACAAGTGATCCTCATGGTTCTGCCCTCCGAGATATTCTAGTAGATAAAGTCAAAAAGATGAGGAGTGGAGGTGATATCTGTCAACCGCAAGTCTTCATTCCAAAAAAGGGCTAAACCACCTGCTGAGCCAACAGGACTGAACACTTGAAGGTGCAAAAAACGCAAGGTATGTTTTAGGCGAAACAAAACTTCATCGCCATTCTTTGTTTCCATCAAAAATAACAAGTCGGGCTTTTCTTTAGCCACTTAGGGCTTTTAAAGCTTGGACTGTCAGGGGATTGCCCAAACCATGACAGTTCTAACTGATGAGTTTCATCTTTGAACAGGTGGCTATTTAGGGCCAGCCACCGTCGCCCACAAACCATCTTCACTCGCCTCTACAATTGGCGTATCCAACAAGAGAGAATCATCATAAGCTACCGTATTACCTCCAGGTATGTCATACGGAGTATAGCATCGTGGTTTCTTAGCAGGGCCAATTTTAATACTCTGATGAACACTTTTTCCTTTCTTTACTTGAGGAACCGAGGTCTGCACTTGCACTCCTTTTAGCTTCTCTTCAGCAGGAATTAGAGCAGTAGTTATATTGTGACGAGTCGAAGGAGCAGAACCTGGTATATCATTACAACCCCTTGGTATGATGGAAATAGCCTGCTGAGGATGAGCGGTTACTTTGGGGGTAGGTGGTGGTAGAAGAGGGATAGGTTGAGCATTGGTGGGAGGCATTTCAGGTATGGTTTCCTCCCACTCCTCCTCCATAGCTGATTGATCATAATAGAATTTCCAGTAAGGGCTATATTGCTGTACTTCTGCTTTTAACTAGGGGCCATAAGGAGTTTTCCCGGAGTCAGCCATCATATTCTCCTCAAAAGGTACTGACGGACGGGAGTCAGTGTAATGTCCCAATCGGCCACATGAGTAATAGTAGTGAGGTAACCGTTCATACCTGAAATCCAGCCAAAGAGTTTGATTTTTGAATTTAATTAATCTACTTACCTTCAAAGGTTTTGATAAAGCCAACTCTACTCTTGCACGGCCTGCTCGCAGAGTGGAACCAGTTACAAAATCAGACTTTACTTGCAGTACATCACCTACAATACTTACTGCCTTGCGAATCATGTCATCTGTACAAAATTCTAAGGGCAAACCGATCACCTGGACCCAGAACGCACAGGTAGAGAAATCATAACAGTGAAGAGGGGTGTTTGCTACCCAAGGTTTAAAATTAATAAGATGTCCCGAGAATTGCCAAGGACCAGTTTCTAGGATTCTCTGTTTTTTGGATTGAGACCTGAATTTTGCTAAATAAATTCCCGCTTCCCTCTGCAAGATATCAACTTGCTCCGACCTCCATGCCCTCTTCAAGACCGATTGAAAGGCTTGGAAATTAAAGGAAGGATTGGAAGGGATTTTACCGATTAACGTTAACTTGCACTCCTCAACAGCTTCAGGTGTGGGTTCAACTTGCCATTCTTCAATTTCCTTTTCTGAACATAATCGGCCCAATTTTTTATAGAGGGCAGCAACTCGAGATGCATCAGGATCTTCATTGCGAGCCATTTCAAGAGTGGGGAAGTCGCCTTAGAAGATGGAGATCTTAAAAGAAGAAAATGGCGACATGCAGATGAAAGGACGAAAATCCGCGAGGCAGGAGGAAAGAAATTCGGCAAAGGAGACACTGAGGAGAGATTGGGTTAAGGTGTAGAATGTGGGTACACTATGCAGAGCATGGAATTCAAGAAGAAAAGAAGATGAAGAGGAAAGGCAGCCTTCATGGCTCCAGCAGGAGGCTCGAAACTGAGAAAGGAACAGGTTTGAAAGAGAAGAAGAACTCTACCCAGCTGATAGAGAGAAAACTCGACATTCCCTCATCAATGCGCAAGCTGGTGATTTAATCCAGGTCTTGACCGAGAAAGAAGAAGAAGATTACTATTCAAATTATGTGTTGACATTTTGCATGAAGATTATCCAAGGATGGACATTCCAATTATGGCCTAGGATCGTTCAACTTTGCTCAAAGTTGAACCTCATCAAAACTCAATTAGATGATGTAATTAGATAGTATTGATCGAGAGCTTTCAGATGAAACTCAGTTTGTCCCAATCTAATATCTCCGACGTGAGATATTGCATATTTTGATTTGTGTCATCCGATCTTGATGACAGTTAGCAAATTCCATGAATCTGTCATGATTTAACATTATTTTCATAACAAATCAAATCACGAGCATTTGGGCCATCAAGAATCTGATCAATCAAATCTAAAACAAACGAGAAATAAGAGTCAAAGTTTATATCAAACTTTATCAAGAAACAAATAGACGTAGGTATTAAAGGAATGAAAGGATCAAAAAAGGGCTGTTAGCATAAATAAGAATTGTTTAGAATCCTGAATGTTTGAAGATTCTAACTTGTCTTGGTTGTCTTAGAATTCTTCTTAAGCATGGCAGAAAATACTCAAAAGATCCGGTAACTCTATATTTCTTTCTAAATAATGTCATGCATCGTTATCATTCTTACATAAATGCTTGAAAATCAAAATATATTCTTACATAAATACTTGAAAATCAAAATACATTCTTATTACGTTGAATGAGGAATAAGACGTGTTATGTCTAGTTAGGTCATACTTTTGCTGTACTAAAAGGAGAAAATCTTGAATAAAAATCGTCGAGCGCCCTCGCCTGTTCTCATATTTTCAATAAATAAAAAAATACTTTCAGAGTTATAGTTTTCACAAAAAAAATTTTCAACTCTTCGAATTCCAGAATTTTATAAAATCAGAATGGACCACCACTACGTCTGTGAATTTTGTGTAGGATCAGTGCCATCCATTTTACAATTTTAAATTGTTAGAGTAAAGCATGGTTTAATATTTAAATATTTCCACTCTTTCCGTTGACACTTGCATTTGCGCGCAGCTTTGTCCACCGCCGCGACACTTCCATGTCCCAGGCTAATCCATCTCTGACGTCCTTCCACCGCAACTCCGACTCCCACCTCCGTCTGCATCACTCCCTCCCTATGCGTCAAAATCGATCCAATTCACTCGTGTCCTTCAAGAATCAAAAGACTTCATACGGAAGCAACAACAAAATGACGCGCAAATCAAAATCGAAGCCTCTTCAGCATTGCAAGGCCAAGGCCCCCAACCTCACGGGTTTCACGCAAACTCCGACGAAATTTCCCTCCCTTCTTCTCACACATTCCCCTCAGAAATTTTACTTTCCTTCAAAGATCGCTTGGCTTTGGGGCTCTGCATGATTTTTAACTGAGAGAGCAAAGACAAAGGACATCACCAGATCAAGCGAGGCTCAAGCTCGCCTATTGTTGGCGGCAAGCTAAGGAAGAAGCAAAAAAGAGAAAACGGAAAGAAAAGGAAAAATGTTTAAAAGTAAAATATAATTAAAAATTTGATTTGTATAATTTTCTCCAGAAAATGAAATTAGATAGCAAATGGCACAAATATTTTTTCAGTTCATTTTCAAATTTCAGCCAAACGTTGAAAAGTATTGTCATTTTCTTGGAAAATTGCTCCATGGAAAATATTTTTCAGAAATAACACATTTTCTGTGAAGTAAAGAGAACATGACTATATCAATCATTAAGTCGTCCTACTTTCATGCCCCTTTTAGTTGGAACATAGAATATTAATATTAATTGACTTAATTAGCTTCTGTTTATTTGGCTCGAAGTTTCCCATTTGACTCGAAATCGGCTCATGTATCTAGAAGTGTTTGTGAGGGCATGGAGACGAAAGCAAACAACACAAGATGTGAGGAACTTTCCCGCCAAGCACCTAGGCGAACTAGACCCCCAGGCATGCGCTCAGCGAAGGAGTGGCCAAGCTGTTGAGCATGTTCGGGCACCTGGACAAAGCTGATCGGACACTGGAATAGTGTTCAGAAGCTATTTTGTTTTTCCGACGCAGTAGCCGAGCACCCAAGTGACTTCAATCCAAATTTAATGAAATCCTATTCTTAGAGCTTACTTTTAGAAGAGAAACTTGTGAGGAAGCTAGAGAGCCATCATTCAAGAGAATTGAGAGCATTAGAATACTCCTCTTACATAATAGATACGTAAGAATTTTTCTAATGTGAGTTATATTAATTGATATCGCAATTCACTGTTTTATGAAGTTGGTCTAATAAAGTGAGATATAAAGATTCTTAATTCACTGTTTTACGAAGTTGGTCTAATAAAGTGAGATATAAAGATTCTTAATTAGTTTAATAAGGAGCTGGTTTGTGTGAGCCGAATAAAACCCGGCCTATTAAACTAGCTACAACAATTATGAGTTGGCTGAATGAAGTTGTTTTGCTGGGCTTCAAAGGTGCAGCTTCACGCGTGTAAGAGATGAGAATTGAGTCTCTTGGGCCTAAGTCCTTTCTTTTTTAAACAAAAAGGCCATTTGTTACAGAAATAACGTAAAAAAGAGAACAATTTATAACTTATCTTAAAACACTACAATACTATATTAAATTGTTGAATGTATGAACAGTATAAGTTCGTGACGAAACATTTTTTGTTGTGAAAAAGAATTGATTTACGAGTATAAAAGAAAGATGTTAAGGAAGACACAGACTATGTTAAAGTAAGTTTCAGTTAGACAAAAAGGTTTAACCTTTTAAGAAAAAAAAAAATTGAAGTCGTTCAAAAAACGGGAATAGTTGTGATGCAAACTAAGGAATTTTCTTAATATCTTCAGGTTAATAATTCAAAAAGATTGTTTAATAACTTGCCGGTCTTCTACTTGTAAACTATATGTCTCTCTTGATATGAAAGATAATCTAGGTACGATGATTATAAAGTAAATTTGGGTTTGTCATGATATTCATCCGATACTGTTTTTATTATATGTGCTGAATAGGTTCTATTAACGAAGTCTCCATGTCGGTGTTACAATGTTTTAGGATATTTTATTATAGGCTTCTTGGATATTTGATACCTATATGATACATAAAAAGTTGGGATGCATTCATTGATCGCATTTTCTGCACTTTGCATAGTGAAATTTTAACGAGAAAAACCTATTCACACCATCCATTTCCAATAGTTCTAATGATTCGATCATTTGAAGTGTTGGTTTGTTTCAGAGTATAGGTCACAAAGCGAATATATAAATTAGCGGATGAAAATGCAATATAAAAAAAAGTGTGAGATTGTTTATATTATTCTCCCAAAAAGTAGCAGAAACACAGGTAAATTAACATACTTTCATGACTTCATACATCCCAAGACTAATAACTAATACTTGGAAATATTTAATGACTGTTATTACATTATACCTGAAATATGCAAAGATCATTACCTTATAGTCGTAATTTATTCTAGAGAGAGGGGTAAGATAACCTATACTAGTACCATGTCATCTTCATCTCTGTAATGCAAAAGCATCTCAACCACCTGGCTCATGGTAGGCCTTGCATCTCTGTCTTCATCCACACACTGAAGAGCCACTGCAACCAAAACTTCAATCTTCCTATTGTCACATTCTTCTGTCAGCCTTGGATCCACAATTTCCTTTATCCATGTTTCCATTGGAACTCCTGTTCTCGTCCTCTCTCTCACCCAAGGAGTGAACCTTTTGCTCTCATTCTCATCACCACCCTCGGTATTTGCAAGCCCTCCTGTTGGACTCCTCCCAGTCACCAGTTCCAACAAAACAATCCCATAACTGTACACGTCTACTTTGGAGGTGATTGGCATATTGTAAACCCATTCAGGAGCCATGTAGCCTCTTGTTCCTCTGATTCCTGAGAAGCTTGAATCCTTCAGGGCCTCTCTCTTGAGTATCTTCGACAGTCCAAAATCCGCCACCTTTGGTTGGTACATGGAATCAAGGAGAATGTTCTGTGGCTTCACATCACAATGAAGAACCCATTCCAAGCACTCTTCGTGAAGATAAGCAAGTCCCCTGGCCGACCCTACCGCAATTTCGAACCTCTTGGACCAATCGAGTTCAGTTGGAGAAGACAAATTTTCCGCTAGGGAACCATGTTCCATGAATTCGTAGATCAAAAGCCGGTGCTTTCCTTCTGCGCAGTATCCCCACATGTCAATCAAGTTCATGTGGTTAAGATTTCCTAGAGTGCTCACCTCTGCCAGAAACTCATTCTCTCCTTGGTTAGCCTCATGCAGCTGCTTGACCGCTGCAACCCTGCAATCTGACAACACGGCCTTGAATACAATTCCTCCACTTCCTCTTCCAATTTCTTTACTGAAATTCCATGTTGCCTTCTTTAGCTCATCGTATGTAAATCGTCTGAACCCAGTCGGTCCGGTGCGGTATCCATCAATGTGAGCTCCATCTTTCTCTGGGCGGTTTCTATATAACAGGCAGCAAATTATGAGTACAAGTGTGGCCTCCATTCCAGCTGTTGCCCCAACAAAAACGAGCAAAATCTTGATTGCCCAACTCCGATTTGTTTTTACATAAGTCCTTGGTAGCAAAACTTCTTTGCCTGGACATTGCAGAGCGGCATACTCTATCTTTGGTATTTTGTAAGAGGAGAGACTGGATTTTGGGACCCTGAAGTAGATGTCCCCAGTAACACTGGGTGAATGTCGGCCATTTAACAGTTTCAACTTGGGGAAACATACAGAGTCGTTATACCGTATACCCAAGCAATTGCACATACCCAAGCATAGTTTCTTGCACTCTTCAAGAGTGCAATTCTTATACAAATCTTTCTCGTACCCATAAAAATCGGCATGTGGTAACTTGATGAATTCGGTTTTGACTTTGCTGTCACAGAAGCTGCTGAATTTAGGCTTGCATCCTTGAGTCCAGTCCGAAAGGCTTTCCCTTGCATGTCCGGGAGCACAAATGCAACTTCTTCCGTCCTTAGGGTTGTATGTACACATACTATGAGGTCCACAAATGCCATGAATTGCGCATGGTTCAGATTTGGCTTGCCATGAAACTGTCCACTCCTCTCCTTCCGATTGACTATATACTCGAACATTACCATCATGATCGACCATCAATCTTCTCTGAATTTTTGCACCATAATCGGATGTTAAGAATTTGAAATCATCAGATGAAGTGAAATTCCCGTAGGGATCAAGCATTGCAACTCTACTGTCATTATAAGTTGTTCTTCCAGCTTGCCAACTACTAAGCCAGGGATCTGGCCAATAGACACTGGTAATCCTCGGGCCATCAAAGAGAAGTCGAAGAAGGTTATCGTTGTCAAAATAAAGCTTGTAATAGCCAGAAGAAAAGTTGTTCTTGCTTCGAGAGGAAACGAGCGGGGTGTTACTAGTGAGCTTTTGTAGTGGAAGAAGCGTGTTGGTCGGCGAGTCAAAGCTTTGCCATGAAATAATGCGCTGCTTGTCACGAAGGACAAGATTGCCCGTATCAAAGAGTTGCAGCAACTTTCTTGATGACCCGGAGGGTGACTCGGTCCTTGTGGCCCAAACAACTGTCCGACCAGCATCGATCAGTACAAGGTTACCCTTCTTTCTTAAAGAAAGCTTTGAGGATCTTCCGTTGATGGGCCGGTCACGGTTTGCCATCCAAACTACAGCGCAGTTGTGGATACTACAAGAGGGTTTGCTGAACCATATGGCAAAACAATAAGCGTTTTCTCCAACTGGATAAAAGCCCGCGGAAAAAGCACCGTCTTCTGACGTGAGAATATCGTCCGGTTTATCAACTGAAAGGGAGGAGCCTTCACGCAAAGTAAGACGAACTGAAGATGTAAGTGCAAAAGATGAGACCAGTGTGAAACATAGCAAGAGAAGAGGGTTTCTCATGGCATGCATGGGATTTCAGGTGATCTCTAAGGTGCTATTACCCCCGTAAGGCGTGTTACCAAATTCCACTTTGCGATATAAGAGTTGGTGAGGTTGGAACTGACTGGCACTCGTTAAAAAAAAAAAAAAACCCATAAAAGGACGAAAATTTATCGGTGGTTCGTTTCGTGTTTCACGAGGAAAAAAAAAAAGAGCATACTTTGACCAATGACCGGTAACTTTCTCTTTTCTAAGCTATGACAATAACAGGACCGAGCAAAGAAATTACGTGGCCACGCATAAGCAAAATAAACCCGACATGTGAAGAATGCAAGAGTATGGCTATGATAAATTGTTAAAAAGTTCAACAAAAAAATAAATAAATAACATACGGTGGGAAATCATACGTACATAAGGCTTGGAGTCAATCTTAGTAGTCAAGTAACATAGGATAATATTTTGACAACCTTGACTATTAAAATTTTAATTCGGAATCACCAATTTGCTCGACAAATCTAAAAGCTTTGAATGAATTAGCACCTTATTGTATTTAAATGATTTCACTTTAAGTTTTGCCACTTTTGACAGGCGAGTCCATTTCAGGACGACCGTGGAGGACTTGGAAACTAGTTACGATGGATTGGCTGGCGGGCCCAATGACCATAGGGATAGGAAGGCGCATCTTTGGAGCATTAATAGCTTAATTATCTACAATTTGCTATTGATTACCGCTAAAAGTACACGCAATATTAGGAAAACAAATGACAAAGATGCTGAAGAGATGGACATCTTGATCGTGCTAAGAACCCTACAACAGCAGTGACATCAGTCTATGTTACACTATCTTATCTGTGGGAAAAAAAGAATTTATTATTAAGATAATTAGTGTAAAAATATTTACTAAAATCATATGGAGAGGAATAGGACGATAAAGAAGTTTTGGGAAATAAATATATAACAAATGCACGATCCATCTAGAGAAAAAGCCAAGGAAGCCTCCCTCAGATCCACCTGTGTATGTTATGATACTCGATAATTAGTTATTTATGACCCAACTTCAAGGGTCGATGGGAAATAAAATAGAATCGACTAGTCATATTTTTTGATTTGGTGGATATATATTAAGCAAGGACAGCTAAAAACTTTTGACTCAATATCTTCTTGTTGTCCATTCGGCAGTGCAACAAAATAATAGAGAATATAATGAAAATCTTTTGAAAACAGATTACAATCAAACCTAATGGATTTGAGAGAGAGAGAGAGAGAGAGAGAGAGAGAGAGAGATTCCCACGATAAGATCTGATATGTAATTTTTTTCCTCTTAGACCAATTGATTTTCTCTTTACGTGCAGGAGAAGTCATTTTTCCGATTTGGTTTGCGCTTATTAGTCAACATAAAAACTTTTTTCTATTCAGTGCATATTTTTCTGTCATTCAAGCACCAAAAAGTTAGAAATTATTTTTTTGAAAATATTTTTCCTTCAAACAAAATGATTATTAACTTCTAGTAAATAACCATGACTATACATGACATCAATTTCATAGAACACGAAAAAAGTAAGGGTGTCTAGAGATTATCCAAGGAGTAATTTTTTATATTTTTATCCTTTATATAAGAGTCTCCTAGTGATTGGTTCAAAAGTAGGTTTATTACTGCATTTATGAGAAGGTGAAACTGGTGAAATTTCATATGCAGTGGTGGAATTACCTATTCCAAGGTTGGCATGTCATTGTGGACCGATGCAAAAGCAATGCGAGCTATACTAAATTGACTCCTAAAGCCAATTTACAGCGGTTGAATAACCTGTTTTGAGGTTGGCATGCCGTTATGGATTGATGCAAAAGCAATTCCAGCTATACTAAATTGACTTCTAAATCCGATTTAAAAAGAGTGGTGGATTGAAAACGAGCTTTTAAACAAGTCAGGCTAAATTCATCACCCGATAACAAGTTTTGATATTATCACTTGTTAGATAAATTGTCAAACTAAATTCATCACCGGATAACAAGTTTTGATATTATTGTTATACAAACTTGATAAATTTGTCTTTGATTAACATTTCTCAAAAAGTTATAAGGGGGAAGAATTCTCATTGCAGGCATTCTTAAGATATTTATCGATGTGATGTAGTCGATCAACACCCAAATTTAGTGAGATGGTCTACTATGGAAAGCTCACGCATAGCAAGGCAGAGATCGGTTAGATTATAATTTTGCACGTATGGAACTGATCAATTAGAAGAAGGTCTAGCATCAGTAGCAAAAACTGAAATGAGTAGTTCATCTTTATGACTAGGCAAGTCAAAAACAAACAGGATTTTCCAAGTTGGACGTGTCGTCAGTATTTTGGACGGGATCTCGAGCCTGTTTCGAAACCCGTTTAGTTCTTACTAACGTCAGGATGGATCGGAATTACGATCAAACACGACCTCCTTTGAACGCTACTCAAGCTTTTTCCCCTACACCGATTTCTAAGTCACGCTGATCTCCTCCTTACTTATAGAAAACGAGTAAGGTCATAAAAGTGTATACAGCTTCTCCGAAGGTGCTTAAAAGAGAGGAAGGACGACGTAAAGAAAACGCAAGATGAATGACTACCTGAATTTTCCAGGACACCAACCCAGAAGCAAATGCCCATCGAAGAAGACCGAAGAAAGTCGAAAAACGTTGGCTTCAAACCTCTCTCTCTCTCTCCCCGTGTGGGAATCTGGTTGGTTTCTCTTTGCCCTTTAAATGCGCACAACCAATATTGTACATGTGGCACCATCGACTTGGTGGGACATTAACTTGACAGCATGGCCCGAGTCAAGTCTCTTCTCAGGTGCGAAAGAGGAACTCACTTACCCCGAAGGGAGGAATCTGACGTGCTTGACGAGCGATTCTCCATTTGAGGACCAAATCCATGCATGGACAAAAGAAGGAAATGTTACAAAACTCTCCTCAGTCTGGAGAGATTCGGAGGCAATGTACATTTTTCCGAAACGTTAATGTTACACAATACTACACGACTTTTAATTTTCGGCTGTTAACCTTCCGCTATATATATATATATATATATATATATATATATATGTGTGTGTGTGTGTGTGTGTGTCCGGAACTGCTATATAGCCAGCAGCCGACGACGTAAACCCAAGGCAACGCTAATGCAAGGATCCACCTCCCACGGCGCCGCACTTAAGTCACGTAAATGTGCACGCGATGACTCGAACCTCCCCCCCAACCGAAAGAGGATGAATGCCCGAACTAACGGGCCCACAGTGAGGTGGGTACCTTCCGCTATATTTTCATTAGCATGGAAGTGAAAAAATCCCTATGATATTTTAAAGATGATAAAATAATCAACACTCAGTAATGTGTATTTCAGTATGTAGAACGAACATCTTCTTCGTACACAAGTCATATGCAAAGAGTATTATTAACACCTAAATTTTCGTTCATAAGTCATTCATACATTCCATGCAAATTACGGACCAAATTCACAGTCAACGACCCTCGACTAAAATCATGGATTTTACTTAATCCTGCACTCACTTTTCTTGCTGCATTCCTTCTGCATTTACAAGCTAGAAAGGCATTGTAGCTTGTTGATACCTAAGTTTGCCTTCTCATAAGCCATTCATGCATTAATAAAAATTAGGGATCGAATTTGCTGATGACAGCAGAATTCAACTCCTAACCCAAAACCACATACCTGCGCCCTCTTCCCTCTTAAACCCATATTTCTTACTACCTCTCTCTACTTTTAGAAACTAGAGGCATTGTAGTTTTAGGAAGTCGAATCCTTCGTTAGGAATTGGGGACCGCTCTTAATAACTTAGACATCATATTTGCCAAGGATCCTGAAATTTCACCTCAAAAAAAAAAAAAAAAAAAAAAAAAAATCCACATTGCATGACCTTGCATTCACGTTACTTGCCGCATTCATGGCATTTAGGAACTATAAGTATCGTAGTTTTAGGACCTTGAACCCTACCACTGAATTTAAATTGACATGAGCACTAAAGCTCTTGAACCAATTGATTTCATAAATGAATTCAACCCTTTCGACTTTTTTGTTTCCCGTTGGTTCATGCACTCTCTAAACACTCATTTAATCTCCATTTCTTGCATCACTTCTTGTCACGATCCTCTTGAATGAGCTATCTAAGTGTAAGATTATCACCCGAATATGAGTTTGATGGATTACCAAGTAGACATTGAATGGTCCCTCTTGCAAGGTGATGCTTAATTTTGGAATGCTTAATTTTGGCATGGGCTTTTTCAAATCCCACCGTACACAACTTAGTTTCTTCATTTAATTGACTCATTGGATAGTAAGTTTAGGAGCCATCACTAATCTATTATGGGTCAATAAGGAGTCAAGAAAGACATGGGAACCTGACTTACTCCTGCGAACCAAAGATTTTGAGTCTGGGGATGTGATTATGTAAATTTTACCCCAACACTCATTATTGGTAGGGGTGAGTGTTGTTGAAATATCTTCAATTGATTTTGATGATGTCCAAATTATCCTTAATATAATGTTTACTATGGTATATACAAACTTTATTACGAAGGACCAAGCAAGATCCATGGTATGATCCAGTGGACAGAAAATTGTATTACTTCGTGATACGGATTTCCAATGAATAGTACCAACGAACCCAAAAGATCAACTTATGTCAATGTCTATGACGATAATATCAATATCAGGTCATTGGTGCTATGGTAACAATGTACATGTTGATAATGTTTATTGATTCAATTAATATAGCCGTTGTACCTGTGGATTCGCACAATAGCATAATTCAAGTGGAAACAATAATTAAGTAACTAATGGCGTGTTTGGTAACGATTTTGTTCCCAAGAACAGATTCTGATTTGAAATGATTCTTTTTTATTCTATTCCCGGGAATAATTTCTAAGCATTTTAAGCCATTTAATAACTGTTCAAAATTTCTTATTCTGGAATAGAATTGTGTTTGGTACTGTGCTCATTGATTCTGTTCCAAATCAATTTCTTTTAATTTTTAAATAATTTTTTTTTTTTTATTTATTTACTTTTTCCTTTTTTTTTTTTCCTTTTTTTTTCCCCTTTTTCTCCTATTCTTCTTCCTCTTCTTCGGCCGGCGACCTCACCGGAGCGTCGCCGGCCCTCGGCGAGGCCAACCCTCGTCGGTCGAGCCTCGCCGATGACTAGGTGAGGTTCGCCGAGCCTCGTCGATGGTTACGCCGACCTTGCTAGGGCTAGGCGAGCCTCACTAGATCTGGCTCGGCCGAGCCTCGCCGGTGGTTGGGCTTGCCTCCGGCGAGCTCGCTGGACCTCGCCTTGGCCTAGCGAGCCTCCGGCGACTGGCAGCGACAGAGAACGGCAGCATACAGTGGCGGACGGCAGCGGACGGTGGCAGCAGGATGAAGAAGAAGAAAATAGAAGAATAAAAATAGTTGATTTTGATTCTTAAATTTGTTCCCGGAACAAGAATCGACTTTTTTTTTTTTAATTCTTGATTCTGTTCCAAATTTAATTCTAGGAACAAAAAAAATAGAAATTTGTTCCCAAGAACAAAAATTTTACCAAACGCGATTTTGTTCCCAAACTGCTCCTGGGAACAAAAAATCAGAATCAGGCATTGTTGGGATAGTTATCAAACATGCACTAAATAGTCTGATAGGTCTGTCAGAGATTGTAATAAAAGGACAGCAAATATGCTATTTTTGCTTCTAGCTATTCTTAGCGATAAGCTCTATTTCGATTGTTTTACCGAGTAATATATTTGTGATGTTTGAGTAATCTAGACTACGTGTACAAGAGTAAAAGCAGCAACTAAGTGTTGATAGTGCGATCTATCTTGTAATAGGATTAGTGCTTATTTATTGTAACTTTTTGAGCAAATTACTAGTGAAATCTAACCTGGCTTATGGTTGTTAGTCTGAACAGTAGACATAAGCTTAAGGATAAAGTCGAACCACTATATATAGTTATTTGCTACTATTTCACTCTTTTTACTCTCATAAGCACACATTATGATCACGAGCATTGAAACATCACATTAACCTAATCTTTACTTGACATCAACTCATTTTCGCGAAAGATTGTCAAGTTTTCTAAAACAACCTATTCACATTCCCTCTAAGTCGTATTGTTAGCCTCCAATGGTGAGCACCGGTCCAATTTTAAAACTGGATTGGGCCAAACGGTTTTGGGCTATTCATGGTTCCATCCTTTTGATTCAGTTCCCTGGGGTGCAATCGGACCAAACTAACATTATTCAACACCTTAACTTTTGTTTTTTCTTTTATCAAACAACCCTAATTACGTTACAATAACCCAGAAACTAAGAAACTCTCACTGACATGGGATCTCATATTTGAGCACTATTTTGTCTTAAAAAGTAAAAAGACGGCATATCTCCTTCCTTGCAGATTGACGTGGATCTCACACTTGGGTTCCACTTATTTTTTTCCGAGTGCTACGCACAGACAAGCATCCTACTTGAGGATAAAGTGAAAACACGCAAGATAGAGATTCACAACGATAAAACATTCCCAAGCTCATTTTTGCGCAACGATTGAACATCCAAAACTAACAGAAGCCTAAGAGCATGCAATGAGCATCTTACATTATGAAAACAAAAGGTAACATGATGTTTCGCGTAATCATTAAAGAAATTACCTAAAACTGGCGAGCTTGCAAACGGAAGTCTGCACCGGTGATGGACTTTTGGTCAGTCTTCTTGAAAATCCGAGCATCTCTCAAATACAAGTCTTTCTTCATCTTTGAAGAAAAAGATTTGCGCAGCACTAAACAATTGAAATATGAGGAACATAACATGACGCGCATGATTTAATCTAGTCTATATGAAATTGAATGTAACCTGGATGTATTATGACATGGTCGAAAATATCTGAATGATATAACATGCATGTTCGGATTTAATATGCATAATATAAATCCCTAAGCGCCATAATGGATTTTTTGGTCAAAACACTCCTCAATATTATTGAACCTCAAGAGTCTTTAAACAAAAAGCCCAACGAAGGGGCATCCAAACATAAAAGATTCCATAATTGGGGAGGACAGGTCACCCATGAAGAAGGAAGGGAATTTGAAAAATAAGCCTACGCGACCCAATCGGCCACGTGACCGACATTTGACTTACAAACTATGGATCTGTCATCCCAAACTTCTTTTCTTCTTAAGTTTAAATTTCAAAACAAAATAAAAGAATAAAGAGTGTATCTTAAACGATATATTTAATCAACCAATCTATTTAGCTAAGAATGAAATAAATGATGTAATTTAGTTAACAAAACTTATCAAACTAAAAATGAAATTGTGTATTATTTGCTTTAGTTTTGTTCTCATCACTTTTATAATCCAATTTAAAATTTTGATGTCAACAACTCAACAGTTGATTGGTGTTTCCGTATTTGGTTCTACTTCTAGTCTTCACTGGGGGTGAGTATGTTTGATAAATTCAACAACTCAGCACTTGTGTGCGATGGCTAATGGCTTCCTCATCATAGGGCTTAGCCCGTGCTGTCTCAAGCCCATCAATTCACAACTTATGTTTCAAATTTTGAACTCGAAAGTTAATTTGAAATAGAAGTTGCCATTAATCGATTTGGGGTAAATCGATTAGAAATCCAAGTGAAATATTGGGGGAAATATTTTATTTTCGTGCAACTAAAGAAATTAGGATCCGAGACTTGATTATATTGGTTAATCATTAATGTCTTTCTAGTACCTAGTCTTGTTTAAACACCAGGTAAAGCATTTATGCATCATTTTATACCAATCACGAATTCTAAAATTCAATTCCTCATTAGTTTAAGGAGATAGGAATCCATGCATCATAAAGGCGTAATTAGAATAAGTCAATATTTGCTTTCAAAAACTTAAACATGATTTCCTTTTTTTTGGACTTTTTTTTTTCTCTTTTAAAGATTAACATATGCTTTAAAGGAAAACCACTCAAAGGCTCTTTTTTTTTTTTTTTTTTTTTTTTTTTTTTTTGCGTTTTTCTATTTTTTGAAATATGCAAATTATTTTTGGATTTTTCTAATTTTAAAAAAAAAATAACTATTTTTTATTATTAAAATAACATTATATTGTTATAAAAATGACCCGGTTCAGATTCTCGGGTTGGGAAAGACCCGAGTCGTCAACCATTGGCCCAAATGGGCCTAAAGTGTGGGCCCAATCCAGAGCTTCCCTTTTTTGAAGAAACCCAAGCCCATTTAAAAAAAAAAAAAAAAAAAAAACAAAGCAAGCCCATCCTCTCAATTAAAAGAAATGCCCAGCCCAAGATTTATACCAAATCAAGTCTAGCCCACTAAAGCAGAAACCATAGCCTAGAAAGTGCCTCACGCCCGACCCGATTCACGGCCCGATATCCCCTTCGTAAACCCGACTCCCTCATGCCCCTACTCCCAACGATCTGGGACAAAGGTGGTCGAGCTTGTCTCAGCTAGCCACGCGGGCCTCCGCAAGCCGAAAATAACGGACGAATTGGGGTTCGAAATTACGTTGGGACTCAAGGCAAGCATTAAGCAACACGACATAGTCGAAACAGGGTGAAATCAGAGCTCTGGCTTACTATCTCCAGAAACCCCCTGCCGCTCACTCTCTCTCCAGATCTCAAGCCTCTCTCAATGACTTGCTCACTCTCGAGACTCCTCTGATGTCTCTCCGGGGAAGTCCTTTGAGTTAGGGGTGTAAATGGGTCAAGTCAGGTTGGGTTTTGATATTACCCAACCCGACCCGAAACATAAGGGTCGCATACCCGACCCGACCCGACCCAAAACACATTAGACTTGCATCAGAAATTTGGGTCGGGTCGGGTTTATGTGTTTTCACTCTTCTTTTTTTTTTTCACCTCCCTTTTTTCTATTTGTTCCATTTAAAATGTAATTATTTTTAAAATAGGTTCTACATCAATAAATTGGATTTTCTTTTTTCTATTTGTTCCATTTAAAATGTAATTATTTTTACCCCCAATACGAGTTGCGCTTAGTCATTTTTTTCATTTATTTATAGTTTTTCTGCGTCTTTGTATAGTAATTTTTCAGCTTGAGGTGCTTGATCACGTTATAATACCCTGTCAACTTAAATGTTGTGCCTTTATTCAATCTGTAGCACAGAACAGTGAAGCACTGTCTTGTGGAGAATTTTGAATATGACGAGAGTCCATTAGGTAGATTGTCGTATGCTGATACTCGTTATCAAAGTCTACTACAGAATTCACACATAAAGGTGATGAATTGAGAAGGAACGGAGAAAATGTTTTCCTTGAGAGAATTATGAATTGAAAGATAAGTGTCCAATTCAACCATTATGGAGAGCTCTATCAATATGTCACAACATGTGAACTAGAGATCGTGACCACACAAAATAATATGCCTGTTCTAGACATCTGAATAGCGCTTCTCTAGCAAGTCCAAGTGACAAAAATGACTTAAAAGTTACATGTTTATATAGTTCAACTGCTACGGACAGTGAATGTCCCAATGATGTAGGCAGCATCTTGGACACACCTCAATCTTTAGATAGTGTCTCACATAGTGACGCATGTCATGAAGCAAGGTGTTGTATGGCAAGGCCGCACCTTCTAACTGCTTTCAGCCATTCCTCAAAGTCAAGGTCGGTAGAAGTACTTTTTCTATAGTTCCCATCGAACCTGGAACTTACACCAGGTGCCTCTACAAGAGAAGTTCCGCATAAGAGTAATGATGCACAATCAATGGCAGAAACATTTCCTACCTAAGTCTTGTAAATACAAGCAAAAAGAAGAAAATAATAACTCTAAAGAATAGAACACAAATGGGCCTTCTGCTAGAGATGAAGAAAACAAATGAAATCAAAACTCAGAGTCTGAGTTTGCTGCCTCTTCTGTGTCTTTCAACCAAGCTCACACCCATCCTATTTATATGCGAGGAGCTCAATTGACGAAGGTGGTTCGGCCGCCGGTTCTTGGTGTGTTGACCGGCCTCCCCTCGGCCGAATTGGCATCCGATCGACCACCCTATCCACGGAGGCCAAGCCTACCGCCTCGAGCTCCTTAGTGCATTGAAGTCACATCCTATCCATCCAGGTCTCTCGCCGATGTCCTTGTCCTTGCGCGCGTTGTCAATCTCTGCACGGAAGGCACAACGCAAAGGAAGGAGGAAGGAGGAAGAAGGAGAGAGGGGGGCCGGGCCGGGCTGGAGGAGAGAAAATGAAGGGGTTGGGCCCTAGATCTGCGCAGAAAAGAAAAAGGGCTGGGGTCAAGCCCAGCCCCAAGCCATTTCTGTTTTTTTTTTTTTTTTTGATTTATTTATCCGAAAATAGGGTAAAATAAGGGAAAAGTAAATAGAAAATACAACTTAGTAGATGCGAATGACATTAATACTTAGGTGATGCGAAAAATCTTTTCTTTGTAGGGTCAAATTAGTTCTTAATTTTCTATGTAATTTTAATTCTAAATATTTAGCCAAAATTTACGTGTCAACAATAATTCATAAAAAAAAAAAAAAAAATTGAAATACCAATGACTTAAGTATTACGTTTCTTGTTAGGAAAAAAAAATATCTTCACCTTTGATGACTGAATTAGTTTCTATACAGTAAGTTAATTGATCGAAACTTAGCTACACATGATCTGTGTTGATTAAATGCAACTCCATCGAAATGGGCTTTTTTGTTCTATTGTTCTTGAGATAAATTAATATAGGTATCACTCAGTTTTGATTTAAGTTTTCATATTGTTCTTAAGATTCCTCCTCAATCAGCCGAACTAACTTGCACTCCTTGCTTGACTGACTTGCCTAAGACGAGGCATGTTGCATCTAATTCTCTTGGGTGCGTCAAGGCCATCCATGGGGGCCAACGAGCTACGAGAAGGCGAAGGGAGGACCAACGTCTATCCTAGCCTCAGCCATGGAAATGGCATGGAAGGGAAGCCAGGATAAGACCTAGCTTGGCCTGGCCGTATCTAGTTATAGAGCCTAGCCTGGTTTTGCCGCTGCAAGGCTTTGCTATTGCCATGCCTAGCTGTCACACAGCCTAGCCAGGGCCAACTATTGTTTTAAAAATTCAAACACGCAACATGGTGGTATTTTTCGAAGTCTAGGTCGCAAAGTGAATATCATAAAAAATAGCGTATATTAAATGCAATACAACAAAAACTTTGGGATTATTTATATCATCCTCCCAATAAATAATGTAAAGACAAAGGCAAAGTAACACACTCCATAACATGATAAATCCACAGACTAGTATCCTATACTTGGAAACATTCAGTGACTATCATTACTTTATACTTGAAAACATGCGAAGATCTTTACCTTATAATCGTAATTTATTCTAGAGGTACGGATTAGAGGACCTATGCTAGGATTATTTCATCTTCATCTTCATCGCTGCAGCGCAAAAGCATCTCTACCACCTGTCTCATGGTGGGTCTTGCATCTCTATCTTCCTCCACACACTGAAGAGCCACTGCAACCAAAACTCCAACCATCCTAGTATCATATTCCCCTGTCAGCCTTGGATCCACAATTTCCTTTATCCATGTTTCCATTGGAATTCCTGTTCTCTTCCTCTCTCTCACCCAAGAAGTCAACCTTTTGCTCTCATTCTCATCACCACCCTCAGTATTTGCAAGCCCTCCTGTTGGACTCCTGCCAGTCACCAGCTCCAACAGAACAATCCCATAACTGTACACGTCTACTTTGGAGGTGATTGGAATATTGTAAACCCATTCAGGCGCCATGTAACCTCTTGTTCCTCTTATTCTTGAGAAGCCTGAATCCTTCAGTCCCTCCCTCTTGAGCATCTTCGACAGTCCAAAATCCGCCACCTTCGGTTGGTTCATGGAATCAAGGAGAATGTTCTGTGGCTTCACATCACAATGAAGAACCCATTCCAAGCACTCTTCGTGAAGATAAGCAAGTCCCTTAGCCGACCCTACCGCAATTTCGAACCTCGTGGACCAATCGAGTTCAGTTGGAGAAGACAAATTTTCTGCTAGGGAACCATGTTCCATGAATTCATAGATCAAAAGCCGGTGCTTTCCTTCTGCGCAGTACCCCCACATGTCAATCAAGTTCATGTGGTTAAGATTTCCTATGGTGCTAACCTCGGCCAGAAACTCATTCTCAACTTGGTTAGCGTCAAGGAGCCGCTTGACCGCTGCAACCCTGGAATCTGACAACACAGCCTTGTGTACGGTTCCTCCACTTCCTTTTCCTATTTCCTCACTGAAATTCCGTGTTGCCTTCTTCAGCTCGTCGTACGTGAACCGTCTGAATCCGGTCGGTCCAGCGTGGTATCCATCGATGTGAGCTCTACCTTTCTCTCGGCTGGTTCCATGTAAGAAGCACCAAACCGTGAGTACAACAATGGCCTCCGTTCCAGCTATTGCCCCAACGAAAATCAGCAAAATCTTGATTGCCGAACTCTCTTGTCTTTTTACGTAAGTTCTTGGTAGCAAAACTTCGTTGGCTGGACATTGCAGAGCAACGTACTCTATCCTCGGTAATTTGTAAGAAGAGAGATTGGATTTTGGGAGCCTGAAGTGGATGCCCCCTTCAACACCGGGTGAATATTGGCCATTTAACAGAAGCAACTTGGGGTAACAGTTCAAGTTTTTATATTGGATACCCAAGCAATTGCACAAATCCAAGCATAATTTCTTGCACCTCTCGAGTGTGTATGCTTGAAAGAATCCTTTGTCATACCCATAAAAATCGGCATGTGGTAACTCAACGAATTCGGTTTCGACTTTGCTGTCACAGAAGCTGTTGAACTTAGGCTTGCATCCTTGAGTCCAGTCGGAAAGATTCTCTCTTTCATATCCGGGAGCACAAATGCAACTTCTTCCCTCTCTAGGGTGGTATGTACACATACTATTAGGTCCACAAGTGCCATGAATTGTGCATGGGTCAGATTTGGCTTGCCATGAAACTGACCACTCCTCTCCTTCGGACCGACTATAAACTCGAACATTACCATCATAATCGACCGTTAATCTTCTCTGAACTTTTGCACCATAATCGGATGTTAAGAATTTCAAATCATCAGATGAAGTGAAATTCCCGTAAGGATCTAGAATTGCAACCCTGCTATCATTCCAAGATGTTCTTCCCGCGTCCCAACTATTAAGCCATGGATTTGGCCAATAGATACTGGTAATCTTAGGGCCACTAAAAAGAAGACGAAGAAGGTTATCGTTGTCAAAATAAAACCTGTAATAGCCGGAAGAGAAGTTGTTCTTGCTTCGATGGGAAACAAGCGGGGTGTTCCTAGTGAGATTTTGTAGAGGAAGAAGCGTGTTGGTCGGCGTGTCAAAGCTTTGCCACGAAATGACGTGCTGCTCGTCACGAAGGACAAGATTACCCGTGTCAAGGAGTTGCAGCAACTTCATTGATGACCCGGAGGATGAGTCGGTGCTTGTGGCCCAAACAACCGTACGATCAGCATCCATCAGTACGAGGTCACCATTCTTTCTTAAAGAAAGCTTTGAGGATCTTCCATTGACGGGTTGGTCGCGGTTTGCCATCCAAACGACGGTGCAGTTGTGGATACTGCAAGATGGTTTGCTGAACCAAATGGCAAAGCAATAAGCATTTTCTCCCACGGGATAAAAGCCCGCAGCAAAAGCACTATCTTCCGACGTCAGAATATCGTCAGGTTTATCAACTGAAAGGGAGGAGCCTTCGCGCAAAGTGAGACGAACTGAAGAAGTGAGTGGAAAAGGTAAGACGAGGAAGAAACATAGCAAGAGAAGAGCATTTTTCATAGCATTCATAGGATTTCAAGTGATCTCTCATGGGCTATTGCGCATATTGCGCGTTCCCAAATCTCCCATTTGTTATATAGGACTTGGCGGTGCCACATTAGAACTGACTGAGTCTCGGTAAAAACATAAACGTACGGAAATCTATTTAGGAAACAAGAAAGCATACTTTGACCAATGACTAGTACCTTTGTCTTCCCTAATTATGAAAACAACTTGACCGACGGAAGAAACCAGGTGAACCCGCAATTGATTTGCTGTAGCAATGTCATCCATCGAAATTTGGACGCATGTATTGATTGTTCCAATCCATAAACTTCCGGATATCAATTGGTGGGACATCGTATTTAATAAGGCTCTAGTCCAGTATGATAACTAAGTGTCGATATGACATAGTACTTTAGTAACTTTAGTACATTGTCCAACATACAAACAGATTGAGTATCAAGGAAACCACGTGCAATTGAAGGCTGAGGAGCCACACATGTAGAACATAAATTCAACGCATGAGAAATGCATAAACTTTGCTCTCACACCATACTAAAAAGTCCAATGCAAAGATTCATATTAGTCAATAAAGAGAAGATCGCATGTATATAAAAGCTTTAATCAAACTAAATATTTAAGTAGCGTAGCATGACACTTTAATAAATTGGACCACTAAAATCTTAACCTCAAATTTGCTCAACATTGACAAGCCTCAAATTTTTGAATGAATTAAGATCTCGTCATTATAATTGAATGATTCTATTTTGACAGGTGAGCCAACTTTAGGACAAACATGGAGGACTTGAAACAGGCTAATATGACCGTCCATATTGGCCAATGGGGCGATATCACATCAGGATAGGGGAGACCTTCCACTTTCTCCACTGAAAAGGATAGAAAGGTGTTTTGAAATACATGAATGAATATTTATTATATGCATATTATCTAATATACTTATTATGGTACATTTATATCCTACATTCTAAGTACATCTCCCTGTACAATAAATGTTCATCTCTCTATCCAATATATGTGTTATTCAATACATTGATATTAATGATAAGTGCATCGTTATTTTCTTATAAATAGGAGCTTAGTTTTTTGTCATAGATATAGGGTGATATAGTGAAAATAAAATTTTCTCTTCTGGCTTTCTCTATGATCTTTGGTGTTTAACTTTCTCAAATCAATCTCTCTACTTTTTTTATTATATATTTGTAATGCAATATTTTACAAAGAGGACATTTTTGGAGTATTAATAGCTTGATTATCTACCATTTATTACAACGAAAAGATGGATGTCGAAGAGATGGACATCTTGAAAGTAATGACAAACCCTGATAAAAGTAGTGACGTATAACCTATGTAACACCGACACGGACACGCGACACGACACGACACGCCGACAAGACATTTCTTAAAAATAGAGAATTTCGACACGTTCCGACACGTTATATATTAAATATAATAATAATAATAATAATAATAATAATAATAATAATAATAATAATAATAATAATAATAATAATAATAATAATAATAATAATAATAATAATAGCCTAGAATTAATTTACACGAAAAATATTAAATAATATCATTCATTATTTTAATTTGTTACAATAATACATAAAACTTAGAGGAAAAAAACATTGTTTAAAGAAAAATGCTGAAATGATATTTTTAAATTTATTTATTTATCATATATAGCATTTTTATTACTTCTTTCATAGTAAAAGACTTTTAAAAAAACTAAAACAATTATAAAAAACAAAACTGAAAAAAAAAATATTGACCCCGTACGTGTATATTTATAGCAATTTTATTACTTCTTTTATTACTTCTTTTGTGTATATTTATATTTTGACCCCTCAAGTATTAGAAATTTTTATAATTGACCCCGTGCGTGTCGGAATTGCGTGTCGGAATTCTAGACTCGCGTGTCGGAGTGTGTCAGAGAGAGTTGACCACGTATCGGATTTTTCGACACTTGTTGATCGCATGTCAGAGCGTGTCGGGATGTGTCGGAGCGTGTCGGATACGTGTCGGAGTGTCGAACACGACACGAAGGCTTCCAGAGAGTGTCCGTGCTCCATAGCATATGACTATATTCTACTATCTTATCAATGGGGAATGCAGACTTTTTTATTAAAAAGGATCAGAGTAAACATAACTGGTCAAATTTTATTGAGAGGCGATGAACCCCAAAGAGATTTCGTTTAAGTATAATGAATGAAAATCGCACGATACATCTAGAGACTGGGGCGACCGCATCTACCATCCTCCCTTGGATTCACCTGTGTATGTTATGATGCTTGGTAATGACTTCTTTATGGCCCCCAACCTCAACGGTCAATGGGAAGAAAAAATGGAATCAAATGTAGTTATCTATTTGGCTCTGCATGATCTGTAGTGACATTGTAACATGGGCTACTAGAATTATATATTGGTGTGGTATGAATTAATTAATTAAAAGAAGATCTAGCATCCATTATGAACCCTAGATGAATAGTTCATCTTTATAATTAGGCATGTTAAAATATTATCTTACATCACTTGACAATTGATTCAACATGCTATTTATGTTCATGTAATCTCTCTCCTCTTATTGACTTGAGTTTTTTTCTAACATGATATTAGAATCAATTTCATTCCTACCATATATATGCCTCCACCACAATCAGTCAAATTTCACATACCGCTCTCAATCCGACCTGCTTGTGAAAGACATGTTGAATCATTCTCCCACGTCACTTGACGAAGGGGATGTTGAAATGTCATCTACATACATAGATTTGCAGAAATGTCAAAGAAAGGCACACAAACCATATTCATACAGCCAATCGACGATTGATAGTGATCAATGGATTAGACAATATAAGGGTCCATGGGCACAGACTATACGCGAAGTCTCTTCACTCCAAACGTATATTCCAAACGTATCACGCGCATTTGTCCACTATGGCAATCTAAGAGGGCACACAAATGGCACCAACTCCTTGTTGGGCAGATTGAATCGGTGGCGTGCCCGAGCCGAGTTTCTTCCACAAGGGCGCCGAGGAAATGACTTGGTCCAAATGACCAAGACGTGACATGCCTGACAGGGCGAGTCTCTATTTGAAGTAGGGGTAAGCATGGTCCAGGTTGGGCTGGTCCACCCCCTAAACCTAGGACCAACCCACACAGTGCCGGTCCTCAATTTTTGGGACTAAGGACCGACTTTATTGAGCTAGGGACTGAGGACCGGACCGACTCAATAGGTTAGGTCCGATATTAGGGTCAACCCGAAACCAAACGATAATTCTTTTATTTCATTTTTTGTACTCTTTAAAAAAAAAACGATTGAGGACCGGATTGACCCAATGGATTTGATCCGATTTCCAAGTCAACCCAGGACCAACTAATAAATTTTTATTTCATTTTTGTACTCCTTGAAATGGCAACTGAGAACCGTATCGACCCAAGGGTTTAATGATGAGCGAAGTCAGTTAAGAAAGGCAAGTGGTGAGGGTCAAGTGGGGTGAGCATGGAACAGAATGAGCATCGAATATCAAGTGGGGAGCAACAAGCCAAGCAAACATCAAGCAGCGAGCGGCACGAATGACTCAAAGCGAGTGAGGCGAGTGTCAAGTGGCGAGCAGAGAAGTTGTTTCTTTCGATTTTGGCAAATTGAATACTAAGATGACAAATAAGATAGAATAGAACTAATACTAGAGGAGGATGCCATGAGGAGCTGTTTATGCCTTATTCAACGCCATGATAACTCCTCACAAAAACATTTTCCTCCTTCATAAATTATGACTATTGACACAGTAAAAAATATTAAAAATCTAAGTTATTAAATAATAATGTAAATTTACTTGAACTCCTCACTAATGAGCTATTTAATGTTATTGACGCTATTTATTTTAAGAGTTTATCTATGTAAAAAAATTATAAATAATATATTAGATATATATAGTCGAGTTGGCCAGGGTTAGGACCGACTCGGAACTCTCGGGGCCAAAGAACTAACCCGCACAACGCCTGGGCTTTGAGACAGGAATTAGGGACTGACTAACCTGGGCCTCCTTAGAACCTGGATCGGACCGGCAGGGTTGGGCTGGTCTAAAGTCAGTCCAAAGTTGACTCTGGACCGATGCTCACCCTTAGTTTGAAGCACATGGATGGTCCTGCCTTCCACCATTGATGGAGGATCCCGAACGGCTCTCATCAAGATTTGGACAAAGCTTCGAATGGTCCCCGCCAACAATTTTTCGCTATCTGCGAGAGAAGAGAAGGAAGTGGTCCCGACTGGGTGACCAGCTTACTTAAGTGTCCACATAAATTGTATATCTAGCCCAGTGGTCCCGACTGGGTGACTCCGTGTAACGCCCGGCTCAATTTTTTCAATAGATTCATATGGATGCCGTTTCCACAACCTCTTTTCATTAGCATACACTTTTTTTCCCCGTATTAATTGATCAAGTCAGCCTCTATTGATTATGGCTCGAAGCTTTACATTTGACTTGGGATCAGCTCATATGTATGTGATCTTTCTCTTTACCGATTTTAGTGGAACCATTTATCAATCTCTTTCCAGGTACGCACGCTACTGAACCACATAAGTTTGTAATGCAAGATTTGAGGTGTCACGTGTCATAGGGAACCAAATAGATTGAAATTGTCCACAAGGCATGATCTAGCATACACGTTAACAAAGCATATTACTATCCGGACTTGTCAACATCTGCAACAGGTGAGAAGGCTAAAGGGGCTCGGTAGAGATTTCAATCGATGAGGATAAAGTTGGATTTCTCGCTAAAGTGGAGATTTGTTGATTGTGGCTCGAACTATTCCCGTTTGATTTGGAATTGTCCCATAAATGTGTTTGATGGACTACTTGGAATGTTTTCGGGGGCAAGAGACAGATGTGGACCGCGAAGATGCGAGGAAACTGGTCACCTAGTGCTTAGACAAACTAGGCCACTAGGCGGGCGCCTAGCCAAGGGTCTGACCAAGTTTGGGTTCTTGAACAAAGCTAGCTAGTCTCCCAGACAGTGCCCGACAGCTATTGTGATTTTCAGTGCAATAGTTGGGCACTCGAAACTATTTTGGTGGCTGCTCAACCCCAGGCGGCCCCAATCCGAGCTTATTTGATCCCGAATTTCAAAGCTTATTTTTAGAGGAGAAACTTATTAGAACTCTAGAGAGTTTTGAGAGCCATTATCTCAGAGAATTGAAAGCATGAGAACACCCCTCTTTTATGATTGATTCTTTTAAGTTTGGGTGTATCGAGGATTTAGAAACATATAGTGGAATGATCTCATCAATCTTTTCCCATTAGAGTAGCCACAATGTTGAAACAAGTAAATATGTTGTATTTAGGATCGGTTCTCGACCTAGAGCTAGAAACCGATCCTATGACCTATGGTTCCAAAAGATTGAAAATCAAAACGAACCGGTCAATTCTAAAATTGTCAATGTTCAGTTCACCTGAGATCTAGAACATTTTATGTTTGGAGCTAAATTCTTGTACGAAAACGTGAAACTTTCACAATTTCATTACATAAACATTTGGGTCAAATGATTGTGTTTTTATTTTTCATGTTGAAGACGGATTTTGTCCTTAATCGGTGCAAAAAATAATTAAGAGGCTTCAAACTGATTTATAATCGATTCATTTCGAGAACCGGACTGGTTGAACCGATACCTTAATTGAACAGGTGGTTCCAACTTTGTACCAACAATCAAACCAGTCCTAAGACATTCTAGGTTTGCGGAACCCATAGTTGATTCAATTCTCCCTTAAACCGACCTTGAAATAACCAATCAAGGCCAACTCGATCCAATTCTCAGGTTGAATCGGACCCAATGCTCACCCCTAATTGTGTTCTGGTTTTATTTAAAAAATAAAATAAAATCATACTCGAATTTTTTATGTTATTGAGGCTTATGCGTTTAGTCGTATCAGACTTACGCTTTGTTAAGCATGCATTGACATTCAATAACACTTTATTTAAGGAAAACTAATGATCTATGAGCTACTACTTTGATATCTTTATTTAATTCGATTTTTCTTGTTCTATTCTTTCTTCCACCCAACTTGAAGAGAACAGTTTACTTTTCCTCCAAAATAGCAAAATCGAAATTTAAGAATTAATTTTATTGTTAATTCTAATCTTTAAAACATGAAGGCTAAAAAAGAAGATTAAAGAAAAGAACGGAAGAGATCAAAACTAAATTATTTTACTATTCAATCGGAAGAAAGTTATTAATATTACTCTCGAACCATGCCCTCAAAAAAATTTCTTTGATTAAATAGAAGTCTGAATGAGAAAAAACTGTAACTAGCTAGACTTTGACTTCCATCAATATAACTTAAAATTTAGACAAAAGAAAGATGCACGTTTTCAAATAACTCGAATTTAACGAGGTTATATCTTCAGCGAATTAATAAATTCATGATTGCAAAAAGGACAATTGTTTTTTCAACTTTGAAACATAGTTTTACTTGGAATAAAAAAAGTGTTTTATTTTACTAATTCAAAAGAACACCGGAGATGATTCGAAAGAACACTAGAAACAATTTGATTGATTCCTTTTTGGAAACTCAGCGCAAATACCGTATATGAAGGAGAGAGATGATAAGATTGATTTCAGTAAAAGGGAGAGTGAGGGGCAATGTTAACTATTGATATTGAATCGAATCATGTGATTGGAGGGTAATTTGATTTTTTAACATAAATTGGTGCATTTTAATTTTTAGCCACACACAAAAAGTGCGGAAACCATCGTTGGCCGCTACACAAAGACCACCACCACCACCACCGTTAGTCGCCGTGGACTCTTCCACCCCCTTGTCTGAACTGGTCTCCACCTCAACCATGCCTCTATCCTCCACCAACGAGCCCCGTTGCATCTGCTAACCACCACAGCTATTTGGCCCCTCATGCCAGTAAAACAAATTACAAGTTGTCTTGTTCCACATTGAAAGGATGTAAGTACGCATGTAAGTGTGCACGTGGACAAAATTTGACACTAATTAACAGTCATTATTTTCTTATTTTATTAAAATTTTAATTTATAATAGTAAAAAAGTAACCATAGTGTCATATTAAAACAATGCGACTGTTCACAAATGAGTTACGGTTATTTGAAACAATTTTTTTTTTTTTTTTTTTTTTTTTTGGGTGACCCAGGGAATCCCGCATAGCCGGCAATGGAGATAAACCACTAGGGGCGACACGTACTAGCCACCACACACGTGCCACCGTGTAAGTTGCCAAAGGGCTCAAAGCTAGCCTTTTTGCAACTTGTGTTGCAAGAGTTTCGAACACTAGACCTCCTCGATGGAAGTCTAGTACCTACCCAACTAAGCCACCGCGGTGGGTGGTTATTTGAAACTATTGTTATATATCTCTTTTGGAAAAAAAAAAAAATGGGAAGAAGAAGAAGATGTGCATTGAACAAACACATTCAGTAATTAAAAGCAAAAAGCAAAACGTTATCCAAATAAAATAACATTCCAAAGATTGAGAAGTTATATTTGAACAAATATAATCGCTGAGATAATTGCTAGCCAAAGTAATGAAATTCAGAATTAACAAAAAAAAAAGAAAAAGCTATAACTCATTTATGAACTATTGCACTATTTCAATAGGACACTTTGGTTAAATTAGAATTTTAATAAATAAAAAAATAATAATCATTGATTAGTGATAAGTCTCGTCCACATACGCACTCACATCCTTTCAATGTGAGACAAGTTATCTCTCGGTTTGTTTTACAAATAAACTACCAAAACCTCAGAGCCTTTGGTTTATCTGTCTCACATTCTTTCTTGATGAAAGATTTTCCAAATAGAAGCCACTTCCTATAGGCTCTTGCAGCCAATTCTTTTACACTTTCTCCACTAATCTCAATTTAAATTTCCGATCACATGTCCTGATAGAAATGGGGCTCCTCTAATCATTGTGGGGCCGGAGGTGGGAACTCGCCTAGTGCAAACAAAGTTACCAAAGTTATCCTGGAAGGAAAATGCCAGTCCACTATGGAAATGAGCGCAATAGCTTTTCCATCCTTAGATAACTTGGATCAAGTTCTTCTTAGTTGTAAAAAAGGAGCAGATGGGCCTCTATAGTATACTTTAAGGATCTACATAATCGCGTTATTCTGAAATGATTATGAGATTACCACCATAGGTTCAAAGTTGTCACAAATGGGTTCTGAAATTCCTCTTGCACTCAATTTGCCAAGTGAAGTTAAGCGAGCGGTCTCGACATAGAAACGAATTTAGGTGTTGAATTGGTCAAGTTCTGTGGAGGAAAAAAACGCATTATATCAAATCAGCACTCAACTACACCAACCGGTCTAGTACAAGCATGAAAATCAAAGGTGAGCAATAGTCTAGGCTCAACTTGAGAAGTGTTAGGGTCGGCCTTGCTAGTCTAATTCAAGGCCAGCTCCTAGCAAAAGTTCATTCGGTTTGGTCCCCAGAGATGGGCCTCTATAATATACTCGCAAAAATCACATTATTCTAAAATGGTTGTGAGATTATCACCATAGGATCAGAGTTGACACAAATGGGTTTTGAATTTCATCTTAAACTCAGTTTGCCAAATGAAGTTGAGCAAGCAGTCTGGACGTAGAAACGAAATTGGGTTCCGAATTGGTCAAATTTTGTGGAGGAAAAAAAAAACTTACCATATCAAATAAATACCCAGCTACACCAGTAGATCTAGTACGAGCATGAAAACCAGTGGTGAGAATAGTCCAAATTCAATTTGAGAAGCATTGGAGTCGGCCTTGTCGGTCCAGTTCAAGGCCAGTCCCTCGCAGAACATTGTAGGTTCATTTAGTTTGGTCCTGAAATTGAGTTTTGGGCCCGCTGGTTCTCAAGAACTGAACCAACCAGGCCGATTCACGTTTAGAACCGAGTTTTGAGGCTCTAAACCGGTGAAAAAAATATGTTATTAACAAGTTAACAAACATAAAGTCTCGACTTAAAAATAAAAAATAAAAAAGAAGAAGAAGAAGAAATTGATACCGTTTCAGTTCTCAATTTAAACACTTGCATGCTTACTTCTAATTAAAGCATTATAAATAGAACTATAAGGCTCCGTTTATTTGCTAGATAACAAATTCTAAGAAAATATATTTTCATCTTTTTCCGGTCTTTGGTGCCGGAAAATTGGTTAATCATGGAAAACATCTTCCATGAACCGGAAAATCCATGTTGAAAAATAAGGGAAACGATTTCCTATATTTGAAACACGGAAATCGTTTTCGCACTCTCCCATGGCACACCATCGTTGACCACCATCTTCTCCGTAAATATTACATGCATCATCACCACCACTGCACCACCGCCATCGTCAGCCGCTACACCACGCACTACCACCGCCAGCCACCACATGTCATTAAGCCACCGTACTCACATACATCATCACCATCTTCTTCACCATCCAAAACCTCCGGAAATCAAAAATAAGAGAAACAATTTCTCACCGCCGTAGAACTTTCCTTTTTCGCAGCCATTCCCATTGTTCGAGTGTCATAATCATCTTCTACATTCCACCATCCATGATGCCGCCGCCGACGACCATCGGTTGGAGCCACCATCAAGAATCCATGGCCACCACCGGCCACGATGTCAAGGGCACTGAATTGTCACCACGACCTGAAACTAATGCTTTTACCGACTCAGACATGCTGAAAACAACCATCCAAGCAATCCCATGGCCATCGTGGTTGGGTTGTGACTGGGTTTGAGGCGTTAGGCTTCACTGGGCACAACATAAAAGGGACGAAGAAGAAGAGGAAAAAAAGAGGAAATGGGTAATTCTGAGTTGGACGACAAAATGTGAAATGCTGATAAAATATGATAAAAATTTAGTTCAACAAAACTTTATTCAAAATTTGATGAGTTAGCTTGTGGAGTCTTTGACTATGCCGCCAGGCTTGTTCACATCGCCTAAGCATTATATACCGATGAACGCACTGGATATTCACCGATCAGAGCAGATCAAAGCAAAATCAAGGTGCGGATACCACAAATATCAGAACTTAACATAAGAAGACACTTAAATATCAAAAGTTCTAAAAATACACTTAATTGCCAACAACAAGAAATTCTGATCAAAGTACTAACATGACATTTTCTGGCGACTTTTTTTTATAGACATGGTTTTGAAAAAAAAAAAATCCACGTGATAATTCTTTTGAAAAAATTATCCACGTGGTAATATTTTTTTCAAAAAAAGTTTAGCGCTATAAGCCCCCAAATTAATTTTTAATATAAATATTAATTAAATTAAATTAAAAACTATGGCCCTTGCTAATTTGCTGCTGCTCCTTCCTTTTTTAAAATTTTTAAAATTTAATTTAATTAATATTTACATTAAAAATCGATTTTTGGGCAAAACGACCTTGTTTTGCACACACCGACGAGCCATGTAGACCAATTTATCCTTAAAATAATGTCATGTCGAATTTTTGACAATCCTCGTAGTCAGAATTGACACTTAAATGTCCTGATTTTCCCCAAAAAAATGGCACTCAAACATACATTTTAGAAGTTTTAGCACTTAAGTGTCTACTCGTGCCAAATTTTGGCATTTGCGGTGTACTTTGCTCGAGGAAAATCTATCCTCGAGGAAAATCTATCCTCCTCGGACCAGGGTTTCAGAGAGAAAGACTACGGTTTTGCCGATTACACGGAGAGTGAATCTGTTGAATCTTCGACCAAAAAAAGAAAAAAAAAATCCTGAATCGGTCGATCATGCTATTTCCTCTCTCCTGGTGCTGCGTGATGGGCAAGTTATTTGTGGTTTTTAGAGAGAAGGGGGGGAGGGTGTTTGACATTTTATACCTTAGCCAACCCGGCTTAAAAATTGATTGGATAATGTTTGGTACTTTTTGGATTCTTGTTTTCTATCTTTCCTTTTCGATTATATTAATTATTCTTTTCTAACAATGAGAAATTTTCAATTTGTGACTCATTGATGGCCCGGTTAATCACCAATGATCGTAACATTCCCTCATCAAATGCGCAAGCTGTCGATTTAATCCAAGTCTTGACCGAGAAAGACGGAGAAGATTACTATTCAAATTATCTGTTCACATTTTGCATGAAGATTATCCAAGGATAGACATTCCAATTACGGCCTAGGATTATTCAACTTTGCTCAAAGTTGAACCTCAATGAAAACTCAATCAGATGATGTAATTAGATAGTATTGATCGAGAGTTTTCGGATGAAACGCAATTTGCCCCATTTTAATATCTCCAGGTCATGAGATATTGCATATTTGATTTGTGTTGTCCAATTTTGATGACAATTAGCAATTTCCATGAATCTGTCATGATTTAACATCATTTTCATAAAATAAAAAATCAAATCACGAGCTTTTCGACCATCAAGAATCCGATCAATCAAATCTAAAACAAACAAGAAATAAGAGTCAAAGTTTATATCAAACATTATCAAGAAACAAATAGATGAAGGTATCAAACAAATGAAAGGATCAAAAGAGGACTGTTAGCATAAATAAGAACTGTTTAGAATCCTGAATATTTGAAAATTCTAATTTGTCTTGGTTGTCTTCGAAGATTCTGGTGAAATCCTTGACGATCATTGGCGGCGGCGGAATTCTTCTCAAGCTTGGTAAAAAATACTCAAAAGATCTGGTAACTCTAAATTTCTCTCTAAATAATGTCATGCGTCGTTATCAAGCTTACATAAATACCTGAAAATCAAAATACCTTTTTATTACATTGAATTAGGAATAAGATGTGTTATGTCTAGTTAGGTCATACTTTTGCTGTACTAAAAGATGAAAATCTTGAAAAAAAATCGTCGAGCGCCCTCGCCTGTGCTCATATTTTCTATATATATACTTACAAAGTTATAGTTTTCACAAAGACTATTTTCAACTATTCGAATTCCAGATTTTTATAAAATCAGAATGAATCACTACGTCAGTGAGATTTTGTATAGAATCAGTGCCAACCGTTTTAAAATCTTAAACTGTTAAAATAAAGCATGATTTAATATTTAAATATTTCTACTCCTTCCGCTGGCACTTGCATTTGCGCGCAGCTTTGTCCACCGCCACGACACTTCCATTCCCCAGGCTAATCCCTCTCTGACGTCCTTCCACCACAGCTCCGATTCTCACCTCCGTCTGCATCACTCCCTCCCTATGCGTCCAAATCGATTCAGTTCACTCGTGTCCTTCAAGAATCAAAAGACTTCAAACGGAAGCAACAACAAAATGACGCGCGAATAAAAATCGAAGCCTCTTCAGCATTGCAAGGCCAAGGCCCCCAACCTCACAGATTTCATGCGAACTCCGCCGAATTTTCCCTCCCTTCTTCTCACACATTCCCCTTAGAAATTTTACGTTCCTTCAAAGATCGCTTGGCCTTGGGGCTCTCTCTGCGTGATTTTAATGGAGAGAGGGAAGACGAAGGACATCACTAGATTAGGCAAGGCTTGAGCTCGCCTGTGGTTACCGATAGGCTAAGGAAGAAGCAAAAAGAGAATAAGGAAAGAAAAGGAAAAATAATTAAAAGTAAAATATAATTAAAAATTCGATTTGTATACTTTTCTCCAGAAAATGAAATTAGATAGCAAATGACACAAAATATTTTTTAGTTCATTTTCAGATTTCAGCCAAATACGGAAAACTATTGTCATTTTCTTGGAAAATTGCTTCATGGAAAATATTTTCCAGAAATATCACATTTTCTGCGAAATAAACGGAACTTGACTATATCAATCATTAAGTCGCCCTCATGCCCCTTTTATTTGGAACATAAAATTTTAATATTAATTAACTTAATTACCTTCTGTTTATTTGGCTCGAAGTTTCCCATTTGACTCGAAATCGGCTCATGCATCTAGAAGTGTTTGCGGGGGCAAGGAGACGAAAGCAAACAACAGGAGATGTGAGGAACTGCCCCGCCAAGCACTTCAGAGAACCAGACCCCTAGGCAAGCGCTCGGCGAAGGAGTGGCCAAGGTGTTGAGCATGTTCGGGCACCTGGACAAAGCTGATCGGACACTGGTATAGTGTACAGAAGCTATTTTGTTTTTCCAACGCAGTAGCCGAGCACCCAAGTGACTTCAATCCAGATTTAATGAAATCCTATTCTTAAAGCTTACTTTTAGAAGAGAAACTCATGAGGAAGCTTGAGAGCCATTGAGAGCCATCATTCAAGAGAATTGAGAGCATAAGAATACTCATCTTACATAATAGATACGTAAGAGTTTTTTTTATATGAGTTATATTAACTGATATCGCAATTCACTATTTTACAAAGTTGGTCTAATAAGATGAGATATAAAGATTATTAATTAGTCTAATAAGGGGCTGGCTTGTGAGCCAAATAAAACCCGGCCTATTAAACTAGCTACAACAATTATGAGTTGGCTGAATGAAGTTATTTTGTTGGGCTTCAAAGGTGCAGCTTCACGATCGTAAGAGTTGAGAATTGAGTCTCTTGGGCCTAAGTCCTTTCTTTTTTAAAAAGGCCATTTGTTACACAAATAACGTAAAAAAGAGAACAATTTATAACTTATCTTAAAACACTACAATACTATATTAAATTGTTGAATGTATGAACAGTATAAGTTCGTGACAAAACGTTTTTTGTTGTGAAAATGGATTGATTTATGAGTATAAGAGAAAGATGTTAAGGAAGACAGATTATGTTAAAGTAAGTTTCAGCTAGACAAAAAGGTTTAACCTTTATATAAAAAAAAAAAAAAATTGAAGTCGTTCAAAAACGGGAATAGTTTTGATGCAAACTAAGGAATTTTCTAATATCTTCAGGTTAATAATTCAGAAAGATCGTTTAATAATTTGCCGGTCTTTCTTCTACTTGTAAACTATATGTCTCTCTTGGTATGAAAGATAATCTAGGTACGATAATTATAAAGTAAGTTTGGGTTTGTCATGATATTCGTCCGATACTATTTTTATTATATGTACTGAATAGGTCCTATTAACGAAGTCTCCATGTTGGTGTTACCTGTATAGGCTTTATTATAGGCTTTTTGGATATTTGATACCTGTAGGATATGTAAAAAGTTGGGATGCATTCATTGATCGCATTTTCTGCACTTTGCATAGTGAAATTTTAACGAGAAAAACCTATTCCTTTGTTTTGTTTTGTTTTTTTTTTTTTTTTGGGTCGGTGAGAGAAACCTGTTCACACCATCCATTTCCAATAGTTCTAATGATTCGATCATTTCAAGTGTTAGTTTGTTTCAGAGTATAGGTCACAAAGCGAATAATATAAAAATAGCGGATGAAAATGCAACATAAAAGAAAAGTGTGAGATTGTTTATATTATTCTCCCAAAAAGTAGCAGAAACACAAGGTAAATTAACATACTTTCATAACTTCATACATCCCAAGACTAATAACTAATACATGGAAATATTTAGTGACTGTTATTACATTATACCTGTAAATATGCAAAGATCATTACCTTATAGTCGTAATTTATTCTAGAGAGAGGGGTAAGATAACCTATACTTGTACCGTGTCATCTTCATCTCCGTAATGCAAAAGCATCTCAACCACTTGGCTCATGGTAGGCCTTGCATCTCTGTCTTCATCCACACACTGAAGAGCCACTGCAACCAAAACTTCAATTCCTATTGTCACATTCCCCTATCAGCCTTGGATCCACAATTTCCTTTATCCATGTTTCCATTGGAACTCCTGTTCTCCTCCTCTCTCTCTCCCAAGGAGTGAACCTTTTGCTCTCATTCTCATCACCACCCTCGGCATTTGCAAGTCCTCCTCTTGGACTCCTGCCAGTCACCAGTTCCAACAAAACAATCCCATAACTGTACACGTCTACTTTGGAGGTGATTGGCATATTGTAAACCCATTCAGGAGCCATGTAGCCTCTTGTTCCTCTGATTCTTGAGAAGCTTGAATCCTTTAGGCCCTCTCTCTTGAGTATCTTCGACAGTCCAAAATCCGCCACCTTTGGTTGGTACATGGAATCAAGGAGAATGTTCTGTGGCTTCACATCACAATGAAGAACCCATTCCAAGCACTCTTCGTTAAGATAAGCAAGTCCCCTGGCCGACCCTACCGCAATTTCGAACCTCTTGGACCAATCGAGTTCAGTTGGAGAAGACAAATTTTCCGCTAGGGAACCATGTTCTATGAATTCGTAGATCAAAAGCCGGTGCTTTCCTTCTGCGCAGTATCCCCACATGTCAATCAAGTTCATGTGGTTAAGATTTCCTAGAGTGCTTACCTCTGCCAGAAACTCATTCTCTCCTTGGTTAGCCTCATGCAGCTGCTTGACCGCTGCAACCCTGCAATCTGACAACACGGCCTTGAATACAATTCCTCCACTTCCTCTTCCAATTTCTTTACTGAAATTCCATGTTGCCTTCTTTAGCTCATCGTATGTGAATCGTCTGAACCCAGTCGGCCTGGTGTGGTATCCATCAATGTGAGCTCCATCTTTCTCTGGGCGGTTTCTATATAACAGGCAGCAAATTATGAGTACAAGTGTGGCCTCCATTCCAGCTGTTGCCCCAACAAAAACGAGCAAAATCTTGATTGCCCAACTCCGATTTGTTTTTACATAAGTCCTTGGTAGCAAAACTTCTTTGCCTGGACATTGCAGAGCGGCATACTCTATCTTTGGTATTTTGTAAGAGGAGAGACTGGATTTTGGGACCCTGAAGTAGATGTCCCCAGTAACACTGGGTGAATGTCGGCCATTTAGCAGTTTCAACTTGGGGAAACATACAGAGTCGTTATACCGTATACCCAAGCAATTGCACACACCCAAGCATAGTTTCTTGCACTCTTCAAGAGTGCAATTCCTATACAAATCTTTATCGTACCCATAAAAATCGGCATGTGGTAACTTGATGAAGTCGGTTTCGACTTTGCTGTCACAGAAGCTGCTGAATTTAGGCTTGCATCCTTGAGTCCAGTCCGAAAGGCTTTCCCTTGCATGTCCGGGAACACAAATGCAACTTCTTCCGTCCTTAGGGTGGTATGTACACATACTATTTGGTCCACAAATGCCATGAATTGCGCATGGTTCAGATTTGGCTTGCCATGAAACTGTCCACTCCTCTCCTTCCGATTGACTATATACTCGAACATTACCATCATGGTCGACCATCAATCTTCTCTGAATTTTTGCACCATAATCGGATGTTAAGAATTTGAAATCATCAGATGAAGTAAAATTCCCGTAGGGATCAAGCATTGCAACTCTACTGTCATTATAAGTTGTTCTTCCAGCTTGCCAACTACTAAGCCAGGGATCTGGCCAATAGACACTGGTAATCTTGGGGCCATCAAAGAGAAGTCGAAGAAGGTTATCGTTGTCAAAATAAAGCTTGTAATAGCCAGAAGAAAAGTCGTTCTTGCTTCGAGAGGAAACGAGCGAGGTGTTCCTAGTGAGCTTTTGTAGTGGAAGAAGCGTGTTGGTCGGCGGGTCAAAGCTTTGCCATGAAATAATGCGCTGCTTGTCACGAAGGACAAGGTTGCCCGTATCAAGGAGTTGCAACAACTTCCTTGATGACCCGGAGGGTGACTCGGTCCTTGTGGCCCAAACAACTGTCCGACCATCATCGATCAGTACAAGGTTACCCTTCTTTCTTAAAGAAAGCTTTGAGGATCTTCCGTTGGTGGGCCGGTCACGGTTTGCCATCCAAACTACAGCGCAGTTGTGGATACTACAAGAGGGTTTGCTGAACCATATGGCAAAACAATAAGCGTTTTCTCCAACCGGATAAAAGCCCGCGGAAAAAGCACCGTCTTCTGACGTGAGAATATCGTCCGGTTTATCAACTGAAAGGGAGGAGCCTTCACGCAAAGTGAGACGAACTGAAGATGTAAGTGAAAAAGATAAGACCAGTGGGAAACATAGCAAGAGAAGAGGGTTTCTCATGGCATGCATGGGATTTCAGGTGATCTCTAAGGTGCTAAAACGCCCATAAGGCGTGTTACCAAATTCCACTTTGCTATATAAGAGTTGGTGAGGTTGGAACTGACTGGCACTCGTTAAAAAAACATAAAAGGACGAAAATTTATCGGGGGTTCGTTTCGTGTTTCAGGAGAAAAGAAAGAAAGCATACTTTGACCAATGACCGGTACCTTTCTCTTTCCTAAGCTACGACAATGACAGGACCGAGGAAAGAAATTACGTGGCCACGCAATGGAAATGCTATTGCAATGTCATCCTTTTAAAATATGTACCAATTGTTTTAATTAAAGAGCCTGGTCCAAAATTCTAAGTTATTAATCAGAGAGAGAGCATATATATATATATATATATATATATATATATATATATATATATATATAAAAGGTTTGGTCATATTGAGTAATTGAAATCATAATGAAGGAGACAAGTGTAATCGAAGGATTGGAAGTTGCAAATAAACAAAATAAATCTGACACGTGACGAATGCAGGAGTATGGCTATGATACATTGTTAAAAAGTTCGATAAAAAAAAAATAAATAACATATGATGGGAAATCATACGTACATAAGGCTTGGAGTCAATCTCAGTAGTCAAGTAACATAGGATAATATTTTGACAGCCTTGACTATTAAAATTTTAATTCAGAATCAATTTGCTTGATATTGACAAATCTAAAAGTTTTGAATGAATTAGCACCTTATTGTATTCAAATGATTTCACTTTTAAGCTTTGCCACTTTTGACAGGTGAGTCCATTTCAGGACGACCGTGGAGGACTTGGAAACTAGTTACGATGGATTGGCTGGCGGGCCCAACGACCGTAGGGATAGGAAGGCGCATCTTTGGAGCATTAATAGCTTAATTATCGACAATTTGCTATTGATTACCGCTAAAAGTACACGCAATATTAGGAAAACAAATGACAAAGATGCTGAAGAGATGGACATCTTGATCGTGCTAAGAACCCTACAAAAGCAGTGACATCAGTCTATGTTGCACTATCTTATCTGTGGGAAGAAAAGACTTTATGATTAAGATAATTAGTGTAAAAATATTTACTAAAATCATATGGAGAGGAATAGGACGATAAAGAAGTTTTGGGAAATAAATATACAACAAATGCACGATCCATCTACAAACAAAGGCAAGGAAGCCTCCCTCAGATCCACCCATGTATGTTATGACACTCGATAATTAGTTATTTATGACCCAACCTCAAGGGTCGATGGGAAGTAAAAAAGAATCGACTAGTCATATTTTTGGATTTGGTGGATTTATATTAAGCAAAGACAGCTAAAAACTTTTGACTCAGCATCATCTTGTTGTCCATTCGGCAGTGCAACAAAAAAATAGAGAATATAATGAAAATCTTTTAAAAACAGATTTCGGAACAATCAAACCTAATGAATTTGAGAGAGAGAGAGAGAGAGAGAGAGAGAGAGATTCCCACGATAAGATCTGATATGAAATTTTTTTCCCTTAGAGAAATTGATTTCCTCTTTACGTGCAGGAGAGGAGAAGTCATTTTTCAGATTTGGTTTGCGCTTATTAGTCAACGTAAAAACTTTTTTCTATTCAGGGCATATTTTTCTGTCATTCAAGCACCGAAAAATTAGACAGTTTTTTTTTTTGGAAATATTTTTCCTTCAAACAAAATGATTCTTAACTTCTAATAAATAACCACAACTATCCATGACATCAATTTCATAGAACATGATAAAAGTAAGGGTGTCTACAGATTATCTCAAGGAGTAAATGTTTTTTTTTTTTTTAATCCTTTATATAAGAATCTTCTAGTCATTGGTTCAAAAGTAGGTTTATTACTGCATTTATGAGAAGATGAAACTGGTGAAATTTCATATGCAGTGGTGGAATAACCTATTCCAAGGTTGGCATGTCATTGTGGACTGATGCAAAAGCAATGCGAGCTATACTAAATTGACTCCTGAAGCCATTTACAGCGGTGGAATAACCTATTTTGAGGTTGGCATGCCATTATGGATTGGTGCAAAAGCAATGCCAGCTATACTAAATTGACTCCTAAATCCGATTTAATAAGAGTGGTAGATTGAAAACGAACTTTTAAACAAGTCAAGCTAAATTCATCACTCGATAACAAGTTTTGATATTATCACTTGTTATACAAACTTCATAAATTTGTCTTTGATTAACATTTCTCAAAAAGTTCTTAGGGGCGAAGAATTCTCATTGCATGCATTCTTAAGATATTTCTTAGTGTGGTGTAGTCGATCGACACCCAAATTTAGTGAGATGGCCTACTATGGGAAAGCTCACACATAGCAAGGCAGAGACCAGTTAAATTACAATTTTGCGTGGTATGGAACTGATTAATTAGAAGAAGGTCTAGCATCAGTTGCAAAAACTAAAATGAGTAGTTCATCTTTATGACTAGCCAAGTCAAAAACAAACTGGATTTTCCAAGTTGGACATGTCGTCAGTATTTTGGACGGGATCTCGAGTCTGTTCTCCAGTTTCGAAACCCGTTAAGTTCTTACTAAGGCAGGATGGATCGGAATTCCGCTCAAACACGACCTCCTTTGAACGCTACTCAAGCTTTTTCCCCTACACCGATTTCTAAGTCACGCTGATCTCCTCCTTACTTAAAGAAAACCAGTAAGGACATAAAAGTGTATACAACTTCTCCGAAGGTGCTTAAGAAAGAGGAAGGACGACGTAAAGAAAACGCAAGATGAACGACTACCTGAATTTTCCAGGACACCAACCCAGAAGTAATGCCCATTGAAGAAGACTAAAGAAAGTCGAAAAACGTTGCCTTCATTTAGGACCAAATCCATGCATGGACAAAAGAAGGAAATTTTACAAAACTCTCCCCAGTCTGGAGAGATTTGGAGGCATTGTACATTTTTCTGAAACGTTAATGTTACACAATACCACACGACTTTTAATTTTCATATAGCTACTAACCTTCCCCTATATTTTCATTAGCATGGTAGTGAAAAAGTCATTGTGATATTTTAAAGATGATAAAATAATCAACACTCAGTAATGTGTATTTCAGTATGTAGAATGAACATCTCCTTTGTACACAAATCATATGCAAATAGTGTTGTCAACACCTAAATTTTTGTTCAAAAGTCATTCATAAATTCCATGCAACCAAGTTCATGGTCAACGACCCTTGACTAAAAACATGGATTTTACTTAATCCTGCATTCACTTTTCCTGCTGCATTCCTTTTGCATTTACAAGCTAGAGACATTGTAGCTTGTTGATACCTAAGTTTCCCTTCTCATAAGCCATTCATGAATTTATAAAAATTAGGGATCGACTTTGCTAATAACAGCAGAATTCAACTCCTAACCCAAAACCACAATCTTGCACCCTCTTAAACCCACATTTCTTACTACCTATCTCTACTTTTAGAAACTAGAGGCATCCTAGTTTTAGGAAGTCGAATCCTATGTGAGGAATTGGGGACCGCTCTTAATAACTTAGACATCATATTTGCCAAGGATCATGGAATTTCACCTCTAACAAAAAAAATCCACATTGCATGACCTTGTATTTACATTACTTGCCGCATTTCATTGCATTTAGGAACTATAAGTATCGTAGTTTTAGGACCTTGAACCCTACCGCTGAATTTAAATTGACATGAGCACTAAAGCTCTTGAGCCGATTGATTTCATAAGTGAATTCAACCCTTACAACTTTTTTGTTTCTCACTGGTTCATGCACTTTCTAAACACTCATTTAATCTCCATTTCTTGCATCACTTCTTGTCACGATCCTCTTGAATGGGCTATCTAAGTGTGAGATTATCACCCAGATATGAGTTTGATGGATTACCAAGTAGACATTGAATGGTTCCTCTTGCGAGGTGATGCTTAATTTTGGAATGCTTAATTTTGGCATGAGCTTTTTCAAATCCCACCATACACAACTTAATTTCTTCATTTAATTGATTCATTGGATAGTAACTTTAGGAGCCATCACTAATCTATTATGGGTCAATAAGGAGTCAAGAAAGACATGGGAACCTAACTTACTCTTGCAAACCAAAGATTTCGAGTCCGGGGATGTGGTTACATAAATTTTACCCCAACACCCATTATTGGTAGGGGTGAGTGTTGTTGAAATATCTTCAAGTGATTTTGATGATGCCCAAATTATCCTTAATATAATGTTTACTATGATATATACAAATATTTATTACAAAGGACCAAGCAAGATCCATGGCATGATCTAGTGGACAGAAAATTGCATTACATCGTGATACGGATTTCCCATGAATAGTACCAATGGACACAAAAGATCAGTTGATGTCGATGTCTATGATGATGATATCAATATTGGATCATTGGTGTTGTGGTAACAATGTACATGTTAATAATGTTTGTTGATTCAGTTAATATAGCCATTGTACCTGTGGATTCGCACAATAGCAGAATTCAAGTGGAAACAATGATCAAGTAACTAGATAGTCTAATAGGTCTGTTAGAGATTGCAATAAAAGGACAACAAATATGCTATTTTTGGGTAGCATGCAAATGTTTTGGACAAAGGATTGTATAGGCAGCATTATCTCTGGACAACAGCTCAATGGTAACTTTGACAGCTCTTTGCTTCTCCAGTCTACCTCCAATGGATAGATTAAAGATGGTTATAAAAGAGAAGATAATAGATACCAAATGTTAGAGAGAGAGAGAGAGAGAGAGAGAGAGAGAGCTACATACCTCAAGATCTGGAAATTTAGAGAGAGAGAGAGAGAGCTACATACCTCGAGATCTGGAAATTTGCTTCTAGCTATTCTTAGTGATAAAAACTGTTTCGATTGTTTCACCGAATAATATATTTGTGATGTTTGAGTAGTCTAGACTACGTGTACAAGAGTAAGAGCAGCAACTAAGTCTTGGTTGTAATAGGATTAGTGCTTACTTATTGTAACTTTTTGAGCAAATTACTAGTGAAATCCAGCTTGACTTGTGATTGTTAGTCTGAACAGTAGACATAAGCTTGAGGATAAAGTCGAACCACTATATATAATTATGTGCTACTATTTCACTCTTTTTAGTCTCATAAGCACACATTATGATCACGAGCATTCAAACATCACATTAACCTAATCTTTACTTAGCATCAACTGATTTTCGCAAAAGATTGTCAAGTTTTCTAAAACAACCTATTCACCTTTCCTCTAAGTCGTATTGTTAGCCTCCAATGGTGAGCACCAATCCAATTTTAAAACTGAACTGGACCAAACGGTTTGGGGCTATTCATGGTTCCATCCTTTTGATTCAGTTCTCTGGGGTGCAATTGGACCGAACAAACATTATTCAACACCTTAACTTTTATTTTTTCTTTTATCAAACAACCCTAATTACGTTACAATAACCCAGAAACTAAGAAACTCTCACTGACGTGGGATCTCATAGTTGAGCACTACTTTGTCTTAAAAGGTAAAAAGACAGCATATCTCCTTCCTCGCAGATTGACGTCGATCTCACACTTGGGTTCCATTTTATTTTTTTCCCGAGTGCTACGTACAGACAAGTATCCTACTCGAGGATAAAGTGAAAACACGCAAGATAGAGATTCACAGCGATAAAACATTCCCAAGCCCCTTTTTGCGCAACGATTGAACATCCAAAACTAACAAAAGCCTAAGAGCATGCAATGGGCATCTTACATTACGAAATCGAAAGGTAACATGATGTTTCATGTAATCATAAAAGAAATTACCTAAAACTAGCGAGCTTGCAAATGGAAGTCTGCACCGGTGATGGACTTTTGGTCAGTCTTCTTGAAAATCCGAGCATCACTCAAATACAAGGCTTTCTTCATCTTTGAAGAAAAAGATTTGCGCAGCACTAAACAATTGAAACGTGAAGAACATAACATGACGCGCATGATTTAATCTAGTCTATATGAAATTGAATGTAACCTAGATGTATTATGACATGGCCGAAATATCTGAATGATATAACATGCATGTTCTGATTTAATATGCATAATATAAATCCCTAAGCGCCATAATGGATATTTTGGTCAAAACACTTCTCAATATTATTGAACCTCAAGAGTCTTTAAACAAAAAGCCCAACAAAGGGGCATCCAAACATAAAAGATTCCATAAAGATTGGGGAGAACAGGTCACCCATGAAGAAGGAAGGGAGTTTGAAAAATAAGCCTACGCGACCCAATCGGCCACGTGACTGGCATTTGACTTACAAACTATGGATCTATCATCCCAAACTTCTTTTCTTCTTAAGTTTAAATTTCAAAACAAAATAAAAGAATGAAGAGTGTATCTTAAACGATATGTTTAATCAACCAATCTATTTAGCTAAGAATGAAATAAATGTTGTAATTTAGTTAACAAAACTTATCAAACTAAGAATGAAATTGTGTATTATTTGCTTTAGTTTTGTTCTCATCACTTTTATGATCCAATTTAAAATTTTGATGTCAATAACTCAACAGTTGATTGGCGTTTCCTTTATTTGGTTCTACTTCCAGTGTTCAATGGGGGTGAGTATGTTTGATAAATTCAACAACTCAGCACTTGTGTGCAAAGGCTAATGGCTTCCTAAGCATAGGGCTTAGCCCGTGTTGTCCCAAGCCCATCAATTCACAACTTACGTTTCAAATTTTTAACTTGCAAGTTAATTTCAAATATAAATTGTCACTAATCAATTTAGAGTAGGTCGATTAGAAACCCAAGTAAAATATAAGGGGAAATATTTTATTCCTGTGCAACCAGAGAAATTAGGATCCGAGACTTGATTATATTAGTTAATCATTAATGTCCTTCCGGTATCTAATCTTATTTAAATATCAAGTAAAGCATTTATGTAGCATTTTGTACCAATTACGAATTCTAGAATTTAATTCCTCACTAGTTTAAGGAAATAGAAATCCATGCATCATAAATGCGTAATTAGAATAAGTCGATATTTGCTTTCAAAAACTTAAACATGACTTCCTTTTTCGGACTTCTTTTTCTCTCTCTCTCTCTCTCTCTCTCTTAAAGATTAACATATGCTTTAAAGGAAAACCACTCAATGGCTTCTTCTCTCTTTTTTTGTTTTTTTTTTTGGGTGCTTTTCTATTTTTTGGAAAATGCAAATTATTTTTGGATTTTTCTAATTTTTGAAAAAAAGTATTTGTTTATTTTTTATTTTTTATTATTAAGATAATAATATATTGTTATAAAAATGACCCGGGTCGTCAACCATCGGCCCGGATGGGCCTAAAGCGTGGGCCCAACCCAGAGCTCCCTTTTTAAAGAAACCCAAGCCCATTTAAGAAAAGATAAAAAAAGCAAGCCCACCCTCAATTAAAAGAAATGCCCAGCCCAAGATTTATACCAAACCAAGTCTGGCCCACTAAAGCAGAAACGCCAGCCCAGAAAGCGCCCCACGCCCGACCCGGTTGACGACCCGGTATCCCCTTCGTAGACCCGACTCCCTCGTGCCCCTGCTCCCAACGATCTGGGACGGACGTGGCCGAGCTTGTCTCGGCCAGCCACGCGGCCTCCGCCGGCCAAAAATAACAGACCAATCGGGGCTCGAAATTACGTCGACACTCAAGGCAAGCGTTAAGCAACACACCGGAGCAACCTATCAAAGAACGGCCGGGGCCAGAGCTCGCGCGAGTTGGACAGCCGCGAGCTCCAACGCGGCATGGTCGAAACAAGGCGAAACCAGAGCCCTGGCTTACCTGTGCTTGGAGTAAGGGAAGTAAGGGAAAGCGAGCACGGCGGCGGGTCATCGGCCGCGACTCAGGCGCGGTAGCTGGCGGCGGCCCTCCCCTCAGTCAAATCTCTCTAATTTCTCTCTCTCTGCCCTGGTTTCTATCTCTAGAACCCACCCCCCCCCCCGGCCGCTCACTATCTCTCTCGCCAGATCTCAAGCCTCTCTCGACGGCTTGCTCACTCTCGGGCCTCCCCTGATGTCTCTCCGATGAAGTCATCTGAGCTTGCTGCCTCTTCTATGTCTTTCAACCAAGCTCACAGCCGTCCTATTTATAGGCGAGGAGCTCGGTCGACGGAGGTGGTTCGGCCGCCGGTCCTTGGTGCATCGACCGGCCTCCCCTCGGCCGAACCGGCGACCGATCGACCGCCTTATCCGCGAAGGCTAGGCCTACCGCCTCGAGCTCCTCAGCGCATTGAAGTCGCGTCCTATCCATCCAGTTCTCTCGCCGATGTCCTTGTCCTTGCGCGCGTCGTCGGTCTCTGCACGTAAGGCACAACGCAAGGGAAGAAGGAAGGAGGAAGGAGGAAGGAGGAAGAAGGAGAGAGGGGGGCCGGGCCGGGCTGGAGGAGAGAAAATGAAAGCTCTGGGCCCTGACCTGCACGAAAAAGAAAATGGGGCTGGGGTCAAGCCCAGCCCCCAACCATTTCTCTCTTTTTTTTTTTTTTTGTTTAATTTTTTATTAGAAAATAGGGTAAAATAAGGGAAAAGAAAATAGAAAATACATCTTAGTAGATGCGATGATATTAATACCTAGCTGATGCGAAAAATCTTTTTTTGTTAGGGTCAAATTAGTTCCTAATTTTCTATGTAATTTTAATCATAAATATTTAGTCAAAATTTATTTGTTAACAATAATCAAGAAAAAAATTGAAATACCAATGACTTAGGTATTACGTAACCTATTAGGAAAGAAAATATTTTAATGTAGCAAAAATTCAACTTGACCTTTGATCACTGAATTAGTTTCTATACAGTAAGTTAATTGATCAAAACTTAGCTACACTTGATCTATGTAGATTAAATGCGACTCCATTGAAATTGGCTTTTCTATTCTATTGTTCTTGAGATAAATTGATATAGGCATCACTTAGTTTTGGTTTAAGTTTTCATATTGTTCTTAAGATTCCTCCTCAATCAACCAAAATAACTTGCACTCCTTGCTTGACTAACTTGCCTAAGACGAGACATGTTGCATCTAATTCTCTTGGGTGCGCCAAGGCCGTCCACGGGCCCAACAAGCTATGAGAAGGCGAAGGGAGGACCAACGTTTATCCTAGCCTTAGCCATGGAAATGACATGGAAGGGAAGCTAGGATAAGGCCTAGCTTGGCTTGGTCGTATCTAGTCATAGAGCCTGGCCTGGTTTTTCCGGTGCAAGGCTTTGCTATTGCCATGCCTAGTTGTCACATAGCCGAGCCATGGCCAACTATTGTTCTAAAAATTCGAACATGTAACATGTTGGTATTTTTTGAAGTCTAGGTCGCAAAGTGAATATCATAAAAAATGGCGTACGCTAAATGCAATACAACAAAAACTTTGAGATTGTTTATATCATCCTCCCAATAAATAATGTAAAGACAAAAGGAAAAGTAAAACACTTCATAACATGATAAATCCAAAGACTCATGCCCTATAGTTGGAAACATTCAGTGACTATCATAACTTTATACTTGTAAACATGCAAAGATCTTTACCTTATAATCGTAGTTTATTCTAGAGGTACGGATAGAGGACCTATGCTAGGATCATTTCATCTTCGTCTTCATTGCTGCAGCGCAAAAGCATCTCCACCACCTGTCTCATGGTGGGTCTTGCATCTCTATCTTCCTCCACACACTGAAGAGCCACTGCAACCAAAACTCCAACCATCCTAGTGTCATATTCCCCTATCAACCTTGGATCCACAATTTCTTTTATCCATGTTTCCATTGGAATTCTTGTTCTCTTCCTCTCTCTCACCCAAGAAGTCAACCTTTTGCTCTCATTGTCATCACCAACCTCAGTATTTGCAAGCCCTCCTGTTGGACTCCTGCCAGTCACCAGCTCCAACAGAACAATCCCATAACTGTACACGTCTACTTTGGAGGTGATTGGCATATTGTAAACCCATTCAGGAGCCATGTAACCTCTTGTTCCTCTTATTCTTGAGAAGCCTGAATCCTTTAGTCCCTCCCTCTTGAGGATCTTCGACAGTCCAAAATCCGCCACCTTCGGTTGGTACATGGAATCGAGGAGAATGTTCTGTGGCTTCACATCACAATGAAGAACCCATTCCAAGCACTCTTCGTGAAGATAAGCAAGTCCCCTAGCCGACCCTACCGCAATTTCAAACCTCTTGGACCAATCGAGTTCAGTTGGAGAAGACAAATTTTCTGCTAGGGAACCATGTTCCATGAATTCATAGATCAAAAGCCGGTGCTTTCCTTCTGCGCAGTACCCCCACATATCAATCAAGTTCATGTGGTTAAGATTTCCTATGGTGCTAACCTCCGCCAGAAACTCATTCTCACCTTGGTTAGCCTCAATGAGCCGCTTGACCGCTGCAACCCTAGAATCTGACAACACAGCCTTGTGTACGGTTCCTCCACTTCCTTTACCTATTTCCTCGCTGAAATTCCGTGTTGCCTTCTTCAGCTCGTCGTACGTGAACCGTCTGAATCCGGTCAGTCCAGCGTGGTATCCATCGATGTGAACTCTACCTTTCTCTCGGCTGGTTCCACGTAAGAAGCACCAAACCGTGAGTACAACAATGGCCTCCGTTCCAGCTATTGCCCCAACGAAAATCAGCAAAATCTTGATTGCCAAACTCTCTTGTCTTCTTACGTAAGTTCTTGGTAGCAAAACTTCGTTGGCTGGACATTGCAGAGCAGCGTACTCTATCCTCGGTAATTTGTAAGAGGAGAGATTGGGTTTTGGGAGCCTGAAGTGGATGCCCCCTACCTCAGCGGGTGAATATCGGCCATTTAACATAAGCAACTTGGGGTAACAGTTCGAGTTTTTATATTGGATACCCAAGCAATTGCACAAATCCAAGCATAATTTCTTGCACCTCTCGAGTGTGTACTTTTGAAAGAATCCTTTGTCATACCCATAAAAATCGGCATGTGGTAACTCGACAAATTCGGTTTCGACTTTGCTGTCACAGAAACTGTTGAACTTAGGCTTGCATCCTTGAGTCCAGTCGGAAAGGTTCTCTCTTTCATATCCGGGGGCACAAATGCAACTTCTTCCCTCTCTAGGGTGGTATGTACACATACTATTAGGTCCACAAGTGCCATGAATTGTGCATGGGTCAGATATGGCTTGCCATGAAACTGACCACTCCTCTCCTTCAGACCGACTATAAACTCGAACATTACCATCATAATCGACCATTAATCTTCTCTGAGATTTTGCACCATAATCGGATGTGAAGAATTTCAAATCATCAGATGAAGTGAAAGTCCCGTAAGGATCTAGAATTGCAACTCTACTATCATTCCAAGATGTTCTTCCAGCTTGCAAACTATTCAGCCATGGAACTGGCCAATAGATACTGGTAATCTTAGGGCCACTAAAAAGAAGACGAAGAAGGTTATCGTTGTCGAAATAAAGCTTGTAATAGCCGGAAGAGAAGTTGGTCTTGCTTCGATGGGAAACGAGCGGGGTGTTCCTAGTGAGATTTTGTAGAGGAAGAAGCGTGTTGGTCGGCGTGTCAAAGCTTTGCCACGAAACGACATGCTGCTCGTCACGGAGGACAAGATTGCCCGTGTCAAGGAGTTGCAGCAACTTCGTTGATGACCCGGAGGATGAGCCGGTGCTTGTGGCCCAAACAACCGTACGATCAGCATCGATCAGTGCGAGGTCACCATTCTTTCTTAAAGAGAGCTTTGTGGATCTTCCATTGACGGGTTGGTCGCGGTTTGCCATCCAAACGACGGTGCAGTTGTGAATACTACAAGATGGTTTGCTGAACCAAATGGCAAAGCAATAAGCATTTTCTCCCACGGGATAAAAGCCCGCGGCAAAAGCACCGTCTTCCGACGTCAAAGTATCGTCAGGTTTATCAACTGAAAGGGAGGAGCCTTCGTGCAAAGTGAGACGAACTGAAGTTGTGAGTGGAAAAGGTAAGACAAGGGAGAAACATAGCAAGAGAAGAGGATTTTTCATGGCATTCATAGGATTTCAAGTGATCTCTCATGTGCTGTTGCGCATATAACGCGTTCCCGAACTCCCCTTTGTTACACAGGACTTGGCGGTGCAACATTAGAACTGACTGAGTCTCGTTAAAAACATAAAAGTACGGAAATCTATTTAGGAAACAAGAAAGCAGACTTTGACCAATGACTAGTACCTTTCTCTTCCCTAATTATGAAAACAACTTGACCGACGGAAGAAGCCAGGTGAACCCGCAATTGAATTGCTGTAGCAATTGTCTTCCATAGAAAATTGGACGCATGTATTGATTGTTCCAATCCATAAACTTCCAGATATCAATTGGTGGGACATCGTCCATAATAAGGTTCTAGTCCAGTATGATAATTAAGTGTCGATATGACATAATACTTTAATACATTGTCCAACATACAAACAGATTGAAATAGTACCAAGGAAACCACATGCCATTGAAGGCCGAGGAACTACACATGAGAAATGCATAGACTTTGCTCTTGCACCATACTAAAAAGTCTAATGCAAAGATTCATATTATTCAATAAAGAGAAGATCTCATGTATATAAAAGCTTCAATCAAACTAAATATTTAAGTAGTGTAAAACGATACTTCAATAAATTGGACCACTAAAATCTTAACCTCAAATTTGCTCGACATTGACAGGCCTCAAAGTTCTGAATGAATTAAGACCTCATCATTATAATTGAATGATTCTATTTAAGTTTTCCCACTTTTGACAGGTGAGCCTACTTTAGGACGAACGTGGAGGACTTGAAACAGGCTAATATGACCGTCTGTATCGGCCAAAGGGGCGATATCACATCAGGATAGAGGAGACCTTCCACGTTCTCCACTGGAAAAGGATAGAAGGGGACATTTTCGGAGTATTAATGGCTTGATTATCTACCATTTATTACAACGAAAAGATGGATGTTGAAGAGATGGACATCTTGACAGTAATGACAAACCCTGATAAAAGTAGTGACATATTACTATATTTTACTATCTTATCAATGGGGAATGCAGACTTTTTTATTAAAAAGGATCAGAGTAAACATACCTGGTCAAATCTTATTGAGAGGCGATGAACCCCAAAGAGATTTCGCTCCAGTATAATGAATGAAAATCGCGCGATACATCTACAGACTGGGGTGACTGCATCTACCATCCTCCCTTGGATTCACCTGTGTATGTTATAATGCTTGGTAATGACTTCTTTATGGCCCCCAACCTCAACGGTCAATGGGAAGAAAAAAAGGAATCAAATGTAGGTCTATATTTAGATCTGCAAAATCTGTAGTGACATTGTAATATGGGCTACTAGAATTATATATTGGTGTGGTATGAATTAATTAATTAAAAAAAGATCTAGTCTCAATTGTGAACCCTAGATGAATAGTTCATCTTTATAATTAGGCATGTTAAATTATTGTCTTACATCACTTCACAATGGATTCAACATGCTATTTTTTTCATGTAATCTCTCTCCTCCTATTAATGTAAGTTTCTTGCTAACATGATATTAGAATCAATTTCATTCCTACCATATATATGCATCCACCACCATCAGTCAAATTTCACGTACCGCTCTCAATCTGACCTAGTTGTAAAAGACATGTTGAATCATTCTCCCACGTCACTTGACGAAGGGGATGTTGAAATGTCATCTACATACATAGATTTGCAGAAACGTCAAAGAAAGGCACACAAACCATATTCATACAGCCAATCGACGATTGATCGTGATCAATGGATTAGACAATATAAGGGTCCATGGGCACAGACTATACGCCAAGTCTCTTCACTCCAAACGTATATTCCAAACGTATCACGCACGTTTGTCCACTATGGCAATCTGAGAGCGCAAGTAAATGGCACCAACTACTTGGTGGGCCGATTGAGTCGGTCGCATGCCCGAGCCGAGTTTCTTCCACAAGGGCGCCAAGGAAATGACTTGGTCCGAATGACCGAGACGTGGCGTGCCCGACGGGGCGAGTCTCTGTTTGAAGCACATGGATGGTCCTGCCTTCCGCCAATGATGGAGGATCCCGAAAGGCTCTCATCAAGATTCGGACAAAGCAATGGTCCCCGCCGACAATTTTTTGCTATCTGCGAGAGAAGAGAAGGCAGGACTGTCCACATAAATTATACATCTAGCCCAGTCGTCCCGACTGTGGCGACTGTAAGTCCGTGTAACGCCCGGCTCAATTTTTTCAATAGATTCATATGGACGCTGTTTTCACAGCCTCTTTTCACGAGCATACACTTCTTTTTTTCTGTATTAATTGATCAAGTCAGCCTCTGTTGATTATGGCTCGAAGCTTTACATTTGACTTGGGATCAGCTCATATATATGTGATCTTTCTCTTAACCGATTTCAGTGGAACCATTTATCGATCTCTTCCCGCAGGTATGCACACTACTGAACCACATAAGTTTGTAATGCAAGATTGTAATGCAAGATTTGAGGTGCTACATGTGTCATAGGGAACCATATAGATTGAAAATGTGCACAAGGCATGATCTAGCATACACGTTAACAAAGCATATTAAGGACTCGTCAAAATCTGCAACAGGTGAGAAGGCTAATGGGGCTCAGGAGAGATCTGAATCGATGATGATAAAGTTGGATTTCTCGCTAAAGTGGAGATCTGTTGATTATGGCTCGAAGTATTCCCGTTTGATTTGGAATTGACACACAAATGTGTTTGATGGGATACTTGGAATGTTTTCGGGGGCAAGAGATAGAGGTGGACCGCGAAGATGCAAGGAAACTAGTCACCTAGTGCTTAGACAAACTAGGCCACTAGGCGGGCACCGAGCCAAGGATCTGACCAAGTTTGGGTGCTTGAACAAAGCTAGCTAGGCTCCCAGACAGTGCCCGATAGCTATTGTGATTTTCAGTGCAATAGTTGGGCACTCAAACCTATTTTGGTGGGTGCTCAACCCTAGGCGGCCCCAATCCAAACTTATTTCATCCCGATTTTCAAAGCTTATTTTTAGAAGAGAAGCTGATTAGAACTCTAGAGAGTTTTGAGAGCCATTATCTAAGAGAATTGAAAACATGAGAATACTCATCTTTTATGATTGATTCTTTTAAGTTTGGGTGTATCTAGGATTTAGAAACATATAATGGAAGAATCCCATCAATCTTTTCCCATTAGAGTAGCCACAATGCCGAAACATGTAAATCCATTGTATTTAGGATGATTGGTTCTCGACCTAGAGCTAGAAACCAATCCTATGACCTATGGTTCCAAAATATTGAAAACTAAAACCGAACCAGTTAGTTCTAAAATCGTCAATGTTCAATTCACCCGAGATCCATAACATTTTATGTTTAGAGCTAAATTCTTGTACGAAAACACGAAACTTTCACAATTTCACTACATAAACATTTGGGTCAAATGATTGTGTTGTTGTTTTGTCATGTTGAAGATGGATTTTGTCCTTAATCGGTGCAAAAAAGAATTAAGAGGTGTCACGACCTCTTTTTCGGCACCCGACTGCGGAAGAGGTTAATGGTTCGACTAGGTCTATTAGGCTTAGCCTGGACTCTCCTAAGTCCACCAATTCACGATTTAATGATTTGATATTTTAACTTATAAATTAATTTTAAAAAGAAGTTGCCATTAATCAATTTGGGATGGGTCGATTAGAAACCCAAGTGAAATATTGGGAGGAATATTTGTTCTTGCGCAACCAGAGAAACTAAGTTCGAGGACTTGATTACACTACTTAATCACTAATACCCTTCCGGTACCTAATCTTATTTAAACCGTAAGGCTTTTTGGATTTTTGAGGGGTTTTCCATGCATTTTGTGGAGGAAAAGCATTTTTTTCTGGTCTTTTTCTATTTTTTTGAACATAAGAAGACTTTTTTTTTTTTGATTTTTGATCCTTTTCTAAAAATATTAATCATTTTTGACTTTTTTTTCTGATTTTTGGACTTTTTAGGAAAACATGGGATATTTCTGATTTTTTTGGAAAATAAATTATTTTTATTATTTAATTATTTTCTTATTATTAAAATATTATTATTATTATATATTATAAAAACGACCTGGTTTGCTGGCCTCCGGCCCAAATGGTTGTCTGCCGGCCCAGATGGGCCTGAGGCGTGGGCCCTAGCCTTGTTTAGCTCCTTCAGATGCATCTTGAAAACCATCTTCAATCACACTACCATTGAATAAATGGTTCGAACACACAAAATTTTGGTAGGCTGAATGTTAAAGTGTCTGAACAAACGGGTGACAAGAGCTAAATAAGGAAGTTATCCCTTGTCCTTTACCATTGTCTTATACATGTGCAAAAGGATAGTGTGATGCATAGAGAACTTATAATCAATGTTAATGGCGTACATCAGCTTCACTTCGGATATTGAAACATTAGTCTTGGAGGTTGATTCAGGTCTGAGATAGTTAATGACAATCTTGTGGAGTAAGATGTTGGAGGCATTCATTCTGAAATAAGAAATTCGGCCTTCAACAATCCTATCCCGAACAAGCTCCATGGTTGTGGCATCCTAAAATTTTTGGCAACCTATAGATACTACCTGACCTATAAATAGGGTAATGGAAGTGTTTGTTTGAACCATGAGAGACCAAGGCCGAGTATCTCAATGTAATTGTATCTTATGTTCTTAGAATTATCAAAGTTGGTGCTATAGGATAATTTGATAATGAAAAAAAAATTTCGTTTTTGGCTATACACTTTATGGATTTAATTTTTTTTTTTCACGGATCAATGCCGCAAGTTTTGGCCATATTATTCTTGCAAGTTAGGTATTTATTATTAGATTATTAAAGGGGAAGTGGGCCGAAATTCTTAGGCCAAGCCAGCCCAAAAACCCAGCCCATGATCACCTACATTTTGGCCATTCAAGCCCGACCCAAAGCCAGGCCCATGAAGCCCCATTGGGCTGTCGACCAAGGAGGGACCAGAGGGAGGAGCCGGCCCAAGAGAGGCCCATTCTCTTGCATGGCAAATCCACAAGTGGCTAAAGGGACTAAACAAGTGTCATCTTGCATGTAAACCAATGATTACATGCTAATTATGAGGGGGAAGAAAAGAAGAAGGGGTGGATTGAACAAGGAGGAGAGAGAGTGTCGCACAAAGAGAGAGAGGAGAGAAAGAGAGAAAGGAAAGGAAGAAAGGAAGAGAGAAAGGGGAGACTGTGCGTGCGAGAGGGAAGAAGGAGGTTTGTTCGCTGCCTAGTCGCCGCAGTTCGTTCGCCGCCTTGCCCCGCCATCTTTGTTGCTGTTTGTGCTCGGATTAGAGGCAAGTTGAGTCCTAAAACTTACCCTTTGCTTGCTGTGATATGTGTTGTAAGGGATGGTAAACTTTGGTTGTGGTAGAAGTGAAGAAATTCGGAGCTCTAGGGAGAAATATGGTAATCTTGCATTCTGTTTTCTAGGAAGGCAGTCCGACCTTTGATGAATTCTTGAGCTGCATGCGACTTTTTAGTTGGAATCTTATTTCGACTCCTTGACGAAAGTTGTAGAGAACTTCTTGGAGAATAACATATCAAAATTTCAGAAGAAATGAACAAATATAGACCTTGGAGAAGTCAGATCTGGAAATTTTTGCCGAGGGTTAGAGATGGCTACGGTGATTATAGTTTTTAATCTATCACAAATATGATTTCGAGTTCTCCATGAAATATTTACTTCTAGACCTTGTCTATAACATATAAAAATTTCATAATTTTTGGAGCTGATTTAGGATTTTTACCGAATTTGTGAATGAAACTGTGTATGGCAATATTCCGAAATTTTAAGGAGTGTGATGCGTGGATTGTACTGGTTTGTGTGATGTTCTTTTGATATGATGTTCTTCACGGAATACTTCCCTCTAGATCTTGTATATAACATGTCAAATTTTTAGAATTTAATAAGGCTGTTTACTAATTTTTCAAGAATTATGACCAAAGGAGCGCAATCTGTTTTTATCTGAAATTTTGTTATATTTTCAAAAAAATAAATGAAATTGCTCCATGTGATATGATGTTTTGAGTGGTTGATTATGCTGCATATGTGGTGACATATGGCATGTTATATGACATCAAAAGCTGGTTGAGACTCTTGATATTGATGCATCAAATGTCATGTTGAAATTGAAATACATGTGTGAATATAAATTGAGATAATAACGAGACCGTCGGAGGTGTGAGCCGACGATGCCCCGAGAGTGTTGGGATGCCCGGAGTGTGTGTGCTGGATGCCCGGAGGTGTGTGCTAGAAGCTCCTCGCGATGCCAGGTTGGATGCGAGCAATAAATTGTGGGACGCAAACACTAGTCCCTAGAAAGATAAAAATTGAGACTGTATCATGCGCATGGATGTGTACATATGGCATGGGATGAACCTCATGGGAATGCAAGCATGAAGTGCATGGTGGTATATGCATGTTGCATGGTGATATATGCATGGCTGCTTGATAATAAGTGCATGGTGGTATATGCATGTTGCATGGTGATATATGCATAGTTGCTTGATAATAAGCGCATGGTGATATATGCACGTTGCATAGTGATATATGTATGGCTGTTTGATGATAAGTGCATAGTGGTATATGCATATATGCACAGCTGTAAGGTGAGGTATGCTTGAATGCATGAATGATATGTGTTTTATTCATAATACCTTGATTGTTCTGTTTGATGCATTGTGTAGTTTGGTGGATCTTTACTGCTGAGTGGTTGTACTCACCCCTTTTGGGGATTAACATTTCAGATTAGAAAGATGCCATTGTTACCAGTTGCACGCGGTACCTATTATGGATTGCCATCTGATGTCGAGGTGGAGTGCACAGAGCATTCCTGTGTTAGTTTACCTGGTCTGGTGTATGTCCGAGTCCATGTATTAGTGATGTACGATGTGGGTCTTGCTGATGGCCCGGTTATCCAGGAGTTTTTGTTTGTTCATGTTCGGCGTGGTGGAGTGATGCTAGGGATGCTGCCACCGCCGCTGCCCGATGCACCAAGTTGGGTGTGATGGCACGTATAGCTGGTGGGAGCTGACACTTTTTGGGGGATAGCCAACGCTTGTTGATGGAGGAGTGTACATGTTCGACGTAGGGTTGAGTTCTCTTTTGAGTATAGCCTAGTTAAAATCTTGGCCTTTTTGCTATACTGACCTGAAATATCCATCGTAAAAATATAAATAAAAGTGACTCGGCTTCGTCTTTTCATTGGTGCGTAGTGGTGTGCATTGCATTATGGTTATTGAAGTGAGAAATGGTGAGATACGATTATGCTTCCGCTGATGAACTGCGTTGGGACCTTTTAAAAAAAAATGGAAAAGTATTCTATTGATCAACCCCTATGAACTATGGTTTCACTTTGATTGAAAAGTTACCTTACTGGTATGTAATAGGATGACTGACAAGTACCTGTGGTGATCCTAACGGATCGGGGGTCGTCGAGGGGTGCCACAATGGTAGCATGAGCAATAGACACGTTGATTGGTTGGAAACGCCCTCTTTCCACCCCAATCACATCAGCCATAATGTCAATATCGACCACATAATCCTGATTTCTAACACTGAAGGAAAATCTATTCGCATCCAAAAAGGATAGATTGGAATAGAAATAAGCGTCTTAGTTCCAAATGAGCAACAGTTATCTCAGAACAAAAGTGTTCGAGTTGAAGCATTGTAAACTTCCCCCTTAGTTTTACGTTCAACGAATCGAGAAAGTCAAAATTTACACTCCTGGGGTTCATCACCCCTCGCTTCAGCAATTTAGAATAAACTCTCTTGTGCTCTTTAGAACGAAAAAGATCCGTTCTTTCACCTCGAATGTTCGCAGTAACACCCATCCTTGACTTAAAATGAGTGAACATTCTTTCATCGTCATCTTTTCCCTCAACTTGGTTAAATGATTCAAACTGTGGATCACTTGAGAAATTTGCAAAAGCCCTTTCTGCTAAATTAGCAGTAGCAATACCCAAACTTTCCATCGTCTTTAAAAAGTGAGTTTCATTTCTGTACCATTTTTCGCTCAAAAACTCATCAATAAGGGTCATTACAGAGCCTCCTTCCTTCAAAGCGGTGTAGAGTTTGAAAAGAAATGTGGGCTTAAGAGACCTTACAGGTTCTACATTCTCAATGATTTCTTCCTCTGTTTGTTGTTGTGGAGGCACTTGAGTTCTAGCTTGAGAAGAATGGCGCAGTTGAGAATGTTGTTGTTGACTTTGCTGCTACCTTTGAGAGTCTTCTTCCTTGGTCAGATCAAAGTGCGTAGGACCCTCACGAATATGCTATGGTCCCCTACTTGCGATCCTGGAGGACTTTCTTTGGGAAGACATTGCCGTGGTCTTTGAGAGATTTCTTGAACTCGATTCACGAGAAAGATGAAAACTTTATGGATTAAACTAGAGAGAAAATGTAAGAAAATGAAGTTCTGTGCTTGAGGGTTTGTGAGTGAAAACGAAGAAGAAAAAAAAACAACAGTAGATAAAGCAAACTAAACGAGGTATATGAATCATCATAAAGGAATAAATAAAACTGTCTTTTTGAAAATGAATAACTTCCATAAATTCAAAAACTCGGAAAAGATAATTTTCAAAAATATAACAATCAATTTAGCGATTAAAAAGTAATCGTACATTTTCAAAGTAAAATTTAAAATACTAGAATAGAAATAACTTATAGTCGTAACTTTTCAGTTATTCTGAGTTTGAATAACTTCAGACTTTACCTCTAAGTCTTGAGCACTTCCAAACTTTACTGGATAAAAGATATGATGTTCAATTTGGTGCGAATAGACTCGAATGAGCTTTTCTCCAGAGGCTTTATAAATATGTTTGCTAGCTGATTATTTGAATCAATGAACTGAATCATAACTTCTCCATTTTGAACATGATCTCTAATAACGTGATGTCGAATCTCTATGTGCTTTGCCATTGAATGAAGAATTGAATTCTTTGTGAGATTAATTGCGCTGGTGTTGTCACATTTGATCTCGGTGCATGAGTCTTTGATTCCAAAGTCTCTCAGTTGTTGTTTTATCCATAAGATTTGAGAACAACAACTTCCAAGAGCCACATACTCTGCTTCTACTGTTGAAAAAGTCGCAGCACTTTGCTTCCTTGAGAACCATGATACTGTCCTGTTTCCCATGAATTGACAAGTACTAGAAATACTCTTTCTATCAACTCTGCAACCTGCTAGATATGCGTTTGAATATCCAAGGAGAGTAAAGTCTCCTTATTTGGGATACCACAGACCTAACTTTGAAGTAGTTGCAACCTATTTGATGATGAGTTTTGCAGCACTTGGATGAGATTCTTTGGGATCGGATTGAAATCTATCACAAATGCAAACACTAAACAAAATGTCAGGTCTAGAAGCAGTAAAATAAAGAAGTGAACCAATAATACTCTTGCAGAGCTTTTGGTCAACTTTATCTCAGTCTTTTTGCAATTCTCCAATCCGAACTTTTTAATGAGTTCTTTTGTATATTTTTCTTGGTGAATGAAAATTCCTTCCTTCAATAGTTTCACTTGTAATCCAAGAAAGAAGGATAGTGCACCCATCATGCTCATCTTATATTCATCTTGCATAGACTTAGAAGCACAGGTTTTCATTAGGTGATCAAAATATAATATGATCAACATAAATTTGAACAAGTAGAAAGTTTGTACCTTCTCTTTTAATAAACAAAGTAGTATCCATTTTTCCTTTGACAAAATCATTTTAAATTAAAAATTTACTTAACATGTTGTACCATACTTGAGGTGCTTGATTTAATCCATATAAAGCCTTTTTCAGTTTGAATATTGAGTCTGGTTTCTTTGGGTCTTCAAATCCTGGAGGTTGTTACACATAGACTTCTTCTTGGATAAATCCATTTAAGAATGCACTTTTCACATCCATTTGGAATAACCTGAAATTTTTATAATAGACAAAAACAAGTAATAATCTAATTGCTTCTAACATTGCTATTGGTGCATAGGTCTCATCATAATCTATCCTTTCTTCTTGCATATATCATTTGGCCACGAATCTTGCTTTGTTCCTGACCACTTTTCCTTTTTTGTCCATGTTGTTCCTGAAAACCCTTTTAGCTCCAATAATAGATTTACCTTTTGGTTTAGGAGTCAGTTTCCAAACATCGTTAATGCTGAACTATCTGAGCTCTTCTTGCATAACTTTAATCCAGCTTTTGTCAATCAAAGTTTCTTCTATGCTTTTGGGTTCTATTTCAGAAATAAAAGCCACGGCGCTATACTATTCTTGCTTTTTGGATCTGGTGCGAATCCCTTCATCAATATCACCGATGATGAGTTTTTTAGGATGACTAGACTTGTGCTTCCAGTTGCTGGTCGGTCTGATAGAATGTTGTTCTTCTACTTCAGTTAATTCTTCAATTTCCATTTGTTGATGATCTTCAGAAGTCTGAGCTACTTTAGAGGAGGTAGACTTTGTAAGGTTTAGAGTAGGTTCAGATTCTTCAGGTTGAGTCTGAATCAGTTGATTTTGCAAAGAGTTTTGAAATTTGACATTCATAGATTTTTCTACAGACTGAGTCATCTTGTTGAATACTCTGTAGGCTTTGCTTGAAGTTGAGTAGCCAAGGAAAATTCTTTCCTCTGATTTCTTTGCCAGAAAATAAAGGCAAGTTAATCGAGAATAATCATCCACGATTACTAGGCAGTATCTTTTTCCACCAATCATTTGCGTTCTAGTTAGTCCAAAGAGATCCATATGCAGAAACTGCAAAACACGGTTAGTGGAAACTTGATTTATTGGTTTAAAAGAACTTCTCACCTATTTTCCCAACACACATGGTGTGCATAAGTCAGATTTTTGAAACTTCAAGTTGGGCAGTCCACATACAAGTTTCATGGAAGAAATCTTGGCAATTTGCTTCATGTTGACATGGCCAAGCTTTTGATGCCAAAGATTCGCTTCAGCTTGAATTGATATTAGACATTGAGACCTTTTCGGTCTGATATTCAGAAGATAAATGTTCACATGTCTCCGTCCAATAAATGATTGAGAAATATCTTTACTAGTTTCCGAACATATTCCTTCTTGGAAATTGATTATGAATCCAGCGTCGCACAGTTGGCTTATGCTGAGTAGATTGTAATTTAGTCCTTCCACCAAGAAGACATTATTGATCGTGAGACTTCCAATCTTTACAGTTCCACACCCAACAATTCTTCCTTTGCTATGTCCACCAAAAGAGACTTTCCACCATTTATTTGAACAAATTTTGTAAACAATTTGAATTTCCAGTTATGTGTCTTGAACAGCCACTATCCAAATACCATTTAACATTTTTTTTTGATAGTGACCTGCAATTAAAAAAGAAACTCAAGCTTTCTTTAGTACTCTCATTTTCTTGGGTCCAGTGGAGTTAGTGCAATATATAGTCTTTACCCAATCTTTCTTAACAGATCTCTAAACCATAGGACATTCTTTCTCAAATTGCTCTGAGCTATTGCACTTATAACATTTGAGAGCTCTTCGACCAACAAGTTTTACAAATAATTTTTTAAAATGATTTATGTAAAAAGTTTTTGTAGGTCTATATTTGATTCTTTCCTTTACTTTTGAAAAATCAATTAGAGGAATAGTTTCTGAAGTCATTCCCAAGCCTAACTTGTTGAAATACCAACTTTGTATTGAAAGAATATTTTCCAACTTTTCAGATCTTATTGAAAACATTTTTGAAATATTTGAAATGTCATTTTCAAAAATGTATTTTCTTTTGAAAGAGAGTCTGCATTTTCTTTTAAAACAACAAAACTTTTGTCTAAATTTTCAGACTTTTTATTCCAAGAATTTTCCTATTGCTTCAATGTAGAATTCTCCATTTTTAGCTTGAAAATCCTCTTGAGAGAGGTTTTGAGATTAAGACGAAGTTCATCAATGTATTTCGAGAGTTTGGTAGGAATTTTTAAATTGCTTACCACGATTTCACTGTTTGAATCTGAGTCTGAATCTATCTAAGAGTTTGAGTCTGATTTTGATTTTGCCGTTAGACATATATTGGCATAGTCTTCGTCACTTTTTTCACATTCAGTATCACTCCATGTCTTTGCTTTGAGAACCTTTCTGTATTTCTCAGTTTTTCCCTTCTTTTTCTTCAACAGAGGACAGTTGGGTCTAATGTGTCACTTTTTCTTGCATTCAAAGTAGATCACATCTTTGTTGATTTCATCATCCTCAGTTGATTTGTTTTGAAACTTTTGAGTACTTTGATTCTTCCATTTTAACATTCTTCCATTTTTGTTCAGTTTCCTGAACCTCTTTATTATAAGTGCTAGCTCTTCATCGTCCATATCTTCTTCAAAGTCTGTAATATCAAAATCATTATTAGATTTTAAGGCAATTAACTTCTTACCTTTGGGATCTTTTTCCTCGTTGATTTGCTCCACTTCATAAGATTGAAGTGTGCCAATCAGTTCATCTACCGAAAGTGGCATGATCCTTTGTGTTTTCCTTATTGAAGTGTTCACGTGATTCCAGTCTTTGGAGAGTCCACGCAACAATTTGTTGACCTTCATTGGTCTTGAGATTGGCTGTCCCTAATACTCTAGACCATTTACAATTTCTGTAAAATGACTAAACATGTCAGTGATAGATTCTCCTGGCTTCATCTTGAAGGCTTCATACTGTCCAAGTAGAATATTGATCATTGTTGCTTTTACTCGATCAGTTCCTTCATAGGTAATGTGTAGCCTATCTCAGACTTCTTTGGCTGTTTCACAAGAAGATATTATGTTATACTCAGTAGGAGATAACGCACAATATAAGGAGTAAATTGCTTTAGCATCAAGAGCTTGTCTCTTAGTTATTTCTTCTTAAGTCATCTTGCTAGCGTCTGCAACTTTTTTTCCTCTTTCTGAAACTTATATAACTTTAGGAACGATTCATTTTTCTACCCCATCCCATTCCAGAAGATCTTTCGATCTTTGGAATGTCTTCATCTTGTTTTTCCATATACTGTATTCATTTCCATCGAAGTAAGGTGGTACGGTGTTGCTCTGGCCTTCAACTAAACCTAAAGCCAACATACTAGCTATAGATCTTTAACTCAGAAGCAAAAACACTTCAATTAAATGAGCACACAAGCTTTGATACCAATTGATAGGGCTAATAAGAGCACCTAAAGGGGGGTGAATAAGTGATCAAAGAAGTTTTTGCAAAACTTAACAGATTAATTTGTCTTTTGAGAAAAATAGACTTAAGATGTAAAATACTGTAAACAGTTATATAAAGCTATGAATTAAAGTAAAGAGATTAGGGAAAGAGAATTGAAACACAAGGTTTATAATGGTTCGGCTTAGACTAAGTCTACGTCCACTCTTCCGTATTGACAGCCCACTGGCTGGATTCCACTAAGAACTAAAAGAGATTTTACAATCTCACATCCTTGATTCCACTGCGTACAAACTCTGCTACACTTCCTCAAGGTCTCACAAGTATTTAATCTCTCTTTTAAGTACAATTTAAGCTCAACAATTTAAATAACAAATAACTAGGAGTTTTAGACTTTTGAATTTTTCTTTCGTGCACACCTTCGAATAACTGAGCGTCTACCTTATATACTCTTCCATGCCTTCATAGTCGTTGGCACCTTCCAAAGGAGTTCTTCCAATCTACCCATTGGACAAAATCAATTAGGGAAATCTCGAGTTATTTAAGGAATGTGATGATAGCTCACAAATCCTATTCGCCCATACAATTAGGATCTAGGTTTCCATAAGTAAAACCTTCCAAGTATACTTCGCCAATCAACAGATCTAATTATCCGAATTGATTTCAATAAGAATAATTGATCACGAGATACTATCTCTAGCTGTGAAATCTTCTTCAACCGTAAGAACCAAATCTTTAAAGATATACTTGCATTTGGATAAGTCTTCTTCATCGGATAAATATTTTCTTCGTCGCTCTGGAAACTATCAATGAGGATAGACTTTAAATCTTGAGTCTGGAGGTCTTCAGACTTTGACGATAGAGTCTGCAAATCTTCAGACTAGACTGATGGAAACGTTTTGTCAACTTCAAAACAAATAAATAACTTTTCTCCAATAGACTACACCAACAAGTCTAGGACAAGCATGAAAACCAAGGGTGAACATAGTCTAGGTTCAACTTGAGAAGTGTCAAAGTCGGCCTTGCTAGTCTAATTCAAGGCCAGCTCCTAGCAAAAGTTCATTTGGTTTGGTCCCCAGAGATGGGCCTCTATAAGATACTTTAAGGATTCACAAAATCACATTATTCTAAAATGGTTATGAGATTATCACCATAGGATCGGAGTTGACACAAATGGGTTTTTCCCTCTACAAAATTTGACTAGTTCGGGACCCAAAATCGTTTCTATGTCCAGACTGCTTACTCAACTTCACTTGGCAAACTGAATCCAAATTCAATTTGAGAAGCATTGGAGTCAGCCGTGTTGGTCCAGTTCAAGGCTAGTTCCTAGCAGAACATTGCAGGTTCATTTAGTTTGGTCCTGAGATTGAGTTTTGGGCCCGTTGGTTCTCAAGAACTGAACCAACCAGGCCGATTCACGTTTAGAACCGAGTTTTGGGGCTCTAAACCGGTGAAAAAGTATTTTATTAACAAGTTAACAACTCAAAATAAAAGTAAAAATAAAAAAAAGCTCACAAACATAAAGTCTCGACTTAAAATTAAAAAAAAAAAGAAAAAAAAGAAATTGATACCGTCTCAGTTCTCAATTTAAACTCTTGCATGCTTACTTCTAATTAAAGCATTATAAACAGAACTATAAGGCTCCGTTTATTTACTAGATAACGAATTCCAAGAAAATATATTTTTATCTTTTTTCCGGTCTTTGGTGCTGGAAAATTGGTTAATCATGGAAAAAATCTTCCCTGAACACGGAAATCATTTTCTCCCTCTCCCGTGGCACACCATCGTTGACCACCATATTCTCTACAAATATTACATGCATCATCACCACCACTGCACCACCGCCATCGTCAGCCGCTACACCACGCACTACCACTGCCGGCCACCACATGTCATTGGGCTACCGTACTCACATCCCTCATCACCATCTTCTTCACCATCCAAAACCTCCGGAAATCAATAATAAGAGAAACAATTTCTCACCACCGTAGAACTTCCCTTTTTCGCAGCCATTCCCATTGTTCGAGTGTCATAATCATCTTCTACATTCCACCATCCATGATGCCGCCGCCGACGACCATCGCTTGGAGCCACCATCAAGAATCCATAGCCACCACCGGCCACGATGTCAAGGGCACTGAATTGTCACCACAACCTGAAACTAATGCTTTTACCGACTCAGACATGCTAAAAATGTAATATTATGTTAGTGGGCCCCAAAAGAAGAAACTGAAAAAGAAACTGAAAAGTCAGTAAAGCAAAAAGGAGAGGGGAGAGGGCTCGGCTAAATAGAAGCTGAGAGTTCCCTCGACCAAAAAGAAAAGAAAGAAAAGAAGAAGAAGAAGAAGAAGAAGAGAAAGGGGGAAGAAAGGAAAGGAATTTTGGCACGTGCATGACTTGGGTGCCTCGCCAAGCTGACTCGCCTCCATAACACAGCACCCGGTAAGAGATCAAGCCCCTCGTTTGTTCGATTGAAGTAATTTTTGGATTTAGGACTCAAATTCGGAATTTTTGGAAAATCGAGCGGCGAAGTCTAATTTTGGAGTCGTTGAGCCGCGTATTTTTGTAAGAATGGTAGTTTAGGGTGTTGTGGAGCCGTGGGATTTTACGGATCATGATTTGAGCTTATGGTTTGTCCGAAACAAAATTTCAAAGTTTCCCGCGTGCAGTGAACAGTACGCGTCCAGCAGCTTTGGGCCCGTATTTTGTCATTTTTCGCTTGATTTTGGGATGGCCAAGTTGGGATTCTTGTAATATGTGTCAAGGGCTCTCTATTAACTATAAGTACGTTCAGATCGGGGTTCGGAAGAAAAAGTTAAGGCTTGATCAAGTTTTGCGCTTAAACTTCATGGTGCGAATGGCTTGAACAATCGCTTTGGTTATGCGATTTGTTAGCGTGCAGAAGTCCTTTTGTTAGAGTTAAGGCGTAACTTATTATTCTTCGGTTATTTGATAGGGCTTTGAGTTCGACGATATGAGTATTGTTCGTCGTTTGGTCATAGACGACGAGGTAAGTGGTACTATATCTTCTTTGGTTTTATAAAATCATGTCTTGAAGTATATATATATATTGAAGTGAGAAAAGCATTTTTATTGCATAAAAGCCAGATCGAGCAATTGCTACCCTTTGATTGATTGCGAATCTTTGAATATATGAGGTTTGTGGAGAAACATATATGAAATTGCTTTGCGACTGATTTATGAAAATGTTTATGATGATTTGAGAAATGGATATGAAATGGATGATAGGTTATGTTGCAAAATGTTATTTGTTTGGTTTAAGATATTAATTTCTGGATTTGATTTTTGGTATTGGAGAATGGTTATTTATGCTCAATATGACTGTGAACCTAGTGAGGGGTTTTTGGGGTATGCATACCAGGTTTAGGATATCATTTTGCGCCTAGCCACCGGCTTTGTAGGTGGAGACCTTACCAAGGGGAGAATCTTGGTCGCCTTGTCACAAGGCATTGTGTCGTGACCACGTTAGTTATTGAGCAAAAGATTGATCAATGGATAGACCATTGATATGTGTTTTTGATGGAGATTATTCAATGGATTCGACCATTGATACTTGACTTTTGATGGCGATTTAAATGAGTTTTCCATATTAGTATAAAGCTTTGATGATAAGAAATAACTTTTATATGATTCGATATGTATTTTATATGTTGAATTGGCGTTATGGAATTTGATATTGTTTTGTATACATGCATAGTGGTTGTTCGATCTGCTTAGAAGATATGTACTACTCACTGAACTATGGTTGATCATCCCATTCCTCCTTTAATCTTTTCAGGTTTCTCAGCTAGCGGCGAATAGAGCGAGTGCGTAGTCGGTGGGAAACTTTTGGGGAGTTCTATTTTGTTTTTGGTATGGTTTAAGGAAGTGGTACAAATGATACTTACTAGTAGTTGGATCGTCTGAGTTTTAAACGTATATCTCTTTTCTCTTTTGGTGGATTATAGAAACTCTGATGTTGCAACTAATTTGTTGGTTTATCTGATACATATGGTTTGAGATATATATATATATATATATATATATATATATATATATATATATATATATATATAAGTTAATATCAGTTTGTTGGTTGTGTTTGAGGTTGCGTCCTTTGTAAGGAAGGACGGCCGTGTCATTCCCATTCTTTGTGGTTTTGGGGTGTGACAAAAAACAACCATCCAAGCAATCCCATGGCCATCGTGGTTGGGTTGTGACTGGGTTTGAGGCGTTAGGCTTCACTGGGCACAACATAAAAGGGACGAAGAAGAAGAGGAAATGGGAAATTCTGAGTTGGACTACAAAATGTGAAATGCTGTTAAAATATGATAAAAATTTAGCTCGACAAAACTTTATTCAAAATTTGATGAGTTAGCTTGTGGAGTCTTTATATCTCAGTATAACTCTTTAGGAAAATAAAAGTAATATTTCATTTCCGAATGACGGAAATTAATTTTCAGCTCATTTTCAAATTTTAGCCAAACACAAAAAAAGAGTATTTTCGTCTTTTTCTTGAAAAATGATTTTTCAAAAAATATTTTTTAGAAATATTAAATTTTTCATAAAATAAACGGAGTCTAACATAAATTATTTTATGCGGCATTAATTGCTCCTGGATAAGCAGCATCTTGACTCTGCGACACCTCCGCTCTCTTCTTATTGCTGCATGGGCTAGGTCAGAAAGATTAGTCCTAGCTGTAGTCTACGGCTCTTGCATAAATAAACCTTCTTGGTTTTCGTGAACAGCGATTATTTGATTGGAGATCCATCATCGCCGGGTTCACCTAATTATTGTTTTCCAGTGAAAACAGTGAGAAAAATGTCCAAATAGTCCTAAATCTATCACATTTTTTTAAAATTCAGTCATAAATCTTTTAACTATATCAATTGAATCCCAATGAGAAATTTCTCATTATCAATTGAGTCTCTCCAGCTAATTTTGGATAAGAATCACTGACGTAAACACCAGCCGTCCTCCATGACACAATATGCATTGACGTGGAAATTTTTAATTATATTTTAATATTTTTTTCGAATTGTTTATTTTATTTTGTTTCTTTCTTTTCTAATCCTAGGGTAGCAAGATCGCCAGCCGACCCTCCTTTGGTATGGGGGAACGTTGCACATAAAGAATGTCACATAATTCCGTGTAAGTGAAAGCTGCACATAGACTTTTGTAGCTGAAGTGTTGACTTGGACGAGGTTGACGCCCGAAATGGTAACATCTCCATGTTAAGCCAGGAAATCCCCGCACCAACGCAGCATATTTTGTTAACATAGAGGAACGTTTGACAATTGCAAAAACATGGAATCATGATAAGGTCCATTGAAAAGTTGAAAATTGTTGTTTCACTTTAAAAAGCGCCTGAAATTGAAAGCTTGCCTATGAGTCTTTGACTATGCCGCCAGGCTTGTTCACATCGCCTAAGCATGATGTACCGATGAATGCATTCGATCTGCACCGATCAGAGCAAATCAAAGCAAAATCAAGGTGCAGATACCGCAAATATCAAAACTTAACATAAGGGAACACTCAAGTATCAAACGTTCTAAAAATACACTTAAGCGTCAAAATCAAAAAAGAAGTAAACACTTAAGTGCCAATGACAAGAAATTCTGATTAAAGTATTAACGTGACATTTTCTGACGACTTTTTTTATTGACATGATTTTAAAAAAATTTAAAAAATCCACGTGGCAATTCTTTTGAAAAAAATTATCCACATGACAATTTAAAAAAAAAAAAAAAAGTTTAGCGCTATTAGCCCCCAAAATTAATTTTTAATATAAATATGAATTAAATTAAATTTAAAACTACAGCCCTTGCTGATTTGTTGCCGTCCTTCCTTTTTATTTTTTTTATTTAATTTAATTTAATTAATATTTATATTAAAAATCGATTTTTGAGCGAAACGACGTTGTTTTGCACACTCCGACGAGCCATGCAGACTAATTTATCCTTAAAATAATGCCATGTCGAATTTTCGACTATCCTTGTAGTCGGAATTGACACTTAAGTGTCACAATCTCCCCCCCAAAAAAAATGGCACTTAAGCATACATTTTTTAACTTTTGGCACTAAAGTGTCTACCCCTGCCAAATTTTGGCATTTGCGGTGTACCTTGTCCAAGGAAAGTCTATCCTCCTCCGATCACACCAAGCTCTTTAGACATCACTATAGTAGTAAGCCTGTTATGTTGGGAAGCAGGTATGTCGCAAACTAGAAATTGAAAGAACTTCCTCTAAGAAGTCAAGTTATACGTTAAGCCAAACGTAATTGGCATGATGATGTGAGATTTGACATGTTTGAAGATCACAGTAGACAGTCAAGCATTCAAATGCATGAAGTGTAACAGCAACTATTTTGCCATGCGGCAGAATACCTTCACTTGGAAAGATTGTCAAGAGGTGAGTTTTCAAACCAGTCAACATATCTAGTTAGATTCATGTTCATTCAAAACCTTAAACAAATGAGTACATATAAATTATTTAAATTGCTCTAAACCACAACATATCTCCAATGCTTGGGAATTCTATTCTTGCATCTCAACAATCCCCTGCGTTTTGATATTAGGCATGCTCCCCCTTAATCGAGATCTCCTTTTGGTGAGGACCACGTTGTCATGCCCCAATGCCTGTCTTCATCATGCTTTTAGGCAGACCAATCCATGATGACAATTCCAATTGTCAAGCGTGATGTTTGTTGAGATCCTTTCGCAAAATTGCCGACATAAACGTCTGTTGTTCGATGTGCCATAATTGACATTGACGTTAACAATTTTTAATGATTTTTTTGTATTATTTCTTTCTTTCTTTAATCTTTCCTTCTTTTTCCTTTTTCTTTCTTTTCTTCTATTTTCCTTCTCTATTTTTTTTTTTAAATTCTTCTTTTCTCTTTTTCTTTTTCCCTTCGCTGGCCATCACCAAGCCTCGTCAATGCTATCAACCTTAGGCAATGGTTGCCCTCGTCGGCCTTTGGCAAGGAACTCCCAAGCCTAAGCTAGCGAGGACCACCCTCGTTGTATCGAGGAAGGGTCTTTATTGCTAGCCTAGCAAGAATAGCCCTTCATTAGATCAGGCAAGGGTGAAGGTGGCCCTTGCCAGCTGTAGCACCCGGAACCCTTTGGCGGTTGCCACAAGCACCAATGTTACACCTTATTACTCTCTTTTACTTGCACTTAGAACAAAAGCGTCGTTATTCACAGGCATTTTTTTTTTTTAAAACGGTCCCAGCGCGACTCATTAGCGGAAGCAAAATAAAACATCACCATCTCTCCCCCTACCAAACCATGATACAAATACACACCACTAATCACCATGATTTTATAGACAAGCCACGACACTTTATTTACATATATTTTCAAGATGGGACTTCTTTTGGGTCGATACATCAAAAGGAAAAGCTAGGACTCAGCCATGTCCAGCCTAAAACCTCAAAAAGAACCCTCGACCCTCTACATCACATGTGCACAACCCCCATCATAAGTGTCGGCTAACTATCCAAAAAGAAACAGCCCCTACTCGTCACGCACGAGCCTCACACCCAGTCCGGTGCGTCAAGCGGTGGCGGTGGCATCATCCCTCTCATCACCCCATCGCGGCGAACGTGGACGGAGACAAACTCCTGAACGACTGGGCCCCCCAGCCAGGTCTATGTCGTATGTGACAAAACAGCACACACGTATGTATGTCAATCCAGGCACAGAACGACAGCTGAACTCCTCACACTCTACCTCGACGTCGGATGGTAAACCGTAAAATGCACCCCGTGCGACAACAGGAAGCGGCATACTGCTAATCTGAAATGTTGGTCCCCAAAGGGGTGAGTACAACCACTAAGCAGATAAGGAATCCAATAACCACTCAATGCATCATACAAGTCATACATGCATTGTAGGCGTTACTTACCTTGAAGCCATGCGCATACTAACATGCATCAATCTCATAATCATATACATGTCATCATCATCATGACATCATCACATCACACATGTCATCATCATCATGTCATATACATGTCATCATCATCATGGCATCATCATATCACACATGTCATCATGCCATATCATATAACATCATCATCATCATCATGCATATCATCATATCATATTCATGTCATCATCATCATGCATATCATCATATCATATTCATGTCATCATCATCATGGCATCATCATATCACACATGCCACCATCACATCACACATGTCATCATTATCATGGCATCATCACATCACACATGTCATCTTGCCATATCATATATCATCATCATCATCGTCATGCATATCATCATGCATATCATCATGCCATATCATATATCATCATCATCATCGTCATGCATATCATCATGCATATCATCATGCCATATCATATATCATCATCATCATCGTCATGCATATCATCATGCATATCATCATGCCTTATCATATACCATCATCATATCATCCATTTCTCAAATCATCATTTTATCATCCCCTCGGGCAAAGACCTCCGAGGCTTCCGGCATTCAGCCATCCCAGGCCACCGGGCATCCGGCCCCCCACATTCCGGACATCTCACATCCCAACTGGCATCACGAGGCATTCTCTTCGGGCAGAAACCTTCGACAGGGCTTCCGGCATTTACACTCCTTGGCTGGGCATCCCGCACCCCAAATCCTGGCATCGCGAGGTATTCCCTTCGGGCAGAAACCTCCGACAGGGCTTCCAGCAACCCCACGTTCCGGGCATCCTGAATCTCCCAGGGCCATCCGGCAATGCATCTCTATACATTCCGAGCATCATCCTCCACCACAACCATCTCCTCATTTACCATTATTCATGTTTACCGATTTCAATCTTAATTAGCATGGCATATGATTGTGACATCAAACAAGTCATACTTGACATGGAGTTCACACATACATCTCAATTAAATGTCATGCATACATCAAGGCAACATGATATAATTATTTATTAATAAATTTAGTGGAATTTATGGCCAATAAAATAATCCATTTTTCATTTATTTAAAATTCCAACTTTTGTCATTTTCAAAAATATTAGATTTAATATCTATAAATTCCCAAAAATTATAAAAATTAAAGCAAGTATTAGACTAGCCAATAGGATGATAATTACATGCAAAATACATGGCCACATAGAATTTCACACAATTTCACAATTTTCACAAAACATCATATAATTTTCGGATGAAACCAGAATGCACGTCTTTCCGAAGAAATTCGATTAAAATATCCATACGGCCTCCAAAAATTACGAAATTCTACTGGGTTATAGCCAAGACATTTTAGTACAACTTTATGAAGACTTCCAAACCAGATTCTTTTTAGATTATTTTATACAGTCTCACGAAGCTTCTGGATCCATTACCACATCGTCCAGTGTATGCTTCTCCGAAATATTGAGTTTTAACCTACCTATTCTCTTTCGTTTCCTCTGAAATTTGGATATGTTATACATCGAGATGTCCTCTACAAGTTTCATGAATAGATCCAAGTCAAATAACCAGAGTATGGGCGTCATTTAAATCCATGAAGTCTCGGGTGTCCCAACATACATCTCCAGAATCACCGTCTTCAAGATCTAGTCGATTTACTAGGCTATACTTGTTAATTTCACTTCAAATTTGAGTATGTTGTATTTTAAGATGTCCCCTACAACTTTCATGAAGAAATCGAAGAGATATTCTCAACACAAACCAACATGCAACCACAAATCCAACAAAAGGTCAGTAAAATCTTTCCAGATCTGAGGTCTCCGTAGGATGAGAGTTTAACCCCTCAAATCTCGATCATTGTCCACGAAATTTTAGTATGTTGTAGTTCAAGATGTTAGCTACAACTTTTATGAAGAAATCGAAGCCAAAATCGGACTTTAAACATGCATGAAAGCTCACACAACGTCCTGACTCACACTGTTCGAGCGAAAACAGCCAAACCATTCAAACACAAACCATCCATACTTCGGTTTTTCTCACCTAAACACCCAAAAATTCAACATGCAAGTAACATACACACATGCAAGAGCAGCTAGAGGACTCCCACTTACCTCTAGACCGGTCGGTCGACGGCGTAAGGCGGCGAGCACGGCGGCACACGGCGGACGGACGGCGGTTCCTCCTCCTCTCTCTCTCGGCCACTCCCCCTCTCTCTCGAAACCTCTCTCTCTCTCTCTCACTCTCTCTCGGCCGAATGGGTAACCGGCCACCCTTCTCTCTCTCTTCCCTTTTATCCCCCCCTAATTCCCATCATTGATAATCATTGCTTGCTTTATCTATGGCCAATGCATGGCCTTCTTCTCTAAGCCAATACATGAAGATCTATTGCCACTTGTCTTATGGGTTTTTGAATTTGGGCTTGGGCTTGGGCCGGCCACTCTTGGGCCTCCCCTTGGTCGACGGAAGCCCACTTGTGGGCTTCAATGGGCGGCCAACTTGGCCCATTAAAGATCCACTCTTGGGCTTAAGGCCCAATCAAATTTTTACCCTCTTTTCCCTTTTTTTTTTTTTTTTTTTTTTTGAAATTCTTCTATAAATATTTTTAAACTTTAATTTTCAACATGGCCAAAGTCTTGTGACATTTTGTTTATTGAAATTTAATTTATAAAGTACATGGCCAAGCATAGATTATTAATCTATCAAATTAAATTTCTCACAAGCGCATGCACAAATCATCTATTTAAAAGACTAATGGCTAAAGCATAAGCCATGGGAAATTTTATCACCTAATTAGAGACTTTAACACACCTTATGGCTTGTCATTGAATTTTGGGATGCCACAATTCTCCCCTCCTTAGAGAATTTCGTCCTCGAAATTTAAACACCACTCGCGCCTTCTTGAAACAAATAGGGGTATTTTTCCTTCATCTGATCCTCACTTTCCCATGTGGCTTCCTCCATGTCATGATGTCACCATAATACCTTAACTAATGGGATCTTCTTGGTCCTAAGAATTTGCTCCTTTCGGTCCAATATCTGCACAGGCTCTTCAATGTACCTTACTCTCTCATCCACTTTGATGGCTTCATGATCGAGTATGTGACCAGGATCCGGCTGGTACTTCCTCAACATCGATACATGAAACACATCGTGCAGATTTTCTAGCTTAGGAGGTAACGCTAAACGATAAGCTACATCCCCTATCCTCTCAAGTATTTCAAAAGGTCCAACAAATCTAGGGCTTAACTTACCCTTCATCCCGAATCGAGATATCCCTTTCATTGGAGATACCTTAAGGAATACATGGTCTCCTACACTAAATTCCAAAGGCCTTCTACGCCTATCTGCGTAGTCTTTCTGTCTACTTTGAGCTGTTCTAAGTCTTTCTCTGATAATTTCAACAGCTTCAGTGGTAACTTGTACCAGTTCAGGTCCTGTCAACTTTCTTTCACCTACTTCATTCCAACAGACAGGAGTCCTACATCTCCTTCCATATAACGCTTCATAGGGAGCCATGCCTATACTCTTCTGAAAACTATTATTATAGGCAAACTCTACCAAATGCAATCTTTCATCCCAATTTCCTTTGAAATCAATTACACAAGCCCTTAACATATCCTCCACTATCTGGATTACTCTTTCTGTTTGTCCATCGGTCTGGGGATGAAAAGTAGTACTAAATTGAAGCTTAGTCCCTAACGCAATTTGAAGACTTCTCCAAAAATTCGAAGTAAACCTCGAATCCCGATCTGAAGTAATGGTCACTGGAACACGATGTAAGCGTACCACTTGACTTACATACATGTCCGCATACTTATCCATTGGGTAGTCCATGCGAATCGCTAAGAAATGAGCCGATTTAGTCAAACGATCCGCTATAACCCAAATTGAGTCATGACTACTTGATGTCCTTGGCAATCCTTGCACAAAGTCCATTGTTATATGTTCCCATTTCCATTCGGGAATGTCTAATGGTCTCAAAAGTCCTGCGGGTTTACGATGTTCCGCTTTTACTTGCTGGCACGTCAAACATTGAGATACGTGCTTAGCCGTGTCTGCCTTCATACCGTTCCACCAAAATTGCTGACGCAAATTCCTGTACATCTTTGTACTACCTGGGTGGATACTATAATTACTCTTATGTGCCTCCGACAGAATTTCCTTCCTCAATTCTTCATTGTCGGGAACACAAAGTCGTCCTTGACATCTTACTATTCCATCATCAGAGATTTGAAATTCTGATCTTTTCCCTAAAGATACAGCATCTTTCACTTTCAGAATCTCTGGGTCAGATTCTTGCAAGATCTTAATTTTCTGGATAATCTCCGCCTCAATCCTTAATGCACTAAGCATGCCAGTAAGACAATCCATTTCCAATTTAAATTCTGAGTTTGCTATAGATTCTAACAATTCCCATTCCGCCATCCTCAAACTAGCCATTTCCATAGCCGACTTACGACTAAGAGCATCCGCTACTCTATTCGCTTTCCTTGGATGATATCTTATCTCACAATCATAATCCTTCAACAACTCCATCCATCTCCTTTGTCTCATGTTCAATTCCTTTTGTGAGAATAGATACTTCAAACTTTTATGATCCGTGTAAATCTCAAACTTTTCCCCATACAAATAGTGTCTCCATATCTTTAAGGCAAACACTATAGCTGCTAGTTCTAGATCATGCGTCGGATAATTCAGCTCATGAGGTTTCAATTGTCTGGATGCATAGGCGACAACCTTGCCATGCTGCATCAGCACACATCCTAATCCTTTGTGAGATGCATCACTATACACTGTGAAACCATCAGGTCCAATAGGTATAGTCAGAATTGGAGCTGAAGTCAGTTTCCTTTTGAGTTTCTGAAAACTCCTTTCACATTCCCCATTCCACTCAAATTTCACATCCTTTCGGGTCAATTTAGTTAAAGGTCCTGCTAGTCGTGAAAATCCTTCAATGAACCTTCTATAATAACCAGCCAGTCCTAAGAAACTTCGTATTTCAGTAGGTGTCGTTGGTTTCGGCCAATTTACTACCATTTCAACTTTTGCTGGGTCTACGTCAATTCCTTTTCCTGACACGACATGCCCTAAAAATATTATTCGGTCCAACCAGAACTCACACTTACTAAACTTAGCATACAACTTATGCTCTCTCAGAGTCTGCAAAACTATTCTCAAATGTTGCTCATGCTCTTTAGGCCCTTTTGAATATACCATAATATCATCAATAAAAACAATCACAAACTGGTCTAAATAAGGCTGAAATATTCTATTCATCAAATCCATAAATGCAGCCGGCGCGTTAGTCAATCCAAATGGCATAACAAGGAACTCATAGTGTCCATAACGAGTCCTGAACGCAGTCTTAGGAATGTCCTCCTTCTTAATTCTTAACTGATGGTATCCCGATCTCAAGTCAATCTTAGAGAAGACCGAACTTCCCTAGAGTTGGTCAAACAAGTCATCAATTCTAGGCAAAGGATACTTATTCTTAATGGTCACCTGATTCAGCTGCCTATAGTCAATACACAAGCGCATCGATCCATCCTTCTTTTTCACAAACAAGACCAGTGCACCCCAAGGTGAAGCACTTGGTCTAATGAATCCTTTGTCAAGCAACTCTTGCAGTTGTACTTTCAACTCCTTCAATTCGACTAAGGCCATCCTATATGGGGCTTTTGATATTGGTCCTGTTCCAAGCATTAATTCAATTTCAAATTCAATCTCCCGCTCTGGCGGCAATCCAGGCAATTCCTCAGGGAATACATCTTGAAATTCATTAACTACACGAACTTCCTCAAGTTTAGGCTCCTCCCTTGCATAATCTCTAACTATGGCTAGGTACCCTTGACATCCTTTGTCAAGTAACTTACATGTGCTTCTACTTTTGTCGAAATAAGTGCTACGGAAGATGGGTCGACCTCCTAAAAATTCACAACTAGACTGATCAGGTAAAACGAATTGAACCACTCTTCTATAACAATCCATTCTAGCCCGATACTTACGAAGCCAGTCCATTCTTATAATAACGTCAAAATCATACATAACCATTACAACCAAGTCTATTTCCATATCCTTTCCTCCCATCGATATCTTACAATTTCCACACACCAGCGTAGACAATACCATATCCTTTAAAGGCGTGGAAACACAGAGGCGTCTCAAGAGGCATAACTTCTATCTTATTCAAATGTCTATATCTTTCAGACACAAACGAATGCGTTGCACCCGTATCAAACAATGCATATGCCTTTTCACCATTGATAAAGATCGTACCTGAGATAACATTTTTGGAAGCTTCCGCTTCCTCCTGGGTGATCGCATACACCCTTCCTTGTGCAGGTGGTCTCTGAGGATTTCCTTGTGGGTTTGACCTAACAAAGACTCGATATCCCTGTCGCACCGAGCCAACACTCACTTGCGACCTCTCTTGTGGGCAATTTCTCCTAAGATGACCCACTTGTCCACAACCAAAACATTTCAGTTGTCCCGTGCAAGGTCCTGGGCCATGGCATCCATTACACTTCTGACAAATACCAGGCTGATAGGGTGCTTTCCCTATATTCGGACCACTCCTTGCCCCTCCAAAATTCCCAAAGTTACTCTTCTTCTTCACATTCCAGGTCTGACCTTGACCAGAATAAGGCCTCTTACCCTTTCTCACGTCATTAAAATTCAACGGTTTCTTAAACTCTGACCGTTCTCTCAACAGCTCCTACTCCACTAACTGCGCCCTTTCATAAATTTCATTATAATCTCTTATGTTCAGAGGCACCAATTGCTTCCTAATGTCAGTCCTCAACCCTTTCAGGAATCTCTTAGCCTTTTCCTCCTGATCCTCAATCAATCTAGGAGCATATCTAGACAATTCAGAAAATCTAGCCTCATACTGATCTACTGTCAATCCCCTTTGTTCTTGCTGAACAAATTCGGTAATCTTCCTATCCTTAGCACAATCAGAAAAATGCTTCCTATTGAAAGCTCTAACAAACTCCTCCCAGTTCACATCAGTACCTGGTGGAAAGATTATGTCCTTCGAAGCTCTCCACCAAAACTTCGCATTTCCCTCAAATTGGTACTCTGCTAAAACTATTTTCTCAGCATCAGTGCAGTCCAACAGCCGGAAAATTCGTTCCATCCCATCAATCCATTGCTCCGCCTCCTCAGGACTTCCCATTCCATTGAACTTAAGTGGCTTCAGCTTCAAAAACTGCTCCACTAGTCCTTGAGTACGGCGTTCTGCTCCGAGCTGTTGCTGCACCTGCCTTTCCATCAGATTTCCAATATTGGCTAATGCCTGTAGGATGTCTTCCATTCGGGGTTCAGCCCTTGCAGCAGAGGCTTTAGCCCTAGATGGATGAGCACTTTCAGCTCGCACCATGACTTTCCTGCAATTTCCAAGCATTGCCTCAGGAATAATCTGAGACTCACTGCCTCCATTCAAAGCAACTACTACTACTACATAAGTAACATATACATGTTACTGGTACCTAAAGGCAATTCAAAGCAAACTACTAGGGATCTACGAGTGAGTTCTCATCACCCGTTATTCAATTATTCCGTTTTATATCCTATGGTGTGCATTGTCATCATGTTCCTCAATTTCCAAATGAGGCTCCTTATCACTCCATCTATAACCATTCGCTTTGATACCAAAAAGGGGCGTTGTAGCACCCCGAACCCTTCGGCGGTTGCTACAAGCACCAATGTTACACCTTATTACTCTCTTTTACTTGCACTTATAACAAAAGCGTCGTTATTCACAGGCATTTTTTTTTTTAAAGCGGTCCCAGCGCAACTCATTAGCGGAAGCAAAATAAAACATCACCATCTCTCCCCCTACCAAACCATGATACAAATACACACCACTAATCACCATGATTTTATAGACAAGCCACGACACTTTATTTACATATATTTTCAAGATGGGACTTCTTTTGGGTCGATACATCAAAAAGGAAAAGCTAGGACTCAGCCATGTCCAGCCTAAAACCTTAAAAAGAACCCTCGACCCTCTACATCACATGTGCACAACCCCCATCATAAGTGTCGGCTAACTATACAAAAAGAAACAGCCCCTACTCGTCACGCACGGGCCTCACACCCAGTCCGGTGCGTTAGGCGGTGGCGGTGGCAGCATCCCTCTCATCACCCCATCGCGGCGAACGTGGATGGAGACAAACTCCTGAACGACTGCGCCCCCAGCCAGGCCTATGTCGTATGTGACAAAACAACGCACACGTATGTATGTCGATCCAGGCACAGAAGGACAGCGAAACTCCTCACACTCTACCTCGACGTCGGATGGTAAACCGTAAAATGCACCCCGCGAGACAACAGGAAGCGGCATACTGCTAATCTGAAATGTTGGTCCCCAAAGGGGTGAGTACAACCACTCAGCAGATAAGGAATCCAATAACCACTTAATGCATCATACAAGTCATACATGCATTGCAGGCGTTACTTACCTTGAAGCCATGCGCATACTAACATGCATCAATCTCATAATCATATACATGTCATTATTATCATGGCATCATCACATCACACATGTCATCTTGCCATATCATATATCATCATCATCATCATCATCGTCATGCATATCATCATGCATATCATCATGCCATATCATATATCATCATCGTCGTCGTCATGCATATCATCATGCCATATCATATATCATCATCATCGTCGTCATGCATATCATCATGCATATCATCATGCCTTATCATATATCATCATCATCATCATCCATTTCTCAAATCATTATTTTATCATCCTCTCGGGCAAAGACCTCCGAGGCTTCCGGCATTCAGCCATCCCAGGCCACCTGGCATCCGGCCCCCCACATTCCGGGCATCTCGCATCCCAACTGGCATCACGAGGCATTCCCTTCGGGCAGAAACCTCCGACAGGGCTTCCGGCATTTATACTCCCTGGCCGGGCATCCCGCACCCCAAATCCTGGCATCGCGAGGTATTCCCTTCAAAAACCTCCGACAGGGCTTCCGGCACCCCCACGTTCCGGGCATCCTGAATCTCCCAGGGCCATCCGGCAATGCATCTCTATACATTCCGGGCATCATCCTCCACCACAACCATCTCCTCATTTACCATTATTCATGTTTACCGATTTCAATCTTAATTTAGCATGGCATATGATTGTGACATCAAACAAGTCATACTTGACATGGAGTTCACACATACATCTCAATTAAATGTCATGCATACACCAAGGAAACATGATATAATTATTTATTAATAAATTTAGTGGAATTTATGGCCAATAAAATAATCCATTTTTCATTTATTTAAAATTCCAACTTTTGTCATTTTCAAAAATATTAGATTTAATATCTATAAATTCCCAAAAATTATAAAAATTAAAGCAAGTATTAAACTAGCCAATAGGATGATAATTACATGCAAAATACATGGCCACATAGAATTTCACACAATTTCACAATTTTCACAAAACATCATATAATTTTCGGATGAAACCAGAATGCACGGTTTCTGAAGAAATTCGATTAAAATATCCATACGGCCTCCAAAAATTACGAAATTCTACTGGGTTATAGCCAAGACATTTTCGTACAACTTTCATGAAGACTTCCAAACCAGATTCTTTTTAGATTATTTTATACAGTCTCACGAATCTTCTGGATCCGTTACCACATCGTCCAGTGTATGCTTCTCCGAAATATTGAGTTTTAACCTACCTATTCTCTTTCGTTTCCTCTGAAATTTGGATATGTTATACATCGAGATGTCCTCTACAAGTTTCATGAGAGATCCAAGTCAAATAACCAGAGTATGGGCGTCATTTAAATCCATGAAGTCTCGGGTGTCCCAACATACATCTCCAGAATCACCGTCTTCAAGATCTAGTCGATTTACTAGGCTATACTTGTTCATTTCACTTCAAATTTGAGTATGTTGTATTTTAAGATGTCCCCTACAACTTTCATGAAGAAATCGAAGAGAGATTCTCAACAAAAACCAACATGCAACCACAAATCCAACAAAAGGTCAGTAAAATCTTTCCAGATCTGAGGTCTCCGTAGGATGAGACTTTAACCCCTCAAATCTCGATCATTTTCCACGAAATTTTAGTATGTTGTAGTTCAAGATGTTAGCTACAACTTTCATGAAGAAATTGAAGCCCAAATCGGACTGTAAACATGCATGCAAGCTCACACAACATCCTGACTCACACTGTTCGAGCGAAAACAGCCAAACCATTCAAACACAAACCATCCATACTTCGGTTTTTCTCACCTAAACACCCAAAAATTTAACATGCAAGTAACATATATACATGCAAGAGCAGCTAGAGGACTCCCACTTGCCTCTAGACCGGTCGGTCAACGGCGTAAGGCGGCGAGCACGGCGGCACACGGCGGACGGACGGCGGTTCCTCCTCCTCTCTCTCTCGGCCACTCCCCCTCTCTCTCTCTCTCACTCTCTCTCGGCCGAATGGGTAACCGGCCACCCTTCTCTCTCTCTTCCCTTGGGCTTGGGCCGGCCACTCTTGGGCCTCCCCTTGGTCGACGGCAGCCCACTTGTGGGCTTCAATGGGCCGGCCAACTTGGCCCATTAAAGATCCACTCTTGGGCTTAAGGCCCAATCAAATTTTTACCCTCTTTTCCCCTTTTTTTTTTTTGAAATTCTTCCATAAATATTTTTAAACTTTAATTTTCAACATGGCCAAAGTCTTGTGACATTTTGTTTATTGAAATTTAATTTATAAAGTACATGGCCAAGCATAGATTATTAATCTATCAAATTTAAATTCTCACAAGCGCATGCACAAATCATCTATTTAAAAGACTAATGGCTAAAGCATAAGCCATGGGAAATTTTATCACCTAATTAGAGACTTTAACACACCTTATGGCTTGTCATTGAATTTTGGGATGCCACACCAGCCTAGGCAAGAGCAACCCTTGTGGGCTACCCACGACAAGGGCTAGTGAGGGCAACTCACACCCATCCAAGTGAGGGCGAACCTCGCTCAAGATTGAAAGGGAAAAAAATTAATAATTTTTTTGAAAAATATTAAAGTATTATTAAAAATTGTCATGTCAATGTCAATTATGCCACACAAGATGGTCGACGGTCAACGTCTACATTAGCGATTTTCAACCAAAATTGATCAAATCGACTTAATTGGCAAAACGTAAAAAAGTTTATGACTCAATTAGATTAGTAAAAATGCAATAAATTTAAGATTTTTCGATTAATTTTCCAAAAAATAGCCATTCATGCCAAAAAGTCGGTTTCTCATGGGAACCGTCGAAAAATCCGACGTTACTCGGACGGTTGGACTCAAGCTAACCCCATACATCTCAAATCTCGTGACTCTTTGACACATAGGAACATATGCTTGGAAAGGATTCCAAAAGATAGTGTTTATTTTGAATAATGAAGTGTAAATTACAATACCTTAGGCACCTATTTATAGGAACAAAATAACCAAATAACTGAAATCGAATAACAAAATTAAGGAAAATATATTCATAAAAGGGAAAGTTATCAAAATGCAACTAGAAAATCTACAAAACGCATCTAAAATCTATGACATCTTGAAAATCAAGGGAAACGTGTAAATCAAATATCGTAACCCATTTGTAATTTCGAAGATCATGCAATCATCTTTGATTTGTGGGACCACCTGCTCTTATGATATTCTAATGCTTCCATAAAAGCATTTGCATGTTGTTCTACATTAGTCTCCTCCACTTCAAAAGAACTTGACCTCGAGTTATGGTCAGGATAAAGAGGAGTATCTGGAGGATGATACTCATATAGGTCCACGACATTGAATGTCAAGGAGATGTTGAGGCCACCAAGAAGATCAACAACATAGGCATTGTCATTGATTTTCTTCACGATTTAACAAGGGCCAACTTTCTTGTGCTTCAGCTTGTTATATGTACCAATAGGAAAGCGTTCCTTGCGAAGGTAGACCATCGCCTCATCACCCTCGGCAAATACTTTGAGCTGACAATGTTTATCTGTAGCAGCTTTGTAAATAGTAGTGGAAGCTTCCAGCTATTGCTTCACACCCTCTTGTATCTCCTGTAATTTTATTGCTAAATTTTTAGCGACAACACTATATCCTGGGACTTTGGACAAAGGCACAAGATCCAGTATATGTTGTGGCATTCGACCATAGATGACCTCAAATGGAGACTTGCCCATGGAGTGGTTGACGGTGTTGTTAAAAGTGAGCTTAGCAAGAGCAAGATACTGGTCCCATTGCTTTGGCATGTCACTACAAAGTCACTGAATAATATCTGCCATATTACAATTGACGACTTCAGTTTGACCATCAGTTTGAGGATGAAAGGAGCTGTTATATTGTAAATCCGTCCCAAATAAATGCCATAGGGTCCCCCAAAAATGACCAAGGAATCTGGTGTCACGATTGGAGGTGATAGTTTTGGGCACACCATGCAAACAAACTACTTCTCGAAAAAATAAACTCGTTATATGGGAAGAATCAAAAGTCTTCTTGCAAGGGATAAAGTGTGTCAGTTTCATAAATATGTCCACTACCACGAAAACAAAATCCATACCTCGTTGGGTTCGGGGAAGCCCCAACACGAAATCCATTGAAATGACTATCCAAGGTCCAAAAAGAATAGGCAAAGGGGTGTAAAGACCAGTGTTCTGAGAGTGGCCTTTGGTAGTTTGACAAATGTAGCACATTTTCACAAATAGCCCAATGTCCCATTTCAATTGAGGCTACTAGTACCGCTCTTCAACTAAGGCAATAGTTTTGTATCACCCAAAATGTCCTCCAAGGGAGCCACCATGCAGCTCTCAAATAAGTTGTTCCCGCAAAGAGCTGCAAGGAATGCACAACCTATTGCCAAATAATAGAAATTTATCCCGAACGATCATGTCGCCATGAGAACTTGCCACATAACATTTCTCCCAAATGTCTTGAAAATCTTCATCATCGGCATAAAGAGCACAGAGGTGGTCAAAGCCCACAACATTAGTGCACATAGTGATGAGTGTTGCAGCACGATGGCTAAGTGTATCAACGACTTTGTTCAAATGGCCCACCTTTTGTTGAAGCATGAAATTGAATTGCTCCAAAAAGGAGACCCAACGTCCATGCATTCAATTTAGATGCCTTTGGCTCTTGATATACTTAAGTGCCTAATGATCAGTGTTAAGGACAAACTCATGTTGATAAAGATAGGGCTACCAATACTTGATAACTCGTACTACAGCAAAATACTCCTGCTCATAAGTAGACCATCACTTGCGAACATCATTAAGTTTCTTGCTAAAAGAAGCAATAGGCTTACCTTCCTGGGAGAGTATAGCACCAATACCTACACCAAAGGCATCACAGTTCAGTTCAAATACCTTTTTGAAATTTGGGAGCATCAATATTGGTGCAGTGGAAAGTTTTTCTTTAATAGCAAAGCTGGCTTCTGCTTCGTCACCCCAATGAAATTTTCCTTTCTTCAAGCACTTAATAACTGGGGTCATAATAGAACTGAAATTTCGAATAAAGCATTGGTAAAATGTCACAAGTCGTGGAAGCTGCTTGCCTCCCCAACAGTCTGAGGAGTTGACCAGTCGCAAATGGCAGCTACCTTCTCTGCATCAATTTGAAGGCCTTCTACTCCGACAATATACCCTAAGAAACGGAGTCGATTGGTCATGAAGCTACATTAATGTACAATTGGTTCGTCCACAAGGCCAATAAGACGTCCCTTAGATGCTCCATATGCTGCTAATCATTTGGACTATTTATGAGAATGTCATCAAAATAGACCACCACAAACTTGCCAATGAAATGTTTAAGAACCTGAGTCATCAAACACATGAAGGTGCTAGGTGTGTTGGTGACACCAAATGGCATGACAAGCCATTCGTACAAACCTTCACTTGTTCTAGAAGCTGTTTTCCATTCATTGCTAGGGCGAATGTATACCTAGTGGTATCCACTACATAGATTGATCTTTGTAAAGACCTTTGATCTCGCAAGCTAGTTGACCATGTCATTTAGGCAAGGGATTAGAAATCGATACTCATCAGTAATCTGATTAATTGCCCGGCTATCAACACACATACGCATGGTTCCATCTTTCTTTGGAGTGAGGAGTGCGAGGACTACACGATGGCTCATGCTTTCGCCCAAGAAGCCTTTTCAAAGGAGTTCTCTTGCTTGGTCTTGCAAAATCTGGTTCTTCTTTGGATTCATTTGGTAGTGTGGCAAATTAGGGAGGCTCACTCCTAGAAGAAAGTCAATCTCATGTTGGATATCCCTCAAGGGGGATAATCCAACAGATAGATCATCTGGGATAATGTCACTGAATGCTTTCAACAAGGGATGAAGATCCTTAGGAATGTGAATAATAGCTTGTTGATTGTCTTTCTCCATAATCATGTACATGCCCTCATGTTTACGGACATTAAGCATAATCCTTGCACTTTGCTTCTTTGGGACCTAGGGAGTGTTCGTCATTGGCTTCAAAGTAATCTTCATCTTTTTCCACACAAAAGAGTAGGTATTCTCTTGAGCCTTGTGGGTGATATCAACATTGTACTACCATGGTTGTCCCCACAGGACATGGCATGCATACATCTCTATTACATCACAAATAATAGTGTCCTTATAGGACTTTCCAATTGAAATAGGTAAACGACATACTTGCATCACCTTGAGTTCGGCCGCTTTACGAATCCACACAATTGTATAAGGGGAGGGATGTGACTCTGTCTTTAGCTGTAAATGGCCCATCAGGGCTTTGGACACTATGTTCTCACAACTTCCACTATCAATGATGACATCGCAAACTTTGTCGTTGACAGTACAACAGGCACGGAAAAGACTATTCCATTGTGTGTCCTCTCTTTGCGGGGCAAGCAATAGTCGACTAACAACGCAATTGACATGCTCACCCTCTTCATCCTCCACTTCTTCCTCATCAACCCAATCATCTTTGTGTACATCATCGTCATGCTTGACGAAGAACAAACAATGTAGTGAAACATGGTATTGAATATTAAGTTGCAAGCCATTACTGTATTTGGCGGTCTGTTATGCCTCCGACTTAGTCAAGTTGTTACGAGCAGAAAGTTGGAGAAACTCCTCCATGTAAGCTTGGATTGATCGACTTAGTTACTTACAATTTTGAAATTGTTGAAATAATAATTATTTATAATCGGTTGGGAAGAACCGAACCTTCAACATTTCCTTCATCCGATTCCACGTTCAGATGGGACCTTTTCCTTATCGACATCGGGTCAGTTGTGTTTGCTCCCACCACATTGAGGTGCCGCCCTTCAATTTGTATGCCACCAATTTTATTTGGCGATCCTCTTCAATCTCCATGGCATCGAAGAATTTCTCAACTTCCCAAAGCCAATCCAAAAAGTACTCAATAGTCAAATAGCCATTGAAGGTCGGAAGGTCAACCTTAAGTTGATATTACTCAGGGTCTCATCAATATCCCCCATTCCAGTGGCCTCCATGAATAGGCCCGTCTAAGAACTCTTCTTCTCCTTCAGAGTCCTCGACATAGGCTTGTCGCCTTTGTCACTAACACATAATTATGTGACATTCGCTTTATGCAACATTCCCCCATACCAAATGAGGGTTGGGTAGCAATCTTGCTACCCTAGGATTAGAAAAAAAAATTAAATAAAAATTAAAAAATATATATATTCAAATAAAAATAAAAATTTCCACGTTAATGCATATTGTGTCATGGAGGACGGTTGGCGTTTACGTCGGCGATTTTTATCCAAAATTGGCCAGGGAGACTCAATTGACAACACGAGAAAATGTTTGGGATTCAATTGACATAATTTAAAGGTTTATGACTGAACTTTCAAAAAATGTAATAAATTTAGGACTATTTTGACATTTTCCACACTATTGTTGACACCTAATTTGTATTTTCAAGCACATATAAAAAATTTTAAAAAAATCAAAATTTATATTTAAAAAAAAAAAGGCCTTAGGGGTTGGGTTAGGCCGGATCCGGCCTTCGCCCAGCCCGCCCCCTTCCTTTTCTTTCCCCCATCATGTAGCCCAACCTTCCTTTTCTCTTTCCCCTTGCGCGGCCCAGCCTCTTCCTCACTTCGGCCCGGCCTGCGTCCCTACCTTTCTTCCTCCTTCAGCTGTCTTCCGCGTGGGAAACAGTGAAGCAGAAATGAGTCGCCCGGGGAAGAAAGGAGCTATAGCAGGGTATAGCAGGATCTTGTGGTAGGCAAGCGGGCAACGTGATCCGCGGGTTAGAGCAGGCCGACAGAGAGCTGGTTGGTCGATTGAGGCCACGCGTGCAAGTCGAATGGGCAAAAAGGGAGAGAAGAGAGAGAACAAGGGAACAGAGGGGAAATGGAACCAAAAAAAAAAAAAACAGAACAAAGAACAGAGAGAGAATCGAGAGGGAGAGAGAGCGTAACAAGAGGAAGAGAAGGTGAACAGGGCTAGAGGAGGAAGCTAAGCAAGAAGAGACTCACCGAGACGCCCTACCGTTGCCGGCGAGCCGCTTGACCAACGCCGTCTACTACTATCTCTCCTGAAACACATGTAAGCATTTTGTCGAGCACCTTGCGTGCATTTTTTTGATTCAAGCTGGCTAAAGCTCCTAACCAGTTCGGGCAAGCTCCGGCCACCACCTGTCCTCCACTATTGTCTATGGTGTTCTGGCGGGTCTCCCTGAGGTTTGTGACCGGTGCTCGAGCCTCGGCCAAGTCGAAACCCCTCGAATTCACAGTGCATGTTGCATGCTCGCCGAAATGCCCGAATGACTCTTCCTCCCCAACTCCTCCATGTGGAGCCCGGTTTAGGTTTTGGGCCACTAGAGGGCTACCACCATTTGGCTAGAGGCTGGGTTGCACCCCACCTAATCAAGGTGGCACCGTCGTGGCCCCAGCCGAAGGAGCTGCCCCTATCGCTCGTTGTCGACGTTCCTTGCCACAATTGAAGAATTGCAGAGCAAGGGTCGTGCGTCGAGCTGGGCCAAATGTCTCTAGCCTACTCGGCCCCTTTCTCCCATAGGCCAATAGCCCAGAGCTTACTTGGGCTGTGGGCCTGCGGGGGGAGGCCCTTCTCATTTGCAAAGAGGGGCTGGGCCCATTCGAGTGAGCTGACCGACCCGCCCCCAAGCGAGCCAAACCCAGGTATGTTCAAACCAGACCCGACCCGCTTTGACTGGGTTAGATCAAACCCAACTCGGACCGCGCAAAAAATAAAATCCAAAAAATATATATATATAATATTTTAAAAAACTAAAAATTAAAAAAATTTTGAAAATCTAAAAATTGCAGGGTTTGTTTAGAAATTGTCATGTCTTACTTTCTTAGTGTAACTAGACATTTATTTTCTTGCACATTGATTATATCGCGTGTTTAGTTCGCACATTTGATTATGTTTGCAAACGTCTAATTGCACGTGGTCAATTTTACTGCAATTAGGATTTTGGTAGCTATGATTGTTACTATAATGATTGCATACCTGCATGATCACCTCACATGTTAGTGAATAGGTATAAAATTAATCCAAACTGTCTGAAAAAAATCTCTTCTTCTAAAATGAACAAGATTAGATATCGAAAGGGCACTAGTTGGTCAATTAGTGTAATCAAGTCTCTGGTCCTAGATTCTCTGGTTGCATAGGAAGTGTGGCATACTCCCGTGCCTCACTTGGTTTCTAGCCGACCCCAATGGACTAGTGATGACTCCTTTTTGCGAGATTCTTTAGAATACCTCAATGTCACGTGAGGTATGAGCCTAGGAGAACCCACACCTAATCATGGACCATAAGCCCGTCCTTTAGGCAATACCCTTAAACATGTTCCTCCCCCGAGGGTAGGTAGCGACAGCTTGGCGACTCCATTGGGACTGGTTTAAACTTTAGAGGACTTAGGCCTAAATCTATCTTATTCAAAAAATATTTTTGTTTGACAGCAAGGATATCAGGTATGTCCCTAACGCGAGTGTTAAATGTTTTTGTAGTTGGAAGTTATAAGGGGAGGAATGCTTGTTAACACTTTGTCTTGCAGGTGTGGAGTTGGGAATGAATATTTATGTTTTGAAATTATAAAGTGCTGCTTGCTTATAAATTGTCATGCCCGCATTCCCTACATTGCACTACATCATGACACACTACCTGTTGCTGGACCTGGGTCGTATAGGATTACTTAGAATAGTGTTGAGGTGGATACCACTCTGACTACAACCATGTAGTATGAGTCGCCTATCTTAACCCCGAAATTTCCTTTTGGATGTCAAAGGTCCCTACCCTAGTTTGCAACCATGCGACATGGGTCGGTTCTTTGACGAAGCCAGAGTCATGGGTAACATGACCTAGCCACGATCTTGTTGGTTCAATCCGGTGATCTTATGGCTCCATTTTGAGCCATATAGAGTAGAAATTGAACCACATCTCATGTGCTTATCTATGTAATGAAAAAAAAAAAACAGAGAGAAAAGTCACCCCCCATTGTAAGTATCATTCTTCTTTTTATTTGTTTTTCTTAATTGAATTTTCATTTAGAAATTTGCGGAGACCAATCGAATATCCTGAGTTATGTAGGCTTTTAATTGAAAAAATTGGCAATAACTCTTGATAAGTGAATATTGAATGCAAGTTCTAAACACTTTGATTTAGCCCACTGAACATATGACTTTGTCTAAATTTTCAATTCTAGGCTCAAAACCACTTTTTTTTTTCTTTCAAATCAAGATTATACTTTGGGGCACAAAAATTGAGATCATATTTTTGATTAAATTCTTTTTTTCTCACATTCTGGGATTGAAATTCATATAATATTTTGTGTATTGATTTCTCAAAACAAAAGTCACTTCTTTTTTGCAGGAGTAAAATCATAAATCAATTTTTAAAAAATCAATGTCACTTTTGCATATGAAACTTTTGGAATGGAGTGGACATTTGATTGATAGCCGTCGGTCAATTTTTTTAATGATGTCTTCTCTTATGATAAAATTTTGGCGAAATACTAAAACTCTGTAATAAAGATTATGGGGGCATGTACCGTCGCCTCGATTTTGTTGTAAGAAGCGACCTCATTGAGAGATTATTTTCTCATTCACATACTAACATTGTCATCTTTTTTGCAGGTTATGCATGATGCTCGTTGACATTCTCATGTTTGACCACATAGAAAAGTGAATTCTAGAGTTAAGACAAGAGTTGTTTTTTACTCTTATCTATACAAGAGTTTCTTGTATTTTATCATTGTTATTATTCTTGTTAAGAATCATGTTTTCCATTTTGGGTTTTGATTGTGAATCCAATTGATGCTTTTGTAAATCATGCGACTCACATTTTTTGACTGGTGAAATTCAATTTCAGGAAAATCATCCTTTTGAAAACAAACTCAGAAGTGATTCAAACAAACCTTTACATCTATCATCAAAATGTTTTGAAAGTGAATATCAAGAAAGCTTTGCTTAAGGCCCTTTCTTCATGTGATCGCTTTCTCAGGTAGAATGAGGAGTTTATTTGAGATTGGCATCTGCCCCTTTTAAAAGATAAAAGTGTAGGCTCATGGAACTCGAGGAGCAAGCATGCGTCGAGGCTTCGTTGGCGCGAATGTGGCACCTCTCGACGGCCCCAATCCGTTAAGGTCGCCACAGATTTCTTGACACTCATCCTACTACATACCAGTAAGGTAACCTTTAAATTTTTGTGAAACCACGGTTCATAAGGGTTCATTAGTAGAATACTTTTCCATTTTTTGTTTTTTGTAAAGGTCCCAGCGCAGTTCATCAGCGGAAGCATAAACAAGTCTCACCATCTCTCCCTCCAATAACAATAATGCAATGCACACCAACTACGCACCAGAAGAAAAGATAAAGCCGATTCACTTTTATTTATATTTTCATGATGGACATTACGGGTTGATACAACAAAAGGCCAAGATTTTTAACTATACTTGGCTATACCCAAAAGAGAACTTGACCCTATATAAAACATGTACATCCCTCCATCGACAAGTGTTGGCTATCCCCAAAAAGAAAATGTCAACTCCCACCAATCCTATGTGCCATCACACCCAACCTGGTGCATCGGGCGGCGGTGGCGGTAACATCCCTAGCATCACCCCATTGCGTCAAACGTGAATGGGCAAAAACTCTTGGATGATAGGGCCATCAACTGAACCCACATTCTACATCACCAATACTCGAACGCGGACATACTCCAGACCAGGTATACTAATACAGGAATGCTCGATGCACTCCACCTCGACGTCAGTAGGTATGCCATAGAAGGTACCACGCACAACTGGTGAAAGAAGCATCTTTCTAATCTGAAATGTTAATCCCCAAAAGGGGTGAGTACAACCACTCAGCAGTAAAGATCCGCCAAACTACATAGTACATCAAACAGAACAATCAAGGTATCATGAATAAAACACATATCATTCATGCATTCAAGCATACCTTACCTTGTAGCCATGTATATATCATCATGCAACGTGCATATATCACCATGCACTTATCATCAAGTAGTCATGCATATATCACCATGCCATATGTACACATCCATGCGCATGATACAGTCTCAATTTTTATCTTTCCAAGGACCAGTGTTTGCATCCCTCAATTTATCGCTCGCGTCCAACCTGGCATTGCGAGGAACCTTTGACACACACCTCCAGGCATTCGGCACACACACTCTGGGCATCTCATACCCCAACTAGCATCACGAGGTATCCCCCCCCCGGCACACACCTCCGAGGCTTCCGGCACACACCTCTGGGCATCCCGAAACTCCCGAGGACATCCGGCACACACACTCCGGGCATCTTGAAACTCCCGAGGCATCATCGGCTCACACCTCCGATGGTCTTGTTATTATCTCAATTTATATTTACACATGTATCTCAATTTCAACATGGCATTTGATGCATCAATATCAAGAGTCTCAACCAGCTTTTTGATGCCATATAACATACCATATGTCATCACATATGCAGCAAATCAACCGCTCAAAGCATTACATCACATGGAAAAATTCATTTATTTTTTAAAACGTATCAATTTTCGGATAAAACAGAATGCACTCCTTTAGTTAAAACTCTAGAAAAATTAGTAAATGGTATTAATAAATTCTGAATAGACGAGACCTAAAGGCAGATATCTCATGAAAAACACCATACCAAAAGAATCTCACACAAAACAGTACGGTCCATGCATCACAGTTTTCAAAATTTCAACACTTCAGCTTGCACAGTTTTGGAAGAAATTTAAATTAAATATCCAATTGAACTCTAAAAATTCTGAAATTTTTTTATGTTATAGACAAGTCCTAAAGGTAAATATCTCGTGAAGAAATTGAAACCCAAATCGTTCTAGATTAATAGATATAGATGATTAATTTTCCCCTGTTCTCAGTGTCGTTTTTCCAGATTATCTTCTTTCAAAGGAAACTCGTTTCACCGACCTACATATGTCCGTTTTTTCTAAATTTTCAGTATGGTATTCCTTAGAATATTACCTACAACTTTTGTTAAAGACACGCGATCAAATTTTTAACTGGATGATTTTTAAAAAAATCACATAATCATACTAGGTCGAAGTAGCATTTTCCCAGATCCAGTTTCTTCAAAGGACAACGATTTTACCAACCTATTTTTGTTCATTTCCTCTGGATTTTTGATGTTTTACCTCAAGAAGTTCTCTACATCTTTCATTAAGAAATGAAAGTGAAATTTTCCCAAGAAAACCACTTTACAGTCAACGAAATCACTAAAGGTCAGCACAACAAATTCCAGATCTAATTTCTCCAAAGGAAAATCGTTTCACCAAGCAATATTTGTCTGTTTTATCTTAAATTTTAGTATATTATTCCTCAAGATGTTTTCTACAAATTTTATGAAGAGATCAAAGCAAGATTCCAACTAAAAAGTTGCATGCAGCTCACAAACTCATGAAGGGTCAAACTGATTTTTTCAGAAAACAGCATGCTAGGCCAACAAATTCCTCCCCAAAGCTTCGAAATTTCATCCCTTCCACCACAACCGAAGTTCACCATCTTCTACACACACATCACAGCAAGCAAAGGGTAGGTTTTAGGACTCTACTTGCCTCTAGTCCAAGCGAACACAGCAAGCAACGAACACAGCGACAAACGGCGGGCAAGGTGGCAAACGAACGGCGGGACTCGGCGCACGTACGGCAGCGAACGGACCTTCTCCTTCCCTCTCGCACGCACAGTCTCCCCTTTCTCTCTTCCTTTCTTCCTTTCCTCTCTCTCTTTCTCTCCTCTCTCTCTTCGTACGACAGCTCCCTCTCTCTCTCTTCCTCTCGGTCGAAACTCCCTCATCAATTCGGTTTCCCCTTTATCATTAGCTAGTAATCATTGGTTTACATGCAAGATGACACTTGTTTAGTCCCTTTAGCCACTTGTGGATTTGCCATGCAAGAGGATGGGCCTCTCTTGGGCCGACTCCTCCCTCCGGACCCTCCTTGGTCGACGGCCCAATGGGGCTTCATGGGCCTGGCTTTGGGCCAGGCTTGAATGGCCGAAAAGTGGGTGATCGTGGGCTGGGTTTTTGGGCCGGCTTGGCCTAAGAATTTCGGCCCACTTCCCTTTTAATAATCTACTAATATCTTCCACTTAAATAAATACCTAATCAAAAAATAATATGGCTAAAAACTTGCAACATTAAACGATAAGAATCAAATCTATAAGGTACATGGTCAAGAACCATAATCCTCCTTATCAAATTGTCCTATAGCACCAACCTTAATTTACCCATGAACACAAGATACATTTCCATAGGTCTTAATGTATCTGGAGGTTGCCATGAATTTTTGGGATGCCACAGCGAATCTTCCATAGAGGCGGAATGAAGTTGAATTATGTTCTAGGAAGTTTCTTTATTTGGAGGAAATGACGCAAATGCCTTAGGTGCCAAAATAGCCCATCGATCTTGTTCACTTTGCATGATGAGACAAATGAAGGGAGTTGCCAAGTATCCAAAAAGGCGAATCCGAAGGAAGAGTAAATTGTATCGATTCCAATTATCCATTTCTGATACCGTTTTTGACATGACTTTCTTTTCATTGTCAATGAGACATTAAGAATATCAAGTTTTGTAACATTTCAACAAACGCAATGGAGCATTATTAAGTCATGTTCAACTTAAACAAAGAAAGATTCAAATGATGAAACATATGGGCAATATTATCCCTTCCTCCATAAGAGATACCTTGAGATGTTGATTCTCTTTAGCATAAAAAATGACATCATTTTCTTTGGTACAAGACAGACTCGAACAGAACAATGTTTGTCAAATAAAGAGTGGAAGAGCAATGTTTGATTTAGAGAAAAACCTCTCATTTTCCCACCATGAAGTGTGCTGGAACAACATTGTCAAATTCATCAAGAAATGATGTATCGTTCCTCAATTGAACATAATTAAATATGGAGATAACCCATTTCATCTCCTCTTCTTATAGGGTGATAAATGGGGGAAAATGTTGCATCTTGACCGTAGAAGCAGTGGTTCCATCAATGAATCATGCTAAGACCTGACTGTCCATTTTGGCGTAAAGGGATGTATATAATTTCTAAATGATTCACAATCGAGTGAGGAAGTAACATGTCCAATCCTTTCTTTGCAGACAATAAATGGGCAAAGCATCTAAAGAACAATTTCCTCAAATGTAGAAACAGGGAGCATTCCCTCTCCTTTCAAAGAAGATATCAAACACTTAAAGGCAAATGCAAGTGAAGGGTATTGTTGAGTTACCAAATATCCACGAGGGTGAATCCAAGAAATGTTAGCACTCAAGGGATAAAAGCGAGTGAATGGTAATAATGTATCATTTCCAACATTTCAATCCCTAAAGATTTTTGCACTAACATACTCTTTCACATTCTTTATAGGGTTACCGAGTCACCATGCTGCAGGTAAGTACTCTTTTTCTCAAAATTGAATGAAAAAAAATGGAGAATTTCCATTACAAAAAGAACCTTTTGCGCTTTCCTAGAGACAAGCACAAAAATGAATAATTGAGAAAAAAAAAATTCCTACAAACTTTTTGAACATCCTTTTTTATCTCAACATTGTTTTCTTGTTTTGTGGGGTTTTCATTTTGAATCAAATTTTTCTATGGAGATTGATCTACTCAAATGATATCATCAAACTGAAAGGTGAAACGTTAATCATGCCAAACAAGAAGTGCATATAATGAAGAAAGGTAAACCATTTCCAAACACGTTCTTCAAACACTTTTGAGAGTTGAGTGAAAAGTGACATTCTCTTAGGATGAATGATTCATTCGCATTGAGCGCAAAGATCGAAATGATAAAGACGTTTCCTTCATCAATCCTAAGCATTGCACTAATCTCTTGCTACCCCTTTGAGCCGAATAAAGATGATCCTTCAAAGTACCCCTGTCGAGAACGACCCTACATTGGGGCAACATAGGAGGTTACGATTGTGTTGTAGAGCGAAGAATTGAGAAAGATTTTATTACTTTCACTTGCATCAATCTTCTAGTGATAGCTTTAGAGGAATTCTCATTAGAGCTTGACTCATCTCAAGGTGAAGAAGAACATTTCTTTCTCTACCCAAACACCGATACCCGTTGCTTTTGGCTTGATTGTTCATTTCTGAATCTCGAGCGGTGATCATCTCCCTTCACTAGGGCAAGGCATAAGAATTAACCACATACAATTGACATTTACAAGAAAACGTGAAAAGTATCTCGAAAGTCATAAGAGCTCCAAAAGTTCAAAGAACAAAAAGTTCGACAAAATTAGGGGGCACGAAAAAGCAATGTGCATGGTAAAAGTAAGGCCAATGCCCATCAAGAAAAAGAGCCAAAAGGCTGCATCTTATGTGAAAGAAAACTCATCAAAGTCCAAGTGCCTACGCAAAAAAATCATCGCAAGAGCAAAGGAAATTAGAGAAAGGAGCAAAGCTCCCATGTAGAAATGATTAGTCAAAGGACTTTCGAGATGTGCTGTGTTTCAAAAGCCAAATAATTTCGAAAGATTAAATGACTTAGTCACAATGCCATGATGATCACCAACTCATAAAAACCCCATTGCAAATTTTAAGCCTTTCGAGCCTCTCCTGAGCCAACATCATAACTCTCTTCCGAAGTCTCTTCTGATTGGAATGGTTCGAGTGAAAATGAGAATGCCACAAAGAAGCTACCGCTTGAAGGAGTTGAAGCAATTTTATCTTGTCTTATCTTCCAAGTTCTCGACTTGTAAACCCGATGAGGATAGCGACAAATATTCTTTTATTGGCCTCAAAGCAATAATTCATTTGTGCAAACCCATGACCAAACTTATATTGCGGTCCTTTCAAAAGACCTTTTTGATCGATTAGATTGTGCTCATCGCGAATGTTTTTGAAAGCTTTTGATATAGGTTATGTGAGATACCCTCAACAATTAGTTACTTCTCACGTGAATGGATGGGATTAAGCAGCCATTTTATCGAGAGTATGTGAGAAACCCTTTCTAACTAAGAAGCTTTAGTTTGGCATGCTTAATAGCCTTTTTCATGAATAGAAATCGTTTTGATAAGAATTTGTCTCCCAGAGGATTTGATGATTAATGATACATCATTAAGTAAGATGACAGTTCCGAGCCACATGCTGCTGATTGACATCAAATGTTTTGTTAAAGCAATAAGACTTAGCTTGATTAGCTTGTTCTATTAATGTTGCAAAATTGCCAATACTTCTCTTGATGACTTCCCTAATGACATTTGCTCAAGTTGAGTTTGACAGGATTCCCCAATGAAGCCATGCAGTTGGTTGGCGAGTGCTTCCCCAAAAACCAAAGATTCATGGTCAACTTTAAACCATGTCATTTATAAAGGTTCATAGGTTTTCCTCAAATCATATATTTTTAGCCCAGTCGAAACCCGTTGTTACACGCCCGGGGCCTCTTCTCTCTTCTTATGATACGGTGTGCTTCTGTAGCCCGGAGTCTTTCCCTGTTTTTATGACACGGCGTATTTTTGTAGCTCGGAGTCTCTCTTTCTTCTTATGACACGGTATGCTTCTGTAGCCTAGAGTCTTCATTCTTCTTATGACACAATATGCTTTTGTAGCCCGGAGTCTCTCTTTCTTCCTATGACACAGCGTGCTTTTGTAGCCTGAAATTTCTCTTTCTTCTTATGACACGGCATGCTTCTGTAGCCGGGATCTCTCTTTCTTCTTATGACATGGCATGCTTCTGTAGCCCAAGGTTTCTCTTTCTTCTTATGAAACAGTGTGCTTCTGTAACTTGGAGTCTCTCCTTCTTTTTATGACACAGTGTGCTTCTGTAGCCAGGAGTCTTCCCTTCTTCTTATGACACGATGTGCTTCTGTAACCCGGGGTCTCTTCTTTCTTCTTATGGCATGGTGTGCTTCTATAGCCTAGGGTCTTCTTTCTTCTTATGACACGGCATGCTTTTATAGCCCAGAGTCTCTCTTTCTTCTTATGACACGGTGTGCTTCTGTAGCCTAGAGTCCTCTTTCTTCTTATGACACGGTGTACTTTTGTAGCTCGAAGTCTCTCTTTCTTCATATGACACAACGTGCTTTTATAGCCTGGAGTCTCTCTTTCTTCTTATGGCACGGCGTGCTTCTGTAGCCCAGGGTCTCTCTTTTTTCCTATGACACGGCGTGCTTCTGTAGCCCAGGGTCTCTCTTTCTTCCTATAACACAACGTGCTTCTGTAGCCTAGGGTCTCTCTTTCTTCTTATGACAGGGCATACTTTTGTAGCCCAGGATCTCTCTTTCTTTTTATGACACGGCATGCTTCTGTAACCCGGGGTTTCTCCTTCTTCTTATGACATGGCAGGCTTCTGTAGCCCAGGGTCTTTCTTTCTTCTTATGACATGACATGCTTTTGTAGCCCGGAGTATTTATTTCTTCTTATGACACAATGTGCTTCTATAGCACGAGGTCTTTCTTCCTCTTATTTGTGGCATCCTAAAAATTTCATAGCAATCTCTAGATGCCTTACGACCATGAATAGGAGATGGAAGCGCCATTGGACTATATTATAGCCATTAGACCAATGGATTACAATTAAACAAGGTCGAGCATTTAATGGACAATTGTTTTGGTGGAAATTTATCCTATGTCCATGTATGATCTAAGTTGTACTAAAGGATAAATTGGTAGGGAAATTTCTTGGCCGTGTACTCTATAAGTTGGATTACTATCGATTAATGTTGCAATATTATATGGCCATGTGAATATTTGTAATTAAGTAATTATGAGTGAGGATTAAATTGAAAAAATAGGAGCAAGTGTTGGCTGGACACTTAAGGCCGAACTAGCCCAAAGCAGCAACCCACCATTTCCCCCATTCGGTCGACAAAGGCTTGGCCCAAGCTCGGCCCATTAAGGCCACCTCTTTGCATGAAAATTGACAAGTGACAAGAGAGATCAACCAAGTGTCCATTCCCATGCAAAACCTCATGATTACTAGCTAATCATGAGGGTGAAAGAAAGAAAAGGGGAGAGAGAAGGGGCGGAGTGAGCGAGGGAGTGTTCGCGAGAGAGAGTGAGACCAAGCGGGCGAGCGAGCGAGAGAGAGAATCTGAGAGAAAGAGAGAGAGTTCAAGAGAAAGAGGGAGTTCGTGAGGGTGCATTGGTGAGGGAAGAATGAGACCAGCCCAGCCGTGCGTGCGCCAGTTGCCGCCCTCGACGCCGCCTAGCTTTGCCGTTGATCGAGCTGCGCTTGAAGCCCTCAAGTCGCCGTTTGCTTGCTGTGTTTGCGTGAACTTAAGGCAAGTGAGAGTCCATTGATCTACACTTTGCTTGCTGTGGTTGTGTGTGAAGTGTAATGAATTTTGAAGATGCTTGAGTTGTGATGCTGGATGTTGGAATTTCGAAAGTATAGGAATAGTTCTTCAAGCTAGTAAACTGTTTCATGGAAAAACAGCTTGAGCTTTGGCGATTTCGTGAATTTTCTGTAATTATGTAGCTGAAATTTGACTTTGTGTTCTTGATGAAAGTTGTAGATGACATCTTGAGGAGTAACAAAAATTTGAGAAGAAACGAACAAGTATTGGTCGGTGAAACGATTTTTCTCTGAAATTGTTAAATCTGAAAATCGTTACCGAGGGTTAGGTGATCATAGCTTTTGATCTATAAGAAATCTGACTTTGAGTTCTGCACAAAAATTTTACCTCTAGGTTTTTTCTATAATATATCAAAATTTCAGAATTTTCTGAGTTGATTTAGGGGTTATACCGAATTTGTGAATAAAACTGTGCAATGGTGATGTTTGAAATTTTAAGGCTGTGATGCGTGGACTATAGCGATTCGTACGACGTTTTCTTGACATGGTGTTCTTCATAAAACCTTTTTCTCTAGATCTCGTTTATAACATGTTAAATTTTCAGAATTTATTAAGATCATTTACTAATTTTTCCAGAATTTTAATTAAAGAAGTGCATTCTGTTTTATCCGAAAATTGTTTTATTTTCAAGAACAAATGAATCGCTTTATGAGATGTGATATCTTGGGTTGTTATTTATACAGCAAATGTGGTGACATTTAGCATATCATATGACATCAAAAGTTGATTGAAACCTTTGACATTATTGCATCAACTGCTATCTGAAAGTGAGACATACATGTATACATTGCGATGTTGATGATACCGTCGAACCCTTGAGTCGACAATGCCTCGGGAGTTTCGAGATGCCCGGAGGTGTGTGTCGGATGTCCGGAGGTGTGTGCGGACGTCCTTGGGAGTTTTAAGATGCCCGAAGGTGTGTGTTGGATGCCTGAAGGTGTGTGCTGGATGTCCTCGGGAGTTTCGAGATGCTCGAAGGTGTGTGCCGGATGCCCGGAGGTGTGTGCCAGAAGACTTATGACGCCAGTTGGGGTATAGGATGCCCTGAGGTGTGTGCCGAATGCCCGGAGGTGTGTACCGAAGGTCTCACGATGCCAAGTTGGGTGCGAGAGTCAGGAGGGATGCAAAGATTAGTCCCTAGAAAAAAATGAGATCCTTTGAATAACAAAATGGGAAATGAATCATGCGCATGTGTGTGCATATGGCATGGTGCATGAATTGCCTATGAAATTGAGTTGGTACTGTTTGGCATTGATAATGTGGTTATTAAGGCATTGAATGGATCTCATGGAAATATATGCATGATTGCACGGATGATATGTGCATTTCACACAAGATTTTGGTTGTCTTGCTTGTTGCATTGTGTAGTTTGATGGATCTTTTACTGCTAAGTGGTTGTACTCACCCCTTTAGAGACTAACATTTCAAATTAAGAGATGCCTCTGTCACCTGTCACACGTGGTACCTTTTATGGCTTACCGTCCAACGTTAAGGTTGAGTGTTCAGAGCACCCTTGTGTTGGTGTTCGTGGACTGGTGTTCATCCGTGTTCGAGTTTTAGTTATGTATGACGTGGGTCTACCTGATGCCCCCGTAGTCCAAGAGTTCCTGTCCGTGCATGTTCGTTGCGACGGGATCATGATGGGGATGCTGCCGCCACTGCCAGCCGATGCACCGAGCTAGGTGTGATTGCGTGTGTGACTGGTAGAGGATGACACTTTTTGGATAACCGACACTGGATGATGGATCGGTGTACATGACTGATGTGGGGTCGGGTACTTTTGGGTTATAGTCAAGCTTAGTAAAGCCTTGGACTTTTGTACCGACTCAAGATGTCTATCAAAGTTATGTAAATAAAAGTGTCCGGCTTTAATTTAGATAAGATGTGTAGTTGGTGTGTATTGCATTATCCTGTTGAGCATGGGGTAGGGAGATGTCGAATATGCTTCTGTTATATGAACTGTGCTGGGACTGATTGAGATAATATATACCCCCAAGACATATGGACCCACTATAATTCAATGGTATCAGAGTGACATGTTATTAGGACAAGTGAAAGGTAAGCGAACTGTTGGCGACCCTAACGGATAGGGGGCTGTGTCGAGGGGTGCCACAGCGGGTGGTATTAGAGCGATGGTTATATGTGGAGTGATAAGGAGCCTCATTTGGAAATTGAGGAATATAATGACAATGCACACCATAGGATACTAACTGGGATAATTGACTAACTTTGAACAACAGGTGATGAGTATTCACTCGTAGATCCCTAGTAATTTTCATGAGTTGTCTTTAGGTGCTAGTAACATGTTTATGTTACTTATATATAGTTGTAGTTCTTTTAAATGGAGACATTGAGTCACAGATTATTCCTGAGGCAAATGCTTGGAAACTGTAGGAAAATCATGGTACGAGCTGGAAGTACTCATCCATCGAGGGCTGAAGCCTCTGCTGCAAGGGCTGAACCCCGAATGGAAGACATCCTACAAGCATTGGCCAATATAGGAAATATGATGGACAGACAAGCGCAGCAACAACCCGGAGTGGAATGCCGCCCTCAAGGACTGGTGGAACAATTTATGAAGCTAAAGCCACCTAAGTTTAGTGGAATAGGAAGTCCTAAGGAGGCGGAACAATGGATAGATGGAATGGAACGAATTTTCCGGTTGTTGGTTTGTAATGATGCTGAGAAAATAACTTTGGCAGAGTACCAGTTGGAGGGAAATGCAAAGTTTTCGTGAAGAGCTTCGAGAGACACGATCTTTCCACCAGGTACTGATATAAATTGGGATGAGTTTGTTAGAGCTTTCAATAGGAAGCATTTCTCTGACTGCACTAGGGATAAGAAGATCACTGAATTTGTTCAGTTGGAACAAAGGGAGTTGACAATAGACTAGTATGAAGCAAAATTTTCTGAATTGTCTAGATATGCTCCCAGGCTTATCGAGGATCAAGAGGAAAAAGCTAAGAGATTCCTGAAAGGGTTGAGGACTGATATCAGAAAACAACTGGTGCCTTTGAATATAAGAGATTATAAAGAGATTTATGAAATGGCACAGTTGGTGGAATAGGAATTGATGAGAGAGCAATCAGATTCTAAGAGACAGTTGACCTTTAGTAATATTAGACGTGGTAAGAGACCCTATCCTGGTCAAGGTCAAACCTGGGATTCTAAGAAAAAGAGTAATTTTGGAAACTTTGGAAAAGTGAGAGATGACCTGAATATAGGAAAAGCACCCTATCAACATGATGCTTGTCAAAGATGTGATGGGCAACATGGCCCAAGACCTTGCAATGGACGGCTGAAATGTTATGGCTGTGGAAAAGTGGGTCACATTAGGAAAGATTGTCCACAAGAGAGGTCGCAGTTGAATGTTAACCCGATGCGACGAGTACAACAACGTACTGGTGGACCATATCCACAAAGGAATCCACAGAGGCCACCAGCACAAGGAAGGGTGTATGCGGTCACCCAAAAAGAAGCGGAAACTTCCAAAAATGTTATCTCAGGTACGATTTTCATAAATGGCAAAAAGGCATATGCATCGTTTGACACAGGTGCTCACATTCATTTATATCTAAGAGATATAGGCAATTGAGTAAAATAGAAACTACATCTCTTGAGACGCCTCTTTATGTTTCCACACCATTAAAGAATATGATATTATCTACAATGGTATGTGCAAAATGTAAGATAACTATAGAAGGACGAGATATGGAGATAGATCTAGTCATGATGGCTATATATGACTTTGATGTTATCATAGGAATGGACTGGCTCCATAAGTATCGGGCTAAGGTGGAGTGCTATAGGAAAGTGATCCAATTCATGATACCTAATAAGTCTAGTTTTGAATCTTTTAGAGGTCAAACAAACCCCTCTATAGCCATTATTTTGATGGTAGAAGCTCATGAACTACATGACGAAGGATGTCAAGGATACCTAGCAGTAGTAAGAGATCTTACTAAGAAAGAGGCTAAAATCGATGAGATTCGAATAGTCAGGGAATTTCAGGACGTGTTTCATGAGGAGTTGCCAGGATTACCACCGGAACGAGAGGTTGAATTTGAAATTGAGCTAATGCCTGGAATAGGACCAATATCGAAAGCCCCGTATAGAATGGCCTTGGTGGAGCTGAAGGAGTTGAAGGTGCAACTACAAGAGTTGCTTGATAAGGGATTTATTAGGCCAAGTGCTTCACCTTGGGGTGCACCAGTTCTATTTGTGAAAAAGAAGGACGGGTCAATGCGTTTATGTATTGACTATCGACAGCTGAACCATGTGACTGTAAAGAATAAGTATCCCTTGCCTAGAATTGATGACTTATTTGATCAATTGCAAGGAAGTTCAGTCTTTTCTAAAATTGACTTAAGGTCAGGATACCATCAGTTAAGGATAAAGAAAGAAGACATTCCTAAGACTGAGTTAAGGACTCGCTATGGACATTATGAGTTCCTAGTTATGCCTTTTGGATTAACGAATGCACCAGCCGCATTCATGGATTTAATGAATAGGATATTTAGGCCTTATCTGGATCAGTTTGTAATTGTCTTCATTGATAATATCCTAATATATTCTAAAGGACCTGAAGAATATGAACGACACCTCAGGATAGCATTGCAAACACTAAGAGATCATAAGTTATACGCCAAATTTAGTAAGTGTGAATTCTAGCTAGACCAGATAATATTTTTAGGACACGTGGTGTCAGGTAATGGAATTGCAATAGACCCTACAAAAGTTGAGATGGTAGTGAACTGGCCGAGACCGACGACGCCGACTGAGATACGGAGTTTCTTAGGATTGGCTGGCTATTATAGGAGGTTTATCGAAGGATTTTCACACTTGGCAAGCCCTTTAACGAAATTGACTCGGAAAAATGTAAGATTTGAATGGAGTGGATAATGTGAAAGAAGCTTTCAGGAGCTTAAAAGAAAGTTGACTACAGCTCCAATTCTGACTATACCATCTGGATCTTATGGATTCACGGTGTATAGTGATGCATCTCATAGAGGACTAGGATGTGTTTTGATGCAGCATGGCAAGGTCATAGCCTATGCATCGAGATAGTTGAAACCTCATGAGTTAAATTACCCAACCCATGATTTGGAATTGGCAGCTATAGTATTTGCTTTGAAAATATGGAGACATTATCTGTATGGAGAGTAGTTTGAAATCTATACAGATCATAAGAGCTTGAAGTATTTGTTTTCGCAAAAAGAGTTTAAACATGAGACAGAGAAGGTGGATGGAATTACTAAAAGATTACGACTGTGAAATACGATACCATCCAGGGAAGGCAAATAAAGTGGCAGATGCCTTTAGTCAAAAGTCGGCTATGGACATGGCTAGTCTAAGAATAACATACTGGAATCTGTTAAAGTCAATTGTGGATTCGGACTTCAAGTTGGAAATAGACCACCTTGTTGGTATGCTCACTGCATTAAGGATTGAGCATGAAATTATTCAGAAAGTAAAGATTCTACAGAAATCTGACCCGGAGATTATGGAAATACGAGACGCTGTGTCTTTAGGAAAAAGACTAGAGTTTCAAGTCTCTAAGGATGGAGTAGTAAGATGCCAAAGACAGCTCTGTTTTCCTGACAATGAAGAAGTGAGAAGGGAAATCCTATCGGAAGCTCATAAGAGTAATTATAGTATTCATCCGAGGAGTACAAAAATGTATAGAAATCTACGCTAGCAATTTTGGTGGAATGGCATGAAGAAGGATATAGCTAAACATGTTTCTCAATGTTTAATATGCCAGCAAGTGAAAGCGGAACACCGCAAACTCGCAAGACTATTGAGACCATTGGACATACCAGAATGGAAATGGGAGCATTTGACAATGGACTTTGTGCAAGGACTGCCAAGGATATCAAGTGGTCACGACTCTATTTGGGTAATAGTAGATCGTTTGACTAAGTCTGCTCATTTCTTAGCAGTCCGCGTAAACTACTCGATGAATAAACTTGTTGAGATATATGTAAGCTAAGTGATACGCTTACATGGTATTCCTGTAACGATCACATATGATCGAGACTCTAGGTTTACTTCAAATTTTCAGCGAAGTCTCCAAAATGCTTTAGGGACAAAGCTTCAATTTAGTACTACTTTTCATCCTCAAACAGATGGACAAACGGAAAGAGTGATCCAAACTTTGGAAGAATGCTGAGGACTTGTATTATTGATTTTAAGAGAAGTTGGGATGAAAAGTTGTACTTGATAGAGTTCGCCTATAACAATAGTTTTCAGAAAAGTATAGGCATGGCTCCGTATGAAGTATTATATGGAAGAAGGTGCACGACCCCCATTTGTTGGAATGAAGTAGGTGAAAGGAAATTAACAGGACCTGAATTGGTACAAATTACTACTAAGGTTGTTGAAATTATCAGGAAAAGACTTAAAACAACCCAGAGTAGACAGAAAGACTACGCAGATAAGCGTAGAAGACCTTTAGAGTTTAATGTGGGAGATCACGTGTTCCTTAAAGTATCCCCTATGAAAGGAATATCTCGATTTGGAATGAAGGGTAAGTTGAGCCTTAGATTTGTTGGACCTTTTGAGATACTAGAGAGAATAGGAGACGTAGCTTATCGTTTGGTGCTGCCTCCTAAATTAGGAAATTTACATGATGTGTTCCACATATCGATGCTAAGAAAGTATCAGCCGAATCTTGGTCACATACTCGATCATGAAGCCATCAAAGAGGATAAGAAAGTGAGGTACATTGAGGAGCCTAGGCAAGTATTGGATCGAAAAGAACAAATTCTTAGGATTAAGAAATTCCATTGGTTAAGATATTATGACGACATCATGATGTGGAGGAAGCCACATGGGAAAGTGAAAATGAGATGAGGGAAATGTACCCTCACTTGTTTAAAGAGACATAGATAATGTATAATTTTGAGGACGAAATTCTCTAAGGAGGGGAGAATTGTGGCATCCTAAAAATTTCATAGCAATCTCTAGATGCCTTATGATCCATGAATAAGTGATGGAAGTGCCATTGGACTATATTATAGCCATTAGACTAATGGATTACAATTAAACAAGCCGAACATTTAATGGACAATTGTTTGTTGGAAATCTATCATATGTCCATGTATGATCTAGGTTGTACTAAAGGATAAATTGGTAGGGAAATTTCTTGGCCGTGTACTCTATAAGTCGGATTACTATCGATTAATGTTGCAATATTATATGGCCATGTGAATATTTGTAATTAAGTAATTATGATCGGGGATTAAATTGAAAAAATAGGAGCAAGTGTGGGCTGGACACTTAAGGCCGAACCAGCCCAAAGCAGCAGCCCACCATTTCCCCCATTCGGTCGACCAAGGCTTGGCCCAAGCCCTGCCCATTAAGGCCACCTCTTTGCATGAAAATTGACAAGTGGCAAGAGAGATCAACCAAGTGTCCATTCCCATGCAAAACCTCATGATTACTAGCTAATCATGAGGGTGAAAGAAAGAAAAGGGGAGAGAGAGGGGGCGGAGTGAGCGAGGGAGTGTTCGCGAGAGAGAGTGAGACCGAGCGGGCGAGCAAGCGAGAGAGAGAATCCGAGAGAAAGAGAGAGAGTTCGAGAGAAAGAGGGAGTTCGTGAGGGTGCACTGGTGAGGGAAGAAGGAGACCGGCCCCGCCGTGCGTACACCAGCTGCCGCCGTCGACGCCACCTAGCTTTGCCATCGATCGAGCCGCGCCCAAATCCCTCAAGTCGACGTTTGCTTGCTGTGTTTGCGTGAACTTAAGGCAAGTGAGAGTCCATTGATCTACACTTTGCTTGCTGTGGTTGTATATGAAGTGTAATGGATTTTGAAGATGCTTGAGTTGTGATGCTGGATGTTGGAATTTCGAAAGTATAGTAGTAGTTCTTCAAGCTAGTAAACTGTTTCATGGAAAAACAGCTTGACCTTTGGCGATTACGTGAATTTTCTGTAATTATGTGGCCGCAATTTGACTTTATGTTCTTGATGACAGTTGTAGATGACATCTTGAGGAGTAACATATTAAAATTTGAGAAGAAATGGACAAGTATTGGTTGGTGAAACGATTTTTCTCTGTAATTGTTAAATCTGAAAATCGTTACCGAGGGTTAGGGAGAGTTATGGTGATCATAGCTTTTGATCTATAAGAAATCTGACTTCAAGTTCTGCATCAAACTTTTACCTTTAGGTTTTTTCTATAACATATCAAAATTTCAGAATTTTCTGAGTTGATTAAGGGGTTATACCGAATTTTTTAATAAACCTGTGCAATTGTGATGTTTGAAATTTTAAGGCTGTGATGCATGGACTATAGCGATTCGTACAACGTTTTCTTGACATGGTGTTCTTCATGAAATATTTTTCTATAGATCCCGTTTACAACATGTTAAATTTTCAGAATTTATTAAAATCGTTTACTAATTTTTCCAGAATTTTAATTAAAGAAGTGCATTCTGTTTTATCCGAAAATTATTTTATTTTCAAGAACAAATGAATCGCTTTATGAGATGTGATATCTTGGGTTGTTATTTATACAGCAAATGTGGTGACATTTAGCATATCATATGACATCAAAAGTTGATTGAAACCTTTGACATTATTGCATCAAATGTTATATGAAAGTGAGATATATATGTATACATTGTGATGTTGATGATACTGTCGGACCCTTGAGTCGACAATGCCTCGGGAGTTTCGAGATGCCCGGAGGTGTGTGCCGGAGGTCTCACGATGCCAGGTTGGGTGCGAGAATCAGGAGGGATGCAAAGATTGGTCCCTGGAAAAAAATGAGATCCTTTGAATATCAAAATGGGAAATGAATCATGCGCATGTGTGTGCATATGGCATGGTGCATGAATTGCCTGTGAAATTGAGTTGGTACTTTTTGGCATTGATAACGTGGTTATTAAGGCATTAAATGGATCTCATGGAAATATATGCATGATTGCACGGATGATATGTGCATTTCACACGAGATTTTGGTTGTCTTGCTTGTTGCATTGTGTAGTTTGATGGATATTTTACTGCTGAGTGGTTGTACTCACCCCTTTGAGGACTAACATCTCAGATTAAGAGATGCCTCTATCACCTGCCACACGTGGTACCTTTTATGGCTTATCGTCCGACATTGAGGTTGAGTGTTCGGAGCATCCCTGTGTTGGTATTCGTGGACCGGTGTTCGTTCGTGTTCGAGTTTTAGTCATGTATGACGTGGGTCTACCTGATGGCCCCGTAGTCCAGGAGTTCTTATCCGTGCATGTTCATCGTGACGGGATCATGATAGGGATGCTGCCGCTGCCACCAGCCAATGCACCGAGCTGGGCGTGATTGCGCGTGTGACTAGTAGAGGATGACATTTTTTGGATAGCCAACACTAGATGATGGATCGATGTACATGACTGATGTGGGGTCGGGTACTTTTGGGTTATAGTCGAGCTTAGTAAAGCCTTGGCCTTTTGTTGTACCGACTCGAGATGTCCATCAAAGTTATGTAAATAAAAGTGTCCGGCTTTAACTTATATAAAATGTGTAGTTGGTATGTATTGCATTATCCTATTGAGCATGGGATAAAGAGATGTCGAATATGTTTTCGTTATATGAACTGCGTTGGGATCGATTGAGATAATATATACCCCTAGGACATATGGACCCACTATAATTCAATGGTATCAGAGTGACATGTTATTAGGACAAGTGAAAGGTAAGCGAACTATTGGCAACCCTAACCGATCGGGGGCCGTGTCGAGGGGTGCCACATTATTGACAAAACACGCTTCTATAGTTATGAGTCATTTCCGTCAATCTGATATGTGCCTATGTACCTAGGGTCTCTCTACTACTGAAATAATTTAGGTGTCTTCCATTTTTAATTGCAACCTCTTCGAGGCTACATTCGAAAAGGGGCAACTATTGACACCTAATTTGTATTTATAAACACATATAAAAACTTTAAAAAAATCAAAATTCATTTTTTTTTTTTTGAAAAAAAGACCTTAGGGGTCAAGTCGAGCCAAATCTAGCCTTGGCCTAGCCTGCCCTCTTCCTTTTCTTTCCCCTATCACACGGCCTAGCCTTCCTTTTTTCTTTTCCCTCGCGCGGCCCAACCTCTTCTTCCCTTCGGCTCGGCCCGCGCCTCTACCTTTCTTCCTCCTTCAACCGTCTTCTACGTGGGAAACCAGGAAGCAGAAAGGAGCGGCTTAGGGTAGAAAGGAGCTGCAGGGGATGGCAAGATCGTGTTGCAAGCAAGCGGGTAGCGCAATCCACGAGTTAGGGCAAGTCGGCAAAGAGCTGGTTGGTCGGCTGAGGCCACGCACTCAAGCCAAACAGGCCAAAAGGGAGAGAAGAGAGAGAATAGCGGAACAGAGGGGAAACGAAACCAAAAAAAAAAAAATAGAACAAAGAACAAAGAGAGAACCGAGAGGGAGAGAGAGCATAACAATAAGAATAGAAGGCGGACAGGGCCGGAGGAGGAAGCTGAGTAGGAAGAGACTCACCGAGATGCCCTACCATAATCGGTGAGCTACTCGACTAATGTCGTCTGCTGTTATCTCTCCCGAAACGCAGGTAGGCATTTCATTGAGCACCTTACATGCGTTTTTTTTTATTCAAGCTGGTCGGAGCTCCTTCCGACCAGTTCAGGCGAGCTTCGGCCACCACCTATCCTCCACTACTGTCTTTGGTGTCCCGGCATGTCTCCCTAAGGTTTGTGACTGGTGCTCGAGCCTCGGCCGAGCCGAAACCCCTAGAATCCGCTGCGCACACCGCTTGCTCTCTGAAATGCCCGAATGACTTCCTCCCCAACTCCTCAGTGTGGAGCCCAGTTTAGACTTCTAGGCCACCAAAGGGCTGCCACCATTTGCCTAGAGGCCGAGCTGTGCCCCGCCTGACCGGGGCGGCACCGTCGCGGCCTTGGCCGGAGGAGCCGCCCTTATCGCTCGCCATCATTGTCCCCTACCACAATTGAAGAATCACGGGACAGGGGTTGTGGGCTGAGCTAGGCCAAATCTCTCTGGCCCGCTCAAACCCTTTCTCCCACAGGCCAATAGCCTAGAGCTGACTTGGGCTTTGGGTCTACAGGGGGGAGGCCCTCCTCGTTTGCAAAGAGGGGTTGGGCCCATTCGAGCGAGTTGACCGGCCCGCCCCCAAGCAGGCCAAACCCAGGTCCGTTCAAACCAGACCCGCCCACTTCGACTAGGTCAGACTTGAGTCAGGTCAGACCAAACTCGACTTGGCCCATGCAAAAAAAAAAAAAAAAAAAAGGAAATCCGAAAATAAAAAATATAAAAAATATTTTTAAAAAAATTAAAAATTTAAAAAAAAAATCTAAAATCTAAAAATTGCAGGATTTGTTTAGAAATTGTCATGTCTTGCTTTCTTAGTGTAATTAGACATTTATTTGCTGTTTAATTTGCATATTTGATTACATTTGTGAATGTCTAATTGCATGTGCTCAATTTTACTGCAATTAGGATTTTGGCAACTATGATTGTTACTATAATGATTGTGTACTTGCATGATCACCTCATATGTTAGTGGATAGATATAAAATTAATCCAAATTACTTAACAAAAATCTCTTCTTCTAAAATGCACAAGATTAGGTACCGAAAGGGCACTAGTTGGTCAATTAGTATAATCAAGTCCTCGATCCTAGATTCTCTTATTGCGTAGGAAGTGTGGCATACTCCTGTGCCTTACTTAGTTTCTAGCCGACCCCAATAGGCTAGTGGCAACTCCTTTTTGCGAAATTATTAAGAATACATCAATGTCACACGAGATATGGGCTTGGGAGAACCCGCACCTAATCAAGGACCATAGGCCCATCCTTTACGCAATACCCCTAAACCTATTCCCTCCCTCTGAGGGTAGGTCGCGACAACTATTTTCATTGAAAAACAATAATTAGGTGAAGCCAGTGATGATGGAACTCCAATCAAATAATCACTATTCAAGAAAACCAAGATGTCTAAGAAAAAAAAATTCACACGGGTACAAGAATAAAAACCATGGCAAATGCTGTGCAATTCAAAGACCTAATTGAAGCAATGATAATCAAACTTGTACATGCAATTTGCAAATGGCTTATTGTCACAACCTACCCCTCGGGGAAGGGAATAGGTTTAGAGGCATTGCCTAAAAGACGGACCTATGGCCTATGATCAGGCACGGGTTCTCCTAAACCCATACCTCGTGTGACATTGGAGGATTCATAGGAAGTTTGTAATAAATAGTCATCACTAGCCTATTGGGATGGGCTAGAAATCAAGTGAGGTATCGAAGTATACCTCACTTCCTATGCAACCAGAAAATTTAGGTTTGGTGACTTGATTACACTAATTAACCAATTAGTACTCTTTCGATACCTAATCTTGCTCATTTCAAAAAGAGGATGTTTTTGTTAAGCAATCTGGATTGATTTATACCTATCTACTAATATGTGAGGTGATTATACAAGTGCACAATCATTAATGCAACGATTAACAACCAAGGGAAACATTAAATACATTTCACAAGATAGCAAAAATTTAACTCGAAGGAAAAGATAAATGTGAATCCCAACTAGACTAAAGGGGAACCAAAACCAACGTATCAAAATTGCGCAACCAAGGGTATTCCTCTTTAAGGACAACTAAAACCTTAAGGTAGAGCCCTAATGGCTTGGTCAACCTTGAGTAGGATTTTAAATTAAAAGACTTCCATTTTTAAAGAGAAAATAACCCAAGAGATTAATTTGAACCTTTTTGAAGATTTTTTTTAGAATTTTTTAGATTTGTCGGAAAAATTGAATTTTCGAATTTTCCAAATCATTTTGGGTTTTTTTTAATCTTTTTATTTTTTTTTTTTGTTATCTTTCTAATTACTACTAAAATGCTTAGACTTTTTGAATTTTGGAATCTTATGAAAATTTTTGAATTTTCCTTAATTTTCTAATTTTTATTTTTTAATTAATTTTAAAAAACTCGATTTTTCACTAATTTCTGAATTTTTTTTTTTGAATTTTTTAATGTTCTTTGAGAGTTGTTGATTTTTCGGAAATTTTTTTGAATTTTTATTATTTTTTGAAAAATTTTAGTTTTCCTGAAATTTTTTTGAATTTTTTGAATTTTTTAATATTTAATATTATTATATTCAGGAAAATGGGTTTGGACTGAGTAAAGCCAATCCGGCCCATTGACCTGACCCAAACCCGTATCCAACCCAATTGGATTAAAAAAAAAAAGAAATATTTCATTTTTTTCATTTTTATAGTCTTTTTAATGATTTTTTTCTCTTTCATATTTTCCTCACTTCGTCCTTTGCCCCGCACCTTCTGCTCAACTATCCTTCCCGAAGCCAACTTTTGCCATTTTATAGTTTTCTATTTTTATTTCGGTTTTGTTTTTTTCCTTTTTTTATTTTTTATTCTTTTATTTTCACTTCGTCCCTTCTCCCCTAAACGCCTTCAACTAGAGGTGAGCATTAGTCTAGGGTCAACCCTAGACTGACCCTGGATCGGCCCAACCCTACCGATCCTAGTCCAGTTCCTAGGGAGATTGGGTTGGTCCTTGGTCCTAAAATTCCTAGACCAACACCGTATGGGTTGGTCATCGGTCCTAAGAGTTCCGGATCGGTCTAACCTAGACCAACCCTGACTATATATATATTACTTATAATTTTTTTATATAGAGAAAACCTTAAAATAAACGGCGTCAACAATATTAAACCACTCTTTGGTAAGGAGTTCAAGTAATTTTACATTATTATTTAATAACTTAGATTTTTAATGTCTTTTATGGTGTCAATAGTCATAATTTACCAATGAGAAAAATGTTTTTGTGAAAAGTCCTCATGACGTCCAAAAAGGCATAAGCAACTCCTTATGGCATCATCCTCTAGTATTCGTTATCTTATGTCTTATTTGTTTTCTTAGTCTTCAATTTGCCAAAATCGAATAAAACAACTTCTCCGCTCACTACTTGACACTCGCCTCAATCGCTTTGGGTCACTCATGCTGCTTGCTGCTCGATGCTCGCTTGGCTTATTGCTTCCCGCTCAACATTTGATACTCATTCTGTTTAATGCTCACCTCACTTGACCCTCACCACTTGCCTTTCTTAAGTGACCTCACTTATCATCGAACCCATTGGATCGGTATGGTCCTCAGTTGCCCTTTTAAGGAGTATAAAAACTGAAATAAAAAATTATTGGTTAATCCTGGATTAACTCTAAAACTGAACCGAATTTATTGGGTCAGCTTGGTCTTCAATTGCTTTTTTAAGGAGTACAAAAAATGAAATAAAAATTATTGGTTGGTCCCGGGTTGACCGTGAAATTGGACCGAACCCAATGGATCAGTTCGGTCCTTAATCATTTTTTTAAGGAGTACAAAAAATGAAATAAAAAATTATCAATTGGTCCCAGGTTGACACTGGAACCGGACCAAACCCATTGGATCGGTCCGATCATCGGTCCCAAGCTCAATAGGGTCAGTCCTTAGTCCCAAAAATTGAGGACCAGCACTTTACGAGTTGGTCCTAGGGTTAGGGGGCAGACTAGCCCAACTTGGACCTATGAATGCTAGTATGAGCACCTAGAGGGGGTGAATAGGTGCGAAAACAAACTTTTATGAAGTACAAAGTAAAACTTTACTTTTAACCTGAGTTTGTTTAACAGTAGACTTTAAAATAGAAACGAGACTCTAACAATTAAATAAAGTTACGAGTAAAGTAAAAGAGTTTAGGGAAGAGAATAAGAACACAATGTTTATAATTGTTCGGCTTAATCCAAGCCTACGTCCACTCTCCCGCACTGACAGCCCACCGGCTGGATTTCACTATAAATCAAAAGAGTCGTTACAATATCACGTCCTTGATTCCACAATGTAGAGACTTTGCTACACTTCCTCAAGGTCTCACAATTGTATAAACTCTCTTTTGAGTACAAGTTTACGCTCAACAATTGAATTGACAAAGAACAAGGAACTTCAGACTTTGGAATTTATCTATCGCGCACTCACTCGAATAACTGGAACATCTTCCTTATATACTCCTCCATGCCTTCTAACTGCTAGCACTTTCCAAAGGAGTTCTTCCAATCTACCCATTGGACAGGATCAATTAGGGAGATCTCGAGTTACTTAAGGAATATGACGATAGCCCACCAATCCTGCTCGCCCATACAATCAGGATCTAGGTTTCCATAAGTAGAACCTTCCAAGTATGCTTCGTCAATCAACGGATCTAAATTACCCGAATTAAAATCAAAATGAATAATAGATTCCGAGATGCTATATCTAGCCGAGAGATCTTTTTTAGTCGATAGAATCAAATCCTTAAAGAAATACTCAACTCTGGATAAGTCTTCTTCGACGGTCTAGAAACTGTCAATGAGGGTAGACTTTGAATCTTGAGTCTGGTGGTCCGACGGTCTTTAAACTTTGACGAAGAGTCTGCAAGTCTTCAGACTAGACTGATGGAAACGTTTTGTCAGCTTTAAAACAAATATGGAAGTTTTCTCCAACAATCTCCCCATTTTTTATGGTGACAAAATTTTCCTGCAGATTTGGATATTTTTGACCTGCAAGACAATACTCAAGCAAACATGGATATCTCACAAAAGATAATTGGCTTAATAAAGATAGCATTAAATCTGCATTCATAGGAAATAAGAAAGTTAGTCCTGTAAATAAAAAACTATCTTTGCCATGAAATACCAGCAGTGCTTAAGATACTACAACAAACATTTAAACGATCAAACAATCCAAATCCAAATCCAATCACAACCAAATATGCAAACAAAAGTAAAGTCAATCAAAAGTCAAGTCAAACAAGAGTCAAATCTCAAATCTGCACCATCTCCCCCTTTTTGTCAGCATTAAAAAGGTAGAGACGAAAAGATAATGAAATTAGGATTGATTTGGAACGTGAATAAGCTAGAAATCTTCCATCGACTGGACAATCCCTTACAGCTTTTTCAAATCCTCCTTCAGTTGAGCCACTTCTTCACCCTTGGCATTTGCTTGAACTTGAAGAGCAAGGGCATGAATTTGATCATGCAAGGAAATTGAAGAGGCTTGACCTACATTCTGCAAGTTCTGAACTTCGCATCCCAGGGCATAAATCTGGCCTCACATCTCCATAAGAATATCAAGCAGTCTTCGAAAGTCTATTGAATTATCAATATGAGTGCTAGCTTCTGCATGATCAATAGGAGTATTGGCAGATGATGGCAAGTCAACATGAGCACCCAAATTTGGTGATGAAACTTCATGACCTTCCTTTGGAAATTGAGAGGCATAGATGTCTTCTAGATCTGCAGGTGAACGGCTAACATCTTCACTAGTAAAAGCAATTGAAGAGGTACCTCTTTTCTCAGCAACTCCCCATGTTTCACTGCCTTCAGGCGATGAGAAGTACTCTTCATGCTCTATTTCCTCTTGTTCACCTCTGCCTTCTTCTTCTTCTGTAGTCCTTTCTTCCTCTGCTTCTTTTCTCATCGATTCTCTCTCTCCACTCCTTTGCTCTTCTTCTTCTCTGTCTTGATCCTCTTTCTCCTCTGTCTCTGTAGCAGAACGTTGTAAGTTTCTCAATGCAAGAGCGGAAATGGTGATATTGTCCTCATCTTCTTCATCCTCCAAGATGAGTGCTCTTATTTTCTTGGACGGAGCAGTCAATGGCTCTTTCCCTTTCCGTTTTGCAGCCGAAGAAACTCGATAAGTCTTGACAAGGGTTTTCTCCTTAAATCACTCCAACACTTTGTTCAGCTCCTTCAGACGCATTTTGGAAACCATTTTTAGTCCCACCACCACTTGATCATAGGTACGAACACATAGAATCTTGGGAGGCTGAATATTCAAATATCTGAATAACTTTGTAACAAGCGCTGAGTAAGGAAGTTGTCCCTTGTCTTTCACCACCGTTCTATACATATGAAACATGATTATGTAAGGCAGAGAGAACTTTTTCCCAGTGTTGATAGCATACATCAACTTTGCTTCTGAGTTGGAGACATCAGTCTTCGAAGTCGATTTGGGTCTAAGGCAGTTAATCACAATCTTGTGAAGCAAAATATTTGAGGCATTCATCCTCAAGTATGAAATTCGTCATTCTGCCGTTCCATCCCGAACAAGCTCTACTGACGCACGACCAATAGACACACTAATTGATTGGAATGCCCCTCGGTCTACTCCAATCACATCCGCCAATGTGTCCATATCAACAATGTAGTCCTGGTCTCGAACACTAAAAGAAAATTTATTCGAATCCAAGAAACTCAGATTAGAATAGAAATACGCAGTAAGTTATGAATGAGCCACCGTTGATTCAGAGAAAAATTGTTTAAGTTGAAGTAGAGTGAATTTCTCTCGCAGCTTCACATTCAAAGAATCCAGAAAATCAAAGTCCACACTTCTTGGATTGATCACCCCTCGCTTTAGCAACTTAGAGTAAAGTCGTTTGTGTTCCTCTGAGCGAAACAAATCTGTCCTTTTACTTCGAATATTCGCTGCAACAGCCATTCTAGGCTTAAATGAGTGTACATTTTGTCATCATCATTCCCATTAGGCTGACTAAGACCTCCAACACGTGGATCACTTGGAATATTCGCAAATGCTCGTTTTGCCGACCCCTCAAGAGCAACTCCCAATCGTTCCATTATTTGCAAAAAGTGGGCTTCATTTCGATACCCTTTCTCTTTCAAAAAATTCATCAATATAGTTCAAGGGAGTGCCTCCCTTCTTCAAAGTAGAGTAAAGCCTAAAGATAAAAGCGGGCTTTTGAGTTCTTATGGGTTCTGTGCCTTCAATGATTTCTTCCTCTGCTCTTTGATCAATACTCTGAGGTCTAGCTTGAGGAGATTGACGCGGTTAAGAATGTTGTGGGCTCTGTTGTTGTCTTGGAGATTCTTCTTCCTCAGTGAGATCAAAATGCGTAGGACCCTCACGCATGTGATGTGGTCCCCTATTTGCGATCCTTGAAGACTTTCTATGGGAAGCCATTCTCACAGTCTTTGAGAGATTCCAAACTCGATTCACGAGAAAGATTAGAGCTTTGAACATTAAACTAGAGAGTAAAAGTAAGAAAGTGATGTTCTATGCATTTAGAGTTTGTGAGGAAGATGACCAGTATATAAGGCTATCGAAAAGAGGTATACGGAACGACGTAAAAGGAAAAATAGAAAATGCCTTTTCAAAAAATAACTGCCTTTTTTTAAAAAAAATAACCGTCATTTCAAAAGATAACTTCTTTTTCGAAAAGGAATGATTGCAATAATCACGAAAATTGGGAAAGATAACATCAATCAATTACAGATTAATAGATGAATGTACCTTTTCAAGATTTTATCCGTGAGATAAAATTCTAAAACAGAAATAACTTACAGTCGTGAATCTTAATCTTCTGAGTCTGAGTATCTTTAGACTTTTATCCCTGAGCCTGAACTTCTTCAGACGTTAAGATATTGAGCCTGGAATGAATAAGGTTGAATTGACTTTCCTTCAAAGGCTTTGTAAAAATGTCCGCTAGTTGATTCTTTGAGTCAATAAATTGAATTAAGACTTCTCCCTTTTGAACATGGTCTCTAATAAAATGATGTCGAATCTCTATATGCTTTGCTCTTGAATGAAGAATTGGATTCTTGGTGAGATTAATCGCACTTGTGTTGTCACATTTGATCTCAGTGCATAAGTCTTCGATTCCAAAGTCTCTTAGCTGTTGTTTTATCCACAAAATTTGTAAACAACAACTTTCAAGAGTCACATATTATGCTTCAACTGTTGAAAGAGTTACAGTACTTTACTTTCTTGAGAACCGAGATACTGTCATGTTCCCAAGTAATTGACAAGTGCCCGAGGTGCTCTTTCTGTCAACTCTGCATCCTGCTAGGTCTGCATCTGAATATCCAAAGAGAGTAAAGTCTCCTTCTTTACGATACCAGAGACCCAAATTAGAGGTTGATGCAACATATTTGATGATGCGTTTTGCAACACTTAAATGAGATTCTTTGGGATCTTATTAAAATTTGGCACAAATACAAACACTAAACAAAATGTCAGGTCTAGAAGTAGTAACATAAAGAAGTGAACCAATAATACTCCTTTATAGCTTCTGATCAACTTTCTTTCCTCTTTCATCTTTGTCCAGCTTTGAGGAACTTGACATTGGTATATCAGTCTTTTTGCAATTCTCCAAGCCGAACTTTTTAACAAGTTCTTTAGCATATTTTTCTTGGTGGATGAAAGTTCCTTCCTTCAATTGTTTTACTTGAAGTCCTAGAAAGAATGATAGTTCACCCATCATGCTCATTTCAAACTCATCCTGCATAGTCTTAGAGAATTTCTTGCACAGATTTTCGTTAGGTGATCCAAATATAATATCATCAACATAAATTTGAACAAGTAAAAAGTTTTTGCTTTCTCTTTTGATAAACAATGTAGTATCTACTTTACCTTTAACAAAGCCATTTTAGATTAAAAACTTACTTAATCTGTCATACCAAGCTCGATGTGCTTGCTTTAAACCGTATAGCGCCTTTTTCAGTCTGAATACAAAGTCTGGTTTCCTTGGGTCTTCAAAATCGGGAGGTTGTTCCACATAGATTTCCTCTTAGATAAATCCATTTAGGAAAGCGCTTTTAACGTCCATTTGGAATAACCTGAAATTCTTATAACAAGCAAAAGCAAGTAATAATCTAATTGCTTCTAATCTTGCTACTGGTGTGTAAGTCTTATCATAGTCTATCCATTTTTCTTGCGTATATCCTTTGGCCACGAGGCTTGCTTTGTTCCTTATGACTTTTCCTTTCTCGTTCATCTTGTTCATAAAAACCCATTTAGCTCCAATGATAGATTTACCTTTTGGTTTATGAGTCAATTCCCAGACATCATTGATACTGAATTGCCTAAGTTCTTCTTGCATAACTTCAATCCAGTTTTCATCAGTTAAAACTTCTTCTATACTCTTGGGTTCTATTTCAGAGATAAGGGCCATAGCACTAGACTCTTCACGCCTTTTGGATCTTGTACGAATTCATTTATTAATGTCACCAATAATGAGTTCTTTGGGATGACTGGACTTGTGCTTCTAGTTGCTAGTTGGTTTGTCAGACTGTTAATCTTTTTCTTCATTTGATTCTTCAACGATCATTCATTATTGGTCTTCTGAAGTCTGCGCTGCTTTTGGAAATTTAGACTTTGTAGAGTTTGGAGCAGGTTCAGATTCTTCAGGTTGAGTCTGAATTGATTGATTTTGTATGAAGTCTTGAAATTTGACATTCATCGATTCTTCCACAGATTGAGTCTTTTTGTTGTAAACTCTGTAAGCTTTGCTGGTGGTTGAATATCCAAGGAAGATGCCTTCATATGATTTTTCTTCAAACTTATCAATTCAATCATTTGCATTTTTCAATATAAAACATTTGTATCCAAACACATGAAAATAGAAAACAATTGGCTTTTTTCCTTTGAACAACTCATAGGGAGTTTTCTCCAGAATAGGCCTTAAGAAGACTATTAATAATATAATACCCTATAGAAACTGCTTCAACCCAAAAACGAGAGGACATGTTACTTTCAATTAATAATGTTCTAACCATTTCTTGCAACGATCTATTCTTCCTTTCCACAACTCCATTCTGTTCTTGAGTGTATGGTGAGGAGAACATATGCTGAAAACCAGATTCATCACAGAATTTAGCAAAGTCTTGATTTTCAAAATCACCTCCATGGTCTGTCCGTATACTTGAAATAGCATACCCTTTCTCATTTTGAATTTTCTTAGCAAATTTTATAAAATAAGAAAAGGTTTCAAACTTACTTGCCAGGAAATATACCCAAATGAATCGTGAATAATCATCCACTATTACTAGGCAATATTTCTTACCTCAAATGCTCTGGGTTCTAGTTAGTCCAAAGAGATCCATATGCAAGAGCTGCAGCACACGATTAGTGAAAACTTAATTTATTAGTTTGAAAGAGTTTCCAACCTGTATTCCCAATGCACACGATGTGCATAATTCAGATTTTTGGTATGTCAGGTTGGGTAGTCCATGAACAACCTTCTTTGCAGAGACCTTGGCTATTTGCTTCATGTTGATGTGGCCAAGTTTTCTATGCCAGAGATTAGCTTCATCTTGAATTGAAATTAGACATTGAGATTTTTCTGGTTTGATATCCAAGAGATATATATTCCCATGCCTTCGCTTCGTGAATGTCTGAAAGGAGTCTTTATTGGTTTCTGAACATATTCCTTCTTGAAAGTTGATTTTGTAACATGTGTTGCACAGTTGGCTGATACTTAGCAAGTTGTAGTTAAGTCCTTCTACTAAGGAAACGTTACTGATTGTGAGACTTCCAATATTTACGGTTCCGTATCCCACAATTCTGCCTTTGCTATTTCCTCCAAAAGAAACTTTTCCACCATTAACTTGCATAAGTTTTATGAAACAACTTGAGTCTCTTGTCATATGTCTTGAGCATCCACTATTCAAGTACCATTTAACATTTTTTCTTGATAGTGACCTGCATTTAAAAAGGAAACTCAAGCTTTCTTTGGTACCCATACTTTCTTGGGTCTAATGGAGTTAGTATAATATACGGTATTTGCTCAAACCTTCTTAACAAGTTTCTAAACCATAGTACATTCTTTCTCAAAATGTTCTGAGCTATTGCACTTAAAACATTTGAGAGCACTGTAGCCTACAGGTTTTACAAAAACTTTTTGGAAATGATTTCTATAAAAATCTTTTGTAGGTCTTTGTTTAATTCTTTCCTTTACTTTTGGAAAATCAATTAGAGGAATGGTTTCAATAGTCATTCCCAAGCCTGATTTGTTAAAGTAAGGTCTTTGTGCTTAAAGAATCTTTTCTAATTTCTCAGAACCTATTGAAAACCTTTTCGAAATACTTGAAATATCATTTTTCGAAAGTGCGTTTTCTTTTGAAAGTGAGTCTGCATTTTCTTTCAAAGTAATAACACTTTTATCCCAATTTTCAACTTTTTCTTTCCAAACAATCTCATGTTACTTCAGTGCAGAATTTTCTCTTTTCAGTTCGAAAATCCTCTTGAGAGAGGTTTTGAAGCTAAGACACAATTCTTCAATATATTTAGAAACTTTAGTAATAATTTTTAAATTACTTACCTCGATTTCACTGTCTAAGTCTGAGTTTGTCTCAAAGTCTGAATCTGATTCTGATTATGCCATTAGACAAATATTAGCATAATCATCATCACTCTCTTCACACTCGGTATCACTCCAAGTTTCTACTTTGAGAGCTTTTCTGTATTTCTCAGTTTTTCCTTTCTTTTTCTTCGGTAAGGGACAATTGGGTTTGATGTGTCCATTTTTCTTGCATTCAAAACAAATCACATCTTTATTGGAATCATCATCCTCAGTTGATTTATTTTGAAACTTTTGAGAACTTTGTTTCTTCGAATTGAATCTTCTTCCCTTTTTGTTCAGTTTTCTGAACCTTCTTATCATGAGAGCAAGCTCTTCATCGTCCATATCGTCTTCAAAATCTGTAACATCATAATCACCATTAGATTTTAATGTAGTGGATTTTTTACCTTTGGGATCTTCATCTTCATTGATTTGCTCCACTTCATAAGGCTGAAGAGTGCCAACCAGTTCGTCAACTAAGAGTGGCATGATTCTTTGTGTCTCCCTTATTAAGGTCTTTACGTGATTCCAATATTTGGAAAGTCCACGCAATAGCTTGTTAACCTTCATGGGTCCAGAGATTGGTTGACATTGATACTCAAGACCATTCACGATTTCTGTAAAACGACTAAACATGTCAGTGATAGATTCTCCTGGTTTCATCATGAATGCTTCATATTGACCGAGCAGAATATTGATTCTGGTTTCTTTCACTCAATCGGTTCCTTCATAGGTGATGTGCAATCTATCCCAAACTTCTTTAGCTATTTCACAAGAAGATATTCTGTTATATTCAGTAGGAGATAATGCACAATATAAAGAATAAATTATTTTTGCATCAAGAGCTTGTCTCTTGGTTATCTCTTCTTAAATTATCTCAATGGACTCAACAGCTTATTTTCCTCTTTCTGAGATTGTTGTAGTTTTAGGAATGATTCCTTTGTCTACCACATCCCATAGAAGAGGGTCTTTCAATCTTAGGAATGCCTTCATTTTGTTTTTCCATATATTATATTCATTCCCATCAAAGTAAGGCGGTCTGGTGTTGCTTTGCCCTTCAACCAAGCCTGGAGCCAACATACTAGCCATGGATCATTAACTCTAAAGTAAAAACACTTCAATTTAAGTGAGTATACAGACTCTGATACCAATTGTGAATGCTAGTATGAGCACCTAGAGGGGGTGAATAGGTGCAAAAACAAACTTTTGCAAAGTACATAGTAAAACTTTACTTTTAACCTGAGTCTATTTAACAGTAGACCTTAAAATAGAAACGAGACTCTAACAATTAAATAAAGTTACAAATAAAGTAAAAGAGTTTAGGGAAGAGAATAAGAACACAAGGTTTATAGTGGTTCGGCTTAATCCAAGCCTACGTCCACTCTCCCGCACTGACAGCCCACCGGCTAGATTTCACTATGAATCAACAGAGTCGTTACAGTATCACGTCCTTGATTCCACAGTGTAAAGACTCTACTACACTTCCTCAAAGTCTCACGAATGTATAAACTCTCTTTTGAGTACAAGTGTACGCTCAACAATTGAATTGACAAAGAACAATGAGCTTCAAACTTTGGAATTTATCTATCGCACACTCACTCGAAAAACTGGAATATCTTCCTTATATACTCCTCTATGCCTTCATAACCGTTGGCACTTTCCAAAAGAGTTCTTCCAATCTACCTGTTGGACAGAATCAATTAGGGAGATCTCGAGTTACTTAAGGAATATGACGATAGCCCACCAATCCTGCTCGCCCATACAATCAGGATCTAGGTTTCCATAAGTAGAACCTTCCAAGTATGCTTCGTCAATCAATGGATCTAAATTACCCGAATTAAAATCAAAACAAATAATAGATTCCAAGATGCTATATCTAGCCGAGAGATCTTCTTTAGTCGATAAAATCAAATCCTTAAAAAAATACTCAACTCTGAATAAGTCTTCTTCGACAGTCTAGAAACTGTCAATGAGGGTAGACTTTGAATCTTGAGTTTGGTGGTCCGGCAGTCTTCAGACTTTGATGAAAGAGTCTGCAAGTCTTCAGACTAGACTAATAGAAACGTTTTGTCAGCTTCAAAACAAATACGAAAGTTTTCTCCAACAGGACCATGCTCACCCCACCTTCAACCCAGCATCGTCCTCAGGCTCTCACCCCTCCTTCAATGAAGCCGAAGGTCCACAGAAAACCATAACATCAACCTTGCTTCTTTGATGGCCAAAAAAAAAAAAAAATCCAAGCACTAAAAGAATCTAAGCTTAATTAAAATGATTTAAGCCTCTTGCAAACTACGCCCGTCTACCTCGCAACTACCGTTCACGGTCACAAACACCTTTTTTCAAAATCACCGGTCAAGGAATGCTTAACCGGAAAGATGCTGTACATACGAAAACATTGAAAACGAACATACGAAATATAAGGTAGCAGCGGAGACCTATTAAAACTCATTTGACAAGCCAAGGATCCGAGAACGTAGGGAGGACTAAGAATGGATGTAGGTATTTCGGTCAGACATTTCATCAAACACGCAGAGGGCATCGGCTAAACGGAAGTTTCACATTTATTGGAGACACAAAATTATACCAAAATCAGCAAGTAAGGTTCGACTTTGTAGCGGAAACAACTGATTATGCTCAATGCGAACAAAATAACAGCTAGCGTCAGATACAAAGAAGACCAAATATGGGCATCTAGCCTGGCCATTTCATCAAGCATATAGCGTGCACTAAAGAAACAAGAGATTTTTGCCTCAACCGAGACTCAAACGCGAGCCTAGTTCCTAACTGAACATGCCAGTGAACACCGAGACATCCATGAAGGATCGGTAGGATCGGAGCTCACACGAACTAGTTGGTCGCAAGCTCCGGCCCAACACCTCTCAAAATGACACACCGTAGTTTAGAGGATCTACCTGGTTCGAATGGTGGGCAACGGGCAAACCTCGGGCGATGGCAACGCTCTCTCAATCTCACCCTCAAACTTTGGAAGGCTCAAACCTCTCCCCAGCTCCCTCTTACTCGCTCAAACTCTCTCCAGCTCTCTGTCCTTCGCTTGAACCAAAGAAAACCCCCTTTCTCTCGCTCATCTTCTCCCTCTTTTGAGGGCCATCGGCCAGGGCGCATGGCTTCTGTCATCGCCAGCTTGCTAGCCGGCCTAGCCTTGACCCACAGATCACGCTGCCATCTCGCTCACGATCCTCTACCCCTCTGGTTTGTAAGTTTCTTTTCTGCCAAAGTAAGACCGGCATGAGGGTGTGAGGAAAAGAGGAAAGAGAGGGGCCGGGTTTGGGGAGAAAAGTGAGGCTGGGCTTGGGCCCAGGTGAAAAAACAATCCAGAGGAGAGTTGAACAAAAAAGGACCTAGCCTAGCCTGGTCCTCTCTTTTTTCTTTTTCTTTTTAATTTCGATTTTTTTAAAATTAGATTTAATAATTAGTGATAGTTATGTAAATGTTCCTAATGTCTACGCGTAATGGATTTTAATGAAAACATACATAATGCATTTTAATGAAAGTTATTTATTTTACTCTATACTTTTTTTTCTTTTTTTTTAAGCAACTAATTCATAATTCTGTACATGACTAAATCCTAAATAAAATGGTAAAATTTAGGTGTTAACACTTATTTATACAAAAAACGTAGAAGTATAGCTAGGACTAATCATTCTGACCTAGCCCATGCAGCAATAAGAAGAGAGCAGAGGTGTCGCAGAGTCAAGATGCTGCTTATCTAGGAGAAAGGAATGCCGCATAAAATAATTTATCTTGAGACTCCGTTTATTTTATGAAAATTTTAATATTTCTAAAAAATATTTTTTGAAAAATCATTTTTCAAAAAAAGACGAAAATATATTTATGTGTTTGGCTAAAACTTGAAAATGAGCTAGAAATTAATTTCCATCGTTCGAAAATGAAATATTACTTTTATTTCTCTAAAGAGATATACTGAGATATAAAGACTACACAAGCTAACTCATCAAATTTTGAATAAAGTTTTGTCGAGCTAAATTTTTATCATATTTTATCAGCATTTCACATTTTGTAGTCCAACTCAGAATTTCCCATTTCCTCTTTTTTTCCTCTTCTTCTTCATCCCTTTTATGTTGTGCCCAGTGAAGCCTAACGCCTCAAACCCAGTCACAACCCAACCACGATGGCCATGGGATTGCTTGGATAATTGTTTTCAGCATGTCTGAGTCGGTAAAAGCATTAGTTTCAGGTCGTGGTGACAATTCAGCGCCCTTGACATCGTGGCCGGTGGTGGCTATGGATTCTTGATGGTGACTCCAAGCGATGGTCATCGGCGGCGGCATCATGGATGGTAGAATGTAGAAGATGATGATGACACTCGTCCAATGGGAATGGCTGCGAAAAAGGGAAGTTCTACGGCGGTGAGAAATTGTTTCTCTTATTATTGGTTTCCGGAGGTTTTGGATGGTGAAGAAGATGGTGATGATGGATGTGCGTACGGTAGCCCAATGACATGTGGTGGCCGGCAGTGGTAGTGCGTGGTGTAGCGGCTGACGATGGCGGTGGTGCAGTGGTGGTGATGATGCATGTAATATTTATAAAGAATATGGTGGTCAACGATGGTGTGCCACGGGAGAGCGCGAAAATGATTTCCGTGTTTCAAAGATAGGAAATCGTTTCCCTTATTTTTCAACATGGATTTTCCGGTTCAGGGAAGATTTTTTCCATGATTAACCAATTTTCCAAGCACCAAAGACCGGAAAAAGATTGAAAATATATTTTCTTAGAATTCGTTATCTAGCGAATAAACGGAGCCTTATAGTTCTGTTTATAATGCTTTAATTAGAAGTAAGCATGCAAGAGTTGAAATTGAGAACTTGAACGGTATCAATTTCTTCTTCTTCTTCTTCTTTATAATTTTAAGTCGAGTTTATGTTTGTGAGCTTTTTTTATTTTTATTTTTATTTTTATTTTGAGTTGTTAACTTGTTAATAAAATATTTTTTTCACCGGTTTAGGGCCCCAAAACTCGGTTCTAAACGTGAATCGACCTGGTTGGTTCAGTTCTTGAGAACCAACAGGCCCAAAACTTAATCTCAGGGACAAACTAAATGAACCTACAATGTTCTGCTAGGAACTGGCCTTGAACTGGACCGACAAGGCCGACTCCAATGCTTCTCATTGAATTTGGACTCAGTTTGCCAAGTGAAGTTGAGCAAGCAGTCTGGACATAGAAACAAATTTGGGTTCCGAACAGGTCAAATTCGTGTCTAAGAATGAGTGTAGAGTAGGATTAGAGTAGGACTGACCAAAAAAAAAAAAGCTCCGATCCTATGATGATAATCTCATAACCATTTTAGAATAATGTGATTTTGTGAATCCTTAAAGTATATTATAGAGGCCCATCTCTGGGGACCAAACCAAATGAACTTTTGCTAGGAGCTGGCCTTATATTTGACTAGCAAGGCCGACTTTGACACTTCTCAAGTTGAACCTAGACTATTGCTCACCCCTGGTTTTCATGCTTGTCCTAGACTTGTTGGTGTAGTCGAGTGCTGAATGGATATGGTGCGTTTTTTTTCCTCTACAGAACTTGATCAATTAGGCACCTAGATTCGCTTCTAGGTGCATTTGTGTGTCAATTCCAAGTCAAACAGGAATACTTCGAGCCATAATCAACAAATCTCCACTTTAGCGAGAAATCCAACTTTATCATCATCGATTGAGATCTCTCCTGAGCCCCATTAGCCTTCTCACCTGTTGCAGATTTTGACGAGTCCTTAGAGTAATATGCTTTGTTAATGTGTATGCTAGATCATGCCTTGTGCACGTTTTCAATCTATGTGGTTCCCCATGACACATGTAGCACCTAAAATCTTGCATTACAAACTTATGTGGTTCGGTAGTGTGCGTACCTGTGGAAAGAGATCGATAAATGGTTCCACTAAAATTGGTAAAGAGAAAGATCACATACATATGAGCTGATCCCAGGTCAAATGTAAAGCTTCGAGCCATAATCAACAGAGGCTGACTTCATCAATTAATACAGAAAAAAGAAATGTATGCTAATGAAAAGAGGCTGTGAAAACAGCGTCCATACAAATCTATTGAAAAATTTGAGCCGGGCGTTACACAGACTTACGGTCGCCACAGTCGGGACGACTGGGCTAGATGTATAATTTATGTGGACGGTCCTGCCTTCTCTTCTCTCGCAGATAGCAAAAAATTGTTGGCGGGGACCATTGCTTTGTCCGAATCTTGATGAGAGCCTTTCGGGATCCTCCATCAATGGCGGAAGGCAGGACCATCCATGTGCTTCAAACAGAGACTCGCCCCGTCGGGCACGTCACGTCTCGGTCATTCGGACCAAGTCATTTCCTCGGCGCCCTTGTGGAAGAAACTCGGCTCGGGCACGCCACCGATTCAATCTGCCCACCAAGTCGTTGGTTCCATTTGCGTGCGCTCTCAGATTGCCATAGTGGACAAACGTGCATGATACGCTTGGAATATACGTTTGGAGTGAAGAGACTTCGCGCATAGTCTGTGCCCATGGACCCTTATATTGTCTAATCCATTGATCACGATCAATCGTCGATTGGCTGTGTGAATATGGTTTGTGTGCCTTTCTTTGACGTTTCCGCAAATCTATGTATATGTATATAAATGACATTTCAACATCCCCTTCATCAAGTGACGTGGGAGAATGATTCAACATGTCTTTCACAAGCAAGTCAGATTGAGAGTGGTACGTGAAATTTGACTAATGGTGGTGGATGCATATATATGGTAGGAATGAAATTGATTCTAATACTATGTTAGAAAGAAACTTAAATCAATAGGAGAGAGATCACATGAATATGAATAACATGTTGAATCCATTGTCAAGTGATGTAAGACAATATTTTAACATGCCTAATTATAAAGATGAACTATTCATCTAGGGTTCACAACCGATGCTAGATCTTCTTTTAATTAATTAATTCATACCACACCAATATATAATTCTAGTAGCCCATATTACAATGTCACTACAGATCCTGCATATCCAAATATAGAACTACATTTGATTCCTTTTTTTCTTCCCATTGACCATTGAGGTTGGGGGCCATAAAGAAGTCATTACCAAGCATCATAACATACACAGGTGAATCCAAGGGAGGATGGTAGATGCGGTCGCCCCCGTCTCTAGACGTATCGTGCGATTTTCATTCATTATACTTGAACGAAATCTCTTCGGGGTTCATCGCCTCTCAATAAGATTTGACCAGGAATGTTTACTCTGATCCTTTTTAATAAAAAAAGTCTGCATTCCCCATTGATAAGATAGTAAAATATAGTAATATGTCACTACTTTTATCAGGGTTTGTCATTACTGTCAAGATGTCCATCTCTTCAACATCCATCTTTTCGTTGTAATAAATGGTAATTAAAAAAGCTATTAATACTCCAAAAATGTTCCCTTCTATCCTTTTCCAGTGGAGAACGCGGAAAGGTCTCCCCTTCCCTGATGTGATATCGCCCCTTTGGCCGATATGGACGGTCATATTAGCCTGTTTCAAGTCCTCCATGTTCGTCCTAAAGTAGGCTCACCTGTCAAAAGTGGCAAAACTTAAATAGAATCATTCAATTATAATGATGAGGTCTTAATTCATTCAGAAATTTGAGGCTTGTCAATGTTGAGCAAATTTGAGGTTAAGATTTTAGTGGTCCAATTTATTAAAGTATTGTCCTACGCTACTTAAATATTTAATTTGATTGAAGCTTTTATATACATGCGATCTCCTCTTTATTGACTAATATGAATCTTTGCATTGAACTTTTTAGTATGGTGTGGGAGCAAAGTTTATGCATTTCTCATGCGTTGAATTTATGTTCTACATGTGTGGCTCCTCAGCCTTCAATTGCACGTGGTTTCCTTGATACCATTTCAATCTGTTTGTATGTTAGACAATGTACTGAAGTATTATGTCATATCGACACTTAGTTATCATACTAGACTAAACCCTTATTAAATACGATGTCCCACCAATTGATATCTGGAAGTTTATGGATTGGAATAATCAATACATGCGTCCAATTTTCGATGGTTGACATTGCTACAGCAAATCAATTGCGGGTTCCCCTGGCTTCTTCCGTCGGTCAAGTTGTTTTCATAATTAGGGAAGAGAAAGGTACTAGTCATTGGTCAAAGTATGCTTTCTTGTTTCCTAAATAGATTTCCGCAACTTTTATGTTTTTACCGAGACTCAATCAGTTCTAATGTGGCACCGCCAAGTCCTATATAACAAAGGGGAGATTCGGGAACACGCTATATGCGCAATAGCACATGAGAGATCACTTGAAATCTTATGAATGCCATGAAAAATGCTCTTCTATTGCTATGTTTCTCCCTTGTCTTACCTTTTCCACTCACAACTTCAGTTCGCCTCACTTTGCACGAAGGCTCCTCCCTTTCAGTTGATAAACCCGACGATACTTTGACGTCGGAAGACGGTGCTTTTGCCGCGGGCTTTTATCCAGTGGGAGAAAATGCTTATTGCTTTGCCATTTGGTTCAGTAAACCATCTTGTAGTATCCACAAGTGCACCGTCGTTTGGATGGCAAACCGCGACCAACCCGTCAATGGAAGATCCTCAAAGCTTTCTTTAAGAAAGAATGGTGACCTCGTACTCATCGATGCTGATCGTACGGTTGTTTGGGCCACAAGCACCGGCTCATCCTCCGGGTCATCAATGAAGTTGCTGCAACTCCTTGACACGGTAATCTTGTCCTTCGGGACGAGCAGCACGTCATTTCGTGGCAAAGCTTTGACACGCCGACCAACACGCTTCTTCCTCTACAAAAGCTCACTAGGAACACCCCGCTCGTTTCCCATCGAAGCAAGAACAACTTCTCTTCCGGCTATTACAGGCTTTATTTCGACAACGATAACCTTCTTCATCTTCTTTTTGAAGGCCCTAAAATTACCAGTGTCTATTGGCCAGATCCATGGCTTAATAGTTGGGAAGCCAAAAGAACATCTTGGAATGATAGTAGAGTCGCAATTCTAGATCCTTATGGGAATTTCACTTCATCTGATGATTTGAAATTCTTAACATCCGATTACGGTGCAAAAGTTCAGAGAAGATTAACAGTCGATTATGATGGTAATGTTCGAGTTTATAGTCGGTCCGAAGTAGAGGAGTGGTCAGTTTCTTGGCAAGCCAAATCTGACCCGTGCACAATTCATGGCACTTGTGGACCTAATGGTATGTGTACATACCACCCTAGAGAGGGAAGAAGTTGCATTTGTGCTCCCGGATATGAAAGAGAGAATCTTTCCGACTGGACTCAAGGATGCAAGCCGAAGTTCAACAGCTTCTGCGACAGCAAAGTCGAAACCGAATTCGTTGAGTTACCACATGCCGATTTTTATGGGTATGACAAAGGCTTCTTTAAAAGGTACACACTCGAGATGTGCAAGAAATTATGCTTGGATTTGTGCAATTGCTTGGGTATCCAATATAAAAAATCGAAATGTTACCCGAAGTTGCTCCTGTTGAATGGCCGATATTCACCCGGTGCTGAAGGGGGCATCCACCTCAGGTTCCCAAAATCCAATCTCTCCTCTTACAAATTACCGAGGATAGAGTACGCTGCTCTGCAATGTTCAGCCAACGAAGTTTTGCTACCAAGAACTTACGTAAAAAGACAACAGAGTCTGGCAATCAAGATTTTGCTGATTCTCGTTGGGGCTATAGCTGGAACGGAGGCCATTGTTGTACTAACGGTTTGGTGCTTCTTACATGGAACCAGCCAGGGGAAAGTTAGAGCTCACATCGATGGATACCACGCTGGACTGACTGGATTCAGACGGTTCACGTACGATGAGCTGAAGAAGGCAACACGGAATTTCAGTGAAGAAATAGGAAAAGGAAGTGGAGGAACCGTACACAAGGCTGTGTTGTCAGATTGCAGGGTTGCAGCGGTCAAGCGGCTCATCGAGGCTAACCAAGGTGAGGATGAGTTTCTGGCGGAGGTTAGCACCATAGGAAATCTTAACCACATGAACTTGATTGACATGTGGGGGTACTGCGCAGAAGGAAAGCACCGGCTTTTGATCTACGAATTCATGGAACATGGTTCCCTAGCGGAAAATTTGTCTTCTCCAACTGAACTCGATTGGTCCAAGAGGTTTGAAATTGCGGTAGGGTCAGCTAGGGGACTTGCTTATCTTCACGAAGAGTGCTTGGAATGGGTTCTTCATTGTGATGTGAAGCCACAGAACATTCTCCTTGATTCCATGTACCAACCGAAGGTGGCAGATTTTGGACTGTCGAAGATGCTCAAGAGGGAGGGACTGAAGGATTCAGGCTTCTCGAGAATCAGAGGAACAAGAGGTTACATGGCTCCTGAATGGGCTTACAATATGCCAATCACCTCCAAAGTAGACGTGTATAGTTATGGGATTGTTCTGTTGGAGCTGGTGACTGGCAGGAGTCCAACAGGAGGGCTTGCAAATACTGAGGGTGGTGATGAGAATGAAAGCAAAAGGTTGACTTCTTGGGTGAGAGAGAGGAAGAGAATAGGAGTTCCAATGGAAACATGGATAAAGGAAATTGTGGATCCAAGGCTGACATGGGAATATAACATTAGGATGGTTGGAGTTTTGGTTGCAGTGGCTCTTCAATGTGTGGAGGAAGATAGAGATGCAAGACCCACCATGAGACAGGTGGTGGAGTTGCTTTTGCGCTGCAGCGATGAGGATGAAGATGAAATGATCCTAGCATAGGTCCTCATCCGTACCTCTAGAACAAATTACGATTATAAGGTAAAGATCTTTGCATGTTCACAAATACAAAGTAATGATAGTCACTGAATGTTTTCAAGTATAGGGTACTAGTCTTTGGATTTATCATGTTATGAAGTGTGTTACTTTGCCTTTGTCTTTACATTATTTATTGGGAGGATGATATAAACAATCTCAAAGTTTTTGTTGTAATGCATTTAGTGTACGCTATTTTTTGTGATATTCACTTTGCGACCTACACTTCGAAAAATACCAACATGTTCCGTGTTCGAATTTTTAGAAAAATAGTTGGCCATGGCTAGGTTGTGTGACAGCTAGGCATGGCAATAGCAAAGCCTTGCAATGGCAAAACCAAGCCAGGCTCTATGACTAGATATAGCCAGGCCAAGCTAGGCCTTATCCTGGCTTCCCTTCCATGCTGTTTCCATGGCTGAGGCTAGGATAGATGTTGGTCCTCCCTTCGCCTTCTCGTAGCTCGTTGGCCCCCATGGACAGCCTTGGCGCACCCAGGAGAATTAGATGCAACATGTCTCGTCTTAGGCAAGTCAGTCAAGCAAGGAGTGCAAGTTATTTCGGCTGATTGAGGAGGAATCTTAAGAACAATGTGACAACTTAAACCAAAACCAAGTGATACCTATATCAATTTATCTCAAGAACAATAGAACAGAAAAGCCCATTTCGATGGAGTCACAATTAATCTACACCAATCAAGTGTAGCTAAGTTTCGATCAATTAACTTATTGTAGAGAAACTAATTCAGTCATCAAAGTTCAAGTTGAACTTTTGCTACATGAAAATATTTTCTTTCCTAACAAGAAACACAATAGTTAAGTCATTGGTATTTCAATTTTTTTTTTCTGGATTATTGTTGACAAATAAATTTTGACTAAATATTTAGGATTAAAATTACATAGAAAATTAGGAACTAATTTTACCCTAACAAAAAAAGATTTTTCGCATCACCTAGGTATTAATATTATTCGCATCTACTAAGTTGTATTTTCTATTTTCTTTTCCCTTATTTCACCCTATTTTTTGATAAATAAATTAAACAAAAAAAAAAAAAAGAGAAATGGCTTGGGGCTGGGCTTGACCCCAGCCCCTTTTTCTTTTGCATGCAAGCCTAGGGCCCAACCCTTTCATTTTCTCTCCTCCAACCTGGCCCGCCCCTTCTCTCTCCTTCCTTCCTCCTTCCTCCTTCATTCTTCCCTTGCGTTGTGCCTTACATGCAAAGACCGACGATGCACGCAAGGACGAGGATGTTAGCAAGAGACCTAGATGGATAGGACGCAACTTTTATGCGCTGAGGAGCTCAAGGCGGTAGACCTGGCCTCCATGGATATGGTGGTCAATTGGACATCGGTTCAATCGAAAGGAGGCCAGTCAACACATTAAGGACTAGCAGTCAAACCACCTCTGTCAACTGAGCTCCTTGCCTATAAATAGGACGGGTGTGAGCTTGGTTGAAAGACACATAAGAGGTAGCAAGCTCAAAGGACTTCCTCTATAATATCCTGATTTTCTGATTCTGTTTTCAATTAAATGAGTTGGGCTTTTCATTGACGCGCCTATAGTTCTTTTCTCTAAGCTAATCACTTACGAGATAACTAATCTATCAGGTGAAGCTATTAAGGAATCTAAATGTAATAGACTTGAGAATTCGATCAGAAATCGACTGCTAGACTGTGCTAATCTACAATGGCCAATACGGCACCATCAAAATCGATCAGAGATCGGAGATAGGTCGGTTCGATAGAAGCATGTGATTAAAGTGTGGGTGATTCCACCTAATTGCAAAATTCTCATCGAACAGCACTAAACTGATTTTTCTATTACTTTTGTACCTTATGCTCATATTTGAAATATCGAGATTTTCACGACAACCGAGAGTCGCCAATGAGTTGAAGATGTACAATGTGGCTCGAAAATAATCGACCAGAAGTCAAATGTGCTAAAAATTCCTAAAAAGCTACCCAATAGGTTAGGTCATGCTAAAATCGCATCTGATTGAAATTAACCATGAAATTGAACCCGATTTCAAAAATTGAAAGTTCTATCATGTCATGATTTATTTTAGGAACGTCAACTCATCCTCCGAAGATTTTTCTGCAAACCCAAGTTTTTGCCGAAAAATCAAGTTTGGACGTTATTGGACCGGGAAATTCAGAGGACCATTTTTGGGTGGACTTTGTTGGAGAAATCTTTCCAGAATATTTTGAAGCTGACAAAACATTTCTATCAGTCTAGTCTGGAAAATTACAGACCTTCTGTTTAGAGTCTGAAGACTTTCAGATCACCAGACTCAAGACTATTCTCATTGACAGTTGTTCTAATCCAGTGACGAAGGTAATCTAGAGCCGAAGTATTTGGTTGAGGATTTAGTCCTATCCTCTGGGAGAAGATCTCTTGGCTGGATAAATATAACGAATTCTTTTATTCGTAATCAAGATCGTTTGAAGATCCGATGGTCGACGAAATATTCTTGGAATGTTCTATTCTTGGAAACCAAGATCCTGGTTGTATGGGCGAACAAGATTGATGGGCTATCGTCAGGTTCCTTTATTAGCTCGAATGATCTTCTTAATTGATTCCGTCCAACGGGTAGATTGGAGGAATTCATTTGGTAAGTGCCAACGGGTATGATGGCATAAAGGAGTATAAAAGGAAGACGTTCTAGTTACTTTAGTGCATGCTCGATAGACAAATTCCGTAAGTCCGAAGTACCTTGATTATTAGTCGATTCATATTGAGCGAAATTGTATTCACAAGAGAGAGTCTATACTTAGTGATACCTTGAGCGAGTGTGGTAGATCATCTACACCGAGAAATCAAGGGAGAACAACGCTGTAACATCTCTTGTTCATAGTGGAATCCAGCCAATAGGCCGTCATCGGTGCGAAGAGTGGACGTAGGCTTGAAATAAGCCGAACCACTATAAACATTGCGTTCAATTCTCTCTTCCCTTCTCTCGCCTTACTTTGATTGCTGATTGTCTCAATTCTATTAACTGTCTAGTATTGTGCGATTAACGAGAAAAATCTTTTATATACCTATTCACCCCCCCTCTAGGCACTTACTAGCTATATCAATTGGTATCAGAGCTCGTGTACTCACTTTATTTGAAGTGTTTTACTTGAGTAAAAGATCCATGGCTAGTATGCTAGCACCAGGGCTGATGGAAGGGCAAAGCAATACCAGACCACCCTACTTTGATGGAAAGGATTACAACATCTAGAAGAACAAGATGAAAGCTTTCCTACGATCAAATGATCCTCTGGAATGGTACGTTGTAGAAAAAGGAATTAATCCTATAGCTGCATCTGTCTCTGAAAGAGGGAAAGAAACTGTTGAGACCAAATGAATGACTCGGAAGAGATAATCAAGAGACAAGCACTCGACGCAAAAGCAATTTATTCCTTATATTGTGCTTTGTCACCAACTGAATATAACAGAATATCTTCTTGTGCTACAAAGAAAAGAAGTTTGGGACAGATTACATATCACCTATGAAGGAACAGATCGAGTGAAGGAAACCAGAATTAACATTCTCCTCGGTCAATATGAAGCCTTCAAAATGAAACCAGGAGAATCTATAACTGACATGTTTAGCCGTTTTACAGATATTGTCAATGGTCTTGGAAATCAAGGACAACCGATTTCTGATTCCATGAAGGTAAACAAGCTACTGCGTGGACTCTCCAAGGATTGGAATCACATAAAGACTTCAATAAGAGAGACGCAAAGAATTATGCCACTATCTGTCGACGAGCTGATTGGAACTCTTCAGTCTTATGAGGTGGAACGAATTAATGAAGATGAAGATCCAAAAGGTAAGAAATCCATTGCATTAAAATCAAATGATGATTCTGATGATACAGATTCTGAAGATGATATGGGCGATGAGGAGCTTGCTCTCATGATAAGAAGATTCAGAAAACTGAATAGAAAAGGAAGAAGGTTCAACTCAAAGAAACAAAGTTTTCAAAGACAACAGACCAAGTCTGTTGATGATGAGGAGCCAAACAAAGATGTAGTTTGCTTTGAATGTAAGAAAAATGGACACATCAGACCCAACTGTCCTCTTCTGAAAAAGAAGAAAGGAAAAGCTGAAAAGTCTCGAAAAGCTCTCAAAGCCGAAACCTGGTGATACGAGTGTGAAGAAAGTGATGATGAATATGCCAACATATGTCTGATGGCAAAATCAGACTCAGACTCAGACTCTAGATCAGACTCAGACAGTGAATTTGAGGCAAGTAATTTTAAAATTCCTGTCAAAGTTTCTAAATACATTGATGAACTGTGTCTTAGTCTTAAGACTTCTCTCAAAAGAATTTCCGAACTTAAAAAGGAAAACTCAGCTCTAAAACAAAAGGAAAACATTTTAGAAGGAAGAGTTAAAAGTTTAGATTTGAATGTTTCCACTCTTAAAAAATGAAGATAGTCTTTTGAAAGAAAATGCTCTTTTAAAAACTGACTTATCAAATATCTCAAAGAAATTTTCAATAGGGTCCGAGAAACTTGAAAAAATTCTTTCAGCTCAAAGACCTTACTTCAATAAGTCCGGTCTAGGTATGACAAAGAATCAATTCCCTTGATTGATTTTCCTAGAGTAAAAGAAAGAATTAAGCAAAGACCCTCGAAAGAAGCTTACAAAAATCATTTCAAGAAAGTTTTTGTAAAGTCGTAGGTCGAAATGCCCTCGGTGCTCAAAGTGCAAAAGTCCGGATCACTTTGAAAAAGAGTGTCCTATGGTTTGGAAACCTGTTAAGAAAGCATGGGCCAAGATCTTGTTTATCTTACTAACACCAATGGACCCAAGAAAATTTGGGTACCAAAGAAAGTTTGAGAATCTCTTTTAAATGCAGTCTCCGTCAAGAAAAAGGTAAAGTGGTATCTTGACAGTGGATGTTCAAGACACATGACAGGAGACTCAAATTGCTTCATAAAGCTTGTTCAAGTAAATGGTGGAAAAGTTTCATTTGGAGGAAATAGTAAAGGAAGTATTGTGGGATTTGGAACTGTGAAAATTGGAAATCTCACAATAAGTAATGTTTCCCTAGTAGAAGGACTCAATTACAATCTTCTCAAAGATCGCCAATTGTGTGATACTTGGTTTTAAGATCTTCTTTCAAGAAGGAACATGTTCTCGAACCAAAAAGACTCTACTCGATCTTTCATGGGTCGAAGACATGGAAATATCTATCTTCCGGATGTGAAACCAAATGAATCACAGTGTCTAATCTCAATGCAAGATGAAGCAAGTTTATGGCACAGAAAGCTTGGTCATGTCAACATAAAGCAATTAGCCAAAATCTCATCAAAGCAGCTTGTTCGAGGTCTACCCAAATTACCATACCAAAAGTCTGATCCATGCACTCCATGCATTCTGGGAAAGCAGGTAAGAAATTCATTTAAGCCAATAAATCATGTCTCCACTAATCATGTACTGCAGTTGCTGCATATGGATCTCTTCGGACCAACCAGAACCCAGAGCATTGGAGGTAAGAAATATTGCCTAGTAATTGTGGACGATTACTCACGATTTACTTGGGTATATTTCCTTGCAAGTAAATCCAAAACCTTCTCGTATTTTGAAAAATTTGCTAAAAAGGTTCAAAATGAAATAGGATGTGTTATCTCAAGTATAAGAACAGATCATGGAGGTGAATTTGAAAATCAAGATTTTACAAAATTTTGTGATGAATCTGGTTTTAAGCATGTGTTCTCCTCTCCATATACTCCTCAAAGAAAATGGAGTTGTGGAAAGAAAGAATAGATCTCTTCAAGAAATGGCTAGAACTCTTTTAATTGAAAGTAAGATTTCTTCACGATTTTGGGCTGAAGTCAAGCTTTTCAACAGCGTGCTATATCATCAATAGAGTCTTCTTAAGACCTATTCTAGAGAAAACCCCATATGAGTTATTCAAAGGCAAGAAGCCTATTGTTTCATACTTTCATGTGTTTGGTTGCAAATGCTTTATATTGAAAAATGCAAAAGATCGAGTTGGTAAGTTTGAAGAAAGATCAGATGAAGGCATCTTTCTTGGATATTCTACATCAAGCAAAGCCTACAGAGTCTTTAACAAGAAGAGTCAGACTGTGGAGGAATCAATGAATGTCAAATTTCAAGATTCTATGCAAGATGAATCCAGTCAGACTCATCATGAAGAGTCTGAACCTGCTCCAGACTCTCCAAAGTTTACAACTCAAGAAGCATCTCAGACTGGAAGACCAAAGATCAAGTCTGTTCGTGAAGATTCAAACAAAGAAAGAGATCATCAACCAGATAAATCATCTAGTAACTGGAAGCATAAGTCCGGTCATCCCAAAGATCTCATTATCGGCGAAATTAATGAAGGAATTCGCACCGAGATCCAAAAGGCGTGAAGAGTCTAGTGCTTTGTGGCTCTCCTTTCGAAATTGAACCAAAAAGCATAGAAGAAGCTTTATCGATGAAAGCTGGATTGAAGCTATGCAAGAAGAGCTCGATGCAGTTCAACATTAATGATGTCTGGAAATTGACATCTAAACCAAAAGGTAAAACTGTTATTGGAGCTAAATGGGTGTTCAGGAACAAGATGAATGAGAAAGGAAAAGTCGTACGAAACAAAGCAAGACTCGTGGCCAAGGGATATACGCAAGAAGAAGGAATAGACTATGACGAGACTTACGCACCAGTAGCAAGGTTAGAAGCTATTCGACTATTACTTGTGTTTGCTTGTTATAAAAATTTCAGGTTATTCCAAATGGACGTCAAAAGTGCCTTCCTAAATGGATTTATCCATGAGGAAGTTTATGTGGAACAACCACCAGGGTTTGAAGACCCAAAGAAGCCAGACTTAGTCTTCAGACTAAAAAAAGCCTTGTATGGTTTAAAGCAAGCACCTCGAGCTTGGTATGACAGACTAAGTAAGTTCTTAATACATAATGGTTTTGTCAAAGGTAAAGTAGATACTACTTTATTTATCAAAAAGGAAAACAAAAGCTTTTTACTTGTTCAAATATATGTTGATGATATTATTTTTGGATCCTCTAATGAAAGTCTCAGGCAAGAAATTTTCTAAGTCTATGCGGGATGAGTTTGAAATGAGTATGATGGGAGAGTTAACATTCTTTCTTGGACTTCAAGTAAAACAATTGAAGGAAGGAACTTTTATTTGTCAAGAAAAATATGCTAATGATCTTGTCAAAAGGTTTGGACTGGAAAAGTGCAAAAAGACCGACATACCGATGTCAAATTCTTTGAAGATAGACAAAGATGAAGAATGGAAGAAAGTCGATCAAAAGCTGTACAGGAGCATCATTGGTTCACTTCTTTATCTTACTGCTTCTAGACCCGACATTTTGTTGAGTGTTTGCATCTCGTGCTAGGTTTCAATCGATCCTAGAGAATCTCATCTCGGTCTTTGCGAAACGTATTATTAAATACGTTGCTTCATCTTCAAGCATCGGTCTTTGGTATCCTAAGAAGGGAGACTTTAATCTTCCGGGATATTCGAGACGCGATCTGGCCGGTTGCGAGTTGATAGAAAGAGCACTTCGGGAACTTGCCAGTCGCTTGGAAGCAGGACAGTGTCTTGGTTTTCAAGGAAACAAAGCACTGTGGCTCCTCGACAACAGAAGCAGAGTATGTAGCTCTTGGAAGTTGCTGTTCGCAAATTCTATGGATAAAACAACAGCTACAAGACTTTGGAATTGAAGACTCATGCACAGAGATTAGATGTGACAACACCAAATAAGCAATCAATCTCACTAAAAATCCAATCCTTCACTCAAGAGCAAAGCATATAGAGATTCGACATCATTTCATTAGAGATCATGTTCAAAATGGAGAAATCTCAATTCAATTTGTTGATTCAAAAATCAACTAGCAGATATATTCACAAAGCCTTTGGAGAAGAATCAATTCGATTTTATCCGTTCCAGACTCAACATTTTGAAGCTTGAGGAAGTTAAAGTCTAGAGACTCTCCAACCCTCAGACTCAGACATTCATGGCTATAGACGTAAGTTGTTATTATATTCAATCTCGAAAAGGTACGATCATTAGTTCGGTTAATTTATAATTTCGTGAAAAACGGAATCTTGTCTTTTCAAAAGATTAACTTCTATTTGGCGCTTATCGATTTCAAAAGAGGCGTCTGTTCATTTTTCCTTGTGCCGATTGGTTTTTCCTTTTTAAACTGAGTTATATATATACGCTTTCCTCGCTTAAACTTTAAAACCCTAAAAGGCATTCTCCTCCCAATCCCTGTCTCTACTTCGTGTTCATCTTCGAGAAAATTGTCATCTTTTCTTGGGAAAGCGAGTAAAGGAATCTTTCAACGACAAGGAAGGATGTCTTCTTCGAGAAAGTCTTCAAGAATCGCGAACGGGGGACCACAGAGAATGAGGGAGGGACCTACCCATTTCGATCTCACCGAAGAGGAGGATTTACCGAGTCGAATAGAGCCCGATTCACTCTTCACCACGTCACTCTTCGCCATCTACCCCACAAGGTGCGGGTCAACAACCGGAGGAAGAAATAATCGAGGACGCAGACCCTGATTTGGGAATTGCTCCCAAAGGAAAGGCTGAGGAAGCACTTGCGAACATTCCAAGTGACCCTCGTGTATCGGGACCGAATCCGACCGACGGGAACGATGATGATAAAATGTTCGGTGAATTTCAACCTAGAATGGGTGTTGCTGCGAAGGTGAAGGGAAAAAGGATGGATTTGTTTAAATCAAAGGAACAGGAGAATCTGTTCTTCGACTATTGAAACGAGGGGTGATAAACCCTAGGAGTGTTGATTTCGATTTCTTGGATGCCATTAATGTGAACTTGAGAGAGAAGTTCAATCTGCTTCAACTTGAGCAATTTTGCTCGGATACCACGAGACGGTTATGCGCAATTGACAGCATACTTCTATTCGAATCTTAGCTTTTAGATGCGAATAGAATATCCTTCATGTAAGAGACCAAGTCTATGTGGTAGATGTGGACATGTTGGCGAGATATAATTGGAGTTGAAAGAGGACGCTATCAACCAATCAAGGTTTCGATTGCTCGTGCCACACTGGAGCTTGTCAAAGACAGGGGATACGAGGGAAGAATTACCTACACAAGAATGCGTGCCATCAACATCTTGCTTCACAAAATTGTGATCAACTGTATCGGGCCAAAGTCTACATCCAAGACGACGTGTCTAATTCCGAGGCGAAATTGATGTACGCAATCATTTCAGGGAAGAAGTTCTCTCTCCCTCACACCATTCTCTTTCACATGTACAGAGCAATGGTGAAGGACAAGGGCCAATTTCCTTACCCAGGTCTTGTGACCAAGATCTTCAAACACTTGAATATTGAGCCTCCACAAACTCTTTGTGTTCGACCATGCGACAAAATGGTGGTAGGTTTGAAAATGGTGACAAAAATGCGTCTGAAAGAGCTTAATAAGGCAATGGAGAAGTTCAAAGTGAAGACTCCGATCCTCTCGCATCAAAGAGAAAAGGGAAGGAGCCCATGGGTGCTCTATCCAAAAAGAAAAGAACTCTTATCTTGGAGGATGAAGATGAAGAGGAAGATCTCACTATCTCTGCATTGAAAAGGACCAGACGTTCTGTACCTGAATCAACAGAACGACAGAAGAAAGGAAAAGAAGCAGAGAAGAAAAAAAAAGAACAGAGAGAAGAAGAGGGACAAGCAAAGAACAGAGAAGCAGGGGAGCAACAAGAGAAAGAGAAAGAAGCTGAAGAAGAAGGAGAAGAAGTGAAAGAAAAGTCTGCGAAAGAAGCCGGAGAGAAAGGGAATCAAGACGATGAAGAGCATGACCATCACTCTTCCCCATTTGAGGTCTTAGAGACAGGGGGAGATGGAGAGCAAGGAAGGACTACACCACATGATGTCAATAGTGAAGGTGTGAGTCGCTCACTAGCAAATCCAGAAGATCTTCAGGCTTCTCAAATGCCTGAGGAAGGACATAATACCTCAACGCCAAATCTGCTCAATTACACCGAAGTTCCATCGTCTGCCTTTACTCCATCTGAGAGAGCAAATGCGAGCACACAGACGGACAATACAGCAGATTTTCGTCGTATCCTTGATGTTCTTCTAGAAATGCAGGGTCAAATCTATGCTCTGGACTGTGAACTTCAAGTCCTGAAGAATGCTGGACAAGCATCTTCTGTTACCCTGGCGGATCAATTGAAAGACCTCACTCTTCAAATTCAAGCAAATGCAAAAGGAGAAGAGGTGGCTCATCTACGGGAAGACTTGAAGAGGCTGGAAGGCATCGTACAATCGATGGGAGATTTCCAGATCGTGCGAATTCCCAAGCAGACTTGACTCTTTTCTCACCTTTTTAATGATGACAAAAAGGGGGAGAATTGCAATTTGAACTCTTTAATCTTTGACTCTTTAAACTTTGACTTTAAATTTCTTTAATCTTTGACTCTTTAAACTTTGACTTTAAATTTCTTTTGTGTTTGAATGTGTTTGTTTTTTAGTATGACTTGGGTGTGGATTTTGAAATTTGACTGTTTGCATTTATATCAAGAATTGCTGTATGGTCTTACTCATGAAAGACTAACCGATTTTCTGTGGATGCAGAGTCTGGTTGATTTATTAATCTTTATGAGATAGCCATATTGCTTGAGTAATGTTTTGCAGGTCAAAGTTGTTCAAATCTACAGGAAAGTTTTGTCACCATCAAAAAGGGGGAGATTGTTGGAGAAATCTTTCCTAATATTTTGAAGTCGACAAAATATTTCTATCAGTCTAGTCCGGAAAATTACAGACCTTCTGTTTAGAGTCTAAAGACTTTCAGATCACCAGACTCAAGACTATTCTCATTGACAGTTGTTCTAATCCAGTGACGAAGGTAATCTAGAGCCGAAGTATTTGGTTGAGGATTTAGTCCTATCCTCTGGAGAAGATCTCTTAGCTGGATAAATATAACGGATTCTTTTATTCGTAATCAAGATCGTTTGAAGATCCGATGGTCGACGAAATATTCTTGGAAGGTTCTATTCTTGGAAACCAAGATCCTGGTTGTATGGGCGAACAAGATTGATGGGCTATCGTCAAGTTCCTTTATTAGCTCGAATGATCTTCTTAATTGATTCCGTCCAACGGGTAGATTGGAGGAATTCCTTTGGTAAGTGCCAACGGGTATGATGGCATAAAGGAGTATAAAAGGAAGACGTTCTAGTTACTTTAGTGCATGCTCGATAGACAAATTCCAGAAGTCTGAAGTACCTTGATTATTAGTCGATTCATATTGAGCGAAATTGTATTCACAAGAGAGAGTCTATACTTAGTGATACCTTGAGCGAGTGTGGTAGATCATCTACACCGAGAAATCAAGGGAGAACAACGCTGTAACATCTCTTGTTCATAGTGGAATCCAGCCAATAGGCTGTCGGTGCGAAGAAGTGGACGTAGGCTTGAAATAAGCCGAACCACTATAAACATTGCGTTCAATTCTCTCTTCCCTTCTCTCGCCTTACTTTGATTGCTGATTGTCTCAATTCTATTAACTGTCTAGTATTGTGCGATTAACGAGAAAAATCTTTTATATAACTATTCACCCCCCTCTAGGCACTTACTAGCTATATCAGACTTTTGGCGTTCAAATTGGATCAATTGGCAAGGGAATTTCAAGGATTTAATGTGGACACCTTAGCTGGAATTTTTGGCACCAATTGGATGGAATTGGAGAGGATTTGAATTGGAATTGGAGGGGAAATGTTCAAAATTTGTAAGTCCATATGGGGTGCAACATTTCAGCTGCTTCCATGGCTTGTTAAGGAAGATTTGAGAGGGAAATAGCTACTGTGAATATGGTTGAAGCTGTGGGGCCTTACACTTGAGTGTTCTTGATATTTTGGTGAGCATTGAAGGCTCTTCCCCCCTCCTTTCCAATTGTAACAGCCATTTTCTTTGTCTTCCTCAGCTTTTCTCTCCATTGTTGTTGTTCAAGAGCAGAAGAGACCAGCAGAGAAACCAGAGGAAGTCGACCAGCCAAGCCGCACCCCCGCCTGAGCTCCCCCGTGCCCATCGTGCGTCATCGCTGCTGCCCACAAGCCAAGCCTGCGCATCCCCGCCGTCCTGCGTTTGCTCGATGGTCCTCCGTCCGCCCTGATCACCGTTGTAGGTCACCGAGCCGCCTCCACCGCTGATTGCAATGATGTGCTTAGTTTATGCAATTGAGTGATGATTGTTAATTTTGAATATTTATTTCAAAATTTTGATATTCTGGCATTTGATTAGAAAATACTGAGTGTTGGGTTTTGACATCGAAAATGTTTTTAAGTACTATATTAATAATGGGATTTTAAAAGGAAGGATATCAATTTTTAAGGTTTGATCTAACCGTATACACGATTATTTTCACCGGATGTTTTTTATACGAAGAAAATAGGCCAAGCGCATTATCTTAATTGAGACATTTGAGTGCAATGCATGGTATCCTTAGTCGGAATTGAATAATCGTGTGATGGTTAAGAGAACTCGTCCCTGATGTGCATCAAGTTGACGTTGCCCCTATATGGGATGCCCTTGAACAACGGAAGCCGATCGCAGTAGAGGCTGGACCAATGCTCCTTCGGGATTGCCGTCTAGTGTAGACATTGCCATGCTCAATGGGGTGAGATGATACCCGGTTATGCCAGAAGATCGCTGAATGTCGAGTAGGCCGTGTCCGTGGGCCCGTAATCAATTGGAACTTGTGAATGATTGAGATAAACACATCTGATTATAGGACAAAATCGTGTAGCATGGAATGGGACGTGTCATAACGATTTAGCCTTATAATCGGGACCCCTGTGATTGATTGTGATATAAGTGAGGCATTCCAATTGATGTGTGCATATATTATATGCATTGAGTATATGAACTATGCTGACGTGCAGGAAGCAACTAAGGCAAGGTGAGTCTTCTATGATGTGTGGTTAGACTACCTCTAGACATATTTCCTTTCTAATCTGGGTTTAGGGCGTGAACTCGCTGAGACACCGTCTCACCCCGTCACAGGCTTAATCTTTTCAGGTCTGTAAATGGAGGTGAGGCCGGTTCATTTTAGACAGCCATAAGGGTCAGACTCGCAGCGTACCGTCTTCCCAGTCCACAGGAACCCTAACTGGACTCGTGAGCTCGTGGTTACTACTATCTGGGTCGATGAGGGCCTACCTCAATTGGTACCTCATCGATTTAAGGCGTGATTTTGTCGCGAGCCCAACGGTATCCGAGAGGGCCCCTTGGATGGCTTTGACGGACTTGCCGTCGATGACGAGTATTATCAGCTCGACCCCATGCATGACGCCGATATCATAGCCGATATCGAGGTAGATCGTGGACCCGAAGTTGAGGAGCCTACAGTAGAGGAGATAGCTAACCCGCTAGACCTTGACATACCTGATGGTGTCGTGGTAGAGTCAGCTAGGGACTTCATTTTTTAGACCTCGACTTTTGTTTATATAACTCTGTAGGCTAACCTTGGTTGTTTATAAAAGTGTGTTTTGTGAAAATTTGTATCTTGCTTTTCTATCCCATATCTGTGTTGTCTAGGGATTGTTTATACGCTTTCGCATGTGCAATAAAATGAATGAGTCGACAACGCATCCTAGAACGTTGCAATTTTATCGACCACTAAGGGATGTGCGCGCGCTCGAGGTTTGGGGCGTGACATCCTTAGAGAGACATCGGGGGAGGTCCAAGAGTAAGCAAGCCATCGAGGGAGACTTGAGATCTAGAGAGAGAGAGTGAGCAGTGGGAAGGGGGGTCTAGAGATAGAAACTAGTGCTGAGAGAGAGAAATTAGAGAGATCTAAGAGCTTTGACTAAGGGAGAGAGCCGCCACCAGCTACCAAATCGAGCTTGAGGACTTGTCGCCGTACTCGCTTCCCCTGATGGCAAGCACTGGTAAGCCAGGGCTCTGGTTTCGCCCTATTTCGACCATGCCGCGTTGGAGCTTACGGCTGTCCAACTCATACAAGCTCTGACCCCAGTCGTTCTTTGATAGGTTGCTCCAATGTATTGCTTAACACTTGTCTTGAGTCCCAATGTAATTTTGAGCCTCGATTGGTTCCTTTTTTTTTGCCAACGGAGGCTAGCATGGCTGGCTAAGACAAGCTCAGCCATCTCCATCCTAGATCATTGGGAGCAGGGGCACGAGGGAGTTGGGTTTGTGAAAGGGATACTGGGTAACAAACCGAGTCCGCATGGGGTGCTTTCTAGGCTAGGGTTTTTGCTTTAATGGGCCAGACTTGGTTTGGTATAAATCTTGGGCTGAGCATTTCTTTCAATTGAGGGTGGGCTTGCTTTGTTTTTTTTCCTTTTTTTCTTTTTAAATGGGCTTGGGTCTCTTTAAAAAAAAAAAAAAAAAAGGGGTGCTCTGGGGTAGGCCTGCGCTTCGGGCCCATCCAGGCCAATGGTTGATGACCCGGGTCCATCCCAACCCAGGAATCCAATCCGGGTCGATTTTATAACAATATATTATTATTTTAATAATAAAAAATAGAAAAATCTATTTTTCAAAAAAAAAAAAAAAAATAATTTACATTTTCCAAAAAAAAAGCCTGAGCAGTTTTCCTTTAAAGCATATGTAAACCTTTAAAAGAAAACAAAAAAAAAAAGTCGAAAAAGAAGGAAATTATGTTTAAGTTTTTGGAAGCAAATGTTGGGTTATTCTAATTACACCCTTATGATGCATGGATTTCTATTTCCTTAAACTTGTGAGGAATTAAATTCTAGAATTCGTGATTGATATAAAATGCTGTATAAATGCTTTACCTGAAATTTAAACAAGATTAGGTATCGGAATGGCATTAATTATTAACTAGTATAATCAAGTCATCGATCCTAGTTTCTCTAATTGTGTAGTAGTAAAATATTGGAAGAAATATTTCTTCAAATATTTTACCTGGAAGTCTAATCAACCCACCTCAAATCAATTAGCAGTGACTCCTATTTGAAATTAACTTGCGGGTTAAAAAGTCAAAATATAAGTCGTGAATTAATGAGCTTGGGAAAGCTCGAGCTAAGCCCTATGCTTAGAGAGCCATTAGCCTACGCACACGCCTGCACATCAGGGCACCCGAAAGGGATGTCATGACAATTATCTACCGTTGATCATCCAATTTCACTACCAAAACCTCCAACCCCCATCATATGGGGAATCCACATGCGTCCATGACTTAAAGGCTCTCTTGTTCCACATCAATATGCTTTGTGAGCCTTGGAGGAGGAGGCATAAGAGGGTCATCCCTCCACTTGGGGCTAACCAATTTGACCACCACAATCCAAAGGAATGAAAGGTGATTGCCAGTTTCTCTAACTGGTTCTTGCACTATATCGCCATTGGAGCCATCATTGGAGTCATCTTCACGGTCTATTTGAGCATCGAGGTTTTTTGTGACTCATTCATCGAAAAGATTTTTTGTTCTAGTGGTCTTAAGAACAATTCATATAGGTACACTCAATTTTGGCAAGACTTGGACCAAGTATAACTTGTATTCAACAATACTATCGAATGGGTATGACTTTAAAGTGGAACTTATTTAAGATTAGACTTTCATTGAACAATGATACTCGAGGTAGCAATAAATATATAAAATATAAGATAAAGCACTGAAGAAAGTCAAAACTGGGAGTGAGCATCAGTCTACAGCCAACCTTGAACCGACTCTAGACTGGCCCAACCCAACCAATCCTAGTCCGGTTCCCAAAAGGACTGGGCTAGTCCTTAGTCTTGGGACTTTTGGACCCTACACTATGTAGGTTGGTCCTCATTTCTGAAACTCTAGGGTTTGGTTCAATTTGGACCAACCTTACATATATTATATATAATATGTCATATATTTTTGTCAACTTTAAACCCTTGCGCTTTCGCCTCTGTTCTTTCTTATGCAGTTTTACCGTGTAAATTGAAAAGTAGAAACCTAGCCCATCGATCAAAATATATATAGACCCTCTGCCTTAGCCTTGCTCACTGCTCGCCTCTCTTCACTCAGTGTAGCTCATTTGGTGAAATCGCTCGCCTCTCTTGGCCTACCTCACAAATGTAGCTAAACAATAACAAGTGAATATTTTTATTGTTACTTTATCGTATTTATGTTTGATATGTACTGTTATTCATAGTTTGGTTGATCAATGTTGCATTATTAATGTATATATAATTTAAAAGAGTATGTTTGTTATTTTAAGGAATACAAAAAATGAAAAAAAAATAATTGGTTGGCCTCAGGTTGACTTTAGAACTGGACCGAACCCATAGGGTTAGTTTGGTCATTGGTCCCACACTCAACAAGGTCAGTCCTTCGCCCCAAAAATCGAGGATCAATACTGTGAGGGTCGGTCCCTGAGGTCAGTGCTAGATTGGCCCCCACTTGGACCATGCTCACCCCTAGTGAACATTGGAAGTAGAACCAAATAAAGGAAACACCAATCAACAGTTGAGTTATCGACATCAAAATTTTAAATTGGATTATAAAAGTGATGAGAACAAAACTAAAGCTAATAATACACAATTTTATTATGACTTTGATAAGTTTTGTTAACTAAATTACATCATTTATTTCATTCTTAGCTAAATAGATTGGTCAATTAAATATGTCGCTTAAGATACGCTCTTTATTCTTTTATTTTTTTTAAAAAAATTAAACTTAAGAAGAAAAGAAGTTTGGGATGACAGATCCATAGTTTGTAGGTCAAATTTGGGTTATGTGGCCGATTTGGTCGCAAATGCTTACTTTTCAAATTTCCTTCCTTCTTCACGGGTGACCTGTCCTCCCCAATATTTATGGAATCTTTTATGTTTGGATGCCCCCTTGTTGGGCTTTTAATTTAAAGACTCTTGAGGTTCAATAATATTGAGAAGTGTTTTGACCAAAAAATCCATTATGGAGCTTAGGGATTTATATTATGCATATTAAATCAGAACATGCATGTTATATCATTCAAATATTTTCGACCATGTGATAATACATCCAGGTTACATTCAATTTCATATAGACTAGATTAAATCATGCGCGTCATGTTATGTTCCTTACATTTCAATTGTTCAATGCTGCGCAAATCTTTTTCTACAAAGATGAAGAAAGCCTTTTATTTGAGTGATGCTCAAATTTTCAAGAAGACTGGCCAAAAGTCCATCGTCGTTGCAGACTTCCATTGCAAGCTCGTCAATTTTAGGTAATTCCTTTTATGATTACATGAAACTTCATGTTACCTTTCGTTTTCATAAATTTTGCAATGTAAGATGCTCATTGTATGCTCTTAGGCTTTGTTAGTTTTGGATGTGTTGGAGAAAACTTCTGTATTTATTTTGAAGCTGACAAAACGTTTCCATCAATCTAGTCTGAAGACTTCCAAACTCTTTCGTCAAAGTCTAAAGACCGCCGAACCACCAGACTCAAGATTCAAAGTCTACCCTCATTGACAGCTTGTAGACCGTCGAAAAAGACTTATCCATAATTGAGTATTTCTTTAAGGATTTGATTCTATCGACTGAAGAAAATCTCTCGGCTGGATATAGTATCTCGAAATCTATTATTCGTTTTAATTTTAATTCGGGTAATTTCGATTCGTTGAATGGCAAAGCATACTTGGAAGGTTTTACTTATGGAAACCTAGATCCTGATTGTATGAGCGAGCAGGATTGGTGGGCTATCGTCATATTCCTTAAATAACTCGAGATCTCCCTAATTGATTCTGTCCAACGGGTAGATTAGAAGAGCTCTTTTGGAAAGTGCCAACGGTTATGAAGGCATGGATGAGTATATAAGAAAGACGCTCTAGTTATTCGAGTGTGTGCGCGATAGATAAATTCCAAAGTCTTAAACTCCTTATTCTTTGTTAATTTAATTGTTGAGCGTAAACTTGTACTCAAAAGAGAGTTTATACATTTGTGAGACCTTGAGGAAGTGTAGCAGAGTCTCTACACTGTGTAATCAATGACGTGATACTGTAACGACTCTTTTGATTCATAGTGAAATCCAGCCGGTGGGCTGTCAGAGCGGGAGAGTGGACATAGGCTTGAATTAAGCCGAACCATTATAAACCTTGTGTTATTATTCTCTTTCCTAAACTCTTTTACTTTGCTCGTAACTTTATTTAATTGTCAGAGTCTCTTTTCTCTTTTAAAGTCTACTGTCAAATAGACTCAGATTAAAAGTGAAGTTTTACACTATACTTCGCAAAAGGTTATTTTTGCACCTATTTACCCCCTCTAGGTGCTCGTACTAGCATTTACAATTGGTATCAGAGCCTGTGTACTTATTTAAATTGAAGTGTTTTTACTTTAGAGTTAACGATCCATGGCTAGTATGTTGGCTCCAGGTTGGGTTGAAGGACAAAGCAACACCAGACCGCCTTACTTTGATGGGAAGGAATACAATATATGAAAAAATAAAATGAAGGCATTCCTAAGATCGAAAGACCCTCTTGAATGGGATGTGGTAGACAAAGGAATTATTCCTAAAACTACAACAATCTCAGAAAAGGGGAAAGAAGTTGTTGAATCCAGTAAGATGACTCAAGAAAAGATAACTAAGAGATAAGCTCTTGATGCAAAAGCAATTTATTCTTTATATTGTGCATTATCTCCTACTGAATATAACAAAATATCTTCTTGTGAAACAGCTAAAAAAGTTTGGGATAGATTGCACATCACCTATGAAGGATCCGATTAAGTGAAAGAAACCAGAATCAATATTTTGCTCGGTCAATATGAAGCATTCAAGATGAAACCAGGAGAATCTATCACTGACATGTTTAATCGTTTTACAGAAATTGTGAATGGTCTTGAGTATCAAGGTAAACCAATCTCTGGACCCATGAAGGTTAACAAGTTACTGCATGGACTTATCAAAGATTGGAATCACGTAAAGACCTCAATAAGGGAGACACAAAGAATCATGCTACTCTCTGTTGATGAAATGGTTAGCACTCTTCAGTCCTATGAAGTGGAGCAAATCAATGAAGATGAAGATCCCAAAGGTAAAAAAAATCCATTGCATTAAAATCTAATGATGATTCTGATGTTACAGATTCTAAAGACAATATGGACGATGAAGAGCTTGCTCTCATGATAAGAAGGTTCAGAAAACTTAACAAAAAGGGAAGAAGATTCAATTGGAAGAAACAAAGTTCTCAAAAGTTTCAAAATAAATCAGCTAAGGATGATGATTCCAATAAAGATGTGATTTGTTTTGAATGCAAGAAAAATGGACACATCAAACCCAACTGTCCCTTACTGAAGAAAAAGAAAGAAAAAGCTGAGAAATACAAAAAGACTCTCAAAGCAGAAACTTGGAGTGATACCGAATGTGAAGAGAGTGATGATGATTATGCTAATATTTGTCTAATGGCACAATCAGAAACAGACTCAGACTCCGAGATAGACTCAGACTCAGACAATGAAATTGAGGTAAGTAATTTAAAAATTCCTACTAAAGTCTCTAAATATATTGATGACCTGTGTCTTAGTCTCAAAACCTCTCTCAAAAGAATTTCCGAACTAAAAAGGGAAAATTCTGCACTGAAGCAATAGGAGATTGTTTAAAAAGAAAAAGTCGAAAATTTGGGTAAAAATGTTATTACTTCGAAAGAAAATGCAAACTCACTTTCAAAAGAAAATGCACTTTTGAAAAATGATATTTCAAGTATTTCAAAAAGGTTTTCAATAGGTTCTGAGAAATTAGAAAAAATTCTTTCAGCACAAAGACCTTACTTTAACAAATCAAGCTTGGGAATGACTGCTGAAACCATCTCTCTAATTGATTTTTCAAAAGTAAAGGAAAGAATTAAATAAAGACCTATAAAAGATTTTTATAGAAATCATTTTCAAAAAGTCTTTGTAAAACCTGTAGGCCGCAGTGCTCTTAAATGTTCTAAGTGCAACAGCTCATAACATTTTGAGAAAGAATGTCCTATGGTTTGGAAACTTGTTAAGAAGGTTTGGGCAAAGATTGTATATTGCACTAACTCCATTGGACCCAAGAAAGTATGGGTACCAAAGAAAGCTTGAGTTTCTTTTTTAAATGCAAATCACTATCAAGAAAAAGGTTAAATGGTACTTGGATAGTGCATGCTCAAGACATATGATAGGAGACTCAAGTTATTTCATAAAGCTTATGCAAGTTAATGGTGGAAAAGTTTATTTTGCAGGAAATAGCAAAGGCAGAATTGTGGGATACGGAACCGTAAAGATTGGAAGTCTCACAATCAGTAACATTTCCTTAGTGGAAGGACTCAACTACAACTTGCTGAGTATTAGCCAACTGTGCGACACATGTTACAAAATCAACTTTCAAGAAGGAATATGTTCAGGAACCAGTAAAGACTCATCTCAGACATTCACGGGGCGAAAACATGGGAATATATATCTATTGGATATGAAACCAGAAAAATCCCAATGTCTATTTTCAATTCAAGAGGAAGTTAATCTCTAGCATAGAAAACTTGGCCACATCAACATGAAGCAAATAACCAAGATCTCTGCAAAAAAGGTTGTTCGTGGACTACCCAACTTGACATACAAAAAATTTGAATTATGCACACCGTGTGTATTGGGAAAATAAGTTAGAAACTCTTTCAAACCAATAAATCAAGTTTCCACTAATCGTGTGCTGCAGCTCTTGCATATGGATCTCTTTGGACCAACTAGAACCCAAAGTATTTGAGGTAAGAAATATTGCCTAGTAATAGTTGATGATTATTCATGATTTAATTGGATATATTTCCTGGCAAGTAAATCTGAAACATTTTCTTATTTTATAAAATTTGCTAAGAAAGTTCAAAATGAAAAATGATATGTTATTTCAAGTATACGGACAGACCATGGAGGTGAGTTTGAAAATTAAGACTTTGCTAAATTTTGTGATGAATCTGGCTTTCAGCATGTGTGCTCCTCACCATACACTCCAGAGTAGAATGGAGTTGTGGAAAGGAAGAATAGATCGTTGCAAAAAATGGCTAGAACACTTTTAATTGAAAGTAACATTTCCTCTCGTTTTTGGGCTGAAGTAGTTTATACAGCGTGTTATATTATTAATAGAGTCTTCTTAAGGCATATTTTAGAGAAAACTCCCTATGAGTTGTTCAAAGGAAAAAAGCCAATTGTTTCCTATTTTCATGTGTTTGAATGCAAATGTTTTATATTGAAAAATGCAAATGATCAAATTGGTAAGTTTGAAGAAAAATCAGAGGAAGGCATCTTCCTTGGATATTCAACCACCAACAAAGCTTACAGAATATACAACAAAAAGACTCAATCTGTGGAGGAATCGATGAATGTCAAATTTCAAAACTTTATACAAAATCAATTGATTCAGACTCAACCTGAAGAATCTGAACCTGCTCTAGACTCTACAAAGTCTAAATCTCCAAAAGCAGCTCAGACTTCAGAAAACCAGCAACGAATGATCGTTGAAGAATCAAATGAAGAAAAAGATCAACAGTCTGATAAACCAACCAGCAACTGGAAGCACAAGTCTAGTAATCCCATAGAACTCATTATTGGTGACATGGATGAAGGGATTCGTACAAGATCCAAAAGGCATGAAGAGTCTGGTGTTGTGGCTCTTATTTTGAAAATAGAACCCAAGAGTATAGAAGAAGCTTTAACTGATAAAAGCTGGATTGAAGCTATGCAAGAAGAACTCAGGCAATTCAGTATCAACGATGTCTAGGAATTGACTCCTAAACCAAAAGGTAAATCTATTATTGGAGCTAAATGGGTTTTCAGGAACAAAATGAACGAGAAAGGAAAAGTCATAAGGAACAAAGCAAGACTCATGGCCAAAGGGTATACGCAAGAAGAAGGGATAGACTATGATGAGACCTACACACCAGTAGCAAGGTTAGAAGCAATTAGATTATTACTTGCTTTCGCTTGTTATAAGAATTTCATGTTATTCTAAATGGACATCAAAAGTGCTTTCCTAAATGGATTTATCCAAGAGGAAGTCTATGTGGAACAACCTCTCGGTTTTGAAGACCCAAGGAAACCAGACTCTGTATTCAGACTGAAAAAATGCCCTATATGGTTTAAAGCAAATACCTCGAGCTTGGTACGACAGGTTAAGTAAGTTTTTAATTCAAAATTGCTTTGTTAAAGGTAAAGTAAACACTACCTTGTTTATTAAAAGAGAAAGCAAAAACTTTTTACTTGTTCAAATCTATGTTGATGACATTATTTTTGGATCACCTAACGAAAATCTGTGTAAGAAATTCTCTAAGACTATGCAGGATGAGTTTGAAATGAGCATGATGGGTGAACTATCCTTCTTTCTCGAACTTCAAGTAAAACAATTGAAGGAAGGAACTTTCATTCACCAAGAAAAATATGTTAAAGAACTTGTTAAAAAGTTCAGTTTGGAGAATTGCAAAAAGACTGATATACCAATGCCAAGTTTCTCGAAGCTGGATAAAGATGAAGGATGAAAGAAAGTTGACCAGAAGCTATACAGGAGTATTATTGGTTCACTTCTTTATCTTACTGCTTCTAGACCTGACATTTTGTTTGGTGTTTGTATTTGTACCAAATTTCAATCAGATCCCAAAGAATCTCATTTAAGCGCTGCGAAACGCATCATCAAATACGTTACAACAACCTTTAATTTGGGTCTCTGGTATCCCAAAAAGGAAGACTTTACTCTCTTTGGATATTCAGATGCAGAGTTGATAGAAAGAGCACCTCAGGCACTTGTCAATTACTTGGTAACAGGACAGTATCTTGGTTTTCAAGGAAGTAAAGTACCATAGCTCTTTCAACAGCAGAAGCAGAGTATGTGGCTCTTGGAAGTTGTTCTCAAATCTTGTGGATAAAACAACAGCTAAAGACTTTGGAATCGAAGACTCATGTACTGAGATCAAATGTGACAATACCAGCACGATTAATCTCACCAATAATCCAATTCTTCATTCAAGAGCAAAGCATATAGAGATTCGGCATCATTTTATTAGAGATCATGTTCAAAATGGAGAAGTCTTGATTCAACTCATTGACTCAAAGAATCAACTAGCGGACATTTTTACAAAACCTCTAGAGAAAAGTCAATTCGAGTTTATTCATTCCAGACTCAATATCTTAAAGTTTGAAGAAGTTCAAACTCAGGGATAAAAGTCTAAAAATACTTAGACTCAAAAGATCAAGATTCACAACTGTAAGTTATTTCTGTTTTAGAAATTTAGCTCACAGATAAAATCTCGAAAAGGTACGTTCATCTATTAATCTGTAATTGATTGATGTTATCTTCCCCAGTTTTCGTGATTATTGCAATCATCCCTTTTCGAAAAAGAAGTTATATTTTTACAATTATCTATTTTATTTAAAAGGGCAGTTATCTTTTAAAATGTATTTTTCTATTTTTTCCTTTTATGACGTTCCGTATGCTTCGCTTCGATTGCTTTATATACTGTTTGTTTTCTTTCGCTTTACTCACAAAACCCTAGAAAGCACAGAACTTCACCTTCCTCTTTTACTCTCTTGTTTAATACTCAAAGTTTTCATCTTTCTTGCGAAACGAGTTTGGAATCTCTCAAAGACTGTGAGAATATCTTTCCAAAGAAAGTCTTCACGAATTGCGAACAGGAGACCACAACACATGCGTGAGGGTCCTACGCATTTTGACCACACCGAGGAAGGAGAATCTCCAAGATAGCAACAAAGTCCAAAACATTCTCAACCGCGCCAATCTCCTCAAGCTAGACCTCAGGATATTGATCATCGAGCGGAGGAAGAAATCATTGAAGATGTAGAACCTGTAAGAATTCAAAAACCCGCTTTTACCTTTAAGCTCTACTTTGCCTTGAAGGAGGGAGGTACTCCCTTGAACTTTATTGATGAATTTTTGAAAGAGAAAATGTATCGAAATTAAACCCACTTTCTGCGAACGATGGAACAATTGGGAGTTGCTCCTACGGGGTCAGCAGAAAGAGCATTTGAGAATATTCCTAGCGATCCACGTGTTAGAGGTCTCAGTCAACCTGATGGGAATGATGATGACAAAATGTACACTCATTTTAAGCCTAGAATGGGTGTTGCGGCGAATATTCGAAGCAAAAGAACAGATTTATTCCGCTATGAGGAACACAAGCGACTTTATTCTAAGCTGCTAAAGCGAGGGGTGATTAACCCAAGAAGTGTGGACTTTGATTTTCTTGATTCTTTGAATGTAAAGCTGCGAGAGAAATTCACTCTACTTCAACTAGAACGATTATGTTTTGAGACGACAGAGGCTCATCCAGAACTTACTGCGTACTTCTATTCTAATCTAAGTTTCTTGGATGCAAATAGATTTTCTTATAGTGTTCAAGACTAGGACTATATCGTTGATATTGACACATTGGCGGATGTGATTGGAGTAGAGCGAGGGGCATTCCAATCAATTAGTGTGTCTGTTGGTCGTGCGACATTAAAGCTTATTCGGGATAGAATGGCAGAAGGACGAATTTCATACTTAAGGATGAATGCCTCAAATATTTTGCTTCACATGATCGTGATCAATTGCCTTAGACTCAAATCAACTTCGAAGACTGACGTCTCCAACTAAGAAGCAAAGCTGATGTATGCTATCAACGCTGGCAAAAAGTTCTCTCTGCCACATACTATCATGTTTCACATGTATAAAACGATGGTGAAAGACAAGGGCCAACTTCCTTACTCGGCGCTTGTTACAAAGTTATTCAAACATTTGAATATTCAGCCTCCCAAGATTCTATGTGTTCATACCTGTGATCAAATGGTGGTAGGATTGAAAATGGTTTTCAAAATGCGTCTGAATGAGCTAAACAGAGCTTTAAAGCGATTTAAGGAGAAAATCCCTATCAAGACTCGCCAAGTTTCTTTGGCTGCAAAACGGAAAGGGAAGGAGCCCATGAAAGCTCCATCCAAGAAAAGAAGAGCACTCATCTTGGAGGATGAAGAAGATGAGGAAGAAGTCACCAGTTCCGCTCTTGCATTGAGAAACCTACAACGTTCTATTCCAGAGACAGAGGAGAGAGAGGATCAAGACAAAGAAGAGCAAAGGAGTGGAGAGAGAGAATCAGTGAGAAAAGAAGCAGATGAAGAAAGAACTGCTGAAGAAGAGGGCAAAGGAGAACAAGAAGAGATAAAGCGTGAAGAGTACTTCTCTCTGCCTGAAGGCAATGAAACATGGGGAGTTGCTGAGAAAAGATGTACCTCTTCAATTGCTTTTACTAGTGAAGATGTTAGCCGTTCACCTGCAGATCCAAAAGACATCTATGCCTCTCAATTTCCTGAGGAAGGTCATGAGGTTTCATCGCCAAATCTGGGTGCTCATGCTGACTTGCCATCATCTGCCAATTCTCCTCAAACTGATCATGCAGAGGCAAGCACTCAGATTCATAATTCAACAGACTTTCGAAGATTGCTTGATATTCTTATAGAGATGAGAGGCCAAATTTATGCCCTGGGATGCGAAGTTCAAAACTTGCAGAATGCCGGTCAAGTCTCTTCAGTTTCTTTGCATGATCAAATTCATGCCCTTGCTCTTCAAGTTCAAGCAAATGCCAAGGGTGAAGAAGTGGCTCAGCTGAAGGAGGATTTGAAAAAGCTGGAAGGGATTGTCCAGTCAATGGGAGATTTCCAGCTTGTTCGCGTTCCAAAACAATCCTAATTTTATTCTCTTTTGTCTCTACCTTTTTAATGCTGACAAAAAGAGAGAGATGGTGCAGATTTGAGATTTGACTCTTGTTTGACTTGACTTTTGATTGACTTTACTTTTGTTTGGATGTTTGGTTGTGACTAGATTTGGATTTGGATTGTTTGATCGTTTAAATGTTTGTTGCAGTATCTTAAGCATTGTTGGTATTCATGGCAAAGATAGTTGTTTATTTACAAGACTTACTTATTTCTTATGGATGCAGATTTAATACTATCTTTACTAAGCCAATTATCTTTTCTGAGATATCCATGTTTGCTTGAGCATTGTCTTACAGGTCAAAAATATCCAAATCTGCAGGAAAGTTCTGTCACCATCAAAAAATGGGAGATTGTTGGAGAAAACTTCCGTATTTTTTTTAAAGCTGATAAAACGTTTCCATCAGTCTAGTTTGAAAACTTGCAGACTCTTTCGTTAAAGTCTGAAGACCGCCAAACCACCAGACTCAAGATTCAAAGTCTACCCTCATTGACAACTTGTAGACCGTCGAAGAAGACTTATCCAGAATTGAGCATTTTTTTAAGGATTTGATTCTATCGACTGAAGAAGATCTATCGGCTGGATATAGCATCTCGGAATCTATTATTCGTTTTGATTTTAATTCGGGTAATTTAATGGCGAAGCATACTTGAAAGGTTTTACTTATGAAAACCTAAATCCTGATTGTATGAGCAATCAGGATTGGTGGGTTATTGTCATATTCCTTAAATAACTCGATATCTCCCTAATTGATTCTATCCAACGGGTAGATTGGAAGAGCTCCTTTGGAAAGTGCCAACGATTATGAAGGCATGGAGGAGTATATAAGGAAGACACTCTAGTTATTCGAGTGTGTGCGCGATAAATAAATTCCTAAGTCTGAAGCTCCTTGTTCTTTGCCAATTCAATTGTTGAGCATAAACTTGTACTCAAAAGAGAGTTTATACATTTGTGAGACCTTGAGGAAGTGTAGCAGAGTCTCTACACTGTGGAATCAAGGATGTGATACTGTAACGACTCTTTTGATTCATAGTGAAATCCAGCCGATGGGCTGTCAATGCAGGAGAGTGGACGTAGGCTTGGATTAAGCCAAACCACTATAAACCTTGTGTTATTATTCTCTTCCCTAAACTCTTTTACTTTACTCGTAACTTTATTTAATTGTCAAAGTCTCTTTTCTCTTTTAAAGTCTACTGTCAAATAGACTCAGATTAAAATTGAAGTTTTACACTATACTTTGCAAAAGGTTGTTTTTGCACCTATTCAGCCCTCTCTAGGTGCTTGTACTAGCATTTACAGGATGTTCAATTGTTGCGCAAAATGGGTCTTGGGGATGTTTGATCGTTGTGAATCTCTATCTTGCATGTTTCGACTTTATCCTCGAGTAGGATACTTGTTTGTGCGTAGCACTCTGAAAATAATAAAGTGGAACAGAAGTGTGAGATCCACATCAATATGCAAGGAAGGAGATGTGCTATCTTTTTACATTTTAAGATAAAATAGTGCTCCAATACGAGATCCCATGTCGATTGGTGAGAGTTTCTTAGTTTCTGGATTATTGTAACATACTCAAGGTTGTTTGATAAAAGAACAAACAAAAGTTAAGGTGTTAAATAATGTAAGTCCGGTCTAATTGCACCCGAAAATCGGGAATTGAATCAAAATGACAGAACCAAGAATACCCCAAAAACGTTTGGTCCAGTTTGATTAGAATTGGACCCGGTGCTCACTATTGGGGGCTAATAGTATAACCTAGTGGGGAGGTGAATAGGTTGTTTTAGAAAACTTGATAATCTTTCGCGAAAATTAGTTGATGCTAAGTAAGATCAGGTTAAGGTGATATTTCAAAGCTCGTGATTGTAATGTATGCTTATGAGAGTAAAGAGAGTGAAACAATAGCGCATAATGATATATAGTGGTTCGACTTTATTCTCAAGCCTATGTCCATTGTTTATACTAAGAACGACAAGTCAGGCTGGATTCCACTAGTAATCTGCTCAAGAAGTTACAATAGGCAAAGACCGATCCTATTACAAGATAGATCGCACTATTAGGACTTAGCTGCTACTCTTATTCTTGTACACTTAGTCTAGACTATTCATACATCATGAACATATTACTCAGTGAAACAATCAAAACAAAGCTTATTGCCAAATGCAGCTAGAAGCAAATTTCTAAATCTTGAGGTATGTAACTCTCTCTCTCTCTCTCTCTCTCTCTCTCTCTCTCTCTCTCTCTCTCTCTCACATTTGGTATCTACGATCTTCTCTTTTATAACTATCTTCAATCTATCCATTGGAGGAAGATTGAAGAAGCAAAGAGTTGTTAAAGTTATCGTTGAGCTGCTATCTAGAGATAAAACTACTCCTACAATCCTTTGTCCAGAACATTTACATGCTATCCAAAAGTAGCATATCTGTTGTCCCATCACTTGCAATCTCCAACACACTTGTCAGACTAACTAGTTACTCAATTATTGTTTCCACTTGAATTCTGCTGTTATGCAAATCTATAGCCACAACACCTATATTAATTGAATCAACCAACATTATCAGCATGTACATTGTTATCATAGCATTAGTGACCCGATATTGATATCATTGTCATAGACATCGACATCAGCTGGTCTTTTAGGTCCATTGGTACTGTTCACAGAAATTTGTATCACAACGTAATGCAATTTTCTATCCCTTGGATCATACCATGGATCTTGCTTTGTCCTTTGTAATAAACATCTGTATATACCATAGTAAAGATTATAGTAAGGATAGCTTGGATATTATCAAAATCACCTAAAAATATTTCAACAACACTCACCCCTACCAATAATGGGTGTTGGGGTAAAATTATCGTAACCAAATCCCCAAACTCAAAATCTTTGGTTCGCGGGAGTAAGGCGGGTTCCCATGTCTTTACTTGACTCCTTATTGACCCATAATAGATTAGTGATGGCTCCTAAACTTACTATCCAATGAATCAATTAAATGAAGAAACTAAGTTTTGTACGGTGAGACATGAAAGAGCCCATGCCAAAATTAAGCATCCCCTCGGAAGAGGGACCATTCAACGTCTGCTTGGTAATCCATCAAACTCATATCTGGGTGATAATCTTACACTTAGGTAACACATTCAAGAGGGTCGCGACAAGAAGTGATGCAAAAAATGGAGATTAAATGAGTGTTTAGAGAGTGCATGAACCGGCGGGAAACAAAAAAGTCGAAAGGGTTGAATTGACTTATGAAATCAATCAGTTCAAGAGCTTCAATGCTCATGTCAATTTAAATACAGCGGTAGGGTTCAAGGTCCCAAAACTATAATACTTATTGTTCCTAAATGCAATGAAATGCGGCAAGTAACATGAATGCAAGGTCACGTTATGTGGATACTTTTGTTAGGGGTTAAATTTGATGATCGTTGGCAAATATGATGTCTAAATTATAAAGAGCGGTCCCTAATTCCTAATGTAGGGTTCGACTTCCCAAAACTACGATGCCTTTAGTTTCTAAAAGTAGAGATAGGCATAAGAAGAAATATGGGTTTAAGGTGGCACGGGATTGCTGTTTTGGGTTAGTAATTGAATTATACTGTTATCAGCAAATTCAATCCCTAATTTTTATAAATGCATTAATGGCTTATGAGAAGGGAAACTTAGGAATCAACAAGCTACAATGTCTCTAGCTTGTAAATGCAAAAGGAATGCAACAAGAAAAGTGAGTGGAGGATTAAGTAAAATCCATGTTTTTAGTCAGGGTCAAATTCCATTGTCGTTAGCCCACGCAAATGCATAGATCAAGACCTAGTCAATCAATCGACTTATAAAAGAGTAAGTTGCAAGTGCAATCATTCCCTTTTCTCTCTCATAGGAGAGTTTTTCTCTCTCGTAGGAGAGCTCCATCTACCTTCTGGTAGCCCCTGCAATCCAAAACCCTAATTATTCCCCATAATTTTCGTTGCCTTTTCTTGCGATTATGGTTGACCCACTTGATAGCTACCCATACATCTTGTTCCCACCTTAAACCCACCACCCCTCTTCCACCATAAAACCCTAATCCTTTCCCATCTTCATCCCTTGGATCTGCTTCGTAGCTCAGCCATTGCCTCTTTCCATAGACACTTTAAGTCCTCTTCATGGAAGACTTGGAAGAATCTGGTGTGTGATATTCCTAAGTTCATCACTGAACTAGTAGTAAGACTTGCACTGACACATTAGTACTCCCAAGAGAATTGATTGTCTCGATCAATCTCTAGGTCCCACAAGCCATGATTAACATCTAGCAATATGTCATGGCTACTCAGACAGTGTGAATGCTATAATAACATAATGAACCCGTCAACTCTAGCTACAGTATAATTCAATCCCTCTATCTTATTATGTCTTGATTGAACAAAGACCACGGAATAATTGTCAACTCACAAATTCAATCATATGCACAAACATAATTGACTTGCATTTTATACGAAACATAAACAATTCATTCTCGATTACAACCTCGGCCGAGGATTTTAATACAGTGTCACAATTAGATCGCATAAGACATCATTACTGTATCTTACATGTAACAAAAAGACGGATTCCATGTTGCAGGCACACATGTAACTTCATATGTGAATAAGCTATGATCATCAAGTACAGAGATGGATTAATGAGCTGCTAATATGCGTGCCCGTGAACCATAGTCGTCCAACACACAAGTTAACATTGTGCCTCAGATCTAAGAATTATTTACACAAGACCAAAACATAAACGATTAGTCAGTGACCCTGCTAAAAGTTTTCATGTTACCAATCATTCTATACGTGTCACGTTAGTGAACTTGTCTACTACAAACACCTGTGTTCTAACTCGAGCATCATAATACCCAATAACTCGTGACTTGTCATTATCTTAAACATCCAATACTTAACGGTGAAGCTAAGAGCATACCGGTCTCAACAAGATCATTAATATCCACTCAATGATCTTTCGACTGGGAATGGTTTAAAGATTCAGTCTAATTGTGAACCCATCACGCATATTCTTAATGTCTCAAGAATAAGTCTAGTCACAATTAATCTTATGAAATCATTCATATAGATAATTGGACAAATGAATGAATACGTCTTTGCCATTAATTTGACAATACTATTGAAATTCCTAACATGTAACTATTACATGGTTGCTTTAGGGCATATAAATAACATTTACACTATGCCAATCACCTCCAAAGTAGACGTGTACAGTGATGGGATTGTTCTTTTGGAACTAGTGACTGGCAGGAGTCCAACAGGAGGGTTTGCAAGTACTGAGGGTGGTGATGAGAATGAGAGCAAAAGGTTGACTTCTTGGGTGAAAGAAAGAAAAAGAAGAGGAGTTCCAATGGAAACATGGATAAAGGAAATTATGGATCCAAGGCTGACAGGGGAATGTGACAATAGGAAGATTGAAGTTTTGGTTGCGGTGGCTCTTCAGTGTGTGGATGAAGACAGAGATGCAAGGCCTACCATGAGCCAGGTGGTTGAGATACTTTTGCCTTACGGAGATGAAGATGACATGATACTAGTGTAGGTTATCTTACCCCTCTCTCTAGAATAAATTACGACTATACGGTAATGATCTTTGCATATTTACGGGTATAATGTAATAATAGTTACTAAATATTTCCAAGTATTAGTTATTAGTCTTGGGATGTATGAAGTCAAGAAAGTATGTTAATTTACCTCTGTGTTTCTACTACTTTTTGGGAGAATAATATAAACAATCTCAAACTTTTTTTTATATTGCATTTTCATCCGCTAGTTTTATATATTCGCTTTGTGATCAATACTCTGAAACAAACTATCACTGCAAATGATCGAATCATTAGAACTATTGGAAATGGATGGTGTGAATAGGTTTTTCTCGTTAAAATTTCACTGTGCAAAGTGCAGAAAATGCGATCAATGAATGCATCCCAACTTTTTACATATCCTACGGGTATCAAATATCCAAAAAGCCCATAATAAAATAGCCTAAAACATTGTAACACCGACATGGAGACTTCTTTAATAGAACCTATTCAGTACATATAATAAAAACAGTATCGGACAAATATCATGACAAACCCAAATTTAATTTATAATCATCGTACCTAGATTATCTTCTTCTTTTTATATCAAGAGAGACATTTAGTTTACTAGTAGAAGACCGGCAAGTTATTAAACGATCTTTTTGAATTATTAACCTGAAGATATTAAGAAAATTCCTTAGTTTGCATCACAACTATTCCCGTTTTTTGAACGACTTCAATTTTTTTTTAAAGGTTAAACCTTTCTGTCTAGCTGAAACTTACTTTAACATAATCTATGTCTTCCTTAACATCTTTCTTTTATACTCGTAAATCAATCCTTTTTCATATATATGTTTTGGCACGAACTTATACTGTTCATATGTTCAACAATTTCATATAGTATTGTAGTGTTTTAAGATAAGTTATAAATTGTTCTCTTTTTTGCGTTATTTATGTAACAAATGGCCTTTTTACTTAAAAAAGAAAGGACCTAGGCCCAAGAGACTCAACTCTCATCTCTTACGCGCGTGAAACTGCACCTTTGAAGCCCAGCAAAATAACTTCATTTAGCCAACTCATAATTGTTATAGCTAGTTTAATAGGCCGGGTTTTATTCGGCTCACACAAGCCAGCCTCTTATTAGACTAATTAAGAATCTTTATATCTTACATTATTAGACCTACTTCGTAAAACAATGAATGCGATATCAATTAATATAACTCACATCAGAAAAACTCTTACGTATCTATTATATAAGAGGAGTATTCTCATGCTCTCAATTCTCTTGAAAGATGGCTCTCTAGTTTCGTCACAAGTTTCTCTTCTAAAAGTAAGCTCTAAGAATAGGATTTCATTAAATCTGGATTGAAGTCACTTGGGTGCTCGGCCACTGCATCGGAAAAACAAAATAGCTTCTGAACACTATTCCAGTGTCCGATCAGCTTTGTCCAAGTGCCCGAACATGCTCAACACCTTGGCCACTCCTTCGCCGAGCGCTTGCCTGGGGGTCTGGTTCGCTAAAGTGCTTGGCGGGGCAGTTCCTCACATCTCTCGTTGTTTGCTTTCGTCTCCTTGCCCCCGCAAACACTTCTAGATGCATGAGCCGATTTCGAGTCAAATGGAAAACTTCGAGCCAAATAAACAGAAGGTAATTAAGTTAATTAATATTAAAATTTTATGTTCCAAATGAAAGGGGCATGAGGGCGACTTAATGATTGATATAGTCAAGTTCCGTTTATTTCGCAGAGAATGTGATATTTCTGGAAAATATTTTCCATGAAGCGATTTTCCAAGAAAATGACAATACTTTTCGATATTTGGCTGAAATCTGAAAATGAACTAAAAAATATTTTGTGTCATTTGCTATCTAATTTCATTTTCTGGAGAAAATTATACAAATTAAATTTTTAATTATATTTTACTTTTAATTATTTTTCCTTTTCTTTCCATTTTCTCTTTTTGCTTCTTCCTTAGCCTATCGCCAACCATAGGCCAGCTCGAGCCTCGCCTAATCTAATGATGTCCTTCGTCTTCGCTCTCACCATTAAATCATGCATAGCCCCAAGGCCAAGCGATCTTCGAAGGAAAGTAAAATTTCTGAGGGGAATGTGTGAGAAGAAGGGAGGGAAAATTCGTCGGAGTTCCCGTGAAATCTGTGAGGTTGGGGGCCTTGGCCTTGCAATGCTGAAGAGGCTTCGATTTTGATTTGCTCATTTTGTTGTTGCTTCCGTATGAAGTCTTTTGATTCTTGAGGGACACGAGTGATGCAGACGGAGGTGAGAATCGGAGTTGCGGTGGAAGGACGTCAGAGAGGGATCAGCCTGGGGAATGGAAGTGTCGTGGCGTGGCGGTGGACAAAGCTGCACGCAATGCAAGTGCCAATGGAAGGAGTAGAAATATTTCAATATTAAACCACGCTTTATTTTAACAGTTTAAGATCTTAGAATGGTTGGCACTGATCCTACACAAAATCTCATGAATGTAGTGGTTTATTCCGATTTTATAAAATTCTGGAATTCAAAGAGTTGAAAATAGTCTTTGTGAAAAACTATAACTTTGAAAGTTTTTTTTTTATTGACAATATGAGCACAGGCAAGGGCGCTCGACGATTTTTATTCAAGATTTTCTACTTTTAGTACAGCAAACGTATGACCTAACTAGACATAACACGTCTTATTCCTAATTCAGCGTAATAACATATTTTGATTTTCAGGTATTTATGGAAGCATGATAACAACACATGACATTATTTAGAGAGGAATTTAGAGTTATCGGATCTTTTGAGTATTTTCTGCCACGCTTGAGAAGAATTCCGCCGCCACCAATGATTGTTGGATTTCACCGGAATCTTCAAAGACCACCAAGACAAGTTAGAATCTTCAAATATTCAAGATTCTAAACAGTTCTTATTTATGCTGACAGCCCTCTTTTGATCCTTTCATTCGTTTAATACCTACGTCTATTTGTTTCTTGATAAAGTTTGATATAAACTTCGACTCTTATTTCTCGTTTGTTTTAAGATTTGATTGATCAGATTCTTGATGGTGGAAAAGCTTGTGATTTGATTTTTTTATGAAAATGATGTTAAATCATGTCAGATTCATGGAATTTGCTAACTGTCATCAAAATCAGATGACACAAATCAAAATATGCAATATCTCATGACACAAAGATATTAGAATGGGGCAAATTGAGTTTCATCCAAAAACTCTCGATCAATACTATCTAATTATATCATCTAATTGAGTTTTCAACGAGGTTCGACTTTGAGCAAAGTTGAATAATCCTAGGCCATAATTGGAATGTCTATCCTTGGATAATCTCCATGCAAAATGTGAACAGATAATTTGAATAGTAATCTTCTCCGTCTTTCTCGGTCAAGACCTGGATTAAATCACCAGCTTGAGCATTTGATGAGGGAATGTTACGATCATTGGTGATTAACCCGGCCATCGATGAGTCACAGATTGAAAATTCCTCATTGTTAGAAAAGGAATAATTAATATAATCGAAAAGGAAAGGTAGAAAACAAGAATCCAAAAAGTACCAAACGTTATTCAATCAATTTTTAAGCCAGGTTGGCAAATGGCAAAGGTATAAAATGTCAAAAGCCCAAACCCCCCTCTTTATTTCCAAAAACCACAAATAACTTGCTCATCACGCAGCACCGGGAGAGAGGAAATAGCATGATCGACCGATTCAGCATATTTTTTTCTTTTTTTGGTTGAAGATTCAGCAGATTTACTCTCCGTGTAATCGGCAAAACCCTAGTCTTTCTCTCTAAAACCCTGGTCGAAGGAGGATAGATTTTCCTTGAGCAAGGTACATCACAAATGCCAAAATTTGGCACGAATAAACACTTAAGTGCCAAAACTTTTAAAATGTATGTTTAAGTGCCTTTTTTTTTGGGGGAAATTGGAACATTTAAGTGTCAATTCCAACTACGAGGATAGTCAGAAATTCGACATGACATTATTTTAAGGATAAATTGGTCTACATGGCTCGTTGGAGTGTGCAAAACAATGTCGTTTTGCCCAAAAATTGATTTTTAATGTAAATATTAATTAAATTTAATTTTAAAAACTTTAAAAAGGAAGGAGCGGCAGCAAATCAGCGAGGGGCATAGTTTTTAATTTAATTTAACTAATATTTATATTAAAAAATAATTTTGGGGGCTTCTAGCGCTAAACTTTTTTTTTTTAAATCCACGTGGATAATTCTTTCAAAAGAATTGCCACGTGGATTTTTATTTTTTTTAAACCATGTCAGTAAAAGAAAGTCGCTGAAAAATGTCACATTGGTACTTTGATCAGAATTTCTCGTCGTTTGCACTTAACTGTTTCATTTTTTTCCGATTTTGGCATTTAAGTGTATTTTTAGAACTTTTGATACTTAAGTATTCCTTACATTAAGTTTTAATATTTGCGGTATCCGCACCTCGATTTTGCTTTGATCTGCTCTGATCGGTGCAGATCCAATGCGTTCATCGGTACATCATGCTTAGGCGATGTGAACAAGCCTGGCGGCATAGTCAAAGACTCATAGGCAAGCTTTCAATGTCAGGCGCTTTTTAAAGTTAAACAACAATTTTCAACTTTTCAATGGACCTTATCATGATTCCATGTTTTTACAATTGTCAAACATTCCTCTATGTCAACAAAATATGCTGCGTTGGCGTGGGGATTTCCTGGCTTAACGTTACCATTTCGGGCGACGGCCTCGTCCAAGTCAACACTTCAGCTACAAAAGTCTATGTGCAGCTTCGAGGATTTGCCCCACGTCCCATAGCTGATTCCAGGTCTCAAGCGATCTGAACAAGTTCGACCGATTACTAGGTATGGGTTTGGTAGACAAACGCTGGATGGCGACAAATAATTCTTGAAACCTCCGTTTGGTTTGCTCCAAAAAAATTGGTTGAACTCATCCCGTGTAATAGATTCGTTTCTACAGCCTTCAGCTACAGGGAGATTGTCATTAAGGTTATTAGCTATCGTCATAGGAAAGACTTGCTCTGATACCAAATGATGCAGAGGAAGATATATTTGGAAAGGACTCCAAAAGATAGTGTTTATTTTGAATAATGAAGTGCAGATTATAATATCTTAGACGCCTATTTATAGGGAGGTCGTCATCTAGAAAATAACCAAATAATTGAAATCAAATAACAAACTTAAGAAAAAGATCTTGATAAAATGAAGAGTTACCAAAATGCAATTAGAAAATCTACAAAACGCATTTAAAATCTATAATATCTTGGAAATTAAGGGAAACACATGAATCAAATATTATAACCCACTTGTAATTTCAAAGATCACGAAATCCTCTTTAATTTGTGGGATCATCCACTTTTATGATACTCAAATATTTCCATAAAAACATTTGCATGTTGTTTTACATCACTCTTTATCCGAGTGAGTGCATTTTGTGGATGTGGATATATGATTAATGAATTATTTATCATATGGGTCGAATTTGCACCTAACCTAATATGTGAGACGCGAATTATCCGGTCAAACCAACTTTGAATTTAATTAATGGGAGAGATGATGGTGTAGCCAGGCATCAGCATTAGCGCTGTCGTCAAGAACGCGGCGCCGGAGCACGCGCTCGAAGGAAAAGATAACAAGAGAACTTAGCCTAAACAAAAGGAACCTTTTTTTAACCCCATCTTCTCTAATCCCTGCGCTCAGCTTGCTCAGCTTTCTTTTTCCTTTTTCCTTTTTTTAACCCCCTCGCCAGCCTAGGGTTAGAATATTATTAAAATAAAATATAATAAGTAATAAAAAAATCAAAAAAATCAAAATATTATTAAAAATTACCTACGTTAGCGCCGGCAATGTCACGTGAGACAGCCGAAATCTACGTTAGTAATTTCCAACCAAAATCGATTGAATAGACTCAATTAGTAAAATATAAAAAAGTTTAAAATTTAATTGGCAAAAAGCGCGATAGAATTAAAACTCTTTGGATAATATTCCCAGCTTTAACTTATTTGAGTTTCACCCGCTACCTTTTTCTTTGGGTCTTTCGTAGACCATGTATATAATGAGAAATGCGAAGTATATGAAAGTTGATTCCCCATTTATTATTAAGATATTAAATATGGCCGACTTTTGTTCATATATTCACCTGTAGTCAGTCCATTGATTACTGTACTAATTTTACTTTCCAATCTTAGTGTGTCTAGCATTACTCCGTAATTCCTTGGCAAAAAAGAGAGGAAAACCTCTTTGCTTTTCTCTTTTCTTGTGGCTAATTCTTCAGCGTGGACGGAGAGAACGTGGCACAAAGCAAGTGTCGCATGATTCCACGCTAGCAAAAGTTGTACATGCAGACTTTTGTAAATGAAGTGTTGACTCGGACGAGCTTGTCGCACGAAATGGTACATCGCCATGTTCAGGCACGAAGTGGCCCCCCTCGCCCTTTTCTTCCCGTGAAAGGATCGTCATTTTCAAGTCGAAAACGCAGCATATTTTGGCACAAAGAGGGTGTCGCAGGATACCGCGTCAGCGAAAGTCGTATATGCAGATTTTTGTAAGTGGAGTGTTGTTGATTTGGACAATGTTGTGCTCGAAATGGGACATCCCCATTTTAAGCCAGAGAGGAATGTTTGACAATTGTAAAACAAGGAATCATGACAAAGCCCATTGAAAAGTTCAAAATTGTTTGTCGCTCTAAAAGGCGCCTTGATATTGACAGCTGAGAGCCTTTGACTATGCGGCCAGACTCGTTCATATCGCCTTAGCACGATTCGGCGATGAACGCGTTAAACGATGAACACTTCGGATCTGCACTGGTCGGAGCAGATCCAAGGAAAATCTGTCCTCGGACTTCACCAAGCTCTTTAGACATACTGTAGTAATAAGCCGGATAATCCGGGAAGTAGATGCATCGCAGCTTTGAAATTGAGAGAACTTCCTCTGAGAAATTGAATCCAGCGTTATGCCAAACGCAATTGGCGTGATTACGTGAGATTTGACATGTTTGAGGATCACGGTGAACGGCGAAACATTTGAATGGATGCGTCAAGAGAGTACAATCACTTTTGACTATTTTCAATGTAGTGAGATAATAACTATTTTGCCGTGCAGCGAAATATCTTTACTTGGAAATATAGACAAAAGCTGAATTTTCAAACCGATCAACATATATAGTTAAATTCATGTTCATTCAAACCCTTAAACGAATCAATCCATTTAAGTTATTTAAATCGCTCCAAACCACAATATTTTTCCAATGCATGAGACTTCTATTATTGCACCTCAACAATCCCTACAACCCACCCCCCTCCCCCGGTCCCCTGCCCTTCCCTCCCCCGCCTCACGTGTGCATTTTGGTATGGCCACGTTGTCATAGCACAACGCTCACCTTCACTCATAACCTTAGATAGACCAACCATGATGGCAACTCCAATTGTCGACTGCGATGTTTAATGAGATCCTTGCTAGAAATATTTCATCAAACAATAAAACAAATTTTGGGTTCAACAATCAACCATTGGCTATGACCACTTGTTGTGTTACGTAGTAAAAACCCGATACCTTCAATTAAAAAGATCATCGAGAGGAATCTCAAGTTTGAGTGCGTCGACTAGAATGTAATATTACTCTAAGCCACACTAAATTTCCCATGTCGGACTTTTGTAAACTACTCAAACATGCACCTCAATAATAAATCTAATGGGATGTTAAGAAGACGTTTGAAGGAAAAAGTAGACTCGCGTATCATGAGGAGCTAGGATTGAGCTTTCCAATAGTGAACTTGTGGCATATAGTGTTTCCCAAAGGTAAGAACTTTAAGATTGTCATTTGTGGGGATTAGATTTTTCTTTTCTATTTTTCGCAGTGGTGATTAGATTGTGAAGGGCTTTTTTTCTTCGCATTCTGTTGGTCAATGTACAAAATGATTCGCCGATGATGCAGTGCTTTGCCCAATACGAAATCAAGTCAGAGGGTTTGAAATTGTGTAATCAAGTCAGGAACATTTTGAATCTATACAATAAATCATTCTAGTAACTGCTTAAGCCAATTTTTCTAACATGTCACTTCAAAAGAGAAAAGTATAAAATTAAAAAAAATGTTATAAACTTATTATATTTGTATCAATTCAATCTTAAACCTTTTAATTGGACTAATTAAATCTTAAACATTTTTGCATTTGTACTAATTCAGTCTATTTAGCCAAATTTAGATTGGAAATTGCTAACGTGGACACTAATGATCCGACGTGACACAACCGATGTTGACACGAACAAATTTTATAATTTCTTAATATTTTGCATAATTTCATTATTTTTCCTTTTTTTCTTTTTTTTTTTTTTTTTTTTTTTTTCCTTACCCTTTGGTTGGCGAGGTCACTGATTCGCCAGCCACAAATGACAGCTAGCAACCCTTGCCTAGTCTAGGCAAGGGGCCCTCATGCCCTCACAGGCCATGGTTGAGGGCCACTATGCCCTCGCTGATTACAAGTGAGGGCATCGGCCCTCGCCTATTGGCTAGCGAGGGCATGGAGGCCCTTGCCTATAGCCAATGAGGGCACAAAACCTGTGGCCGGTGACCTTGCTGGCCAAAGGGTAAGGAAAAATAAAGAAAAGAAAAGAGAAAAAAATATTTGAAAAATATTTGAAAAAATTATAAAATTTGTGTATATTTGTGCTGGTCATAACACGTAAAACCGTCGACGCCAACATTAGCAATTTTCGTTTTAATTAGGATTAAATCAGTCCAATTAAAATGTTTATAATCAAAATGATACTAATATAATAGATTTATGACTTTTTTTTTTATACTTTTCGTCACTTCAAAAATCCAATGTGCCAATTTTTTTTCCTTTTTTTAAGTGTAGGTGGCACTAACGTGGTGTCATGTCAGAATAAGCCAAAAAAAAAAAAGGAAAAAGAGAGAGTGAGCCATTGGGTGGGGCGGTAAGAGATGGGAATCGCAACGGTGCAAAAACCAGATGAGGACATACACTTTTCGGTGAAAGCAATGATTAAATGCTACTAATTCTTGATATGTGTTTCGTTTGACCAAACATAATATTTCTTCTGAAGGGAGCATAACAAGGCGTCATTCATCACGAGAAAGTATCTTATGCATCGGTGATACCAAAGCAAACCAATCGTGCCAATTTTTTTAATCAAAAAGTTTGGATAAACAAATGAACATGAGATTGTAACTTGGCATATATCGCATTGCATGGTGATAACGCTCCATATTCTTCCTCCGGTACTCACCACGGGAGATAAATAAGTTCAAATATCAAATATCGATCCACAACAAGTGGCTTTAGCTCGGAAAATTGTTCAAAAGTCCTAACCAATTATACTTTTACCAGTTTAATCTTAAATTTTTTTTTTTAATTTTACCAATTGAGTTCTAAATATTTTCATATTTTGTCAATTGAGTCCATTCAATCAATTTTGGCCGAAAATTTCTGATTTTAACGCCAGCAATCTTGCATGATGCAACCAATACTAACATGGATGTCAACTATTCTACGTGGCATGATTGACGCCGACTTTGATAACTTTAATAAAAAAAATTATATTATTATTATTTTTTCTTTTTTTTCTTTTTTTCTCTAGCCCTAGGTGGCGAGGCCACCAGTCGACCCTTGCCTAGTTTGGTCAAGGGCCATCACTGCCCTTGTCAACCACGACTGAGGGCCTCCACAACCTCACCCACATTTAGGCAAGGGTCAGTCGGCCACCTCACCACCTAAGTTTAGAGAAAAAATAATAAATAATTTTAAAATATTAAAATATTATTAAAAATTATCAATGTCAACTCCAACCATACCATATAGGATTACCAACATTCATATTAGTAATTTCCGGTTAAAATTAGCTTACTGGACTCAATTGACAAAATTTAAAAATAGCATTGAATTGACAAAATTGCCATAGATTTTAAAATTGTTTGGACAATTTTCCCGGCTTTAGCTTGTTTGACTTTCTCGGTTACCTTTTTTCGGTTTCTCATACACCCGGTATATAATCAAAAATGCGAAGTATATGAATGTTGATTGGCCAATTATTATTAAGATATTGAATATGGCCTACTTTTGTTCATCAATTCACTAGTAGTATGTCTATTGATTACTAAGCTAATTTTACTTTTTGATTTCAGTGTCTACCTGCACTCTGTGATTCCTTGGCAAATAAAGAGAGAGAAACCTCTTTGTTTTTCTCTTTTCTTGTGGCTAATTCTTCAACGTGGACCGCGAGAACGTTGCACAAAGCGAACGTTACATGCATGGAATCATGCTAGTGAAAGTTGTACATGCAGACTTTTTTAGATGGAGTGTTCACTTCGGCAATCTTGACGCCCGAAATGGTACATCGCCATGTTAAGCCAGGAAATCTGCCCCCGGCAGCATATTTTTGGCATAAAGCAAGTGTCGCATGATTTCGTGTTAGTGAAAATTATACATGTAGACTTTTGTAGATGGAGTGTCGAGTTGGACGATCTTGACACAGGAAATGGTTCATCCCCATCTTAAGCAAGGAAATCCCCACCACCCCCCAAGAAGCGCAGCATATTTTGTTGACAGACAGGAATGTTCGACAACTGTAAAACATGGAATCATGACAGAGACCATTGAAAAGTTGAAAATTGTTTTTCCCTCTAAAAAGCGCCTGACATCGACAGCTTAGAGACTTTGAGTATTTGACTATGCAACCAGCCAGACTTGTTCACATCGCCTAAGCATGATTCAGCGACGAACGCATTGGATCTGTCCTCCGACCACACCAAGCTCTTTAGACATTACTGTACTAATAAGCCGGATATTCTGGGAAGTGGGTACAACGCAGCTTTGAAATTGAGAGAACTTCCTCTGAGAAATCGAATCCAGCATTATACCAAACATAATTCGCATGATTATGTGAGGTTTCACGTGTTGGAGGATCACGGTTGACAGGCAAGCATTTGAATGCATGCGTCAAGAGAGTACAATCACCCTTGGCTATATTGCTAAGCAATTACTCGAAGGGCTTGATTTCACCGCATTTAAAATGTCTTGATTTTGATGGCACATATGCCGTCATTTAGGACTTGAATGCCCATTGGGCAAAACTTTTATGACTCTTGGTTCAATTTTCACCATAGAAAAATATATTTGAGATAAATAAATAAAAAAGTACGTTTTGTGGGAAACCAAGGTGAACCACACTCTCTTCAAATATTAATAATTGAGTCGATTGAAATTAATCTAGACAATATATATGTCGTAAAATGATAAAAGTTCATGGGACAAACTTACTTTCGATAGAGTTGAGAGCATTGTTTGACAAGATGGTGACTTTATGGCGTTAGATGTATACTTCCCGTGATGAAAACATATCATACGAGTATAACCACATCTATGAATGAAGAGATAGGAATTGCGATGGTGCAAAAACCGGACGAGGACATGCTCTTTTCAATGAAACCAATGATCAAATTATGCAAATTCTTGATATTTGTTTAGTTTGACCTAATAGAATAAGTCCAACAAAAAAAAATATACTAAGTCTAGATAATATTTCTTCCGGAGGGAGCATAACACGGATCCTCCGGGGCGGGAAAGCATCTTATGCATCGATGATACCAGAGCGAACCAATCGTGTGCTCTTTTTCAATTAAAAAGTTTGGTGATTAGCATTTGAGTCTTGTTAAATAGTGTCCCGAGCGCTTGCGAATTATTAATCGCGATCGTCACACGGGGATTGTTTGGACGGTCCGGACCGCGAGCACCGTCTTTCGTGCACGATGAGAGAACAGACGGTTCGCGAAACTCCCCGGGCCTCCTTTCCATGTCCAAAAGCGCACCGTCGTCGTGGTCGCCCCACCACACCTTTCCGTCCCTAACCCATCTCTGCAATGGCGGCGACGCGTGGGCTCGGGACACTCTGTTCTCTCCTCTCTAAATTCTGTCAAACTTTCCGAGGTTCTCACCGCGGAAGAAAGGGGACGCGCTCGCCAACGGACACCACCCGTTCCGGGGGCCACAAAGCGTGTGAAACCGAAGCCGCGAACGTGCAAAGAAAAAAGGTAAAACCCGAACTCCTGCAGAGAGAACTGCTTTGCCTCGTGACTTCATCTGCGAATGAAAAGTCAAATTCGGACAGCACATGAAGTTTCAAACCTCCTCTCCCTCTCTCTCTCTCTCGCGCGCGCGCTGAAGGCCGAGTCAAAACACCAATTTCTCCATGAAAGATTCAATGGCCCCACCGCACATCCACACGGACCGAAAGGTCTAGGCTAGGCTTCACCGTCCCTCGGTCCCCATGCTCACTTTCTTGTATATATACAGGCAGATCGCAAACCCAAGTTCCAAAGCATTCGAATCATCAAGGTCAAGAAGACAACACGCGAAAAAGTGGTGCTTTGGCGAGTTCGAGAGGCAACCAGTATAGAGCAGAACCCAACCAGATGAAGAGCTCCTGCTTGGTCTTGTGTCTACTGATCTTGGTGGCATCTGCGCAGTTCGGCCACATCCATGGTCGGACTCTTCGGAGCGATACGGTTTCCGGGTGCGGAGAAGATCGAGACCAAGATCATCGTGGTGCTTCGATGGGGGCGATGGCTTCGTTCGCTTTTTCTTCAAATAGCAACGAGACGACCCGTCCCTATTCCGTGAGGAGTCTAGTGGCGAAGTTGGCTTCGGGACCCAGCAAAAAAGGACCTGGGCATTAATGCACTCAACCGCTCGTCACTCTCGTTTTGTAATTTCGTGCACAAACAGTTGCAGCTCCATTAGATTTTGATAGTCTCTTACTAGGATTTTTCTTTTTTTTGCTCTTTTTGTTTTGGTAGAGAAAAAGATTGATACTCATACACGATCATATGTCTGAGACGCGACCTGATTTTTACTGAAATGGGACAACCACCTTAAGTTCTTGCTCGTGTATTACCATCTTGTTGGAGGGTAGCCAAGCAAATGCTTGTGCATATTCCTTTTCATCCAGGCAAATCATGTTCACATCTCAGAAGTAGGGTTCTTTATGCTTTTGTGGGTATCTAGTTGGAGAAGCATGAGCACCGACAAATTCTCCATGGGTGTTGATTTGAATAAGGAAAATCTTTTAATCACGAACGATATGCACAACTATTCACTAACCACGGCAAACTCATGACCTCGAAGCTGATCGAAAGTGAAGACACGCAATCTAACTTATCACAGTTCAAAATCTATAGGTAGGAACTGGTGCATTTTTCCATTAATTTAGCTAGTGGGAATGTGCCTTTGAAGAATAAGGTTTTGCTTAGTCATGGTTCACCCTTTCTTCTACACTCATTATCTCCTCTCTCGTACATCTTCAGCGGGAAAAGAAATTTTACTTTGAACTCCAAAAGCTATACTGGCCTTGAGACCTTCAGAATTAGCAAAAAATACCCAAAAAAAAAAAAAACTCTCCTGAAGTTTGGATCTGAACCTAAACTTGCCACCAAAAACCGTAATTGCGCACACTCCCTCGCCTAAAGCCTCTTCATTGCCCAACACCAGCACCAAACCGAAGCAGCAAACCCAGAATGGCTACCTGCGGTGGTGGCAATGTATGGTCTTGGGGTGTTAGGGTGCCAGTGTTCATGGCGATTTAAGAAGAGGGTTCTTCGTTGTTCATTGTGGGAACATACTTCTGATCTTTTCAGCTTACCGCAGTTATTCTCGCCGGGAAATCGAGATGCAAAGCGGCGATTCTAAAAGTAGAAGATGCAAAGTGGTAAAACAAAGGAAACGCGAAAAAAGTTTAATGGACTTCTCGACGAGATTAATACACATTTTTTAAGCTGGAAAAGGTTGGCTAAACCGACCACGTCAAAAGCGGAGCATGTTAGTCAGAAATAGAATAATAGGCCGATGGAATTGCCACCCAATTTCCTGTCGAAGTCAACAAGTAGATCCTGGGGATGGGGACGGAAGCATCGCCATTAATTCTCGCGTAGCTGCACGCGGTCCAAATCTCCAACCAAAACCATTTGTCCCTTTGCATTCGGCTTCTTCTCCCATCCAGATTCCACATTGACCCGAATCGGTCATCACTATACACTCTGTCGTGCAGAATATACCATAATCGTGTCAGTAATCCACCTAAACTAGTCCCAGCAGTGAACCGTCATGTTCTCCACCGAATAAGATTGATGACTGAATTTACGGCGAAAAAATGTTAGCGAACCGAATGACAGTAAAGGTGTTGCGTAGGGAGGACAAAAGTCAACAAAAACCAAACCGCAGTGGCTTGTTGTTTTGCTTCTTTTTCGCGTGCAGCACCTACCGACACTGCTGAAATGGACGCACGCACATTTCAATCTCCGTTGTGCAGCAACCATTGACCAGAAATGGTGCCAAAGTAGACTTTCGGAGCAAAAATGGAGGCAGCATGAATCGATTTTTCTGTACGGTCGCGTTGAACATATCGCATTATCTTAATGCACTCATGGGTGATCATAAGATATGATTCGTTCAGAGATACAAACCGACCCGACATTTTGACTAACCTGAGCAAGAGATTGCTGGTCTATGGAAGTAATCGATATAGAATGTGACCAATGGAATCTGCACCCCAGATCGAAGAAGGGATTTGATCAAACAAGCAAAGATAAGATTCATCGACCCACCAAGCATATGTAGAAAGCATGGACTAAATGTCCAAAAAGTTATTAACCTATTGCTATTTTATCAATTTAGTCTTAAAACTTTTCAATTTTGCCAATTAAGTCTTAAACATTTTGGCTCTCAATTGAGTACATCTAGCAAATTTTAATTAAAAAAAAAACATTAATATGGATGCCGATAATGTCATATAAAACGACCAATGTTAACGTAGACTATTTTTTATATTTTTTTTTTTAAAATGAATTTTTTTGTTCTTTCTTTTTTTCTCTTTTTCTTTCTTTCTTTTTTTTCCTACTAAGTCCAGCAAAGGCCAACCGACCCTTGTAGTTGCCGACCATTGAGCAAGGGCTAGTGCCCTCGTCTGCCATTAGGTGAGCACCGTGAAGCCTTCATCAGTCATAGGCAAAGGGCCCAGCCAATGAAAAGAAAAAAAATTAATTATAAAAATTGTCTACATTGGCGTCGATCATGCCTCGTAAGATAGCCAATATCCATGTCATTGATCTCTAATTAAAATTAACTAAATTGACTCAATTGACAAATTATCAAAAGGTTTAGGACTTAATTGGCAAAATTAGAAGATTTATAATCGAAATGGCAAAAATATAATGAGTTTAAGACTTTTTTGAATAATTTTCCCTTGAAATTGTTGAACCTCTTTCACACGAAGAAAGTAAGCAACCAAGAACATCACTTATATCTTATCTTATGTTAGGCACATACAAGTTTCAATCTAACATTCCCCCGATTCTCAAAATCCTGTCGAGGAGTGAATCCACCAAAATAAGTTGAGCTGGTCAAGATCTCATCAACCTCGTAGGCCAGTCCCAGTCCAGTTCAAGGAGCATGAGCTTCAATGATGAGCAAGCCCATAGCGTGATCAAGTTCTTTTTACCACTTAATTCGTTTGGTAGGGTGCATTTCGCCCGAATTCATATAGCATTGTACTTGCATTTTTTGTCGGAGTTTCCAATACCAAAATTCAAGTTAGACTCTGGTCTTTCAGGTTAGACTCAGGTTTGCTAATGATACAACGCAACTCGCGGCAATCACGAGTCAAGCTCAAGCATGAGCACGCTGAGTAACGCAATAGAAGCTTTGATCACTCAAGAATATCATCCACTGTCGCGTCTTAATTTCAGTCGAGCATCCTTCATAATTTGTCGAGAAATCAACTTTGGGCTGTACAGTGTGTCCACTCAATTTCGTCCTACGGCCGAAAGGGGAATATAAAAAGTTAACTCAATTACACCCTAAATCTTGATAAAACCTCTCCCCAACTAAAATTTCCTTCTAATCAAGCCCCAGATACAATACTGTCCAGGTCAAATTGAACAACCAACAAAATAATCATCTATAAAATACCAGAGACCAATCAACGACTATACAGTCCTTTTAAAACCAACTCATTTATCCAATATCCTTATAATGACCATCAGCAATTCAATTCTCTAATCAGTGGCTTAGAGTGGACGTCATCGTACCCAACAACTGATGACCATTCATATTATAAGGACATACTGACAAACAGGAGTTCTGCGAAGAGCAAGGAAAATACACACCTAAGAAATCAACCATAAGTAATATGGTTTCTACAAAAACAAGCCACGTTCTAACCATCATATTCTTTGTGGATGGTTAATCACTCCACGGGTCACATCAGGCCAGTAAATCAGAACAAGAAAGGCAAAAGGCTAAAGTTTAGTACCATTTGTCTAGACATGAGAACTAGCTAGTGAAAAATGACAAATTAGGCACCGGGAGTAAGGCGACTACAAGCTCCTTCATACAAAATGAAGTGCATCTTACTGTTTTCCAATCCCTCAGAGTAATCTCATTCCTCGTATCAGCATTAATTATGTGGGTATGCATCTGCCTAGATAAGATGTCCATGCAGCCTCATCAATCATTCTGGTTGAAATGAAGTTCACGGTTCATAACAGAGCACACACTGTATTTCCTTGAACAGAAAGCCCCAGGCATCGACTATATTAACCTCCCCCTCTTCGGGTCACTTGAGAAAATGAACAACAATCAAGGATGTGATTTAATACAACCAGGGTTTATTTTTTTGCTAATAAACCATGGACAGGTAATAGTGAGTGAGAGAGGATTATGGCGCTAAAAAGGAAAAAATAGCATTTGCATCCTCATCAGATTAGTGTGGTTATTGGAGAACACTACAAATATTACATTCACCCCTTCTCAAGCACTCCCAGTGTCCTTCCAGCTAAAAACTATGCTTTGATCTAGAAACACGAACATTTCAAATGCATATATGAATAGAAAGACATAACAATCTTCATTTCTTATCATTAAATAAAGCTTCTAACTTTGCCATCACATAGCTTGACAAAATCCCAACAACCCAAAGCACCAAAAACTTTAGTGCGTTATTCTAATACTCTTAGAATGCACCAGCAGACATACAAATCGCTCCTGAAAAAGCTAGGATTTGCGAAATCTTATCAAGTAACAATTAAGTCCCTACAACATGGCAAGCCAGAAAAATGAGCTCAGACACTTGCTCTGCCCTAAAAAAAGTGAAGATCCAATTTTTAAAGGAGACCAAATGACAGCAAAAAGGAAAATTTGAAAAGAATGATCAAGGAGAATTAAGGTAACAGGACAAATCTTCTCAATCATATCCTTTCCTGTCCCTGGAATCTTATATCCATAGCAAGCTAATCCCCATCCAAACAACAATTCCAAGAAACATAATGAGACAATGAACATGAATTGGTACCAACATCATCTAGCTAGTGCGTCAAATAATATCCAACTTTAAACCAACATGAAAACTGACACAACATGCTAGCACATTGCTACCCTATCCTGCAGATTATGAGACAGTTCTGGCTTAAGCATAAAATGTAAACAGGAAAGGAAGATACTCTAATCTACTTCTTTTACGCATGTAGTAAGCAGCTATTTTAGCCCAAAAAAAGGGATAATGCATTATTTGCATCTTTTAAAGATCTCATAAATCAAAAATGATGATAACAATTACCATTATGACATGCTTTTAGAAAAACATAGGGGAAATATTGTCTGCTAAGTAGATAACAATCATGACTTCCTGAGTAAAACATCCAAACACCTTTAGAATGTAAAATGGTTTATTAAGATGCAATAAGGATCTGCTCTCTTCTTAATTGAGAGAAAATACAGAACAAAATTAGCGAAATTAAATAAAGAACGGTTTTTCAAAAAATCATGGAAGATGTGAAAATGACCTCAGCAGGTATATACATAAAAACATATTTCCGTAAACTCACAGTTCAGCAATGACTACACCATAACGATAACTTAAGTTCTGCACATATAACAATTTAGGAAGGTGACTACATTACAAGTTCCCATAAGCATATGCAGTAAAATTGAAGAACAACTTCATAAACTTGCGCCATTTATGGAATTGGAACTGACAAAGAGTGAATAATCAAGCATCAGAAAGAGCAACAGAAAAGTCAGAAGACCAGCACTGAAAAACTATATGCAAAATGTATAAGGAAAAGACAATGGTATCCGGTGATATAATAAGCAACTCTCTGCATGCTAAAAGAGAGCAACCCAAAAAGTTACATGAAAAAGGTACCAAGTCAAAACAATTGCATCCAATGATATAAGTCACTTGAGAGGGAAAAACAAAGAACACAAAACATGAGCAATCCACAAGACAACAATTTGCAAGAAGCAAAGAAGTTATATGCAATATGTAAATAGGGTAAAGGCAATTGCCTCCAGTGATAAAAACCAGCTGAAGTAAAATCTGAAAACAGGCAAAATCCATATAACCCCGCAGGGTATGAGCTCCTCGAACAGACTAAGTAGGATGGTTTATGCAGACAGACATGATTAAAAGTATTGAAGAGGATGCTTACCATCCAAAAATTGCAATTGCTATACCGGAATAACCAAAGAAGTAAGCTAAATACTATCAACCAAACACAGAAGAAGACTACAACAGAGCACAAGGTTTACAAGGCATAAGACACCAACGAAAGGAACCCGGGCCAAAAACGAAAGAACTGGCGAGCAGAGAGATAACAGAGAACAACACCATCGACGATCGATGATCAAAATGTGGGTGCTTTACGGGATTGCGAATTGAATTTGAACAGAAGCCCACAATGCATCAAGTGATCATACCCATATAACGATCACGGGTGCCATGAAGGCAATCGCGGAGACCTGAATATGAACAGATCACGACAACATTCTCACATTAACGACCACCATAATCGATATTCAGTCCAAGCGAGCCAGATCAAGAAAGATGCTAAGTAATAACCCTCAATGTATCACGATAAATATCCACATTAGATCTCTAAACCGACAACAACAACAAAAAAAGGAGGCACCTCCCTCATGAGCTGAAGAGCAAAACCTAAGGCTCCGACTCGACGGTAGAAGAGGCCTCCTCGTTGGCGCCGGCGGCGGAGGGAGCGGCGTCTCCGCCTGGGGCGGGGGCCGGGGACGCGCCGCCCTCCGGCGTTGCGGCTGGGGAGGCGGTGGCGGCGACGGCGCGGGTCTTGACGGAGTCGAGCATCCGCTTGCTGATCTCCTTGGAGTAGATCTGGAGGACCTCGATGCCGTCGTCGTCGGCGGCGGCGGCCCCGCCGGCGGCGTTGAAGGCCTCCTCCTCGATGGCGCGGGCGGCGGAGGCGGCCTCGTCATGGGGCACGGTGCCGTAGCGCTTGGAGAGGACGGAGGGGGTGGAGAGGGTCTCGATGAGGCGGGCGACGACGGCGTCGCGGGTGCGCTGCGAGGGGGGCCAGATGCTGAAGGCGACGTTGGGGGCGGCGCCGGCCTCCTTCCGGGGCTCCGGAAGGGCCGGATCCTGCACGGTCTCCTCCATCTGGGGCGGCGGCGGGGGATGGGAGCTGGGGTCGGACGGCGGGGGCGGCGGAGGGGAGACCTCGTCGGCGGCGGCGGCGGCGGTGGCTGTGGTGATGTCTGAGTCCGACATTATTAATTTTGGGTGGCCTTTTTATTTGGAGGCGCTGGGGGGCGGAAGGCGAAGGGATTTTCCTGGGGATTAAAGTATTTTGGGTAAGGATTGGGTGCGGTAGTGGAGCACGTATTTATGGTGTGAGCGCGCGCGCGTGGTTAAGGACAGCTGTAGATGTTGAGATGACGGGTCACCTAAGTAGTTGGATCTGATGGCCGACGTTTGAGCTTTTCTCGTTCGTTAGATGGCGGGCCGCTCCTCGTCGAGGTCCGTCTCCTTTTACTGTCTTTGAAGGTACTCTTCTTTCTTTCCGACCAGGGAAAAAAAAGAGAAAAGGAAAAGGTACTCTTCCAAAACGGCAATGAAAACCTTGAAACGCGGTCGGACAGCAGTGCACCCTTCCGACATCGCACTCGAAGGACAATTCTTGGTTGTCCACTTGTACGCTCACTCCGCCGCACAATCCTTCCGCTGGGAGTGACCGGTCCGGTGGAGCTAATTTTCTACTTGGAATCTAGAATTTGGATTTAGAATTTGGATCCTATCATATTAGGGTCGATTCCTTGATTTTGAAAACTGGAGCGGGACCTATAGACTTTGTTAGGATTAGGCACACAAATACAATGAAATAAAGAAAAAAGACAAAGGAAAAATTGAAGTACAAAATTTATCTCAATTTACTCTTAAACTAATATTACATCCAGTATAAGATTCCATCATAATTGGCATCGTCTCACATATCTATTACAACTCTCAATTATAAGAGAAAAAAATTATATATACTCAATAGCTATTCATAAATTCAAATCCATACTACTAATAAAATACAAGCCAAAACTATAGTAGCCCTCTAGCATCACATGACGCTGCCCCTTATGACCCCACTACGGTGGCCCCAGACACCCATCCGCTCACTAGAGAATGAGACCCCAGTACCTTATTGTCAATGGGGAATATGAACCACACCCCAACAAAGTTGTTTGGATACATAATCCTACCTTCCATTAAAAAATCGTGACCATCTAAATTGTCATAGGAAAAAAGCTTAGTTGAATCGATTTGGATGCATACTCCTACTCCCATTTCTTTCTCCTCCCTCTCTCTTTCTCCATCCTCTTTCTCACTCTGTTGCACACACGTGGATTGTTACCTCTTAGGCTCAATTGGTCTTAGCCATTTTGACCTTGGTCGACCTGTTATGGCCCATGGGCCTAGCCAGGCAATGGCTTGGGAGCAAATAAACCATGCTTGGCACCACCTTTTTTCCTACAACCTTCGATCATGAGAGCTGGTGCCCGGCACGAGCTAGGGTAGGGCATGCTCATACCATGATAGGACCAAGACTGCTGAGGTCATTCCTAAATCTACTTTAGAATTAGGTGGTTCTTGTTTTAAATTGTCTAGCCTCATCAAATACATCCATTTTGCTTAATGGTGGTGTCCTAGACCCTTTCGATCCATCAAGAGGTGCAAAACAAGGAGACCTCATCTCTCCTTATGTTGTTGTTCTCTGCATGGAAGTCCTTTCACTAATGATAGAAACAGAATGTGAGAACGATAATAGAAAACCTATTAACCTTATGATGGAGGATGTCTTGCCATTTCTCATCTCTTCTTTGCACAAGATCTCCTTTCTATTTGGCAAAGCGGATGAGCAGGTATGTGACACTATTGTTCAAACACTTGAATCTTTCTACTATGCTTTTGGGCAAAAGGCAAATGTTGTCAAATTAAGGTTTATTCTTTTGAACATACCAATATAGATATGGCCTCTCAAAATATATTATTAGAACTGAATTTGATGTATGAGACAAGACATTGGAGGACCCATGTCAAGGGAAGAGGAAAATCGACTGGCCAAAGATGAGAAAATATCAAATACCACTACAATGTTAGCATATGAAAATACCACCCGATTTACCAAGCGACACACCACCACACGCTAGAAGTTTCTATTGCCTGGGCCCCACCACTCCCTCTCTCTTAATTGATTTCAATTTTACCTCTCTCAACTCTCTTGTCACCTCTGGGCCTCACCTCTTCCTCTCTTAGTTGATTTTTTTTTTTTTTCAGTCATACTCTATTCATATTCTAACGCTCACTCTCAGACTTTTGTCATATCTCCTTGTAAGGCGTGGAAGTCGAAACCCACTCCTAAAATTACAACGTCCCCACCCCAACCCCCTTGAGAAGGTGGGGATTCAAACCCCCCACCTCCCCCACTCTCTCTCCCATTTGCTCTCCTCTTTGCTTCGTGATGCTTTGTCTCCAACGCACGATGGAGCCTACCATCCGACAAACTATGCTGCTACCTCTGCATTAGCCTCATCCGTTGCCTCCGCCATCCGATGAGACCACATTGAACAATGCCGTGTGTTCTCTCCGTCTCTCTCTCGACTTCTCTATCTCGCCCAATCCAATGCCCAACAAACCATGCCGCTCTATCTATGGTCCAAAAACAAGCTCAAGGCCCCCGTCGTCCTCAACCCATGCACCCTCGAGGTACCTTATGGTTACGATGCCATGCCTCCTAAACCCTCGCCAAACTGACAAGGCCGACTCTCACTCTAGCCACGAGGGTCGAGGCCTGGCCAAATCCAACAAAAGCGACCCTCATCTATGCCCAACGAGGGCCGCAACACCCTCATTGATGTTATCGCCTCCCAAACTCTCGCCCCAGTCATAAGGGTCAAGCCCTCACCAAATCCAACAAAAATGATCATCACCAACCACAAGCGAGGGCCACGACATCCTTGCTAGCCATAGGCCAAAGAGAAAGAAAATAACAAAAAAAAAAAAAAAAAGACAAAGAAACAATGAAGAGGAGAGAGAAATAAAGGAGAGAGAGGGAGCTGCAGGTTTTTGAAAGGTGGGCATGCAAGCAACACTTGTTGCTCGCGGAATGAGTTTATGCATTGTTGAGCTAGGCACTCCAATTCTACCAAATATTTTCTCACCAAGATAGCATAAGTGTTCGTGGGAGCTGGGATTTATCAACTTTATATTTTACCCTCCCTAATCACAACGGTATGTTAATTTCAAAGTTGCCTTTATGCAACAACAGGAAGAAGTTAAATTGCTTGTGACAACGAAGGAGGGATGGATCATAGGATTCAACTTTGCTTGGTTTTCCATGACAGTATAGCAGCAAAATCACTACTTGCGGAGCTAGGGTTTGCCGAATCAATAGCAATAAATCCAATTTGAAGAGGCTCATATGCAAAATCCTTTGTTTCGGTATGGGCAACTCTCACAACCAATTTGGCTCTCATCAAGAGTTCCTCTTTAAGAGTAGGTAATGAAAATTGCTCAAAAAATTATAAACTTATTGTACGATAGCCAATTTAATTGTAAACATTTCGATTGTGCCAATTTAGTCATAAACCTTTAAAGATTTGCCAATGTAGTCATTCATGCCAATTTTGCTTGAAAATCCCTGATGCGGCGATCTAATCAACGCTCACCATCCTACGCGATATGGTTCGCACTAACATAGACAATTTTTGACATCTTTATAATTTTTCTAAATGTTTTATATTTTTTTCTTTTCTTTCTTTTTTTCTTTATTTCTTCCTTTGGCCGGTCCCAAGTCTTGGCAATGACCAACAAGGTTAACCTCGCCGGCCACTAGCCTTGCCAACTTCAAGTGAGGTTGACCTACCAGTGGCCTCGCTAGCCTCTAGGGTGCACCCTTACCAAATCGGGCTAGGGTTGAGTCTCGCTAGCAACTAGGCAAGGCTTGCCCTTGTTGAATCAAGCAAGGGTCAAGCCTCGCCAATGGCACAAGGAGGTCAGCTTTGCCAATCCTTGCCTCTAGCCAATCGTCAGCCATCATCGAGGGCTGATGACAACCAACCACATGAAGAAGGAAAGAAAAAAAAAGAATAAAGAGAAGAAAAGAAAAAATTCAAAATGTTTGTACAAATTAAAGAAAAATGTGAAAAATTGTCCACATCAGCGGCAACTGCACCACATAAGACGGTCACACGCTAACTGGACCACAACACAATTAAAAAGTTTATGATTGAATTAATCACTATAAAATAAGTTTATGACTTTTTGGACCTCTAAATAAGTAGAATTGAAAAATGAGAGAGGTATCCTCCATATTGACAACACCTTTTTTGGAAAATGCTAATAAATTTCAAAATCCATTTCTTCCTTCAATAGCAACCAATGAATGTTCTTGTGTACTCTTCAATCCCTCTCAGTAGTGAGTCTATGTTTGGAGGTTTTTTATGAGAATTTGAAAGCAAAAGTCATTTTTCCTTTATTCGGTGTAATAACTTGAGCTGGATGAAAGGGAAGTTTAACCAAGCGAATATATCAACTTATTCGGCCATTAACGAATCAAGACATATCCCTCAGGCTGCGTTTGGTCATCTGCCTTCAGGTTGCGTTTAGTCGTCTAGATTTCTAAACGGGATAGGACTTGATAAGATAGGATAAAAAATCCATGGATTTCTTCATATCCCATCCACTGTTTGGTGAACTACGAATTTAAAGTCGCATATCCTCATATCATATCCAATCTATTGTTTGGTGAACTACGAATTTAAAGTCAAATATCCTCATATCTTATCCAATATATCGTTTGGTGAACTATGGATTTAAATTCGGATATTTTAAAAACAATAACATTAGGCAAGTACAAATTTGCAGGTTTAATATTCACAAAATCATCCAAAATAATATATCTTTTTCAAATTAACAGATTCTCATCAAATTTCATGATTACGCATCATAATAATCTTTTTCGTTCCTTCGAAATAATCTTTTGTTTACCCCCTTCAACATCAAACGTTTTTAGAATAACCTCAATTTCAATATATTCACTTTGAAACATGAATTCTTTTTCTCTCTTACAAGTTTTTCATTTGTTTCCATTTGTTATAGGTCCAATACCAAATCAAACAAATGCCCAATTAGAACAAAGCATAAAGTCCAAAGTTCATTCGCTTTTTTTTTTCTAGTTGTCACGATGATGCAATGACAGTTAATCACATTAACGAACGATCCCTGAACAATTCGCATTTATAAAGTACATTACATTTATTGAGTATCGGCTAGCTACATTTTGACCAAAGTAAACTCATGTTCATGTCCATATAAAGTAGTAGATGCAAACTATTTTGACTTAAGGCTTCTTTTAAGTTCATGGCTAGGTTTTTTTTCCAAAGAGACAAAGAAACTATTTAGGAAAATAAAAGACTGAGGCAAAGAATATTATAGATAATGGTGTTCTTGGCAATCAACATAGAGATAAAGTTTCAAGCCATATTCACCTCTTTTCAAGTCATGGCTATAACTGAAAGGTCCAAAAAGATAACATTAAAGCTTATAGCTAGCCCCAAAAAACCTTTTAAAAAAATAAAGAAGAACAAAAGAAAAAGTAGGGAGAGAAAACATATCTCCTACAAACTCAGAAATAACTCAATATAACTAAAATCATAAACACCAAATATAAGACTCTAAGATAGATGTCCAATTTGGAACAAAGCTTAAAGTGCTAATCCGATACGACTTCATTCACTACGATCCATCACTCCCAATCATCACTCATTATCTTCTCTCATCTCTTGGAGAAGTAATTCCACAAATGTTTTCTTGTCGTCTCATTGAAATCCCAAAAATAGATGAATATTCTTAGGATCCTTCACAATTTTTCTACATAATTTATTCTATCCATAGTACCTAAAGACATTTGAAGAAGCTCCTCATTGATTTTTCGTTTGTCATTATCCAAATCATTGGCATGTCCAATTCAGCTAGCAATCATCTCCATTCTCTCGTTAGCTTTATCCAAGAATGAGCCAAAAGTTCATGCTATCTCAACTAAGCCAACAGCCCATTTGTCACTTGCTTTAGCCCTTTTTCTTCTTGAAGAATCAGAAACATTTTGTGTCTGAGAAGATGATAGTGGCGGTAAGTTTTGACTTACACCATTGGTTGCCACATTATCATGATTTTCACCTTCCTCATGATCTACAGCCACATGAGCTTCTGAAGGGGTCTTCACTGAGATTTCCCTTGGCACGGTCTTTGCCAAATACGACTGCTAGTCGATCATATTGAGGGAAGGACTTCCCTCTCAAAGAAGCAGCTCCTTGATAGGTCTACAAAGAAAATATATTATTTTGTTAAAAATGAAACATTAATAAAGAAAAAAATGAGAAGAAGTGACACAAACCTTGCAATATTTTTGCCAACTATCCTCGAAATGAATATCAACACAATGCTTTTCATGGTCCCACCCAAAGCCACTTTGATTCCTCAAGTCATATATCTGATTATACAACTTTTTCAAGTTTTTCATTTTCAACTCTATGTGAGGATTACCCTTGATGCCGGAACAAAGGAACTTTTCTTCAAACCACTTCTCTAACATAATCATGTAACCACTCTTGAAGCTGTTATCGGCTTTCATTCCTCGTGTAACTAATTCTTCAAGACCATCTAAAAGTGCATTTTCTTCATCTATTGTCCATACACGTCAGTCTCTCTTTGTTCCCATTTCTTGAGTTTAACTGAAATCGCTACCTTCCATTCCTAAACATCTCATTGCAATTTCAAAAAATTTAATGGTGGAAGATAACGTGGTAGAAAAAATTTAATGATAGAGATAGCATAGTACTTCAAATTTAAAATGATAAAGTCATAATTCAAATAGTATATGGGAAATATGTCTCAATAATGACAAACCAGCACCATATTACACATGTCTTGCAACAATGGAAAACAAATGATTTTTTTAAATAATAAAAAAACATACAACTCCTTCATGTCCTTGACTTGCATTTTACTCATTAAACGTTTGTATTGCCAAATTTTGCCTCCATGTTGTCCAATGATCTGACGGCTCGACAACATCAATTGTTTCCACATCTTCAATAGTGGTAGCAACTTCATCTAACTGTGCCTCGATTGGATCAATAGACATTTCTCTTCGTATCAAGTTGTGCAAAAGGCAACAAGCTATGATTATTCGACCTTGCGTTCTAATTGGATAAAAAGATGGACTCCTAAGAATAGCCCACCGTAACTTAAGTAGACTGAAACATCTTTCTATGACATTTCTAGCTTGAGAATGCTTCATGTTGAAGTACTCCTCAGGTGAATTTGGTGTATGACCTTCTGTCCACTCAGATAGATGGTATCGAGTACCTCTATAAGGAGCAAGAAAGCCCTCCCCATTTGTGTATCCAGCATCTACAAGATAATAATTACCTAATAACAAATGATGATATTATTATTTGTCTTAGAACCTTTAAAACCTACAATACATAGAATGCAATATATTGATAAAGGCTATCTTGCCAACGGGGATCTTTAAACCATTGGGTTTAACTAAAGCATCTCGAAGCACTCTAGAATCCGTTGCTAAGCCTTCCCATCCAAGTAAAACATAAACGAATCTCATGTTACGTGAGCAAACTCCTAATACATTGTACGCAACCTCGCCCTTTCTATTTCAGTACCTCGGTTTATCAACCTCTGGAACACGTACCCTTATATATGTGCCATCTAATGCTCTTAAGCAACCCTATAAACATAAAATTAATAAAATAACATTCTCTTTAAAGTATTAAATAAGCCCATGAAATAGCATAACAAACATACCTCAAACCACTTCCATCTCTTGTTGGCACATTCCTTTGGAACTAGTTCAGTTGAGACAAGAAGCACACTATGCATTCTTATCACCGCATTTAAAACTAAGTTAAAATACATACTTATTGTCTCCCCAGACCTCATAAATCTGAACTTGATGACTTGATTTTTCACGTGATGAGCAAGTATATGTAGAAACATGGCCATTTGTTCTTCTATAGTTACAAGTCCATCTTCTCTTAACCCACCAATTGAACGTGCCAACTCACATAGTAGAGTAAATGTACATATATCCATCCTAAGTTGTTCCACACAATTCAAGTCATTGCTCTTAATGAGGCGGTCAAGGTGATCTAAACGAGCTTGGATTCTAAAAAATGTCCAATCCTTTAATATATGCTTGCGGTAGTGCCTTTCAATAGCAATGGACACTACTAGCATATACATCATACACAAAAGCAACATTTGGAGGCTCATCTCCTCTAATATAAGAATGGTGAAAATTTCCTCTCTATCATTGTGATATATTTCTAATGAGAAAAAAGAAATAACAGTAGACAAGTACAAATTAATAGGTTAGATAATAGAAAAAATATATAAAATAATATCTTTTTTCAAATCAGCAAATTTCAAAGAGGTTCTCCTTCCTCCTTGCAGTAAGGAGAAAATCCTTGATCTCGCGGATTTGCTTCGGCTGTTTTTCAAAGTCAAACTTTCAAGCATACCTAGCGAACATTTGGGTATATAATTCATGCATTCTCACCACTCCCAAATCACTCCCCTCTCATATTCGGGAAAAATTCTCGAGAATCAAGCACGAAAATGTACTGCGAGCATAGACTCACCTACCACTGCAACGAAAGCAATCAAAGCCAATCTTTTAAGCATACCCAGATAACAAATTTGTTGCTTTTGATCAAATATCGATCGAACTATTTATGGGTATCGAAGAACCGAACCAAGAACGAACAATTTGCGTTGAAGATATCAAATATTTAGCACAAAAACATAAAGGCCTTTATAAATCTACAAATTCAAAACTACCAAGAAGAGAGCAGTTTTTGTCACTATAAAGTCACATGCAAATTCGATCCCAAAACACCAAGGAAGAAGCACCAATCTATAGCCAAGGCATGTCCACACCCATACATCACAGCAGTAAATCGGGCCTATATGTAGCTTTGAACATTATAAAAAAAAAAAAAATCTCTCTTTTACATCGCAGAGAGAGAGAGAGAGAGAGAGAGAGAGAGAGAGAGAGAGAGAGCATGATTATTTACCTTCGAAAATTTGTCGCTTTCGTAAAATTTCGATGTGAATCGGAGAGCTATTGAGGAGAAGGCTTCAACGTCGATACTTTGGAAATAGAGGAGTTGGAGTCGTCTGTGGGTGAACAACAGAGAAAGAAAAAAGGCGTAGGCTGCATTTGGTTGACTAGATAAAAGCTTGGTTCCTATCCAGTGTTTGGTAGCCGGCTAGGATAGAATAAGGTCATATATAGAGGGGATATAGCCCGGATAAAAAAATCCAAGAGGGAGGGGTGGGATAGACCCGGATAGGATTTCTCTTGTTAATCAATTATTTAAAAAATCCTATGCTTTCCTTTTCCTTCTCCTTCTCTCACACGCATGACTCTCACAAAAAACACGTCTTTTTCTCGGTATCTCTAATCCGACGAATTCAAGCACCATCTCCGACGAGGAGCCACGGCGATTCTGCTTTCTCGCAAGATTTTGTCTTTCTCTGTGCATTGATATTCGCACAATTTACAAGGTTTGTGATTTCTGTCCTTGGTTTTGCTTTCATAGGTACAGTCAATTGTGGCTCATGAAAATGCAACTCTTTTTCCATGAAATCTACTTTACAGTGCACCCTACTTTTGTTTTTCCACAAATTTCATCACTTAATCACCACTTTTTTTCATACCCTATTTTGTGAGGATGAGCTAATGTTTATCTGGAGTGAGATTTGATCAAATAATGTTTCTAGCATTAAAGCTATCTATATCTTTTCACGATTATGCTTTGTGAATACCTGATCTCAATAGGAGATATTCATTGCTTGTGTGGTATTATCTTTTACATGTTCATTGTGGAAAAAAAATATATATGAATTAGAAGTAAATATTAGAACTGTGTTGTTGTTGGTTTATGTGTTCTTGTGGTTGTATATTTGCAATTTTATTGGTGTGGTGGATCATCATTGATTTATTGGTGAATGCCTGATCTCAATAGGAGATATTCATTACTTGTGTGGGTATTATTTACAAGTTCTACGTGGGAAAACATATATAAATTAGAAGTAAATGTTAGAATTGCGATGTTGTTTTACCTTGTCCATTTATGTACTCTTGTGGTTGCATATCTGCAATTTTATTTATTTATTTCCTAATTGCATCCCTCTTGTGAAGAAGAGCGTCTTAAATTTTTATTGCTTGGCTTTGGCCAGTCTAAAGGACATATGTTTTTTCTTTGAGTGTTTCTATTCAGGTTGGCCTGAATTGAATATTAGGTCTCCATCATTGACTTCTGTCTCGTAGCATGTTTCCTCAATGGACAATGCAAGTAGCAAGATAATGATTTAACTTTTAGGATGTGTTCGTTTCACGGAAAATAACTTCCAGGAAAATGTTTTCCGGATTTTCCGGTGTTCGTTTCACGGAAAATCAACTACTCAAGGAAAATGTTTTCCATCAACAGTAAAAATTACATTCAAAGCTAAGGAAAATGTTTTCCACTTCTGAAAAGTGGAAAACATTTTCCATAACTTCTTCTGCCTTTTTTCTTTCTTTCTTTCTTTCCTTTTCATTTTTCTTCCTTAGCTTGGCCGGTGGCCGGCCCCGACAGCGGCCGGCGACCGGCGACCGGCGACCGGCTGCGGTCGCAAGCCAGCTCGAGCTCCACCCCGGGCCGGCGAGGCTCCACCTAGCCCGATCTGTGGAAGCCCAGCTCGCCCGAGCTCGACGAGCTCGGGCCTCGCCGGCTTGGGGCGGAGCTCTGGCCTCGCTAGATCCGGTGAGCCGGGCGGGGCTCGGGCCTCGCCCGAGCTCGCCGCACCTCGGGCGAGGCCCGAGCCCCGCCCAACTCGCCGGATCCGCGACCGGATCTTGGTCGGCGGATCGGCGACCGGATCTTGGTCGGCCGGATCTGGCGATCGGATCTTGGTCGGCTCGCCATCGTCAGGCGTGCGGCGGCGGAGGAAGGAGGAAGGAGGAGGAAGAAGGAGGAGGAAGGAGGAAGGAGAAGGAAGAGAAAAGGAAAAAATAAAAAGAAAAAGAAAGAAATTAGTTAACGAACGGTGGAAAATGTTTTCCACTCAAAATTTAAGTTTTAGCCGAACACCGGAAAATATAGCCATTTTCCTGGAAAATGACTTCTGGGAAAATATTTTCCGGAGATGGCCCATTTTCCGTGAAACGAACGCAGCCTTAGTAAAGAATTAAAGCTATGGGAGATCTTAGCATCAGAACGTGTGTATGTATTAATTCATTCTAGAAGCTTGGCGCACTCAATTTTCTGTGAACTGCAGTTGGTATACTGGAATGCATCATCTACACGGGCTTAGACCTTGATTGAATTAATTGACTAAAGTACTATAGAACCTGCTGCAATCAAGGCTAGCTACAGTAAGTTGCTCATCTATTCTAGAGCCAAATAATATACCTTAATGTAACACAATGGGAGTTACTCACAGTGGGTATAAGGAAAACAAATTCTCATCAACAAATAATTTGCACTGGTCCAATTCTAACAAGTCAACATTCTTTCAAGGCAACATTCTTAATTGACTCATCTCATATTAGCATACGCAATATCACTTTTTAATTCTTTATGCATTTCACATATAATGCATAATCGTGGATTGATTTTGTGCGATTTTGTGAGAATCTTTTGACTTAAAAAAATATTTCGTTTTGGATGATTCTGCTATAATCTAATATGTTAGTTAGTACTTTCCTAATATTTTTTCCAAGAATATAATTGTTCATGAAAATATCCGAGTTTAAATCCACAATTTACCAAACAGTTATAGGATATGATATGATAATATTTGACTTTAAATCCGTAGCTCACCAAACAGTGGATAGGATATGAAAAAATCCCTGGATTTCTTATTTCATATCCTATCCTATTCAGTCTTATACAGTCTAGAAATCCGGACGACCAAATGCAGCCATAGGGTTTTATGTTTCAGATAAAAGAAATCTTATCCAACCTTATCTCACCCCCCTCATATTTTTTTTTATCTGGTTTATATCCCTTCTATGTCCGACCTTATTCTATCCTAGACAGCTTCTAAACACGGGATAGGATAAAACATATCTTATCCTAATTTTTATCCGATCGACCAAACACAGCCCAAATCATTGGTCCGCTTAGTTCGTGGCTATATGGTTCTTCCAGGGAGAGAACAAACTTCAAGAAATACTGGATGGTCTTCCTAGACACCCAAAGGCGATGAAAGGAAGTGCGTAATAAACAACGAAATTGTCCACGTCAGGTGACCATGAAATCAAAGGATGCGCTTTTCAAGTGGAGAGAGAGACCCCAGTGGCCACCCTTCCAACATGGAAGGGGGAGGTGAGGGGTTCAAATCCCCACCTCCTCAGGGGGGGATGGGGGTAGGGACGCGTAAGTTTCGAGAGTGGGTTGCGACTCCCACGCCCTGCAAGAGGTAGGGCACAAGTCTGCGAGTGAGTGTAGAATAGGAATAGAGTAGGACTGACCAAAAAAAAAAAAAAAAAGTGGAGAGAGAGAGAGAGAGAGAGAGAGAGAGAGAGAGAGAGCACTGTTTGGAAATAGAAGAAAAAAAATTCTAAAAGCGTCAAGAAAAGTAAGCATTTTATAAGGCTCAGTCAGGCTAAGAGAATGGACTTAAATCATCGTAAGATAAGAAGGATTATTATTAAACTTGAAAGTCTTACAAATTTGGGGAATCAGTTGTAATCTCCACTACTTTGGTATTAAAAGTATGGACAATCCCAAGAAAATGAAAGATGATTCCATTTGGCACTGGCCTAGTGGCCTTCATGGAGGACGATGATCTTGGGAAAATTGAAGCAACATGGATCGACCCAAAACATCGAGATCACAAGCTGGGTGCTTAGCATACTCGACTCTAGCACAAACTACAGGACGGATTGGGCTCGTGCAATCTTTTTGGGACAGAGAACCGACGTGCTTGCTCTAGTAAGTGAGACTTTTATGGGCTTTTGTACTAAATAGCAGTATAGCAACTGGAGCTGCTGAATCGTTCCTTTACAAAGCACAGACCCATCTTAGTTTTCAGCAATGACAGCAGTGAAGGATAGTTACTTTAGTCAATTTTGAGAACGTGATTTGAGGGAATTAGGTCACTAGGACCATATCGTTAGTCTTTGTTGCGGACTTCCGAAGCAATCAGCAGTATCAAACAACATCTGCATCGACAGAATGCAATTTGTTTGCCAGTGAAATTAATGCAAATCTTACTCATGGAAAACTCTATAAATCAATGTTAGCAGCTCCTTGTATTATGGACAACATAGTTTTCCTCGTCAGCGTTTTTATGGTATGACGGGCAACATATGGCGGCCCTTGTCAGACGTTACACTTGCTTGGTGCATAGCTAAATTATTTGCTGCCATATCAGTTCGCCGACATACACCCAACCCAACATTTGTTTGATCACTCATTGACATCTTTGAAATAAGAGGCTGGGATGTCTGGAGGAGTAGGCATGACAGCTACCCGTTTAAACTGAAAAGGTTGGGTATGTCTGTTAGCGACTGATTTCAATAGCAATGATCACGGGTGCATCAATATATTCAGATACTAGATGATGAAAATACCTTGTGCTGCTTGTATTTTTCTCGCACAGCTTGCAAGGAGCCTCCTCTTCTCCCCAAATACAGGTCGTGTATGATCTGAACGCACTCTTTCAAGTCCTTCACGGTGTACCCTGAATACCTTCGTAGGCTTGAAGTCTGAAAAGTAGGATGATCTCTGTAACAGACTGAGAGTAACAATGGAATGTTATAGATTAAAAGCATCATCACAAAGTAGGCTCTTACCCAGGGGTGAGTTCTTGGTTGCATGATATATCTAGCTAAAAATGTGACAGATGCAGCGACAACAGATGGCAAGAATTTCACGCAGGCGTAATCCAACAAACTTAGCTCGGCAAGGTAGTAGCCCAAAAACTCCAGTTTCAAATTCGTACTCTGTGAGTTACAATGTGTTGTTAGCCAATTATACAAACTTAAGATAAGCAAAAAAGCTATTACCTTGTGACCTTCTTGAGCAACAGTGCTGAATCTCCTGCAAAATGGAAGGAAACAAAATGGTCATTGTAGGTCAAATTTAAACTTCAAACTAATTGAAGTAGGACATCAAAAAGGAGATCATCTCATTTGAAAAAAATAAGATGTGGCTTCTTGCCTTAGGAATGTCCTTATTGTGGGATTGCCCAATTCAAAGTCCAGAGCCTTCAATATATCATCCTCCATTTGTACCACCTTAAAATCAGGAAAGAAAAACGCTGATTCACTACTTTACTTAGCATCTCAAACAGGCTAGATGCATCAACCAAAATAAAAAATACTAATGGTGTGATAGTGAAGTAAGAAGAGACCTCTTCTTTAGTATAACTGTTGTCTGTCATGTAGCAGAAATCTTCTACGTGAGGAGGGCTGATTTCTTCATACTTTCTAGACATCAGAACAGAGAACCAAACAAGAATGACAGCAAATCAGCACCGGGTCAATGATAAGGGACAAAATATCAAACCGGCAGGTAGAAGCTGAGGCTTGGTGCTACTACTTACGACGACTTACGAGGAAATGAGCATCGCCGAAACACCAAGCAACTGAAGCTTTTGCCTAGACAAAGCATTCGAAGACAAGAACCTATCGATGTAAGAGATGGAGAGATAGAGCGTGTCCGAAACAAGCTGATACTCCTCCGCAACTCCCACCAGCCAGTCCACCAAAATCCCTCTCATATTGGGACTTACATCATTCTGAACTTTCTCAATGTAATCAGGCAATGGTCTCCTCTTCGGCTCCATCTGCATCGCAACCAACAAACCCAAATTATTCCCATCCAAACTGCTCAAAAAGCTTTTGTATTTTTTCCCATTTCCATCATCAAATTGAATCCAAGCCAAATGCCGACCGAGCAGGCAGATTCACACTAACCAGTGTACTAAATTTCTTTGCCGGGTTAGTACCAAAGCAAGCGAACTTCGACGTATGTAAATCTCATGCGCAATTGCCTCATAAAAGCCTAGGCATTTATAATTTTAGCCTGGAAAACATGATCAAAGTGACTGATGTTTTCTGTGTGATCATGTTTTCTGGGCATGATCATCCATCCAAAGTCCAATTCTTCGAAACCCATCTAATCGTTTTGACAATGCAATGACCCTGTTATGGTGGGGCAAGGAGCGATGAAACCGGATCAGTCAGTTGCGCGGAAGACACGCTCCCGCAACGTCAAAAGAAAAGCTTCACGTCCAGTCATTCAGATCATCAGATTGAATCATTTTCTTTGCAAGAAAGCTCACCTTAGTCAAGAAAAACAAGAAAAGGACACATAAATAAATAAATAAATAAAAATGGCACCGACCTCCATGTTGCGAAGGTACCGAAAGATGTCGGAACCGTAAGCTCCGCGCGTCGGTGGATCAATTCCGCGGTCACCGCCCTCCTCTGCCGCCGTCGAAGGAGCGGATGCCGCGGCCGTTGACTGGCCGACGATCTTGACTTTGGTCTTCTTCGTGGCGCCGCCGCCGCCGCCGCCGCCGCCCTTCGCGGGGACGATCGGATTGGGTAAATTGGTGATATCTCCGAGCGCCGCCCTCTTCCTGCTCGGCGCCGCGAGCTCCTGCTCAGCATCGGCCGCCGCGTCGGCCGCTCTCTTCTTCGCCGCCGGGGTCCGAGTGTTCTCCGCCATTGCCTCTGTGTACTTGCGTGTGCGCGTGTGCGTGTGTGAAAGAGAGAGAGAGAGAGAGAGAGAGAGAGAGAATGAAGGGGAAGGAAGAAGTGCGCCACTTGTGGGTTTGAATGTCGGGTTTTGCCGCTTGAAGTAACGTGAGACTGTGAGACATTGTTTTTGGCATAAAAAAGAACAAAAAGCAAATGTTATTATTTTCTACAAAAAATTATTTAAGATATTAGTTATAGCTTTAAAAAAACTACTAGATTTTATTAGTCATTGCAAAAAATAAATATAAAAACATATGTACCACCAAATTAGAAGTAAATACAAAATAAAAAGGGAGAGCTGTTTCAAAGTGAAAATTGAAAACATTAGAGGGAGTTTCGACTAACTAAATTCTTGTCCAGATCATTCCCCCCCCTTTTCTTGCTGTAGGAGCTTCGCTTGAAGTTTATCGATCTTAATGATATGATTATTCAATTAGCAAATTTGTTACTCATAATGAGAATAAGGCGTGTTTGATAACGATTTTGTTTCCGAGAACAAATTCTAATCAGAAATGATTTTTTTTTATTCTGTTCCCGAGAACAATTTCTAAGCATTTTAAGCCGTTTGGTAACTATTCAAAATTTCTGATTCTGGAATAAAATTACGTTTGGTACCGTGCTCATCGATTATGTTCAAAATCAAATTCTTTTAATTTTTAAATAATTCTTTTACTTTTTTCCTTTTTTCTTTTTTCTCGTATTCTTCTTTTTCTTCTTGTGGCCGGCGACCTCACCGGAGCGTCGCAAGCCCTTAGCGAGGCCGACCCTCGTCGGCCGAGCCTCGCCGATGGCCAGCCGGCCTTGCCAGGGCTAGGCGAGGCTTGCTTGGCCACCGGCGGGGTTGGGTGAGGCTTGCCTAGCCACCGGCAAGGCTCGTCTGCCACCGGCGGGGCTAGGCGTCGCAAGGCTTGCCTAGCCCCGGCGAGGCTCGGCCTCGCTAGATTTGGCAATGCTAAACCTCGCCAGTGGCCAGGCGAGCCTCGCCAAGGCCAAGCAAGGCCCACTTGGCCACCAGCAAGCTCGCCAGACCTCGCCCTAGCCTAGCGAGCCTCTAGCGAGCTCACCAAACCGATTGCCAGCAACCGGCGGATGGCAAACGGCGACAAACGAAGGCGAACGACCATAGAGGAGGGGAGAGAACACGTTTGAGTAGAGGATTCTTCTTCCACTTTTTTAATTCTTTTTTTTGTTTCGGAACAAGAATCAATTTTTTTTTTTTTATTCTTGATTCTACTCCAAATCTGTTCCCAGGAACAAAAATTTTACCAAATGCGATTCTGTTCCTAAACTGATATTGGGAACAAAAAATCAGAATTTGGCCCTATTTAGATGGTTACCAAATAAGGCCTAAAAGACCGCTTCTTTGTCCCCTGAATTTAAGTTTTTTCTACCTATCTTATTGATATACGATTTTTGTTTTGCAATCACGTTTTATTTTACAACTCTATACTAAATAACCATAAAACATGTATTTCATTGTGTATTACACATATATTCATATTACATGCAACTATAATTGATAGACTCTTTGTGTAATAAGAAATTGTACAAAGTATATGATGACCGCCAAGTTTCGTGTTTTATTTGTGGAACTTTGTAACGTGTGCTTCCAAGATAGGTTTTAGACTATGGTAAACATCCTTCTTTAAGTATCCTCAACTAGCCATAATATTTTGTAACAGCAATAATTTGGTGTCAAATATATAATAAATAGTCTCATGTTTGTAAAAGTAACTATTTATATGAAAATCGTGTATTGTAAAGGTCTGCATAGCAACGTTTCTATTTTTCTGTTCTTTTATACTTTTGTTCCTTAGAATTAAAAAAGAACATAAATTTATTTGATAACGTCGGTTAATTTTACTATTTCCTAGAATAGAAAAATGGCTTGAAAATATGTTTAGAATAGAAACAACAAGTAAAAAAAGTAGCTTCTTATTTTTGGAAAAAATTTCTAGAAATAGGTAATTTTTTTCTTTTCTTATTCATCCTCGGCCGCCCGGCAACCGACTAGAGGAGGAAGAAGAAGAGGGAAAAAAAAAAAATCTCAAAAAATTATTGAAAAATTAAAAGAAATTCTACGTCACAAAAAAACTTGTGAGTCATATCAAACGCATTTCTATTCTTTTTCTATTATAGGAATAGAAATATTATGTAGTTACTAAATGTGTTGTTTTATTCAAAAACTATTACGGGAAATAAAAATAGAAAAGAATTATTTTTGAAAAAAATTGCTCTTGGAAACAAAAATGTTACCAAACGTACCCTAAATATCCTATTAGAAGTCTATGGAATCTCAAGTATTAGATCGAAAAACTTAAAAGCAGTAGATCTTAGAAATCTAAATCTAACAATAATTAGATACTAGGTGTGAGATAGCGGTTGTCATTGAAAGATAGTGTATTATTCTAAATTATACTCTTAGTGTTTCCACATATTTATAAATAATATTAAGAGTTTTAACATAGTAGGGGCAACTCAAAAAATCCTAAAAACATTTTAAATCCTAATATGCATAGTAACTCAAACACCTAAGGAGTATAAGAGAAACAAATTAAGGGTAACCGTGTAATACTGTGTATTGTGCTCAAGTATCAAATCTCCCAAATCTAAAGTTAAAACCAAGTGCCAAACTCTTAGGCTATGTTTGATATATAAAATAAAATTTACTATAAGTTTATCATATTCTGTATTTAGTTCTTGTCCAGATTGGGATAAAATCATATATTTGAGGAGCATAGCTTGGATAAAAGTATTACATAAGGGAAATAAGATAAAGGTTAATAGGATTTTTATATCAATGATATAAAAAGTATCCTTCTAGAAGGTGAATGAATATGTTATCTCTCTATTATTAGATTTGGCATATATTGGCGGGTCTATCTCGTGGTAGTCATTTACATTTCTTTTCATAGTCAAACCCATGGCTCCGAATGTTGCAATAAGCTCATTTGCTGTTTAAAATTTAGATCATACAATAACCTTAGATTGATTGATGGAGGTTATTTTTGTTTATACATTTGTGGTTCCTTTAAAAGTGAATCACATATTCTATCTATTATTTGGCATAAATGGCATATCACTGCAAAAAAGCCTAAAATTTGCACAAACGAAAATGATAAAAATCTTTCATAGTACTATTGCTTCCTTCTTTTTTGTTTGTTTATTTTTATTGGCTCATAATGTCACGTCCCGATTTTCAGGCACGCACACATCCTTCTACTTGGTCGATTTTAGAATGCGATATCCCAAGATATTTATCGCTGACCCTTTTCATTTATTAAGTACATGCGGAAGCAGTTATAAATCCCTAGACAATAAAACAGTGGGATAGAAAAGCAAAGCCTTTTTTTTTTTTTGTGACCCAGAAATCTCGTACAGCCGGCAGCCAACAAGTAAACCTGGGGGGACACGTAAGCGGGATGACCCACCACCCCTAGCTTCCCACTTAAAACCTCAAGCAACCATGAAGGGATTCGAATTCCTCCCCTTCGTGAGGGGGAGAGAGCCCAAATCATCGCGGCCATATTTTTCATATTGAAACTCATAACCAAACTTTTATATAGAACACAATTCAGAGTACTTCACAGCTATTCACAACTTTAAAGCCTCACTCTATCTACACATAGACAGGGTTCACAAAAAGAGGATGGGATCACAGTCCTCATCCGGGTCATACTCGGGATCATCATTGGGGTTCCCCTCCAGGTACTCCCCTTTGGCACCTCATCAGGGTCCTAAAATGTTGTCCCACAATCGGGATGAGTAGCAAGTTCTACTCCACTAAGACTCGATTAGGAAACCAATACACCACATGGTTGCCTAAACACAGCACGAATTAGAAGACTTACCTTGGCATCAGTCTCAACCTACAATTCAAGGTTATACATAGATGCCTCATATATAACATCAATCAACAACCAATTCACGACATCAGATCAAATCATTGATCAGTCGACCTAGTCGAATACTTGTCAGTCAGACTATCATTAGATCATTTCACTCCTCACTATGTAAACTCCAATTGTACACTCAGTCACAGAGCTACAATAATGCTCTCGGGAGTCATTTTCGCCAAGGTGACGTATGCAATGGACAACACTCATGCATTCTTTAAGGCGTCGTTTTCACCAGTGATATTTTTAATCACCGGACCACGTATGTCCATGAAAATGCATGTAGTAGACAGCACTCATGCGTTCTTTAAGACACCGTTTTCACCAGTGATTTCCTTATCACCGAACCACGTCTGTCTATACTTATGCAAGTAATAGACAGCACTCGTGCGTTCTTTAAGACGCCGTTTTCACCAGTGATTTCTCTATCACCGAAACACGTATGTCTATATCTTGTACCTGATCGGTCTCGGCCAAGAGTATTCCCAATTCACTCTCATGATTCTCTCTACTTTACAACTCATCAAGCATTGTAAATGCTAAATAACCATACTTGGTCATCTACCAATCAATCATTCAATTCCACTCAATTTCAATCAATTTAGGAATTATTTCTCAAATATCACAATTAATTCAATTTCACGCAACGTAGACCTCAAATAAATAAATGGACTGCACCACGACAATCTGTACGAAATTTCGGTCATCAACTATCCCTACCTAATTTCCAAAAAATAAATAATTAACTGATTAATTTCGAAAATTAATAAATAAATACAAAAATCCAATTTAGGCCCATAATGTCTAATTGAAGCCCAATAAGGGTTGGGAAAAATCCCGAGATGCATTCAATAAATAGTATAGGCAATTCTCTAGCTAAGTACACTAACCACTTAACTAATATGCAATGCAATTAACTAATAATCACTCATCCATTCTAATCTAACCACCTAATCCTACTTAATTAACACTAATCAATCATTAAGCATAATTAGTCTACTAAGCAAAGATTAGTGATATTACTTATCAGAATAATGTGCAAATCGGCTCAAACCGACAGGAATGGCGCGGGGAACACTTTACTCCAAAGGCGGGCCAACTTTCGAGGTCCAACACCACCTCAAAATGGGGTTAGAAGTTGCTGCAAAACCCTCTATGTTTCTGTTCTGATCTTGATGTGAAGAAACAACCAAAACCAGCCCCGGCGAGGCTTCCACTAACCAAGGGCAACAGCTGGACGTGAGAGGAAGGCAGCCAAAGGGATGGTGGTGCGCAGCCAGGCGCGCGTGCACCCGAAGGCGAGGATGGCACCGGCACGGCGACGGGCGGCAGCTTGCTAGTGAGGCGAGCTGCTGCTGTTCTCTCCTTGCTGTTTTCGCACAAATGGAGGGGAGGAAGGGAAGTGTGGCTGGCCAAGAGAGAATGAGGGAGAGAAGAGATAGAGATGAGGGGTGAGGGCTCCACCAAGCCAAGTTTTCCACAAAAATATCCTCCACAAGCAACCTAAACCAAGTAGAATCCCTTGGCTCTCATTTAACCACTCACACCCCTCACAACCTCTGAAGTAGTCCAATTTGGCTAGGCATGAGGGGGGCTACGAATTTTGAGAGGGATAGCTTCAGTTGGTTTCAAATCCCTCTTGATTTCATCTCAATTGACTCTCACAAATTCAATTGGTCATCCATTGATCTTCTTAGTATTTTTCCTCACCTATATATGCATCATGCTTCTCAAATTTACAACCAAAATAAATCCCCGGCTTCAATTGCACAAAAACAGTCCGGCGACAACTTTTTCCCAAAAAGTGTCAGTTGTTAAAAAAATCTTCTGAGACTGAGTCGTGGGTCCTAGAATTTATTGTGACATGACAATATCTTCAATTTTTGAAATCGGACTTGAATCGGCGGTTAATTTCCATTTGGCGCGTTTTTAGCGTGACTTAGACTACCGGGTAGTTTTCAGAAATTTTTAAGGGCAAATGATCTGTGGTCGATTTTCTTGGAGTCACAATGAACCCACTCGACTCATTGGCGACTCTCAGTTGTCATAAAGATCTCGAGGACCCAATTACAAACACAAGATACCAAAACGACAGTAAAATCAAATTAGTGCCGGTTGACGAGAATTTCCCAATTTAGTGAAGTCACCCACGATCAGCCACACATCTCTTTCAAACCGACCTATCTCTTATCTTAATTCAATTTTTAACTATGTCGTAATGACCTCTAAAGATGAACATGGTTGAGAAGCCGATTCCTGGTCAAATTCTCAAGTCTATTACTTTAAAATTCTTTAATGGCTTACCCAGATAATCTAGTTATCTCAAGAGTAATTGGTTCCAAGGACAACCCTATAGAGGCGTCAATGAAATGCCCGATTAATTCAATAGAAAACAGGTTGAAAAATTCAGGATGTCACACCTAACATCTCTAATCGCATTGATTTAACTACATTGTCACTTAGGGTCCCACATTTGAATTAATATTATTTCTTTCCTTTTTTCCCTCATTTTTTTTGTTTTAATTTACTAGAAAAGAAATCTCAAACAACATTAGTTAAGGTTAAAATATGAGGCCCACTTTTGATTTAAGATTATTTATTGCCTTCTTTTCTTCTTCTTTTCTTCCTTTTCTTTCTCCATTTGGAATAAAATTGGTGTTCCTATCTTTCCAAAAGAATAATCTATTTGGTAGATAGCTAATGAGTATTGTGTCAGTGAGATGATATTTCTCTATTTTTTTTATAGGAAACTATTATTAAAAAAATAGCCTAAACATAAGTAAGAGTAAAAGAATCATCTAGCAATTTTTGTACGCATTTCATTTAATTATGACATTAATATGTGCCATTACGTTGAAGTCCGTATATCTTCATTGGTCAACTTTCATTTTATTCAATTAATCCAGTAGTCCAATAATCATTAATTTCTCATGCCATCATTGCATAATGTTTTAAAAGATATTTTCAAAGAAAAATTTATAAATATGACAAAGTTAAGCACATAAAAATGCATGTTCAAGTTTGTCCAAGCATGCACAAAAAGGATCTTGAAGTTGAATGCGCCTCTTTAGTTCTTGTATATATGCTTTTAAAGTCGAATGGCTTCCTTACAATGATCTTCAAATCCTTGTTGAGACTAGTAGATATACATTCAAAGTCAAATGTGCTCATTCGGCTCTTATAGTAGTACGGTTCCCAAAATGCATGTGCGGATTTATCCAAGCAAGCATAAAAGGCTTTTTGAAAGGAAGCCATGTATTTTTAAATGTAATTAAGAGCCAATGGATTCTCCTTACAATCTTTGAGTAAATTCTTGGAAATTTGTATTGAAAATTGAAATTGAGAAAATCACAACCATGAAGGTAGTCTATTGAAATAAAGCAAAAAAATTGCATATAATATTAACATTTCTTTACTCCGATATATGATAGGTGCTTGCTCAAATTACAACAATGGAGAATAAGTATAATGGGTGTGGGAGAAAAGGCTAGGTGAAAAAAAGTGGTTCGAAAGGAATGTGAATAGTTTTGTCTTTTAGGCTACATTTGGCGATCAAGATAAAATTCAGGATAGAATCCTATCCTGCGTTTGATGTATACTGAGATAAGATAAAGTCGAATATAAATGAGATATAGACCGGATAAAATTATCCCATTGGGGAGGTAGAATAAAACTTGATAAGATTTCTAATATCCATAATAGGAAAAAAATTCAAATAACAAATTTCTTAGATTAACAAATTAAAATTATATTTCAATATAAATAATATTTGAATTGTAATAAAAATATAAAAAAATTAGTTTTTATTTAATCTTATTTTTATTTATATATTCCAATTTAATTATATCTTATAATATACATTCAATATATAAATACATATCCATTACATATTTTTTATAGTTTTTTTAGTATTTTAGGTATATTAGTACAGTTTTCTATTTAATAAAATTTTATTAGAGAAAGATGGAAGGGAAGAAAGGAATAAAAAATAAATTAATTAAAAAAAGAGAGGAAAATAAAATAAAAATAAAGTGGACAAGAGTGTCGTAAGAGATTTGTACCATCTCCATTTATAAAATTTGTGATCCATAGAGGTGTTTATACCAAAAAATGTGTGTGTGTGTGTGTGTGTGTGTAATATGATGTGAAAATATTCAATTTTATTTTTGTAATCATCAAACAATAGACAGGATATAGCAAAATCCTTTGGATTTTATATTTTATTCTATCAAGTACTATCCTTGTTAAAAATTCGGACAACCAAACGTAACCTTAATAAATTAAAACAAAAAAAGAAGGAAACACATCCGCTAGGACATTTCCAAGATCTCTTCTCCAAACTCCACTTGACCTCTTCCATGTCACATTAAGGGGACATGTAAGAAATATATTCTAATATCTGTATAAGTTTGAATATTATTTTGATTCCAAGTTTTATTCTGAGTATTTGTCTGATTACAATATCCATTTGATTCTAAGTATCTCTCAGATTATAATCTCATTGTTATGATTTATTGTAAAATTATGTTACTATAAATAGTCATTCTATAAAACTTATAAATAAGTTCATGCATAGGTCAATAGAATATATTGAAAATTTCACAATTTTATTTTCTGCTTTACACTTATCAAAAAGTATGGATGATCATGAGAAAAGGAAAAAGTTAATTTCCATTTGGCTTTTGAAAAGATTTGAGTTGGCACTGGCCTAGTGGCCTTGATGGACGACGACGATATGGGAAAATTGAAGCAATAATTGAAAATCACAAGCTGGGTGCTTAGCATACTGAACTCTAGCAGAAACTGCAAGACAGATTGGGCTTGTCCAACTTTTTGGTACAGAGAACCAAACATGCTTGCTCTAGTGAATGAGACTTTTATGGACTCATGTAGCTAAGGGCGTGCATGACAACGTTTTTATTTCTCTATTTTTCTATTCCCCGGAATAGGTTTGGAATAAAAATCTATTTGGTAACATAATTTCATTTTTTTTTTGAATATATTTCTATTCCATAAATAGATTTGGAGTAGAAATCAGAAAATAAAATTTTTAGTTTTTTTATTTCTAGAACAGAAATGAGAAATCAAAACTTTCTTCATCATTCACTCTTGTCATCACCCGTCGCCCACCCGCTGCCCGTGGGATGCCGAACGCCCGCCACCGGTCGCCGCCCGCCCGCCACCGACCCCGACCCCGACCCCGACCATCGCCGCTCACCACCAACCGTCGGCCACCGAACGCCGGTTGTTGGCCATCGAACTCCCGCCGCTTGTGACCAACCACCGACCACCAAATGTTGGACGCTTTGTCGGTTGTTGGCCACTCATTGCCAACCACCAAACATCGGAGGCCCACCGCCGACCACCAAACGTCCCCCCGCCAACAGCCCATTGGTCACCACTAGCCATCGAATGTCGACCATCAAACTTCAGCCGTTGGCCACTCACCACCAACCGCCGAACTTCAGCTCGGCCACCTGCTGCCGACCACCGGACTTCGGCTGTTGGCCACCCACCGCTAGCCGCCACCATTGATCACCGATCGCCGACGCCAATCGCCAAACATCAGACTCCGGCCACTAAATGCCAACCGTCGCCACTCCTAGAAATAGAAATTTTATTCTCTTATTAAACGAATTTTTACTCTAGAAGTAGAAATTCTAAATCGTTATCAAACACGTTTTTTTATTGAGAAACTTATCCATGGAATAGGAATAAATTCCTATTCCATAAATTTTGTCATGCACGCCTAAAAAGGCAAGTATAGCAACTGGAGCTGCTAAGTCATACAGCCGAGAAGGATAGTTAACTTTAGTCAATTTTTAGAACATGATTGGAGTGAACTAAGGGCGCGTTTGGTAACATTTTTGTTCAAAAATTGTTCCAAGGAACAGAAATAGAAAAAACTATTTCTGCTCCGGGGAACAATTTTTTAACAGAAGAAGGCGTTTGGTAAACTTGTTCCGAAATAAAAAATGAACGAAACATGTTTGGTAAATTTGTGTTCTTTTTTTGTTTCTTTTAATTTTTTAATTATTTTATTTTATTTTTCTTTCTTTTTTTCTTTTTTTTTTTTTTTTTTTTCTTTTGGCCGGTCACCGGCTCGGCCATGGCCGGCGATCGGCCGACGAGGGCCGGCGGCCTCGCCTAGCCACGATGAGGCTCGCCGGCCCCGGCGAGGCCGAGCCTCGCCATGGTTGGGCAAGGCCGAGCCTCGCCATGGTTGGGCAAGGCTTGGCCTCACCTTGGTGGGCGAGCTCGGGCTTGCTCGGATCCAGCGAGCCCGAGCTCGCCCAGCCTTGCCCCACGCCGGCAAGGCTCGGGCTCACCCAGATCTAGCAAGCCCGAGGTCGCCGGCCCTCGACAGCCGGTTGCCAACCATAGCCAAGGCTAGCGACCGATCAAAGAAAAAAGAAAAAAAAAAAAAAAAAAGAGAAGAAAAAGAGAGGAGAGAGAAAATTTGTTCTTAAAAATTGTTCCAGAAACAAGAAACACGTTTTTCTTGTTTCTTGTTTCTGTTCCAAATGTATTCCTAGGAGCAAAAAAATAGATTTGGACCAAAAATGTAAACAAACGCATTTCTGTTCTTTTTTTGTTCCCTGGAACAAAAAAACAAAAAATTTGTTCATAAATAGAAATAAAGAACGTTAACAAACAGGGCCTAAGTCACTAGGACCATATCATTAGTCTTAGTTGCGGACTTCCAAAGCAATCAGCAGAATCAAAAGACATCTAGGTCAACAGAATGTGATTTGTTTGCTGATGAAATCAATGCAAACCTTTCTCGTGGAAAACTCTATAAATCAATGTTAGCAGCTCCTTCATAATAAATAAATAAAAAAAATTGTCAGCAGCTCCTTGTATCATGGACAACATAGTGTCCCTCATCAGCATTTTCTGCTATGACCGGCAACATATGGTGGTCCATGTATGTTGTTACACTTGCTTGGTGCATAGCCAATTGCAAATATTTGCTGCCATATCGGTTCACCAACATATACCCAACCCAACATTTGTTTGATCAGTCATTGACATCTTTGAAATAAGACGCTGGGATGTCTGGAGGAGAAGGCATGATCGCTACCCATTTAAACTGAAAATGGTTGGATATGTTTGTTAGCCACCGATTTCCATAGCAATGATCACGGGTTCATCAATATATCCAGATATTAGATGATGCAAATACCTTGTGTTGCTTGTATTTTTCTCGTACAGCTTGCAAGGAGCCTCCTCTTCTCCCCAGGTACAAGTCGTGTATGATCTGAACGCTCTCTTTCAAGTCCTTCATTGTGTACCCTGAATACCTCTGTAGGCTTGAAGTCTGAAAAGTAGGATGATCTTCATAATAGACTGAGAGTAACAATTGAATGTTATCGATTATAAGCATCATCATAAAGTAGGCTCTTACCCAGGGGTGAGTGTTTGGTTGCACGATATATCTTGCTAAAAATGTGACAGATGCAGCAACAACAGATGGCAAGAATTTCACGCAGGCGTAATCCAACAAACTTAGCTCGGCAAGGTAGTAGCCCAAGAACTCCAGTTTCAAATTCATATTCTGCAAGTTCTGATCTGTAGTTAGCCAATTAAACAAACTTAAGATAAGCAAAAAACGGTTACCTTGTGACCTTCTTGAGCAACTGTGCTGAATCTTCTGCAAAACGGAAGGATACAAAGGGTCATCGTAGGTCAAATTTAAACTCCAAACTAACTGAAATAGGATATTACAGAGGAGATAATCCCATTTGACAAAAACAGGAAGGTGACTTCATGCCTTAGGAATGTCCTTATTGTGGGATTGCCCAATTCAAAGTCCAGAGCCTTCAATATATCCTCCTCCATTTGAATCACCTTAAAATCAGGAAAAGAAAAATGCCAATTCACTACTTTATATAGCATCTTCGAATGGACTAGATGCATCAACCGATATAAAAATAATAATGGTGTGATAATGAAGTGAGATTGTACCTCGTCTTTAGTATAACCGTCGTCTGTCATGCAACGGAAATCTTCTATATGAGGAGGCTTGACTTCTTCGTACTTTCCCTCATCAGAACAGAGAACCAAACAAGGATGACAGCAAATCAGCACCGCGTCAATGGTAAGGCACAAAATATCAAACCAGAAGGTAGAAGCCGAGGCTAGCTGCTGCTACTTACGACTTACGAGGAAATGAGCATTGCGGAAACACCAAGCAGCTTAAGCTTTTGACTAGACAAAGCATTCGAAGATAAGAACCTATCGATGTAAAAGATGGAGCGATAGAGCGTGTCCGAAAAAAGCTGGTACTTCTCGGCAACCCCCACCAGCCAGTCCACCAAGATCCCTCTCATGTTGGGACTTATATCATTCTGAACTTTCTCAATGTAATCAGGCAATGGTCTCCTCTTTGGCTCCATCTGCATCAAGCAACACACCCAAATGACCCCCAAATCCAAACTGCTCAAAAAGCTTTTGCATTTTTCCAATTTCCACTATCAAATTGAATCCAAGCTAAATGCCGAGCAGGCAGCTTCACACTAACTAGCGCACTATATTTCATTGTCGGGTAGGTACCGAAGTAAGTGAACATCGATGTATGTAAGCTCATGTGCAATTCCCTAAAAAAGCTTAGGCATTTATCATTTTATCCTAGAAAACATGATCACAGTGACTGATGTGATCCAATTGGGATTGAATCAGGTAGGGTATGCTCAGCATTGATTTCCACACACACAGAAGCGTAAGATAAGGTTCTAACCTGTTCCGTGTGCTGGTCCACATATAGGGGGCGGCCAATTGCACTAGCAATATTACTAATGCCCATGGCTGACCAAAGGGCAAACGGGATGTTCCTGAGGCGAACCCAGACCGGGACTGTTTTATGGTTGTTTCTCGAGTTCAAGCAATGGGTGCTATTATTGGAGGATAAGAGGCACCTTAGCCACTGTGATAGGCCCACCATCGAGGACCTTCCTTCGAAATTTCGGATCCGACACATGAAAAAAATAGAAACCATCATTATTTGCCCTAACTTCCAGCAGTTGGGCACCCCAAGCGTGTTTCAGCGCAGCTTCCGTCATCTTGAAGGGCAATCTCTTTCCAACATAGTAGCCTACTAGACACTCCTTCCACTTGGGATCACAGCCTTCAAGCACTTCAGAAGAAATCCAAACAAAGGGCTTGCCATCAACCAAGTCTGGAGGCACATAAGTGAGGTCGTAACCTTTAGCAGTTGATTTAGCTACATTGGCCCAAGAACGGGCTTGCGCCTTGGCGGCATCAGGGTCAACCGGAATGGTATGCCCACGAGAGGGCTGACACATCCTAGTAGGCTCAGTTTGGTTTTTCCCAAAGGGAGCAGCAACAACATTACTATCAGGCGATCCGGCCCGCGGGAGAGGAGGTTGGGCAAAAGAGACAGCAGCCTTGCCCTTATCCAAAGGAGGACAAGAGCTCCTCCCACGACTACGGCCCCTAGCTCGAGCTTGGTGGGCCTTCCCTGAAGTTGCGAGCTCGGGAGTGGAAGAATCCATACAGCAGAGCCCAGAGCAACAATAAAGAAACCCAGAAAACCTTAATAAATGAAGGGCATTAATACCCGGATGAGGCGAGCTTTCCAAGTAGCTCCAGTGGAGTTAGAGGGAGGACGATGGAGAGGACCAACCACCAAGACCCAACTCCAACACACAAACAGAATCCCCGAACCAGCAAGATCACGATTGGGATTACAGACGAAACAGGGGCTCAGATCGAACGAGCATCGAGGTCCAACGAGAAGGAGAAAGCCAAAAGCCTTCGGTGGATATGGAGAAAGTGGAAGGGAGAGAGGAACCACCGAATCTCAACTCCAAAGATCCAGCCAGGCACTCGGAATCAGCATCAGCAGGAACCGCGTGAACAGGGAACCAGTCGCCCAGCTTGAGAGCATTTTGTGAACAGTACCCAGAGAAGGTGCTCTATACTTTAATTTGCAACGCTTAAATATGACTGCAATTTAATGAGAGAAGGACAAAATCGACACCATACAATATGAATTAACTTCCAAATTAACAAGAATTGATGCGTTTTCACTGACTTTTAATGACAAGTACTTTGTAATTACATTAGGAATTATATTGTGACGGTATAAACTGACATGGATAAACGATACATATATACTGACAAGACAAGAATTGCTCAATAAGGGAAGCCTCTTATATTAGCTCATTCTTCCAAGTTTATGCTCTCTAATTTATTGAACAGGAATGAACGATGTGCTGATAGCCCTTGAGAAACTTGTTGCATGCTCGGACGGCGCTCCGGTTTGGGACTCAAGCATGACACTGCGATCTTCATCATGAGAGCCACTTTTCCTAGCAAATCGCCCTCAGGGTATGGAATCCTCTGATCTAAAACTTCTCTCAGTGAGCAATGTGGGATTGTTGAATCATTTGATGATGGTGGAGATGCGGACAAGAGAGATGATATGAGATCACTTGGATGTCTTCCCATTATCACTTCCATCGCTATGGCTCCAAAACTATAAACATCGCATTTTTCGTTCACTTTCCTTGTGTAGGCCAGTTCTGCAAATAGAATAGTTCTTTTTCTCACTTGATCTTATCAACGCTTTCTAAAATTGATCTTTTAGCCTTTTAGATCAAATATAAGTAAGTAAAACCAGATTTAAAAAACCTTGTATTTGGACGGAGCCTTAAATTCAAACAGAAAAAACATGTACTAATCCTTATCCAATCATGTACTCATATCGTATCCTTACTGCTGAGAAAAGGACTTCAATACTCTTAACCATTCGAATCTCCTCTTTATTCTTGAATGTTATTGTCTTGTAAAAATAATGTGAGAAGGACATAAACCGTTTGAATCTCCAAATTTTAGGGATTATAATTTCATGAAAGTAGCAACTCTCACCGACTCTTTATCATAGCTAACTATTCTCTACTGCAAATCACGTTATACTTTCTTTAGCTTTCAATGTGATTTGAATAATTCGCATTCACTAACAACAATTTTGTCTTATCCTTTAACATGACTTAACGTGACTTATATTTCAGTAACTCTGCTCAAAGGAAAACATTTGAAGAACGTCGAATTTTATGTTAGGTATCTGTTAAACAAATGGCGCCATTTATTCATAAGTAGGATTTGTTGAATGTAGGAAACATCACATACTTAGGAATCAAAAGAAGTAAAATCTCATGAAAAGAATTTACCTGGAGCTGCATATCCAAATGTGCCTGCAAACGAAGCCCAGTTGGAAGAATCGGATTTTAGAACCTTAGCCGTGCCAAAGTCCGAGATGTGAGCTTCGTACTCTTCATCGAGTAAAATATTCTTGCTCGATATGTCTCGATGAATTATTGGGGGATAGCATTCATGGTGCATATAGGATAAAGCATTAGCCACACCTTTAACAACATTCTCTCTCTTATTCCAGTCAAACGTTGTTATCCTTTGTTCGCTCTTCAAAACATCCTCTAAGCTGCCCAATTCAAGAAACTCATAAACCAAAAATGAATGGCTGGAGCTCGAACAAAAGCCATACAGCTTGACAATATTTCGGTGTCGGGTTTCTGTCAAAGCATGAATCTCCCTTTCGAATGCTTTTCGACTAGCCATTTCAACATTCGGAGCTTCTTTGAGTCTTTTAACAGCAACAATTTCACCCGTCTGCAACTTGGCCTTATAAACTCTCCCTTGTCCTCCCATGCCAATGCAATATTTGGCATCGAATTCCTCAGTGGCTTCAATAATGTTCTTATACACCGTTCTTCCATCATAGTTCCATATTTCGAACATACTTTCACTGCTCGCTTCTATCAAGTCAGTGTCTCCTCGCCTTGTTCTTCGGGATACAATGCATGAAACACCCACAGCAAGAAACATAGCAAGCAGGCAACCAGAAGTAGGGAGTAAAATGAGCAGCAAATTTTTGTCTCTGTCTTTCCCTTTCATCGCCGTCCTTGGACAATGCATGAGACCCATAATATTTCCGCACAAGCCTTTGTTCTTTCTCACAGAATCAATTGTCGCATTACGAAAGGCTGGAATGTTTGGTAAAGGACCCTCTAGCTCATTATATGATATATCAACAGATAGCAGGCTTGCCATATCATCAAAAGTTGGTGAAATTGAACCCGACAGTTGATTGTGTGAGAGATTGAGTGTATCTAAACTGTGCAATGTTCCAAGTTGTCGAGGTATATCTCCAGTAAGCAAATTTCGACTTAGATCGAGTCTTTGAAGAAAGTGCAGATTGCCGATCTCAATGGGAATGCTCTGCTCAAGATTATTCATGCTTAAATTTAGATACCAAAGTTTCAAACACTCTCCAAGTTCTCCGGGGATTGAGCCACTAAGCTTGTTTCCCGCAATGTTAATTTGTTCCAGGTTAGACAATGCTCCAATATCGCGAGGAATATAGCCTGCGAGATGGTTGCCATCCAGCCAAAGCTCTATCAGAGACTGCAATTTTCCAAGTTCTTTTGGAATTTCCCCGACAAGATTATTCGAAGATATGTGTAGTACATGCAATCCAGTCATCTTTCCCAGATCAGGCGGTATCATGCCCGATAATTTATTGTCGGAGATTTTCAGGCTTGTCAAATTGCTCCATTCGCTTAATCTCGGTGGAAGCTCTCCGTAAAGTTCATTATTGCTCAACTCGAGGTAATCCAAGTAGGGGTATGTGCCGAGAACATCAGTAATGTTGTCCCTTAGCTGATTATTTTGGAGCCTAACTCTAAGCAAGCTCGTGCAGTTTTTCAGGCTTCGTGGTATCGGTCCAGTGAAATGATTGTCATGAGCACTGAAATATGCAAGAACTTGACCGTTGCATATATCCGGTGGCAATTGGCCAACAAGCTGGTTCTTATATATCTGTAGGTTTTCGAGGAATGTGAGATTGTGAATCTCAATTGGAATAGAACCGGAGATATTGTTTCCATAGAGTGACAAGTAAGTCAAGTAGCCCAGCCTCCCTATCGTTTCTGGGATGGATCCTGTGAGATCATTAGTGTTGAGATCGAGTTGAGAGAGAGATCTAAGATTTCCGATTTCCGGAGGAATAGGACCGGAAAGCTTACTGTTGAAAAGAGAGAGAACGTCTAAGCCGCTTAAGTTCCCCATCGTTTCTGGGATGGATCCACTGAGATCATTAGTGTCGAGAGCAAGTTGAAAGAGAGATCTAAGGTTTCCGATTTCTGGAGGAATAGGACCAGAAAGACTATTGTTGAAAATAGAAAGAATGTGTAAGCCGCTTAAGTTCCCAATCGTTTCTGGGATGGATCCACTGAGATCATTAGTGTCGAGAGCAAGTTGAGAGAGAGATCTAAGGTTTCCAATTTCCGGAGGAATAGGACCAGAAAGACTATTGTTGAAAAGAGAAAGAATGTGTAAGCCGCTTAAGTTCCCAATCGTTTCTGGGATGGATCCACTGAGATCATTAGTGTCGAGAGCAAGTTGAGAGAGAGATCTAAGGTTTCCGATTTCCGGAGGAATAGGACCAGAAAGACTATTGTTGAAAAGAGAAAGAATGTGTAAGCCGCTTAAGTTCCCTATTGATGGCGGGATCGAACCTGTTAGATCATTGTTTGAAAGCTCAAAATGTATAAGGGATTTCATTCTTCCAACTTCTTCAGGTATGTGGCCAGAGCAGGTATGTGGCCAGAGAGTTGGTTTTCATAGAAGTAAAGAAAGCATAAATTCCTCAAGTTTCCTAGAGTTCTCGGGATAGATCCACTGAGGTCGTTGACTGATAAATCAAGCTCACTAAGAGACCCCAACATCCCTATTTCTATTGGAATGGACCCGGCAAGATCATTATTGAAAAGCCATAACTTCGTCAAGCTGCTTATATTTCCAATGGAAGAAGGAATTCGACCAATGACGCGGTTGTTTTGTAGAAGCAGATGCTTGAGAGATTTGAGCATTCCTACTTCTCGAGGGATGCACCCGGAGATCTTATTGTCGTTGAGGTATAAGCCAATCAAGTTATTCAAACTTCCTATAGAGCCGGGGACTGGACCAGTGATGTTGTTATGCGACAAGTCCAGAACTTCTAGAGACCGCATCAATCCGAGTTGGGTTGGAAGGTGTCCAAAAAGGTGGTTTTTAGAAAAGTCAAGGAAAGCAAGCTTGGAAAGATTGCCAAGGCTTGAGGGGATGTTCCCAAAGAGTGAATTGTTGGCAAGCTCAAGGGTGATCAAGTTGGGCAATGAGGAGAAATCAAGATCGTGAAGCGTACCATGGATGGCGGAGCTCGAGAGGTTGAAACTGATGACGCTCCCGAGAGGATTGCAACTGAGTCCATGCCAAGAACAAGGGTCGCTTCCATTCCACAAAGACAAGATAGAGCGACTCTCGCTGTTGAGCTTAGATTTCCATTTTAGGAGTGCCTCCACTTCCTCAACTCTTGTTTGGCTACCTGAAAGAGCAAGGGCCAACGGAGGAGAGCTTTTGGATGAAGCAGGACGAGACATTTCTTGCATGATAAGCATGAGAAGAACATAAACTAGGAGGTGCATTGAGAGTTGTTTTTGAGATGATGGCGCCATTGGACAGGATGTTTTAAGCTATGAGGGGGCTTTTCTTGCTTCAATGGCAATGCGAGCAGCTGGGGCATTTATAGCAGAATGAAGTGGTATCTTTATGCCATTTAAGACCAAGTCAATATCGGCTCACACTCGACCCAATGCTAATTGTGACATCCCCCTTCTCCCCTTTTCTTTTGTCCTTTTCTTCTCTCTCTCTCTCTCCTCTTTCTCCTCTCCCCCATGTGATTTCTCTTTCCCCCCCTTCTGCCATCCATCCCCCCTTTCCCCTCTCTCTCTCTCCCCTCCACACACGCTACCCCTCTGCCATCCATTAATCGTGATTAGCATAATTAATAACATATTAGCCGTTAAGTAAAATTTTACACTCGTTTTACTAGATGAATTTACACTTAATTCTTATCATTTGAGCATGTGATGCCATGATGTTTTTTTTTTTTTTTTTGGTAAAGGTAAGATATGAATAGATTTTGCAGAAAATATACAGGGGGGATACCAGGCACCAACAAAACAAACACTCAAAGAGACTGAAGTCAAGAAGAGTGTAGGGGTGCCTTGGATCCAATGAACAACAACAAGAACAACACCGAAAAGGAAACCCTAACAGACAAAGGCTAAACTAAGACCGACCAACCCTCCATCAATCAAAGATAGAATGACTCAAGTCCCAGCTCTGCTGCAGCCTTCTGTTCTTTGGGGTATCCATGACATGCTTGAAGGTCATCGCTTTGTCTTTAATAGCCTTGCCAAGATGCCTCTTCATCGCCGGGATAAAAAGAGTCTGATTCCGGAAGATGATGTTGTTGCGTTCTTTCCATATGATATAGCAAAGAGCACCAAAACTAAACCGAGCCAAAATGTGGTAGAAGTCCCGATCCGAAAAACGAGAGGAGGCCCAATCAAGGTTCTCACGCCACGATTTTAAATGTGATGCCATGATGTTTATTGCCCATATAATGTATTTTAAATGCTATTTTTCAAAGATGGTTTATTGGTGAGAAAATGGCAAACTTTGAGGTGTCGTGTTTGGACGCCGTATTTTACATGACAAAAGGGGCAATGATGTTTTAAAATGAAATTGTGCAAAGTTTGATAGGTTTATTTTAAATACGTGAACACGTGCAGTTATTTTACCGGAATTTTAAATGTAAAGATTTTTCGAGGTTTGTTATTTAAGCATGAACTCTTTTACACTGGGCTAATTGACGGAAGATAAAAATTGGCTTGAGTGTTGGCGTGCTTGTGTGGTCATTCAATTAAACTCGTCACCCAACGGGAGTTTAGGAACGATGCTCGATGTTTATCAGATGCCCGGCGGGGATCTGGATGCCGAGTCGCGATTGAGGCCAAACCGATGCTCCTATATAGAATGCCGTCTAGGTATGGGTTTTGGACATTGTTGTGCCCAATGGGGCGAGACGATGCCCGGTCATGCCAGAAGACCGCCAACTCGTGTGTTGGCCATGGCAAGAGGGGTCGTAATAATCGGAACACGTGTGATTGATTGTGATGTTTTGCGCTTGATTATGGGGTAAAACTGTTAGGCATGATATGGGACATGCCAAAATAGGTTTTACCTTATAATCGGGACCCATGTGGATGCTTGGCACATGAAAGTTATGTGTTCTCATTATTGTTTATGCTTATTATATTGATAAAGGCATATGTGACGTACTAATATGTAGGGGTGTCCCAAGGCGAGATAAGATTGTATGCCGTTGCATGATTAGGCTACCTCCGTACAAATTTACATCATAATCGAGGTTTAGGAAGTTGACTCGCTGAGATTTTATCTCACCCCATTGTTGTTAACCATTTTCAGGGCCGTAGCATAGAGATCTGCTAAGTGCGGATGTGGTGGGGATGCGACACTTTTTGGCTAACCTTATTGTTAGTGAAGCTAGAGTTAACCCTAACCTTTCTAACCCCTTTTTGCTCATAGGTCGTGTATGAGTTGTATTTTATTGTAGGCATGTAAATGTTAAACTCCTTGGGTTAACAAGTGGATAAATAAATGTACGACTTTTGGAAATCGTTTATTGTGTTTTACTATTCCTGTTTTGTTGGTTGATTGGGTGTTTATTTAATTCGTTTTTGCATGCGTTTAATTGAAAATAAACAGAATGGATCGGTGACGCATCCTGGGACATCGTATTTTTAATCGACCGTCAAGGAATGTTCACACGCTCGGGGTTTGGGGCGTGACATCCTCGTTTAAGTGGTATCAGAGCCTGGTCAAGGTCTAGAGTGATAAGGTGCGGTGGGTTTTTGGATAGTTAGCTAAGAAAAACATTTTCCTTACAGTTATGCTTGTGATTGATTAATTGTTTGTGCGAGTTGCTCAGATTTCTAGTTCCTTGTGAGAATTGGAAAGCGGGTTTTTGTAAGGGCCCTGCGAGATGAGCAATCTTGAGGAGAGAGCCCCTTGGAGAAGGGCCATAGCGGCTTTGACAGGTGCAGGGGGAAGTGCACCGACTCTAGCTGGTGCTAGAGAAAGGGCACCGAGACGAGCTGGTGCTAGAAGGAGAGCACCAGTGCAGGTGGGTGCCAAAGGGAGGGCACTAGTTGATCCAAGGGTTGACGAGATCCTGCAAGCCCTAGAGACCTTATGGAACATGGTCGGGCAGCAAGCTCATAATCAAGCTGCAGCTGCCACCCCCGCCATTGCTACCGCCAATGCCGCTGTTGCACCTGTTGAAACCTACCTGGAAATTGGAATGGTGAGCAGCCTATGCACATGCTGGTGGAGCAGTTTCTAAGACTAAAGCCTCCAAATTTTACCGGAACAGGTGACCTGAGGTTGACTTTGGGCCTAAGAGTTGGAAAAAGGCTTTTGCACTACTAAGGTGCTTAGAGGAGGATAAGGTGACCCTAGCCATATATCAATTGTAGGGTAACGCAAGCACGTGGTGGGAGGCCACTGAAGGAAGAGTGTTTCTCGAGGGTATAGTCCTGGAGTGGGATGCCTTCGTCGAAGTGTTTTACGGGAAATATTTCTCGGATTGTGCTCGAGAACTGAAGATGGCTGAGTTTCAACACTTATGCCAGAACCAGATGACTGTAAATGAGTATGAGGCGAAGTTCGCCAAGCTATCGAAGTATGCACCGAGGTTGATTGAGAACCCAATGGACAGAGCAAGAAGGTTCAGAGATGGCCTGAAGCCGGAGATTAAGGACCGGCCGGTGCCGTTGAATCTCAAGGATTATGATGAACTGTATGAGAAGGCCCAACTGATTGAGAGGAATCTGAATGAGTGGGCAGCCGCATTTGGGTCGCGATTTGTGCCCAACAGAGATAACAATCGATTTTGGAAGAGGCCAATGACAGGAGGAAAGTATCCCATCCCTCCCAACCGAAAGGGTGGAATTAGAAAGCCGGCGCCCAACTCAAATGGCGTGTGCCGATTCTGTGGAAGGAAACATGGATTAGCCCAGTGTCCTACTAAAACGGGAGCTTGCTATGGATGTGGCCAGTACAGCCATCAGGTGAAGAACTACCCGTGCAGACCCATGGGAGCATAGGCACCACTGTCGCAGATAGGGCAAGCAGCAGGGAGTGCGTCGCAGAACGCACAACAGGGCATATCTTGGGCAAGAAAGAAACATAAGAAATCCTATATTGAATTTTATCCTAACTACCAAACGTTTATATTATGTTTAGTCATCCAGATTTCTAACCAAGATAGGACTAAATAAATAGGATATAAAATCCAGGGATTTTACTATATCTTATATATTATTTGGTGAATTGCAGTAATAAAGTCGGATATATTCACATCATATTATGTATATTTTTTGGTATAAATGGCATATCAATGTAAATAAACTTAAAAGTTTACAAATGAACATGACAAAAATCTCTTATGACGCCATTTCCTAATTTTATTTTTTTTTATTTTTTATTTTTCCTCTCTTTGTTTAATTTAATTTTATTATTTCTTTTTCTCCCTTCCATTGTTCTCTAGTGAAATTTTATTAAATAGTAAATTGTATTAATATGCCTAAAATACAAACAAACCTAAAATAGTAATAAATATAAATATATTTATTATAAGATATAATTATAATTATTTTTATATATTAAATATATATTATAAGATAGAATTAAAGTCGAATGTATAAATAAAAATAACATTAAATTAAAAAACTAAATTTATATTTTTTGCTGTTTTGAATTTCTTATATTAGAATTCCAAAATAATTATATTGAAATATAATTTCAATTTTATTAATCTAATAAGTTTATTATTTGAGAAAAATAACTTTCATATTATGGATATTACAAATCTTATCCACTTTTATCACATCTCCCATATGAGATAATGTTATTCGACTTATATTTCTCTTATATCCGATTTTATACTATATTGAGCAGGCACCAAACACTGAATAAGATAAATTTTATCTTAATTGGCAAACGCAATAGTTTACTCTAAACCCATCCCACTTCTATAAACTTGCTGCCCGTTTACATCTTCTAATGTTTGGGCAGGTTGGGTACTTTACCCGTCCTAGTTCCATCCCTAAATCTGCACACCTAGTGTTATACTTTGCGACCCTCCTGAGGTAGGCTCTGAGGAGGTTCAATAGATTGTTAAGTGGACACTCTTCACTTTGGTTCTTTGAAACCTTAATGATTGCACTTTGGTTTCTCATCAATTTTCAGTCTTGTTATTATAGAGCTGCCACTAACTTATTTATTCGGCCGATTAGGAGTCTAATTAAAATATACGAGTGATTTTACTTTACATGGATAAGAGATTCTAAGATTTAAGAGAAAATATTGGGTACACTAGTGTTGCCACATCATTTTTACGCAAGTCCATTAAGTAAGCGACGCGTCGCTTTAGGCCCACCTTTGAGGTCAATTACAGTTGAAGGGATCTGTGTGGGCTCATTATTCCCTCTCCACTCTTGTCACTCACTCCCTCTTGACTTTCTCTCTCTAACTTCCTCTGCAATTTCTCATCTCCTTCATGAACACTACAAACAGACAACGTCAGAGGGCCTCCCAATTTCTCATCCAAATTGGCGTCACCACATCTTCTCCTTCTCCGATTGAAGAGCTCAAGCCCAAGGCTCATGGCCGCAATGGCCATGGAACTCCTGGACGATTAATTTGCAATCTCACAGCTGCTATGGTTGTCGAGCTCAAGGCCAAAGCAACCATGGTCGCTTGAGGATGAGCTCACGACTTCAGTTACAGGAGGTGGGGCTCCCAGGCCAAAGCAGCCTTAAGTTTGAGTTCCGAGGCCATGTGGCATGAGAAAAAAAAGAAAAAAACAAAAAAGCTAAGTGTGGTATAGGAGAGAAGGACAAGAGATATTGCTTTCCGACAGGTGGGCCTGCAAACGACAGGTGTCGCACAGTGAATGGAGAAAAATTTTGCTGGCATGGCATAACTAGGGTACCAAATATTTTCTCCAAGATTTAGGCATATCATTAGGTTAGAAATTCTAACACTCATAGGTACCTTTTCTCTAATTAAGGGCCTGTTTGTTTATTTTTGTTTCTATTCCCCGAAACAAAAATTTCTGGTCTTTTGCTCCGGGGAACAAAAAAAGAACAAAAACGCGTTTGGTAACACTTTTTGTTCCCAAGAACAGATTTGAAACAGAAACAAGAAGTATAAAAAACTTGTTTCTTGCTTCCGGGAACAAATCCGAGAAACACTTCTTTTTTCTTCTTCTTTTTCCTTTCCTTCTTCTTCCTTTTGGCCAGTCGCCGGCCCCAGCCATGACCGGCGACCGGCCGTCGAGAGCCGGCGACCTCTTCGGACCGTCGTCGGCCCCCGGTGAGGCCACCGGCAAGGCTCGACCTCGCCCAGGCAGCGTGAGGTTGGCCTCACTGGGAGTCTGCGAGGTCGCCAGCCCTAGTCGGCCGGCCAAAAGGAAGAAAGAAGAAAAAAAAAAAAAAAAAGGAAAAAAATATTAAAAATATTAAAAATTTAAAAGAAACAAAAAAAAAATTATACAAGTTTACCAAACGCATTTCTATTCCTAGAGTAGAAATTTTTGGCAGTTACCAAGCGCGTTCTTATACTTAGAAATTGTTTCCTAGAACAGAAACAACAAAAAACTAATTATGTTAAAAAATTATTCCCCAGAACAGAAACATTACCAAACGCACCCTAAGTAATCCAAGCAAAAAGAGAAAAAGCTTCGGTCACCAATAAGCTATATAAATGGATTAGACGTCGTCAAGTCCAACAATGGGAACAATGGATAGTAGCGCAAGGCAAAATTAGGAGGTCGTTTCCAATATATTGGGAAAAAGTTACATAATTGAGCATTCCTACGTCTTTTGCATGAACAAAGATTAGTAGGATGTATAGTGGTTAAGTGCATAAAGGAATGAGGAAGAGAGGTGAGAGCACATCCTATGAGGATCATCAAATCAATAGCAATAAGTCCAATTTGAAGAAGCTCATATGTGGAACCCTTTATTTCCATACATGTGGCTCTCACAGCCAATTGGTCCTCATTGGATATTTCTCTTTTAGAATAGGTAGGGAAAATTATCCAAAAAGTCGTAAACCTATTGTATAGTGGTTAATTTAGCCGTAAACCTTTCAATTGTGACGATGCAATCCTAAACCTTTTAATGATTTGCTAATTAAGTTTTTTTGGCTAATTTCTATCGAAAATCACTGATAGAGTAATCTAGTCAATGCCGACCATCCTACATGGCATAGCCGATGCCAACATGAACAATTTTCTATTTTTTTTAAATTATTTTCTTTCTTTATTTTTTTTTCCCCTTCTTTCGCTTGCAGTCACTAAGCCTCGCATGGCCAACGAGCTCGAGCTTCACCACTGGCCTTGTCAACCTCAAGCAAGACTCACCTTCATTTTTGCAAGCTGTGGTCAGCCTCATTGATTATCGACCATCGCCAAGGGCTAGCGATCAACCAAATGAAGAAGGAAAGAAAAAAAAAGAAAAAATTCAAAAATTCTTTAAAAAAATAAAGCAAAATATAAAAAAATTGACCACATCAGCACCAATTGTGCTACGTAAGATTCTCGACACTAATTAGACTACTACATTAACGATTTCCAGCCAAAATTGGCTAGAATGACTAAATTGCCAAATCACTAAAAGGTTAAAAACTAAATTGGAAAATTATTAAAAGGTTTAGGATTAAATTGGCAAGTTGTGAAAAGATTGAAGAATTCACAATTGGAACATTTAAAACTGAATTGATTATTATATAATAGGTTTATGACTTTTTAAACAATTTTTTGAAAATAGGGAGAACTCAAAATTGACCATACCTTTCTCAGAAAATGCTAATAAATTTCGAAATTCATTTCAGTTGCGACAACCAATTGATGTGTTTGTGTACTCTTCAATCCCTCTAAATAGGGAGTCTATTTTTGAAAGTTTTTTGAGACTTTGAAAGCAAAAGTCCCTTTTTTTTTATTTCATGTAACAACTTGAACTGGATGAAAAGGAAACTTTTACTGGGCAAATCGATCAACTTAATCAGGCCCTTAACGAGTCAAGACGTATCGCTCAAATCATTGATCCGCCTAGTTCATGGCTATATGATTCGTCCGGGGAGAGAACAAAGTTCAAGAAATATTGAATGGTCATCCTAGATACCCAGAGACAAGCGAGGGCGTAATAGACAACGAAGTGACCATGAAATGGAAAGATGCACTTTTTGGGTGGCCTGTTTGAAAATTAAAGAAAAAACTTCTAAATGCGTCAAGAAAAGAAGCTATTTTATAAGACTCAATCAAGCTAAGAGAATGGACTTAAATCATCATAAGAGGAGGATCAATATTAAAATTGAAAGTGTTACAAAGTTGGGGAATCAATTGATGTAATCTCCACTATTTTGGTATTGAAAGTGTTAGAAATATATATTATGATATCCATCTGATTTTGAGTATTATTCTGAGTATCTGTTTGATTTCGAGTATTATTTTGAGTATTTGTCTGATTATAGTATTCGTGTGATTCTGAGTATCTCTCATAGCATAATCTCGTTATTCTGATTTATTTTAATATTATGTTACTATAGATAATCATTCTAAAAAGCCTATAAATAGGCTCATGTATAGTTCAATAGAATATACTAAAAATTCCACAATTTTATTTTTCGCTTTACACTTATCATGGTATCAGAGCCTCTTTCCTAAAAAGCTCTTTTATTTTTTGGAGAATCTTTGGTTTTTTTTTTTTTTTTAATCAATGCCAGCCGAATAGGCTGCATTCGCTTCAAGAAGGTGTCATAACGCCAGCTGAATAGGCTGGATCGCTCTTGTTTCTCCATGAAGTCCACAACTTCAGTTGCCATTAAAGTGACCTTCATGCTTATTTCGTCACCAAACATTGCCGCCACACGCCACTTTCTCGAACCCATAAAAGCCAAATACTGTAAGTCCATTTCGGACATATTCAGTTGGTTATATTCACAACACAAGACTACAAACAGGTTCTCCGTCACTTAAGGAATCCAGCCAGCCAAACTGCATCGCGAAACAACACCGTACATGCCCACACATGCCATCCAAAAACTGTGTGTGTGAGATTCATGCGCCCACGTGTGTCTCACGTGATTGAAGCCAACCATGTATTGCTAACGTCATCATTGTGTCATCCTAACGTTATCTGCTGCATCATCCGCCATGTCACCTGCCGCATTATTGCCATATCGTCTGCCACGTCACCTGCCACATTATGTTGACAACCGTTGACCACCTTGATTGGAGTTGATCAACATTGACCAGCATTGACCACTGTTGATCGGCATTGATCAAACCGATTCACCTATCGATCAACTAGTTTGACCATTCCCGACCAATTATTTGCATTTTTCAATCGGTTCCTGAGGTATTGGGACGTTTTGAATCTATTTTTGGCGTTATTTTCTGCATATTAGCTCTGGAAGTGCCAGTTTTCTTTGAACTCAATATATAATCTACTAGGTTTATACTATTTTATTGCATATTATGGAAAATTGGAAGTTTCAATATCCATGTAGACCATTTTAAATGATTCCAATTATATTTTACTGGGCTCAAGCAATATCCAATTTTTTAAGAGGACGCCGACTCTAGCGCTATGTTACCGATAATATTCGTGAACCTACTCAAACTACTGGTGAAGCTAAGGACAAATCTAATGAATGCTTGGAGGATTAGGATAGCAAAAACCATCAGATCCTTACATGGTTTCTCAACACTTCAATTCCCTCTATTAGACTTCAATTTGGTCGTGTTAATATGATCAAGGAAGCATGGGATTTACTTGCAGGCCAATATTCCACTTCTGATATTGCCCATCAGTATCAACTATTGGGAAATTTATATCGCATGCATCAGAAGACAAGTCAGTATAGTAATGATCTTTTATCATCAATGTATGCTATCCGGGATCAACTAGCATTATCTAAATCACAATGGGATGCGGACTCTGATACTCACAAGTTTGCTGAATATCGCGATCGCAAGCGAATTATGTAATTTTTTTTATGGCACTTAATGATAAATTTGAACCTGTGCAAGCTTCACTTCCGCATCACGATCCACTACCTCATCTTAAGGTCGTTGCCTCAAGATTGTTGACTGAAGAGACTACACTTGCTACCTAGTTGTCTTAGGGTTGTTGACTAAAGAGACTACACTTGCCACCTTGAAGGTGCGACGCTCTGTATCCTCACCTATAGACACAATAATTGCAACTCTTGATTCTTCCTCCTCGTGCAGACAATATTGCAATAATTGTCAACGATATGGTCATCTTGCATCTAATTATTATCGACAGCAGCCTAAGCAACCTACATGGACAAACAACCTATCACGTCCCAATATCTCATTGTGACTCATCCAGACGAGAAAATATTCAATGGTTCGCAACTGCCACGTCACCTGCCTACATGGTATATACATTCCACTCATAAAACGACACGTGTTATCTGAAATCCGAATAAAAAAATTACTTTATCTCCCCTAGGGCTAGTTGCAGGCGGCGGTAGGCTGAGCGGCCATTAATGGCTCCTCTCTCTCTTTCTCTCTGCTCTTCTCTCTCTCCTCTCTCGAGACTTGTTGCACAGGTCTTTTCACGTTCGAACATGGCGCTCTTCGTCTTCCTTCCCGGTCCTCACTCACCTCAAGCCCTCACGCCCTCGTCCTCTTGCTTTTGCGCTCCTTCTTCCACTTCGACTTCGTTCGTTGCCATCGTCGCCTTTCGGGCTTTGACGATAGAAACCACGAGTGGCTCGGTTTCGATTTTGGGTCAGGCGCGTCGTCACCAAAGCGGAAGAAATTTGCAGCTACTGGGTCGCGAGCCCTCTCGGCCTTCACACGCCGCTCGCTTCGTTTGTCGCCATCGTCGCCTTTCTGGTTCCGGCGATATAATCTGCGAGTGGGTCGGTTTCATTTTCGGGCTCGGCCGCGTTGGCACCAAAGCGGAAGAAGTTTTCAAGTGCTGGGTCCCGAGCCCTCTTCGCCTTCACACGCCGCTTGCTTCATTTGTCGGGGTCGTTGCTTTTCCGGCTCGGGCAATAGAAACCGGCGGTGGGTCATTCTTGATTTCGGGCTCGGGCACGACGCCAGCGATTTTGAAGCCAAAGCGAAGAAGCTTGCGGCTGGGTCTCGAGCCTCTCCGCCTTCACGGTCGCTCGCGTGTCTTCACTAGACAGCGTATCCCCTTGCCATCGCTACCGGATTCTCTCCCACAAAATGTAAGAATCGCCATGCTACTCCCGTTCACTTAAGGATGAAACCCGTGAAGTGTTGTGTCCCAAAATATGTGATGTTTGTGATATTTATGTGTAGTTAGCGTGATTTATTGTCTAAATTTTGAGCCTAAACAATCTAGTTGAGTCGCCCACCATCCATTCGACGAAATGCCTGAACTAAGTTTACTTTCTTCAGTGCAGGGTTTACTCTGTTTTGGCTTTTTCTGCGGCGGTCAACGAAGTTTTGTTTGGTGATAGTCCAACGAGTGAGTAGGTGTTGTTCGGTGGAGATGGAGATCGGCCAACATTGATTGGCCAAAAATGAAGTCCAACGCCTTTGGTTAGATCGAGTTTCGATTAAACTCCCTTGCCTTAATAAGATAATAACATAGATATGATCGACAATAAGAGTTTTTTTTTTTTTTTTGGTAGCTAGTAGGTTTGTTGGTTGTGTGACCTGCTATTAAGGTTTTTTCTTTCAATATTTTGCAACGAAGTGGATCTGTTAAATAAACTAAAAAGGTTGTTGCTAGTTCTGTTAGAAAGCTTGTTGCTTATCTATTACATTTATTTGTTATTCCAAAACTGTTGCTTGGATTACTTTCGTTGATTAAATTTAATCTAATTTTGATTATATGATGCTATTGCTAACAGGAAAACTATCTATGCCTTTTCATTTTGTTTTCAAGAGTTCAGTCCTGTCATAATTCTTTTGTCTTCACATACCAAAATTTAAGTTTGCTTTATTGGGTTTTCTCTTCAGGAAGTCTACACTTTACTATTGGCTATCATGAATTAATGTGCTCAAAAGTGCTGCTGATGAAACCATTTCTAGTATTGAAGAAGCCAAAGCAGCCACTATCACCAAGCCTCCATACCTGAAAAACCTCTGTTTATTCTGCGACGGAGGCCCTGTCCGTGCACGCAAAGCGCCTCGCGCGCATGCCGGAGCACGCACGCTAAAGAATTCGAGCTCCGGTCCACGGCTCCGACCCGCAGTGTTAACTGCAATGCCGAAGAAAAATGAATCCGATAGGCGAGAGAGATGGAGGAAGTGGAGGCCATGGACGTGTAGCACGATTTACATGTGCATCGAAGAAGTGCCCATCTTCATCTGCGTCGATAAGTCGAGGGGTGTTTCTGAATTTTCCATGGATTTCTTCAATGATAGAGTCAAGGTCGAGCCTCGTGTAATGGCTTGCTCTGTTGCTCAGCTTCAATGGGTGTGTGAAGTTTCCTAGTTTTCTTGAACTGGATTGGAAAAGAACCGAGAGAACAGCCGTACACACGAGCAAGACCGAGAGATAGCGAGCTTGTTGCGCGTTTTCTCCTTCCTCATCATTTCGTCGGGGGTCATACGCGGGCAGCCCCAAGACGCTCTTGTTGATGTTCGACGGCTGGAAATGGCAAGATGCTTTGCGAGAGGGGGCACGGAAGAGCGGCGGGCTAGACGCCACCCCGGGTTTCCAAGAGATCGGCGCGAGCGCGGGTGGGAGAGAGGAGTGAGCGACAAATTGTAGCCGCCGATGAGACTCCGGAGGTGACGGCGGAGGCAAAGGGCGCTCGGGATCCAGCGAGGCGACCCGGCGGGGTCTTCAAGGAGGCGACGTGCCGAGACAGATCCGACCAGCACCCTGCGACCGACGGGGGCTTTGGGGAAGGGGGAGGGGCATGGCGAGGCGGAGGTGGAGGTGGAGGCAGTCGGGCGTGCCGGAGAAGGAGAGAGAAGGTATCTGCGTTTCCTCTTCTCGACTCGAGAAAGGAGGAGGCAAAAAGCGCTCGAAAATTGAAAAGAAGAGAGAGGTTTTTGAGCGGCAACAGTATTAATTAATGCTTCGCCGAGTCTCTTTTACGCCGCAGCGGAGAGAGAGAAAAAATAAATCCTCGACTTTTTGATTTCTTTATTTTTCAGCCGGTCTAAGTCTTAGGAAACGTGTCGACTGTTAGTGGAGCCATCTAGACTTGCGCGCGCCACCTAGGACAATGACGTGGTGATTGGCAACCACTGAATATTTTCTCCGAGAAAGGAGGAGGCAAAAAGCGCTCGAAAATTGAAAAGAAGAGAGAGGTTTTTGAGCGGCAACAGTATTAATTAATGCTTCTGCCAAGTCTCTTTTACGCCGCAGCGAGGAGAGAGAAAAATAAATCCTCTGACTTTTTGATTTCTTTATTTTTCAGCCGGTCTAAGTCTTAGGAAACGTGTCGACCTGTTAGTGGAGCCATCTAGACTTGCGCGCGCCACCTAGGACAATGACGTGGTGATTGGCAACCACTGAATATTTTCTCCATCCAGACATAGCCTATGTCATTCACATTGTTAGTCAATTCATGATTACCACGACCCACTCATTTTGCTACCGTTCTTCACATTCTTCGCTATGTTAAGGGTACCTTATTTCATGGTCTTCACTTCTTTGCTCAATCTAACCTTGGAGTTGAAGGCTTACTATGATGTTGATTGGGCTAGAGAGCCTCTTGATTGTTGCTTCACCACTAGCTACTGCTTCTTTCTAGGTAACTCGCTGATCTCATGGTGTAGTAAGAAACATATTATTGTTGCTCGATCTAGTATAGAAGCAAAATATCATGCTCTTGCTAATACAACGGCAGAATTATTATGGTTTCGATGGTTATTAAAGGACATAAGCATACGCCATAACAGTGGAACAATACTTTATTGTGACAGTCAAAGTGCTATTCGAGTAGTACATAATGATGTTTTTTTATGAATGCACCAAGCATATTGAGATAGATTATACTTTTATACGTTTTCACACATATCAAGGCACCATTTGTCTTATCTCCACTTCATCAGTTAATCAAATTGCCAATGTATTTACAAAGGCACATTAACTAGGACGTTTCCAAGATCTATTCTCCAAACTCCACTTGACTTCTTCTATGTCACATTGAGTTTGAGGGGACATGTTAGAAATATATTTTGATATCTGTCTGATTCAATATTATTCTGAGTATCTATTTGATTCCAAGTATTATTCTGAATATTTGTCTGATTACAATATCCATCTGATTTTGAGTATCTCTCAAATCATAATCTTATTATTATGATTTATTGTAATATTATGTTATTATGAATAGTCATTTTATAAAGCTTATAAATAGGTTCATGTATAGTTCAATAGAATATATTGAAAATTTCACAATTTTATTTTCTGCTTTACACTTATCAAAAAAAGTATGGACAATCCTGAGAAAAGGAAAAAGTTAATTTCCATTTGGCTTTTGAAAAGATTTGAGTTGGCACTGGCCTAGTGGCCTTCATGGACGACGACAACATTGGGAAAATTGAAGCAGTAATCGAAAATCATAAGCTGGGTGCTTACATACTGGACTCTAGCAAAAATTGCAGGACAGATTGGGCTTGTCCGACTTTTTGGTACAGAAAACCAAACGTGCTTGCTCTAGTGAATGAGACTTTTATGGACTCATGTAGCTAAAAAGGCAACTATAGCAACTGGTGCTGCTGAGTCATACAGCCGAGAAGGATAGTTAACTTTAGTCAATTTTTATAGGAATAAGTGCAATAGAAGTCCTAAAACTTGTAACGAAAATGTAATTGAGTTCTAAAACTTGTAAAAAGTACAATCAAGTCCTAAAACTTGTCAAATTATTTTAATCAAGTTCTAAAATTAACACCGTCAACCTTTTTAACGGAAAATGTTGATGTGGCACAAACGTGATATTTAAAATGAATATTTATTTCCATGTGGTTTTTTTAAAAAAAAACTAATTTAAATTAGATTTAAAAACTAGAAAAGAAAAGCTAAAATTTATTTAAAAAACAAAACAGTTTAAGAAAAAAGAAAAAAATGGCCGGCACTTCCTTCACCATCGCCCATCGCCGGAGGGGCCGGCGACCGTCGCCGACCCCTCCGGCGATGGGCGGCAGCGGCAACGGAGGAGCTACCATTTTGTCTTTTTTTTTTAACAATTTTTAAAAATAAATTTTATTTTTTATTTTTTAGTTTTTAAATCTAATTTAAAAAATTGAATAAAAAATAATTAAAAAAGCCATGTGGAAAATGAAAAATTATTTAAAACGCCACATCCGCACCACGTCAACATTTTCCGTTAGTAAGTTTGACGGTGTTAACTTTAGGACTCGATTAAAACAAATTAACAAGTTTTAGGACTTGATTGTACCTTTTGCAAGTTTTAGGACTTAATTACATTTTCGTAACAAGTTTTAAGACTTTTATTACACTTATCTCATTTTTATAACATGATTGGAGTGAACTAAGGGCCCGTTTGGTTCGGCTTTTGGAGAATGTATTTGCAAAAATACAAAAACCTTTAGGTGAAGGGAGTTTTCCGAAATGCAAATATCGTTTGGTAAAACTTGCATTGAGATACAACCTTAGCCAAGATACCGTTTGGTAAAATTTACATTTGTAAATAATTTTTATTAAATTAAAAAAATAAAATATATATATATATATTTTTTTTTTTTTGAAATCCAGCCACCGAACCGCCGGATCTAGCGGCCGAACCGCCGGATCTAGCAGCCAAATGGCCAGATCTAGCCCCCGGACGATCGCCGAGGTCACCCAACCTCAGGCAGCCATCACCTAAGGTCACCCGACCTCCGGCGGCCACCTGAGTCGCGCGATTCAAGCCATCAGTCACCTGGGTCGAGTGACCCAAGCGTCGCCTGAGGTCCGGCGACGGTTGCCGGAGTCAAGCAACCCTCAAGTGGCGATCGCCAACGCGTCACCGGCATGCACAACCCGTTGGCCAACGGTCGTCGGCCTCTGTGCGATGGTTTTCCTCATGAATGAACAGTAACGTCGAAGTGAACAATAACTAGAACTTGCATTTCGAAAATGCAAGTTCCCAAAGGACCTCGAGACCTAATTTGGATTAAGGGCCTTTAGAGTCCTTTGGAGATGCAATTGCATCTTGCCAAAGTCGCCCAAAAAATCGAACCAAATGCGTTTGCATTTGGCCAAGGACTTTAGAATCCCAAAACCCATTCCCAAAGCAAAACCAAACAGGGCCTAAGTCACTAGGACCATATCATTAGTCTTTGTTGCGGACTTCCAAAGCAATCAGCAGAATCAAAAGACATCTAGGTCAGCTGAATGCAATTTGTTTGCCGATGAAATCAATGCAATTTGTTTGCCCTTTCTCATGGAAAACTCTATAAATCAATGTTAGCAGCTCCTTCGTGATAAATAAATAAAAAATGTTAGCATCTCCTTGTATTATGGACAACATAGTTTCCCTCATCAGCATTCTCTGCTATGACCGGCAACATATGGTGGCCATGTATGTCGTTACACTTGCTTGGTGCAGAGCCATTTGCAAATATTTGCTGCCATATCGGTTCACCAACATATACCCAACCCATCATTCGTTTGATCACTCATTGACATCTTTGAAATAAGACACTGGGATGTCCGGAGGAGAAGGCATGACGGCTACCCATTTAAACTGAAAATGGTTGGATATGTTTGTTAGTGACCGATTTCCATAGCAATGATCACGGGTTCATCATTATATCCAGATATTAGACGATGCAATACCTTGTGTTGCTTGTATTTTTCTCGTACAGCTTGCAAGGAGCCTCCTCTTCTCCCCAGGTACAAGTCGTGTATGATCTGAACGCTCTCTTTCAAGTCCTTCATTGTGTACCCTGAATACCTCTGTAGGCTTGAAGTCTGAAAAGTAGGATGATCTTCATAATAGACTGAGAGTAACAATTGAATGTTATCGATTATAAGCATCATCAAGTAGGCTCTTACCCAGGGGTGAGTGTTTGGTTGCACGATATATCTTGCTAAAAATGTGACAGACGCAGCAACAACAGATGGCAAGAATTTCACGCAGGCGTAATCCAACAAACTTAGCTCGGCAAGGTAGTAGCCCAAGAACTCCAGTTTCAAATTCATAGTCTGCAAGTTCTGATGTGTAGTTAGCCAATTGGACAAACTAAAGATAAGCAAAAAACGGTTACCTTGTGACCTTCTTGAGCAACTGTGCTGAATCTTCTGCAAAACGGAAGGATACAAATGATCATCGTAGGTCAAATTTAAACTCCACACTAACTGAAATAGGATATAACAGAGGAGATAATCCCATTTGACAAAAACAGGCAGGTGACTTCATGCCTTAGGAATGTCCTTATTGTGGGATTGCCCAATTCAAAGTCCAGAGCCTTCAATATATCCTCCTCCATTTGAATCACCTTAAAATCAGGAAAGAAAAATGCCAATTCACTACTTTATATAGCATCTTCGAATGGACTAGATGCATCAACCGATATAAAAATAATAATGGTGTGATAATGAAGTGAGATTGTACCTCTTCTTTAGTATAACCGTCGTCTGTCATGCAACGGAAATCTTCTATATGAGGAGGCTTGACTTCTTCGTACTTTCTACTCATCAGAACAGAGAACCAAACAAGGATGACAGCAAATCAGCACCGCGTCAATGGTAAGGCACAAAATATCAAACCAGAAGGTAGAAGCCGAGGCTAGCTGCTGCTACTTACGACTTACGAGGAAATGAGCATCGCGGAAACACCAAGCAGCTTAAGCTTTTGACTAGACAAAGCATTCGAAGATAAGAACCTATCGATGTAAGAGATGGAGCGATAGAGCGTGTCCGGAAAAAGCTGGTACTTCTCGGCAACCCCCACCAGCCAGTCCACCAAGATCCCTCTCATATCGGGACTCATATCATTCTGAACTTTCTCAATGTAATCAGGCAATGGTCTCCTCTTCGGCTCCACCTGCATCAAGCAACACACCCAAATGACCCCCAAATCCAAACTGCTCAAAAAGCTTTTGCATTTTTCCCATTTCCACTATCAAATTGAATCCAAGCTAAATGCCGAGCAGGCAGCTTCACACTAACTAGCGTACTATATTTCATTGTCGGGTTGGTACCAAAGTAAGTGAACATCGATGTATGTAAGCTCATGTGCAATTCCCTAAAATAGCTTAGGCATTTATCATTTTAGCCTGGAAAACATGATCACAGTGACTGATGTTTACTGTGTGATCATGTTTTCTGGGCAATATCATCCATCCAAAGTCCAATTCTTCGAAACCCATCTAATCGTTTGGACAATGCAATGACCCAGTTGTGGGGCAAGGAGCGATGAAACCGGGTCAGTCAGTTGCGCGAAAGACACGCTCCCGCAACGTCAAAAGAAAAGCTTCACGTCCAGTCATTCAGATCATCAGATTGAATCATTTTCTTCGCAAGAAAGCTTACCTTAGTCAAGAAAAACAAGAAAAAGACCGATAAATAAATAAATAAAAATGGCACCGACTTCCATGTTGCGAAGGTAGCGAAAGATGTCGGGACCGTAAGCTCCGCACGTCGGTGGATCAACTCCGCGGTCGCCACCCTCCTCTGCCGCCGTCGAAGGAGCGGATGCCGCGGCCGTTGACTCGCCGACGACCTTGACTTTGGTCTTCTTCGCGGTGCCGCCGCCGCCGCCCTTCGCCGGGACGGCGGTCGGATTGGGTAAATTGGTAATATCTCCGAGCGCCGCCCTCTTCCTGCTCGCCGCCGCCGGCTCCTGCTCAGCGTCGGCCGTCGCATCGGCCGCTCTCTTCTTCGCCGCCGGGGTCCGCCCGTTCTCCGCCATCGCGGCTTTGTCTCCTCGCCCGCCCCTCAGCTTCTATGTACGTGTGTGTGCGCGCGTGTGAAAGAGAGAGAGAATGAAAGGGAAGGAAGAACTGCGCCATTTGTGGGTTTGAATGTCGGGTTTTGCCGCCTGAGCTATCATGATTCATGAGACAACGTTTTGGCTTAAAAAAAAGAACAGAAGCAAATTTTTTTTTTCCACAAAAAAAAAGTTTAAGATATTAGTCAAAAGAGTTGATATAACGAAAAATTCTAAATTAATACAACTCTGACAAATTTACCTAAGAATAATTTTTTTACCATCAAAAATTCCAAATTAGTATGCTTGTAATAAATTTACTCTTCGTTAGTTTTCGTTGAATTTTATTTTCAAATTACTAAACTAGATAACATATGACAGTTGACAAATATACTAATTTAGGATTTTACCCTCTGTTCAATTTGTAATTTTTTGTAATAGTAATTCAATTTAACGGAAATTGATAAAGAGTAAATTTGTCACAAATATATTAATTTTACATTTTTAATAGTTAGAAAATTAGTTTTGAATAAATTTATCATAAATGTATCAATTTGGAGTTTTTGATAATAAAAAAGTAGTTTAGAATAAATTTATCATGAGTATACTCATTTAGGTTTTTTGCAGTATTAACTCTGGTTAAAACTTTGACATATTATAAAAGTTCATTAGTCATTTCAAAAAAAACAAAAACAAAAAATATGTATCACAAAGATAGAAGTAGGTGCAGAATGAAAAGAAAAGGCCATTTCAAATGGAAAATTGAAAAAATTAGAGGGAGTTTCGGCCAGGCATATTCTTGTCTAGATCATTTTCCCTTTTCTTTTCCTGTATGAGTTTCAGATGAAATTCATGGATCTTAAATTCAGATTGTTCAAATAGCAAGTTTCTCACTCAAAATGAGAATAAAATGACCACTTCTTTATCCCCCCGAATTTAAGTATTTCCTACCTGTTTTATTAATATACAATTTTGTACAACTCTACTAAATAACCATAAAATATGGATTCCAACGGGTAACATACATATATTCATATCACATGCAACAATAATTGATAAACTCTGTGTAATAAGAAATTGTACAAAGTATATGATAATCGACAAGTTTCATGTTTTATTCGCGGAACTTTGTAAGTTGTGCTTCCAACATAGGTTTTAAAACATGGTAAACATCTTCTTTTAATTATCCTCAACCCGTCATGGTATTTTGTTAGAGCAATAATTTCGTGTTAAATATATAATAAATGCTCTCAAATTTGTAAAAGCGAGAATTTATTCGAAACTCATGTATTGTAAATATTCTATTAGAAATCTATGGAGTCTCAATTATTAGATTTAAAAACTTGAAATCAGCAAATCTTCAAAATCTAAATCTAACATTAATTTGAAAGTAGGTATTGGATAGTGGTTTTAAGACATGGTAAACATCCTCTTTAAGTATCCTCAATTTGTAGTAACAATACGTTTGTATCAAAGATATAATGAATAGTCTCAAGTTTGTAAAAGTGACTATTTATTCGAAACTCGTGTATTCGAAATCTTCTATTAAAAAAATAAGGAGTCTCAAGTATTAGATTGAAAAATTTAAAACCTGTAAATCTTAAAAATCTAAATCTAATAATAATTAAAGGGCGGCACTATTTCCACCCCTATTTTGGCTAAGACACTCCTTTTTTTCCAATTAACTTACCAAAGTACCCTCCCTCTCTCTTGTATTTATTATTTCCTTTTTTGTCAAGTTAACCCACAAAACTACCTTTATTTCTATCATCTCTCTTATATTATTAGTTTCACAATATAATTGTCAAATTAAACCTAAGAATATCATGCATCCTATTATCACTTTGCCTAGAGAAGGTTGTTAAATTTAATTTATGATCTCATATTTTTAATCACAAAAGTTACACAAGGGATTAGAAATTTCTAGATATAACAAACATATAATTAATTGACTTTTTTTTAAATAGTTTGAAGGGAACTTTATCTTGAAGTTGGAAATTAAAATTCATTCTAATTATCTAACGGATTTTGACATTGTCAGTGTTTTTCCATAATAAATTTGTAAGATTTTAAAGTTAAACATCATTGTTTTGTGCATATATTAAATATGGGGGTAGAAAATTTATATACACATTCAAACTCTAATCAAATTTTTCAAAGGAAAGTTTTAAGCATATTTTAAAGTTTTGATCCACTTTATATGAGATTGAATTTACAATCGATAGTAATTACTTTCTTCATAGTATGAGTATAATAGCAAGAAGTTTCTTTCTTTTCTTTTCTTTTTTTCCATTATGTGCTCATCTTTTGCTAATATTTGGGCTTCATCAGTTTCATAGGAAACAACTTCCAAAAAAAAAAAAATTCTAAGATTTTCCAGCATTCATTTTATGGAAAATGAATTGGTTGGGGAAACATTTTCCATCAGTAGAAAAAAAGTCTTCTAAAATAGAGGAAAATGTTTTCCACTTTTTAAGATAAGGAAAATATTTTCCTCACTTTTTCAAGATAAGAAAAACATTTTCCTTATCTTGAAAAGTGAAAAATATTTTCCTCACTCACTTTTTTATTTCACACCCATGTTAATCTTTCCATCTTTCTTTTTTTTTTTTCAATTTTTTAAAAATTGAATTTTTAATTAATTTTTATGTTTTTCTTTCTTTCTTTCTTTTTTGTACTTTTGTCTTGGCCGATTGCCAGCCATGACAACTACGACGGACAACTACAGGTGAGCCTCCAACTCGAGGCTTACCCAATCGGTGGCGAGTTGGAGCCTTAGCTCGCCACTTACTCAATTGACAGTGAGCTAAGAGAGCAATGAGCTAAGGCTCAAGTTTGCCGCTCACCTGGCTCATTGGCGTTGGGGGAGCTTGAGCTCGCCTTTAGCAAGTCGTTAGCCATCGCCATGGCCAACAATTGGCCGAAGAAGAAGAAGACAAAAAGAAAGAAAAGAAAAGAAAAGGAAAATTTTAGAATAATTTTAAAATCGATTTATTAAAAAAATGGATTTTAAAATAATAATAAAAATATTCAAAAAGAGTGCATGGAGAAAAGAATTTCCTTACCGAACAATGGAAAATATTTTTTGCTTCATTTTTAGGTTTGAGCCAAACACCAGAAAATAATTACATTTTTCTAGAAGATAGCTTACTGAAAAACATTTTCGAGAAATGCCACATTTTCCGTGAAACGAACGGAGCCTTAAATATGATTTAAATATAAATATGTTTGACATTTAATCATGCTTCTGACAAATTCCTTTTTTCATGTTTGATCAATTTTTGATTTCCATTTTTTTTATCAAGATCAGCTAAATAATTAAATGAATTTTAATTATTGACTTTGAAATATAATTTTGCTCATACTATTTGATAAAAAAGAAGACAATTAATTGTTTGTTCATAAGTTATCATAAATAGAAATATCTTATGATTGGAAATATGAGACCATAAATTAAAATTGACAACATTCTCTAGGCAAAGTGATAAAAAGATGCATGGTAAAATGATATTTTGTTGGGTGTAGTGGAGCATTTATATTGTCAAACTGATTAGAGAGATGATAAGTACTAGAAGTGATCGACTCCAGAGTTAGAACCTAGAACTTATCATGTTCTAACAGATTCTCAGTTTTAGGACCTTGGAACCTACCCCGTTTGCCTGAACTGGTTCTAGAACTTACCCTATATTTGCAATCCGGTTCTAGGGTGTACCCAAAAACCCGTTTTATTTTTTTGTTCCTTTTTTCGGTTCCTTTTTACAGCAAAATCATATGAGGCAACGAGTAATAAAATGATTCAGAGTAAACAATGAAAAAGAGAAACCCTAATCAGCCAAAAAAAAATCCATAAAATGAATATATAGTCACGTATAATTTTAAACGATAAAAAGTTTAAACACATAACATAAAACATAAATTATAAAACTCTATTTCTCTCTATTTCTAAATTTGGCATATGCTGGTTGATCTGTCTTGTTGATGTTGCTGGTATTTGTTTCCATGTCTTGTCCTAGTCGAACCTATGGCTCTAGATGTTGCAATGAAGGGCAAGCAAGGTTCTGGGGTAGAACTTGGAACCTAAGAACCGCATTGGTGGGAAATTGTCAAGTTCCAAGTTCCAAGGTATGCATGGTAGGTTTCAAAGTCCAAAAATTAGGAACTTGTTTTGACAGATAGGTTCTAGATTCTGAATTTATGGAATCTGGAACTTGAAACATAAAACCTAGAATAAGTCTTTGTGTGTGTGTGTGTGTTTTTTTTTTTTTTTTCTGCTTATGTCTTTTCGCGATCCTACAGTATTCTATGGTGTTTGATGATTAGTATATAATATGGAACCATCAGTTCGAGCCTCCATTTTATGATTAAGACTTTTACTTTGTTAATATTCCATAATTTTTCGCGTGTATAAATATAGGTTATGATTAACGAATTATAACAATAAGTTGTGGTTATTAAAAGTTATAATTTATTGTAATTGTTCAATTAATAATAAAAGTGGAACGTGGATAGACCCTAGAGCCAATCCTGAAACTTGTAATAGGGTAAGTTCCACTTTCTAGGGTATGCAGGATAAGTTTCAAGAGATGAATAACTTGTTCCAATGGATAAATTCTAAATTTCTATTTTCAAATGAAACTTGTACAGAACCTAGAACACTTGGAACCTAAACCACTCATCCATGGTTGTAACGAGCTCATTTGTTATTTAAGATATAGATTGTACAATAATCCTAAATTGATTAATGGGGGTTATTTTCATTTATACAACTATGATTCCTTTAACAATGAATCGCATATTCTATCCATTATTTGGTATGAATGGCATATCATTATAAATAAACATAAAAATTACACAAACTTAGATGGTAAAATCTCTCACAATACTCTTGCCTACTTCATTTTTATTTGCTTATCTTTTATTATTTTCCCTCTCTTGTTTATTTCTTTTTCCCCCTTTATCATTTTCTAATAATTTTTTAAATAGTAATCTTTACTAATATTTCTAAATTACCAAAATACCTAAAATATGTAATAAATATAAATACTAAATATATAATATATATTATTGAATTTATATTATAAGATAAAAGGAAATTCGAATATCCATAAATAATAAATAAAAATGAATTTTTCGTTATTTTCTATTTTGAATTTTTATATTATAATTCAAATATTATTTTAATTTTATTAATTTAATAATTTTTATTTGAGAAAAATAATTTTTATATTATGAATATTAAAAACTCCTATCAATATCTATCCTACTTCCTCATGATATAACTTTACATGAACTATATCCTTCTTATAATCAAATCTATTCTATCTTTAGCAAGAAAGAAATATACGATAAATAAAAGTCCTATCTTGAATTTTATCCCAACTATAAAATGTTTTGAGATTTTAGCAGTTCACTCTAAACCCATCCCAAAGCCCGCTACCCATTTACGTCTTGTCGAGGCTTGTGCGAGTTGGGTACTTTATTTTACCCGTCCTGGTTCCATCCCTAAATCTGCACACCTAGTGATATACCCTGTTGCGACCCTCCCTCCCAAGGTAGGTTAAGTAGACATTCCTTGCCCAGTCGTTTAAACTTTAATGATTGCAATTTGGTTTCTCATCAATTTTAAACCTTCTTATTCTATAGCTGCCACTAACTTCTTTGTTCAGCCAATTAAGGCCCTGTTTGGTAACCATCCAAACAGGGCCAAATTCTGATTTTTTGTTCTTAGAATCAGTTTGGGCTCAGAATCGCATTTGATAAAATTTTTATTCCCGAGAACAAATTGGGAGTGGAATCAATAATAAAAAAAAAAAGTTGATTATTATTCCAGAATCAGAATTGAGAATCAAAACCAACAACTTTTCTTCTTCCCTTCGGCCATCTTGCGACCGCCGTCCACCACCGCCCGCTGTCCACTGCTACCGCTCGCCACCGTCCGTCGCCACCCGCTGCCGCTGCCCGCCGTCTGCCGTCGCTACTAGTCACCGTCCGCCGGTCCGGTGAGCTCTTCGGAGGCAAGCCTCGCTTGGGCAGGGCAAGCCTCGCGACACCTAACCCCGCCGGTGGCCAGGCAAGCCTCGCCTAGCCCTGCCGGTGGCTAGGCGAGCCTCGCCCAGCCCCGGCGAGGCTCGATTGACAAGGGCCGGCCTCACCCAGTTGTCGACGAGGCTTGGTCGATGAGGGCCGGCCTCGGAGGGCCGACGATGCTCCGGTGAGGTCGCCAAAATTCATCTAGCCGGTCACCAACCGACGGCGAGCCACAAGAAGAAGAAGAAGAAGAAGAAGAAGAATAGGAGAAAAAGGGAAAAAAAAAAAAAAAAAAAAACCGACCGACCACAAGAAAAAGAAGAATAGGAGAAAAAGGAAAATAAAAAAAAAAAAGTAAAAGAAAAAAAGTAAAAAAGTAAAAAAATTATTTAAAAATTAAAATAAATTGATATCAAATGCAATTCTATTCCGTAATCGAAATTTTAGACGATTCTGCAAACGATTTAAAATACTTAGAATCGGTTAAGGAACATAATATAAAAAAAAAAAAATCATTTCGATCGAATCTACTCCGGAGAACAGAATCGTTACCAAATGTGCCCTAAGAGTCTAATTAAAGGACATGAGTAATTTTACTTTTCATGGATCAGTGATTCTAAGATTTGGGAGAAAATATTGGATACATTAGTGTTGCCATGTCATTTTTATGCAAGTTCACTAAGTAAGTGACACTTGTCGCTCTGGCCCACCTTCGAAGTCAATTACGATTGAAGGGATCTGCGTGGGGCCAATTTTTCTCTCCCCTCCCGTCACTTACTCCCTCTTGACTTTCTCTCTCCAACTCCCTCTGCAATTTCTTTGCTCCCCGATGGACACCAAAAACGGACGATGTTGGAGGGCCTCCTAGTGGCTCATCCAAATCGGCGTCACCGACGTCTTTTTTGTCCTCGATTGCAGAGCTCGAGCCTAAGGCTCGTGGCCACCGTGGCCGCAAAACTCAACCTTAAGCCTAGAGCTTACAATAGTCATGGCAATTCGAGTGTCAAGCACATAGAGTTGTCTATATCTTTTTTATTTCTATTGTGCTAGATAACCACATCAAAAGAGCCCATGGACAATTAATCTTCATTCTCACGGTTGCTATGACCGTAGAGCTCAAGCTTGAGCATGGAGCTTGAGGTCAACGTAGCCATGGTCGCTTGAGGATGAGCTCGCAATCGTGATTGTCATATCTCGAGCTCATGACCACAGTTACTCAAGGTGGAGCTCCCTAGCCATGGCCATGGCAAGCCTTGGGTTTGAGCTCCGCGGCTATGGTGGTGTGAGAAAAAAAGAAGGAAGAAAAAAAAGTAACTGTAGCAGAAGAGAGAGAAGGACGAGATATTACTTTCCAACAAGTGGGCTCATAAGTGACCCATGTAGCACAATAATGAATTAAAATTTTATGGACATAGCATAACTAAGGTGCCTAATATTTTTTCCAAGATTTAGGGATGCGATTACCTTAGAAATTCTAGCACCCATTAATCGGTACCTTTTCTCTAATTAAGTAACTCGGGCAAAAAGAGAAAAAAAGGGTCACCGACAATTGCGCAACTTTCACCGCTCTCGCACGGCACGACCGCATCACCATCACCGATTATTCTCTCATCTTTATGGGATTTTCCTCGGCACGTCAGCAAAAGACAGGAGTACCCCACCGGTCCCGCATCCTCTTTCGCATGCAAACCCGTGATTCGCCGATCCGACGACTCTCCGGCGATGCCTTCTCCGGCCACCCGACCCGACCCCCAAGAACGCCACCATGGCAAGCGCCGCGACGACGACGAAGAGAACCGTCTCTTGCCCTCCAAGCCCCTTCACTCGCCTCCCCATCCTCCCTCTCCGCCGTCGCCGTCGTCGCCGTCGTCGTCCGACGATGACCGGGACCGCGAGTACGGATCCGAGTCCGCATTCTCGACCCGGGCCAAGGTCCGGGTCTTCGACGTCGACGCAGCCGCCGCACCTCCCTTCTCGTGGAAGAAGCTCTGGCTCTTCACCGGCCCGGGTTTCCTGATGAGCATCGCGTTCCTGGATCCGGGGAACCTCGAGGGGGATCTCCAGGCCGGCGCGATCGCCGGGTACTCCCTGCTCTGGCTGCTGATGTGGGCGACGCTGATGGGGCTCTTGCTGCAGATGCTGTCGGCCCGGCTCGGCGTCGCGACCGGCCGGCACCTGGCGGAGCTGTGCAGGGAGGAGTACCCGAATTGGACGCGGCTGGTGCTGTGGGTCATGGCCGAGGTCACCCTCGTCGCTGCGGACATTCAGGAGGTTATTGGGAGCGCCATCGGGATCCAGGTGCTCAGCCGCGGGGTGCTGCCGCTCTGGGCCGGGGTCATTATCACTGCGTCAGATTGGTAGGTGACGATTGATCTTCAATTGTTTGTTCCTCAGGTTCGAACGCTAAAGTATATTGAGATTGATTTCGAAAGCGACAGTGATGAAGTCAGGCATTTTGACAATCTGAGCGGAATGCAGAGTTCACTAAGTTCTGCCACACTATTTTATTCAAGTTATTCTTAGAAGACCATTATTAGTTTGTTGAGCATTAGTCTTAACAAGTGTTATATTAGGGCTGACTTCATAGATAAACTGGTCGTGTTGCATAGCATTCGAACAAACTATAGCTTATTGGTAAGTGGTGGGATAGAATAGTTGATTATGTTTCTCTTCATTGCTTAATATAGCATTGGAAAGTATATAAAATAAATCCACGTGACAATGTGCATCTGTGATTGTTATTAGTCATCTCAAAGCAACAAAAACATGGGTATCTCAGATATTGTTTAGACCCTGTGAGTGGAAGCATTAGCTTATTCCTCGATATTACTGTGTGTTATCTTGTGGGCAGTTGGAACTTTCGCAGCTTCATGTTTACCATTGTGGTATTCGTCAACTTGTGAAAAGCTCTTGACAGTAGGAGGAACCTTGATCATTCCATAGTTTGTCCCTTGAAGCTACTGGAGCTTGTTTGCTGCCTTTTCTGCAGCTTAGACAGGCAACTGAGATCTATGCTTCTTGTGATAGAATTAATTGGCATGTCTGAGGGAAAGCACCATAGTGGTCATTAGGGTAGTGACAAAAGAGAACTCTCTGAATTGCATCCCGTGTTTTGCGACCCAGAAGTTGAAATGGAGCTTAAGTCACGGTGAAGAAAAATGTTTGAATGTGTTATTATTAATGGCAGTATATGTTTCGGAGTTAATTGACTTATCAAATAAAGAAAAGTTTAAAGAGTTCATCAAGATCATTAGTTTCTTTCTGTGACAGAGAAATGATAGTGCATCCTAGGTCACATTGAGGTGAATGTGGTTTGGCTTGGGGAAGGTGCGCCTCACCACAACTTTTTTACACCTAGGACCCTGATACAAGGAAAAGGGGATGAGATCTTTATGTGTACTGACATATAATTTTATTTTGTATACAGTTGTAGTTATATTGGTATTAATACATAATTTTAGTTCCTAGCTATATGTGCTGCAGCATGTACAGTTTCTCATGTCTTTACCTCATTGTTGGATGTAGGTGAACTTTGAGACCTTGCCAACAGCTGGTCATTCTTCATTTTCAGTCTTTCTATGCACTGGGTGTACTGTACTCTCAATCTGGATTGTCACTGTGACAATTATATGCTCATGCTCATGTCCTTTCCTTATGATTATTGCTTGAACACTTCTCTTTTACTGGATAAATTGATATTATCTGGTATGCACCGATAATTGACTGATTTCCCTTTATGACTAGTTTCATGTTTTTATTCCTTGAGAACTATGGAGTGAGGAAATTAGAAGCTGTTTTTGCAGTTCTCATATCAACAATGGCCTTGACCTTTGCCTGCATGTTTGTGGAGACAAAACCCAGCGGAAAAGAGCTTATAACCGGTAAGAAACTTTCCCTGTCACCTCACTCGTGGATTCATTTTAGCATCCACAAGATGCTATAAATGCAACTAGTAGCTATCCGGGGCTCAGATCCTTCCTGCAGGTCTTCTCCTTCCAAGACTTAGTTCAAAGACGATTAGGCAAGCCGTGGGAGTGGTGGGCTGTGTTATAACCCCTCACAATGTGTTCTTGCACTCTGCCTTGGTGCAGTCAAGAAACATTGATCACCAGGATAAAGGCCGGGTCCAAGAGGCGCTGAATTACTACTCCATTGAGTCGTCGGCTGCTCTTTTGGTCATGTTCACAATAAATTTGCTTGTGACGTCTGTTTTTGCCAAGGGATTCTATGGTACAGAAGAAGCCAAGACAATTGGGCTAGTGAATGCTGGGAATTATCTTCAGGAGAAGTATGGGGGAGGGTTCTTTCCAATACTTTATATATGGGGTATTGGTTTGCTAGCAGCTGGACAGAGTAGTACGATAACCGGCACATATGCTGGGCAGTTCATTATGGAAGGTTTTCTCAACCTGCGTCTTAAGAAATGGCTTAGGGCAACTATCTCAAGGAGCCTCGCCATCGTGCCCACAATAATAGTGGCTGTTGTCTTCAACACGTCTGAAGCTTCCCTGGACATTTTGAATGAATGGCTCAATGTGCTTCAGTGTATACAGATTCCTTTTGCGCTGATACCTCTTCTCACTATGGTATCCCAGGAGCATCTAATGGGTTCCTTCAAAATTGGTCCTCTCCTCGAGGTGATTTCTTTTTACTCATCCTTTGGTTACAATATATTCTCCATGTGCTCTTTGCAGGTTGTCTAGGATCCAACAAGAAATTACTTTTGATAATTGTGCTGGAGTCACCATTCTGCTTGCTTCTTTTTAGATATTTCCCTTCGGGTGAATGACTTGGATTGACATTGTGTTGTGCCGGTGCCCAATTTTGAGTTCATGCTAGCTTTCCTCTTGACATGATGGTTGGAGAAAGCTAGAGATGGAGGGTTAATTAGTGAGAATTGTTCAAGCTGCAATAGTCCCCTTAGCCAATTGGAATTGTAGTAAGTTTGACAAGTTTAGAGGGTTCCAAAAAAAAGTAAAGTTGCTAGTCTGTTGAAGGAATGAATCAGTGAGCATTTGCAAAGTTGGCAAGAAATGAAGCAATTAAAGATTAAATAGAAATAAGGGTGCTGAGACTTGAATGTTGATATGATTAAAATAGAAGTCAATTTTTTCTCTGTCTGGTCATTCTTTGATCAGACAGAAGAAGGATGGCCAACTTCTTTTTTACGCATAAGGTAGAGGAAGGATGGTGAGTCTTAAGAGATGGTACAGAAAGGTTGGTGAGTCTTGAGACTTAGGTCTAGTCAGAGCGATACGTGAAATAACAGCTCCTAACAATTGGACCAATCTTACTTTGCTTCATCTTTTATATTTTGCCCTGCTTACTGGACAACTGTACTTTGCATCTGAAGCACGGACTGCTCTAAGGAAAGCAAGCAACCATGTTTGACTATCCAGACAACTGACTGCTGTTTGTTGTTGAGTTCTGTTGTTCTTTGTTTCGAGGGTAAAAGCCACCAAAAACCTTAAATTATGCCAATTGTGACACATTTACCTCAAACTTTTTTTTTTTTTGACACTAAAAACCCCAAACTTTTACCTATGTGACACATTTATCCTAAACATGTTTAGTGTGATACATTTACTCTAAACTTTTGTTTTGTGATACTACCAAATTTTTTGGGGTAAATATGTCACGTGAATATAAGTTTGGGATTTTTGGTGTTACAAAACAAAAGTTTAGACCCACCCCATGGTGGCCGAGTTGGTGGAATCGAATGATGGCCACACGCAAGGCTGGGGTTCAATTCCCCAACTCGTCACGATGCGCGACTTAAGTGGGGTGCCGTGGGTGGTGAGTCCCCGCGCTAGTGCCCCCGGGTTTACGTCACCGGCTGCAGAAAAAAAAAAATTTAGGGTCTTTGGTGTCACACAAGTGTAAGTTTGGGTTTTTTGGTGTCACAGAAAAAAGTTTGAGATAAATGTGTCACATGGATAAAAATTTGGGGTTTTTGATTACACAAAAAAAAAGTTTGGGATAAATGTGTCATAGTTGGTAAAATTTGGGGTTTTTTGTGACTTTTTTTCTTGTTTTTAATTATCTTTCTTTTTAGGGTTTGCACTTTTGTGCACATCTTACTCATCACCACCTTATTCTGGGTCCAAATTTCATTGAACTCTGTGCAGAAGTACTTAAGATTGTTACACTAGACATGATCTACTTGTGTTACAGCTGATGCTCACCTGGTGATTGACTTGTTACTTGTTTATTGGTTTTCTAGAGGGTGGCCTGGACTGTGGCTGCAATTTTGATAATGATCAATGGCTATCTGTTGGTGAATTTCATAACTTCTGAAGTGAAGGGGCTGTTCATCGGTTTCTTGGTTTGCATAGGCACAGCAGCCTATATATCCTTCATCATATATCTCCTCTTGTTTGGTCGCATAATTTCCTCTGCTTGGCTCAGCACAAAGTTCTCTCGCATTGGACATTGAATCTTCAGAAATTTCCACTCGCTAGAAACCCCATCAGAATCAGAGAAGAATTGTGCCCGTAGACCTGGATTGGAGTCACTTGAATATGTGCAATTTGTTCATATTCAAAGTGGCAATCTCTAATTTTCTGTGAGGAGCCAAGAGGGAAACGGACCCAAGTAGCCTATAAGGAACTGCATACCCAGCTGTTGAGAAGCAATGTGAATTTGCTCCGATCAAGTTTTGCACACCTCATAGGTATATTGCCTTTTTTTCATTTATTTCCACCTTTCCTCTTCAGAAAGCAATACATAGCAAATGGAACAGAACATGCATTTGGAAATCTTCTGGCCAAGAGAAAATGAAGAAACACAATAGATTGCTGAGTGTATAGAAGAGCAGAGGGTATGATGAAAGAGGACCCCCCAACCATTGTGATTGGAATAATGGGCATTTATTTTGTTAAGTCCTGTATTTTAAGAATATAAAATCATATTTATCAAGTGATGCAGCAAATTCTAGTTGATATTTGATGACTCCTATGTCGGACACTGGACTAGAGTGCATATTGCGTTGTTTTTTAAGTTTTACAGTAATATCTGTCTTTGTGCCCCTTGGCACTATTTAATTTGGAGATCATGTGTGTCAGGCACATTATCTAGTCTTATCAATCTTGATTTGACGAAAGCGGACAGATTATTTTAGGGGTTGCTTCTGTCTTGTCATGAAGGTTACAAATGCCCTTTGCAGTTTGTACGGTTGAAGTTCCTGGAAAACTGGCAGATGAAGGGCATGATCTTCGGTCATTTCTTCCGATTATAATGTGACTTGCAGGGTCCTTCAAATCGAACTTTTCATTCTTTTCATATCTACATATAGCATATAGGGAAATACTACGTTTCATTGTTTTCCATGTGAAAAATTGAGCTGTTCATGCCTGAAAATTATGTCATATGGATAAACAACAAACGTAGATCGATCGTCAAGTTTTTCCCCTATCGTTAAATCAAATGTAAAGCACATTCCACCACCAACTTATACACGAAGGGACAACGTTGGATGTGTGTATGATTAATCATGCGCTACTGGGGGCTCATCGCTACTCTAGACATTACGAATTGAGGGCCATGCTTTTTCATAATATGGATATTGAAGTCTGACTTGTAAGGTGATTTCTTATAGTGTGAATGAGAGCATGTCGAAGCAAATATAATAAAGAAAAGCCTAACCCAAAAATCTTAATTAATAGGTGGAGGAAGATCACCTAAAGTAAAGAATATATGAACCAAACCCCGTAAACAAAAGATGTAGAGAAACTTTAACCGTAATCATCTATTTGAGAAGATAATTAGTGCTATAATATTTATCGATCACTTGCGACATCTCTTGTAAAAGTAACTGTATGGAGAGATCGACATGAACTATATTTCATATTTTTGCGCATGAAAGCTGATCTAATGAAGAAAGTTAGAAGAGAGAACATCTCTATATTGTAAAGCAAAATTGGAGGGCTTCAATCTAAAACGCTTGCCCCAAAAATTTCAGGAATCCACATGCATATTGCACATTCTAAGTAGATAACAATGTTAATCCTGAGCAAGACTTTAAAAGGCTCCCCGTTTCAATGGATTCCCCTTCGGGTGAAAAAGGGGTAGATCCCACAGGGCTCTCCGCCGCAACCCTCTTCGGAGGGTAAGGATCTCACCCTAAATTTCCGCGACGCCTTCCCCAGTAAAATACCTAGGCATGGTACAAGAAAATGAAAGAGGCTTCCCCCGGAAACGGGGGAGGTGTGGCGGCGGCCCCAAAAATTTCAGGAATCCACATGCATATTGCACATTCTAAGTAGATAACAATTTACTTTTATCAAGTGGGACAAAATTGTAATTTGAACTTCTCAAGGTAACTGTCATGTAATATCAAAATATCTGCCATGCCTAGTTTGAATTTGAATGTCGATTTTTCTCATCCTACAATTACTGCTTAAACTAGCATTAATGCGTGAGATGTGAAACGAAAAAAAGGGAAGAAACTATTTATATTATTGAAAATGATAGAGCTCAATGATAAGTAATTTCATAAGAAAATAAACATCACTCCACACAAAGGATATGAAGAGTGAATCCCAATCATGTGAAGCCCTCATTTGCAAAATCGTTTCATGCATCATATCTCTCATATAAATTACATGTGTATGGTGCACATACATAACGTGTTGGAAAAAATTAAAATTCAAATAAATAATCTAGAGTGGCGCTATTTCCACATCCTTTGGGCTACCCCCATTTTTATGTTAATTGAATAAACTACCCTTTAACCACATGATTTGGTTCAATATTTCGTTAAAATTACCCCTCTTAATAAGATTTAATACCATATTTGCGCCACATTTCCAAAAATAGATTAATTAACTTATGTAGAACGGCCTTTTGTTTCGGTAAAACTAAAAGATGCCTTTGTCCTGACTAAAACTATACTTTCAAGTCAGAAGATATATTTGCTTTTTGCCATTATGAATTCATTAATTTGTTAAAAGATATAATGTTGATAATTTGACTTGCTAGAAGATTGCTCAATCTTTCTTATGTCCTCGTTTTAAGTGATTTTAATGGAACTCCAAATCTAATTACATCTCCTTCGCATTCAAACTTACAAGTACTCATAGAAAAGAATTTTGAAGATAGGATTCAAGAGCAATATTGATAACCTTCTCCATGATTGAAAAATAAAAGAAGTTTAGTCTTGATCTTTATCTTCCTTTTCTTTTTTCATTTTTTTTAATCTTATTCCAATCTTTATGTTTCAAGATAGGAAGAAAAATTAATTAATATCTTGAATTGAGTTTCAAGTTGAATGCACAGTCAACTTTTTTTCCCCTTTTGTTGAGGAAAATCTAAATTGTTCTCTAAAAGTTAGGTTCAAGAATTTTTTTTCAGAAAAGGAAAATTTTGAATTATATCGAGATAGGAATGTAGCAATTCATTGATAATTAATTTGCCCATAAATGTATCAGTAATTTGCCTATTAGTACATGCTTAATAAAGTTGAGAATAATTTGGTCGGTATATATAAAAAGTCCATGTTTTAAATAAAAAGAGTGAAAATAGCCCCATCCATAATCTACTGTCTAGAGAGAGAGAGAGAGAGAGACCTTTAACTTTCTTCCATATTAACACATATTTTCCCCCTTGCACATATAATTTAAAGTGTGCACGGAAGATTTTGGTTACATATTTTAAATTGATGGATTTTGACTAAATTAATTTTCAAAATTGAAGAAGGAAGTTAGCATTCCTAAAATGCAATTGTTTTTCGATTTCTGTGATGTTATCAAATATTACATCATGGCGTTTAATTTAGGTAAGATAATGTAATCAGGGTCCAAAGAGATAAATTGGGTAGTTAAGATTTATAAAATAGATGATATTATGAATTGGACTAAGGACTTTTGACTACTTTAAATTTCAGTGTCCAATAGATTGTCCTTAAAATTCAATAATGTAGAGAATGATATGGTTTCCAATTTGCAATTCCGCATAACAGGCAAAAGAGGAGTGAGAAATAGTAAACCAATTCATGTATAAGTAGAAAAAAAACGTATATTTGAAGATTTGTCCATGTTGGACGAATAACAATCTTGAATTGATGTAATTTGAAATAGGAAAGCATTAGACATTCATAGAATCATCTCATTGCCATCTTTGATTACTCGTAAAATCACAAAATTCCCCCCATCTTATGCTATACGCATTCTTTTTACCCATTGATATTGTACGGATATGGTTGAAGTATATAGTATGAGCTTTCATGAAATTTACTGGTTTAGTTTGATATTGAAACTAACACGAGTTTGCTTCATATGGATATATAATCAACGAGGTAAAATAATAGAATTGGTACTTTCCATGCAAACTAAGAAAGAAAGAGCAATAATATCCATCTTATTCAAGTGCACATTTAATTTTTTTTTGGTAACTGCTTTATGTGCATACTTTAGGCGATCTATGTACATAACATTAAATCAAATCCCTTGAATTCAATCCCATATTGCTCGTAAAGGCAAACAAACAAAATCAACAAGCCGATGAATGCAAAATAACAAACCCTATAAAGGTTCAACAACAAAAAAAAAAATTGTTACTTGAAAATTAAAAATCAAGAAAAATTGGCAAAAAGAATTGGGATAATATTATAAATAATTTATGAATATTGACTTAATAGGTACTGTAGTTCTTGGACACGGACTTAATATATAATGTCATTCTCGAACTTTTGATTTATCCAACGTAGTGTTCAGACTTTGTGAAGACATTCAACGCTCTATATCGAAAGAAAGTTCAGGACCTACTTCTGTCCTCTTTCCTCGAAAAGAGCTCGGAAGAAAGAGATTTGCAAAAAGGGAGAGGGAGGGAGGAAGAAAATCCCAAGTGGGCCCCACCAAGGGATGGTGGGCCCCCTCAAAACAAACAAGAGGGACCCGGTCCCTCCCCCGTTGGCCACCCAACCTCTCCACGCCGCGTGGCACTCTGCCCCCAGACCTTTTTCTCTCTCTCTCTCTATACAAAAAACAAGAAACGAAACCGAGGAAATCCCCCAAAAAGCCTGTCCCTTTCGCCTTCATGAAAACTTTCCATATACTGCATGCAGAGTGACTCCCCCTCCCCCTCCCCCTTTCTCACTCTCTCAGTCAACCGATTTCCCGTTTCGCAATCTTCCTTCCCCTCTCCCCAAATCCACCCTCCTCCGACGAGCGATATCATCTCCCCCTCTCCGCTTCTCGATCGATCCTCCTCCCCACGCCAAAAAAAAAAAAAAAAAGCAGAAAAAAAAAAAAAAGATCTCATCTTTGATTATCTTTCCTGGTCTTTTCCAAACTTCCCCCATCCGTATCCCTCCCCCTCTCTCTCTATATATACACGCCACCCCCACAAATTTCTCCTTCGCCCTCCTCCTCCCTCTCCCTTCGCCTTCCCGGAGTAGAGACAGCCAGACAGTCAGTCGAGCAGGCGGCGGCGGCGGCGGCGGTGACCTGCGACCCATCTCTTCCCTCCCCTCCGTAAGGTCCTTTTGCTCTCGACCCATGTCGCTTCCCGTCGAGTCCTACGACACTCGCCTGCTCCCGCCCCGCCAAACCCCCGCCCCGCGGTCCCCTTCCCCAGGACCGCCCCCGCCGAACCCTTCCCGGCCCGAGCCCTAGACGCCGCCCTGGCCCGCCTCAGCCTCCTCCCGCCCTCCGATCACGGGGCGTACGTGTACTGCCCGGGTGGCGGCCGCGGCGTCGAGCCGGACGGCGGCGGCGGTGGCGCGGACGATATGTGCCTGGCCTTGAGGAAGGACAGTGAGCTGAGCAGCTGCTCCAGCAGCCGGCGGAATTTCGGTATCTGGTCCCCGGAGCTTCGCCACCCCGGCGGGGAACGCCGCCGGCTGCTGGGGTCTTGTCCCGACGGGCGAGAATTTTCCGTGGCAGGGGCCGGGGCCGGGGCCGAGGCCGAGGCGCTTCGCCCTGCGTTTAATACTTATGGCCAGATTTGCTTGTATACCGATGGTTCATCGGACTGTTATGCGGATAGGATTAGCCAAGTCTCGCAAAGTACAAATCTTTCGCAGCAAAACGGGCTGTTGAACGATTATTCCAGGCTTTGTTCGGGTGTGGTTGATAATGGCTTTCGTGTAAACGGGCTGGTTTCCAGAAGTAGCCTGAACGGTAGGAGGGCGCAGTTTGCGCAAGTGTTGTTGAACTGTACATCTATAGAGGCTATGCGAGGCCGGATAGAGTCCATCGCCACGGACCCAGAAGGCTTCCGGGTTCTACTCTCCATGATGGAGAGGATGGACAGGGATGAAGCGGAGCTAGTTTTCTCGGAGACTATTGAACGCGTCGGCTACTTGATGACCGACCCATTTGCGAACCATGTGGTGCAGAGGCTCCTTGAGGTCTGCAGCGAGGAACAGAGGAATCAAATTTTGTATGCGGTGACCTGGAATTCTCAAATTGTTAGCATATGCCTTAGCACATACGGGTATGTCGCTGCTTCTCAGGAATATCCTCAAAAGTCTTACATTGGAGTCTGGATTGACAATTCGTTTGGAACACTGATACTCTAGTTCTTTTGCAGGATTCGTTCCATACAGAAGTTGATGGACACACTTACCACTCGTTGGCAAAAGAATGTGGTTATACACGCCCTCGCGCCTTTTATGTATCAATTGATCAAGAACGCTATTGGTCATCATGTTATCCGGCACTGCCTTAAGGTCTTCTCTAATGAAGATAATGAGGTAGTGTGACATTGCATTGGTTGTCTCTCCTGCGAAGCTCCTATATGTTAGGAATTAAACTGGTAGATTTTTTTTTTTTTTTTTAAATTATCTGACTCTTAACTTTTCCTAGGGAAAGGAGATTATCAATATTTGTGGGAGTTATTTAAAATGCTCGTACTTGTGGATTTCCTCCTAGAAAGCAGCAAAATATGGGTTGTCAAGCACCATCGTTTTGAACCTATCTCTTAGGGAATATTTCCTCTCTAAGACTTTAACAGCCCAGTAATGCACGAAGTTCTAGCGTGAGAGAATGAAGCTATCAGTTCCTGTCTGATGTTCCTATTTGAGAATTATGCAGGAGAAATCCAATTAGGTAGTTTAGACACAGTTAGTCATGCATCTGGAAAATTCACCATGTCACGATCTTTTTTTTTCTGTGTCATTGAAGATAAGCTAAGGATTGTCACACTTTGGTTGCTTTAGCTTCTAAGCATCGAATAATGCATTCTATTCTATTATTTAGACAAAAGATCGACTCATTAGTGTCCTAGCCCCGAAGTTACATTATTCTTGAGCTCGACTAGATGGGACGATACAAATATATTGTATACTACACTCATGTCGCCCTTTGTAATTTTTGTAAAGTGGAATCCTTTTTCTGTGAAAGAAACTGAAAAGAGAACAGAGATTGATCTAAAAGGTTGAATCAGTGCTGCTTGTGATAACAGACACAGAGATTTATGTATGCCAATCAAGACATGGGAGTAACAGTTGCTAGGTGAAAAGTATTTTCAGTTTGGATCTACTCTAGTTAATATCTGGTTAATGTATAAGTTGTCCTTGGACTAAAAAGAAACATAGAGACGTCTGAGGTTTGAAGATGTTTAATTTCATGGATTAGAAGCCTTTTTGCTGGACCGTGCAGAGATGCAACGATGATAAGAATTGGATCTGACTCTTAAGAAAAGAAAATGAAGAAAATCAATCATTAGGTCAGGGATAGCAAGCACTACCACTTTCCAAACCTTTATTTGTGCTGGCATTCCTCTACTTGGTTCAAACTGTTCTCATTATTCTTGGACTTGCTCTCCGATGGATTACCTCCACTTACCTGGTATCTACAGGCTTCATTTACTTCGGTACTGCATTTGTTGTGCAGATCCTCTATGATCTGGTGGCTACCAAGTGTTATGAGATTGCAACTGATAAAAGTGGATGCTGCATTCTGCAACAATGTGTTGAACATGCTCAAGGGAAGCAAAGAGATCGCCTCGTGACTGAAATTACAACCCATGCTCTTCTGCTAGCTGAAAACTGCTATGGGTTAGCTTCTCTATACCCTCTTCATCCTACTCTTACTATTCGATACCAAACTCAACTTCCTTCCAATTCAATTGGTTTTTCTTTGTTTTTTCCATCCAGCAACTATGTGGTACAACATCTGCTGACTTTGGAGATCCCACAAGTTGCTGATGATCTTCATAGACAGTTCCTTGGCAACTATGCAATTCTATCCTGCAATAAGTACGGTAGCAATGTGGTGGAGAAATGCTTGAAAGAGATGGGATACAACCGATTCAAACAAATTGTTGTGGAGTTGCTTGAAGAGTTTCTGACAGTCCTCTTGAATGAATATGGAAATTACGTCATCCGAAGGGCAGTTGAGGTGTCCAAGGTCAGTTTTCACATGCATTGGACCGGCCATAATGTGTTCAGTATCTTTCTCATACACGATCAGCATTCATGAACGATTTGGCATCACTGAGCTCCAAAATTTCAAAAGATTTTCTTTTCTTTATGGTTTGTCCCCCTCCCTAAGTCCCCCCAGGAAAAATAGAGACAAAAGTAAATTGCTAAAATCAATTTTTAAAGATATGACAATAATTACGATCTGTGTGTCATCCCAAGACAAAGCCCTGTCAATCTTACCAAGGTTTTTGAGCCCTTATAGATTCAGTTCTCTGGACTTCATTCCGACATTGGAGATTAGCTTCATGCCTTTTTGCATGATCAATACCTCTGATTGCTAGCCTGCTGTGGTATCTTTCCTCATTTGATGCAGGAGCAGCGGCAGACCCAGATCTACTACATTTTGTCAGCGGAGCTCAAGAGATATGATCCACTAATCAAGAGCAATCCTTACGGCAAGAAGGCAGTCTCTCGGCTCGAGAAGCAAAACATATTGCCCTGATGAGGGATATGATTTTGTTCAGAAGTGAAGTTGCATACTTTGATTTCTGCCAGTTGATACTAACCTTTCTGTCGGTGTTTGTTGTTGTTGTTGTTGGGCTCTTAGACTAATAAATGTTCTGTGCCGGTGTTTGGTCCAGTGTTCATCTTGTCATTTGTGGCTTGTGAAATAGGGAGACATGTTGGAGTTCATTGAGATGTTTTCTTATTTCTCTCACACACAGACTTAGGAGGTCGAAAGCAATTTGGGGAGTTGCCTTTTCAAGTGTAAATCAATTGATCTGCGCACTGTGGATTGACTTATACTCAATTGTTGCGAATATAGTTCTTGCTCCGATTTCATCTCTCTGATTTTCTGTACTGTGCTTGTCGATGAATCACCGCCGTGTCTGAAAATCTCAGTCTATGGGCAATTCGCATTATGTTGTCATCAACCTCATCATGTACAAGGAGATCAAGATTTCTTTTACTGTGAGCATTGCGGAGATCACCACTCCTGATTAACGTTTCCCATTTATCGTTTGGTTAGTTCTTTAGGTTGCTTTAGACTCGAGCAGTCTTGGCTTGACTACAATGACTATACTGGTTCAGGTCTGCTGAGCAGTCTTAAGTCGTCCATTGATCATTCTTCTTGATTTTTTTCTTGTAATTTTCCTCGGAATGAGATATAAATTTTACTCATTGCATTTCAGTCCATGAATTACTAAATAAGTGCTTTGAATTAATTCCTATGATGGTGAACTAAAACAAACCATGTGAAAATAAAGATAAAGGAAAAGAAACGAGTGCAAAAGAAATGAATATGAGAATTCCCTTTAATAAATTTAGAATATTGACTTGCATTTATTCAAATTACGTTTATAACATAATCTAAAATAAAATTAGATAATAAAGTGATTTCTCAATTCAATTTTTATGAATAATTAATTATAACATCTATTGAATCGAAAGAAATGAAACCTTAGGAATAAAAAAGGAAGAACAACCCACTAGTGGGTAGCTGAGTTCGGCTTTAGACACTTCATCGCAGAGGTCACTCTGCAGTTGCTAACATGTCTTAAGTGGGGGGCCATGGTGATGGAGTCATATGCTAGTCTCCCCCAAGGTAAAGGGGCTGGCTTTTCGGTGCCGTCCAAGGCACTAGTCTCCCCCAAGGTATAGGGGCCCGGACTTTCGATGCCATCCGGGCACAGGGAGGCCTATGGTGGAGTCCTCGGTTACCAAAAAAAAAAGAAAGAACAAACTGCCTGGAAAAGAATAAGAAAGAAAGAGAAAATCACTCTCACTATGTAATGTACAATATAATTTATTTTACCATCTCTTGTCTATCATTCATTTGTTTTTTCTTATTAAGCGATACACTCAATAAGCATTCCCTTTGGAAACGCACATTTCATTCCCAAGTCCTAACTAAACAGGAGGGGAAAGGAATGGGCATTCCATGGACCAAACATGCAAGTAGTTTACATATTTGTCCATGCGTGTGATATTTTGTAATAAATAATTATGGATCATTTAGGAAGATACAAAAAGGGATATAATTCCTTAAAATTAAGATCCTTGTTTTTGGTTTAATACACTTGAACTTAGTAGAAGTCGTTTGAGCAACTATCATTTCCGAGCTTATTTTATTTTTCTTTGAGAAGTGAAATCATGGTAATACACTTGGCTCTTTATATGTTTACTCCTTTCTTTACGTGGAATTTCACATCTCTCCTTATTTGTGTACAATAGAGGTGAACATTGTTCTGGTATAGAATCTAAAACTTGAGAACTGAACTGTTGGGAACCTATAGATTTCATGTTCCAAGGTACACATGATAGGCCTAGTTTCAAAAATGATTTTTCGTGTCTAAAGAAATTTGTTTAGTGAATTATAATAACAAGTGGTGATCATTAAAGTTCTTAGTTTGAGAAAGTTTGAACCTATAACCTAAAATCTAAAACAATTTTTAATGTTTTTCTTAGCCACGTTCCAACAAGTAGGTTCTATATTCTTCACAACGATCTTGCGATATTTTATGTTGTTCGATGATGAATATATAATTTTGGGAAAACACTAGTGTCTTGTTTTTATTTTTATTTTTATTATTGTTGTTGTTATTATTATTATTATTATTATTATTATTATTATTATTATTATTATTATTATTATTATTATAGTTAAAGAAAAAGAATCACTAATCGGCCTTATTCCTTCCGCCAAAGGCCGATGGTCCCTATTTTCATGTCATCATTAATTATTGTGATAAAAAGGAGCATTTCTTATATTTGCTTAAACCTGGTGTAACTTTTTCTTCTTCTTCTTTTTTTTAATGGTAGCTATTTACATTTTTATGGATAAATTAAAAACTATTTAAAGGCCATTAATCCATGTAAATTGTGAAATAAGACCTAACAAACACCCAAACATGAGATTCTTTGCACTCGATAGTAGGAGGGAGCATGGTTTGGATGAGGGATTCTCACCCTGGAACTGGGAACTGCCCATTAAGGACCAGCTAAGGACCCACTCCAAAAATTTGAAACTGAGAACCGCCTAGAAATTGAATCGTTAGTCTGGTCCAATTCTCATATGGGTCCATGGAACAGTACACACTTAGTACAACATTTTTCAGCAAGTCAAAGTAATTCTTGGATGACACGAATGGGAGCTCTTCAATTCAGTTCAGTGAACAGAGTCAAATAAGTACCGTAGTTCAGTTTTAGCTTGTGACTGAAAATTTGATAGCAGAAAAAGCTATCCTGGGCCGGGCTGAAGTCCCATGGGCTGTCCAATTGGTAGTGGTGGACTGTCAACAATTGTTGGGCTCTTTAGCTGGGGTGTTTGTAGCCATTTATTCGCGAGAAACGAATCGAGCCATGGATTGGGTTGTGAAGGCCTGTTGAAACGACTCCCTTGCAACAAATTGATTGTCTAAACCTCCCCAGTGTCTCTTATCTCTATTATGTTTTGACTTGGGACAATGTTCTGATACTTTTCTCACGTAGTAATGAAAGAAATATTTCTTCAACAAAAAAGAAGAAGTAATTCTCGGATGAGTCCATGTGTAATTCGTAATTGCAAAATTAGTAAAAAGATTGGATGAATATTAAAAGTTGAGAGTTGACGTTGTGAGAGAGAGATAGAAAGATGACTCATATGAGGTGAGTGTGAGACGAGACAAATGGATGTCGAGCTTTAGATTAGAGGTTTTAGGATTTTCATTTTTTTTAAATTTTTTTAGGAAAATTCCTTAAAATAAAATATATATTTATTTATTACCGGTACAGTTTGGTTTAGGTGGGTGGGTGGGTGGGTGGTTCCATATCTTGAACTGGGAATTTGACCGATGCCCTTGAGATACACTAGTTTTGGTTTGATCTAATTTAGTTCCGAGTGGTTTGCAGTTCTTGATTCTTTCGCATCCCCCTGTTCATGGTGGAAAAATCGGATATTTTTTCAAATAATATAAATGATTATTTTAAAAATATATATTTTTCAAATTATTCTTTGTTCGTGAGGCTACGGTAGGAGAAAATATCTTGTGGTTGTATGGTACCACGTCATACGTTGACATGGGAAGCCCTCAATCTATTCTTGACCAATCATGAATTGACACATGTCACTATGCGGAAATAAGAAATAAAACATAACTTTTTTTTTTCCCTTCTTTCTCCCTCTTCTTCGTCCTCCATCTTCAATCGTAGAATTCTTTCTTCTGCCGTCACTTTCAAGAAGCCGTCTCCCACAAAATGCCATTGGAATCTGAAACTCTGTTTTGTATTTTTCCCCTCTTCTTCCTCCGCTATCCACGGCTACCTCCTCCACCCGCAGTCGCCGGCGCAACAACACTCAGGCCAGCCTCTGCCGCGCGTCCATGGCCGAGCCACCCTCATCGTCGCGGCGGCTCGTAGCCGTCGCCCGTCCATGGCTGAGCCACACATTTCGTCACCGCTCACGGCCATCACCTGCGCGTATGAACGAACCCCACAAGAACCTGCGGAGGAGACAATCAAAGAGAGACCTAGAAGAAAAGAATTCAGGTCTGACGAGCCCGGTCGCGAGCGACGACGGCGGGGGGTGGCTCGGCCGTGGCCCATGGCCCCAGACCTGGATGCTTGGAACTGAAACTTCGATCAGGAACTGTTATGGCAAGGGCAGAATTCCCACGAACGGGCAAAGCTTCATAATGCATGCGACAAGAAGAAAGATGAAGGGAAGCCAGTGAAAGATGGCTTCTTGAAAGTAATGGCAGAGGAAAGAAACCCAGAAACTGCAACTGACCGCTGAAGGAGGACGAAGACGAGAGGGGCAAGAGAAAAAAAAAATTAAGAGTTTATTTTATTTATTTCCACGTCAGTGACACTTGTGAGTTCGTGATTGGTATACAGTTTACATGGGTTTAACTAATGAAGCGATTCAAAGTTCAAACGCCACCCCATCATTTTCCTTTCCCTTCTTATTAATATTTCCGTATTTTTCTTTTTTAATTTTTTTTTGGTCGGTTTGTTTTCTTAATTTTTTTTTTTTGTCAAAAGGATGAAATTTATTTATCATATAAGCGGAGAACCGCTTTGGCCCGCTACCGGGGCGTCGAAACATAAAAGAGCCCAAAGGCTTGAAGGAGGCGAGGCCCACCAATTCGGAGGAAGGGACTTCAGGCGTTGATTTCGTGCTGCCCAGTCCGCTACCTAGTTTGCTGAGCGAGGACAAAACGCGAGGCCCACACGCGGCATCTGCTGGAGAAGAAGACGACACATCCTCGCTGCCCCACGTGCGTTTACTTCAGTTTCCCGTTCGTGCTTCAAGCTGGAGATCACGCTTTTGCTGTCAGTTTCCAAGATAGCTTCACAGAAGTCTCTCTCTTTCATAAACTTTAGGGCTTCGAGGACTGCTAGGGTTTTGGCTTGTGCGCTTGATTCCGCCCAAATGTTCTTCGAGAATCCATCTAATAGTGTGCCGGATGAGTCCCGCACGACGCAGGCCACGGCTCCCTTCGTTGATCCTTCCCCGAGCGAGCCGTCAACGTTCAGTTTGAGGCATCCAGGCTTCGGTACTTGCCAGGTGGGTCGGGTTTCCGGTTCTTCTGTTTTCTTTGCGAGTTCATCTCCAGATCCCCACTTTTGGTAGCTGATTTGCTGAGATTTTGCTAGATCTATCACTTTGCAAGCCTCTGTGTTGGTTCCTCGGAAGATGAAATCATTTCGGCTCTTCCATACCTGCCATAGGAGAGTGCCAATTGTCTCTAGAGAGGGGAGGTGCGAATCTTTGCTTGTAAAATTTGTAAGCCATTCATCCATGCGTCTGACTTCATGTGCATTGGTTTTCTGTGTTAATTCCAGGCGATTCCAGACCCCTGCGGCCCAAGGACAGAGGAGAAGAGTATGTTCAGTCGTTTCCACCATGGCTCTACATAAGTCACATAGCGGGTCAGGTAAGATTCTTCTTTTCCATAGGTTCTCCTTAGTTGGTTGAGCGTTTTGACAAGCCCGCCATATGAAAAACTTCACTTTCGGGTTGATTTTCATGTGCCAAATTGCATGCCATAATGCTAATGGGGTTTGGTATGAGGAGGAAGGGTGCTGGTTGGCTGTGTTTTCTGTGATGTTGTCTCTCAGCAAGTTGTACCCGTTTTTAACTGTGAATGATCCATGTTGTGTGCCCGTCCATACCAGTTCATCATTAAAAAAAGAACCATTGATTGGTGTTGCAAGAATTTCCTGTGTTGTCTGATCATCAAACATATTTCTTACTAATGGTTCATTCCACGCCTGTGTTCCCGGTAAGATTAACTCTGATACTGTCTTGGGATCGTGTCTATTTGCCGGCCCTCCTATTAAACCTCTCCTAAGCCATTTATCTGTTCTAATGTTAACTGATTCGCCGCTTCCGATCAACCAACACCGAGTTTGCAATAGCCTCTCTTCCTATTAACAGACTTTTCGATCCCCATGAAGGGTTACCACCAGAATCAGCATGCCAAAACTCTGAGTGATTAAAATATAGCCCCTTCATTAATTTTCCCCATAGTGCATTCGGATCTTTAACCATCCTCCAGGCTTGCTTCCCCAATAAGGCTTTATTTACAGTGACCAGATCTCTGAAACCCATTCCTCCTCTATCTTTTCTCATCTTCATGGTTTCCCATCGTTTCCAATGTAGACCAGCTTGAGCATCATTGCTTTTCCACCAGAAATTTGCTATTTTTTTCTCTATCGCTTTGCAAATTGACACAGGGATTTTAAAAACTGACATGGCGTATTGTGGTACCGCCTGCACTACTGATTTCAAGAGAATTTCTTTACCGCTTTTGATATGAGTTGCTCCTTCCATCCCTCCAGCCATGTTGATTCGATTCGGTATCCACCCAAACATCTCGCTTTTTTTTTATACTCCCAATCGAAGGTAGTCTCGTATACTTTCCCGTTCGTTCTAGTTCTCGTACTCGTAGTTCTCTCTTCATGTTTTCCTTTAGCAACGGTGGACAGTCTTTGCTGAAAAATATCCCCGATTTGTTTAAGTTGACAGCTTGTCCTTAAGCATAACAATATTGGTTAATGACAAGCAGCAACATTTTGGCATTCCCGGATAGAGCCATCTAAGAAGAAAACCGAATCATCTCGCGAATAACGGATGAGTTAAAGTAGGGCGAATCTATTCGGTTTAATTCCCTTAATGTTTCCTTCTTGTAGCGCCTTTCCCATCAAAGTTGATAAACTGTTTGCAACCAATATAAATAGATAGGGTGAGATAGGATCGCCTTGCCGAATGCCTCGGGAGGGAGCGAACTCAGGAAGAGATTCCCCATTGAGTTTGATTTTAAATGTGGCTGTAGTAACACTGCATTATCCAATTAACCCATTTAGCACAGAACCCCATTTTCAGCATGCACCCTTCTAGAAAGTCCCACTCAATCCTATCATAGGCTTTTGTCATGTCAAGTTTGAGTACCGCTTGAAAATGCTTCTTTCTTTTCCTCTTTCTCAATTGATGCAAGATTTCTTGTACAATATAAATATTGTCTTGAATCTGTCTTCCACTCACGAATGCGCTTTGCTCGCCTGAAATCAGCATTGGCAGCCATCTCTTCAGCCTGTTTGCTAGAATTTTTTAGATAATCTTGTAGGCAAAGTTGCATAAGCTGATAGGGCGGTATTGATCAATCTTCTCTGGATGGGGAACCTTTGGTATTAGAGTAATATGTGTGCTGCTAAGGGCTGGATCCAAAACCCCTGAGATAAAGAAACGTCGAACTTCTTTTAAGATATCAGGACTGATTATATCCCAATGATGTTGGTAAAACAGACCGTTTAAACCATCTGGGCCAGGGGCTTTCTGAGCTCCTAATTGGAAAGCTGCAGCACGTACTTCTTCCATGGTTACTTCCGCCACTAGACAATCATTTATTTCATTTCCGATTAATAAAGGGCATTGATTTAAGACAGGGTCATAGTTGCAAGTTCCTTCTGTGGTGTATAGTGCCTTGAAAAAAGATGTGGTGAGGTGCTGGAGTTGCTGTTTACCTCTAACCCACTGATTTTCTTCATTTTTCAGCATCTGAATTCTGTTTTTTTGTCTCCGTTGGATGGTTGCTGCATGAAAGTACTTTGTATTTTTGTCTCCCCAACGAAGCCAATTAATTCTGGATTTCAAGCCCCAAAACATTTCCTCCCTACGCCATAGACTTTCCAGCTCTTCTTTTATGCTTTTGATTCTGTTTGTATCTTGATAATTCCGGTGACTGTTTGTGATGGATTGAAGCTCCTTCTTCAAAGCTGTGATGCGAGTGTTATTATTGGGGAATTTCTGTTTGCTCCATACTTTCAATGCTTGGCTGGTAGAAAATAGTTTTTCTTTCAGTCCTCTTTGAATGCAAGGTTGGGAGTTCCATGCATGTGTTACTATCTCCCTGCAATCATTATCTTCAACCCAGTAAGCTTCGAAGTTAAAATCTTTTTTTTTCTTTACATTTTCAGGAGTGCTAACCACAAGGAGGGGGCTGTGATCGGATCCCACAGCCGGTAGAGCAAAAGCTTCAGCCTCCGGAAACATAACCCGCCAATCCATTAAGCAGAAGACCCTGTCCAATTTCTCCTGAATCCTATCAGCACCTTCTCTGTTGTTTGACCAGGTAAACTCACATCCTTTACAATCAATTTCCATTAAAGAACAATCATGGATGCAATCTTGGAAGGCTTGCATTCTATAACTCTCAGCTATCCTGCTGCCCCTTTTCTCCCAATAATAAAGTATCTCATTGAAATCTCCCATACACATCCATGGGAGTGTATTAGAAGAAGCCATATGTCTTAGTTTCTCCCATAGCCGAAGTCTTTCCCCATATCTGTTTGGAGCATGCACACAAGTAAGCCGCATTTTTCCGACTCTCATAATCAAAACATATCAAGTTTATGAGTTCTTGAGAACCGAACTCCACTTCCACCTCCACTTGCTCATCCCATAATACCGCCATCCCCCCCACAATGCCTTGCGGTTCCTCCACAAAACTTTTTTGGAACTTTAATTTTCTTTTAAGATGAGCTACCACTTTTTCTTTGTTTTTTGTTTCCATTAACAAGATAAGATTGGGCCGTTCTTGAGCCACCATGGCTCTTAAATTCTGAACTGTCAGTGGTGTGCCCAACCCCGACGGTTCCGCAAATAACTCTCATTTGTGAACCGGTGGCTTGTTTAGGCTAGCCACCGAAGCCTTTCCCCGGTTTCTTCGAAAAACGGATGGGAGTCTCCTGTAAATTTGTTTCATCCAGACTGGCTATATCAACTATTGAAGGGTAATAAGGAGTATACCTCTTCAATTTCTTGGCTGGTGAGTTTTTCACTATCCTGCTTTCCTTTTTTACACCTATTTTTTTGTGCCAGAAAGATGAAATAACAGCTTGCTGGTTTTGCTGTTCAGGTTCATTGATGTTCATGATGCCCTTTCCTTTCTCCCGTTTCTGCTCCCTTTGGTGTTCAGGTAAATTAATATCCATTGGTGCCCTGTTTTGTGGTTGTGTTTGATCTACATAAGTTCCTTCTTGTTGCTCTCCGGTAAATATAACAATTTGGGTATCCTGAGAGGATATATCACTACTCTCTTGTAGTTCCCCCTTTTCTTCAGCCACTTGTTCATTATAAAAGAGTTCCCAAAAAGGGCTGTGCACTTTCACCTCTGATTTTAGCCAATTGCCGAACTTATTGTTCTGTCTATCTTCAAATTCTGTCTGCATTATGGTATTTCTTCACAATTAGTAGTGAAATGTCCAATTCTACCACAGGAATAGCAGAATCTAGGTAGCCTTTCATACTTGAAATCCAATCAAACTTTCTCCTCGCCCGATTAAATAATATGCCTGGTTTTAAAGGTTTTTCCAGGTCTATTTCAACTCTGGCTCTCCCCACTTTCTGGAAGGCCACCCCTTTTGTCTCAACTTTTACTTCCTTTACATCTCCCATTTGTCGGGCAACCAGATGCACTATCTCTTCACTACACCATTCCATTGGGAGGCCATGAATTTGCAGCCAGAATTCATAGCTTGTAAAATTGTAACAGTGAGCAGGTTTGTTTGGCTCCCAGGGTCTAAGGACTAGTAAGTTGCTCGAGAAGGACCAGGGGCTGTTTGCTAATACTCTGTTCTTGTCCCTTTCAGATTCAAAGGTAAAGGATAAGACATCAGATTCACGTTGTGCAAAATTCAGAGAATCCACCTTCCAGACTCGCGTCATAGTTGAAAGAAAAGCCTGGTAATTGACATTTCCTCCTGAGTACAGCTTTCCAAACACCGTTCGCTTGCATTCATCTAAAGTTTCCTCTGAAATTACTCTTTCTCTAGGCGGGGCATCCACTTCAGTTTTCAGATTCCCAAACCTCTTACATAATAAAGCTAGTCAACCATCTCTTTCCCCCGGATCATCCATTTGAAAACCCTTGTCAGCCACGATTCAGAGAATGACCAGAAACCCAGAAGACAAAATCAGACTTTACCCATCACCCATCAGCCTTTCATTACCGAAATGACACCCCTCAAGACCATTCAGCGAAAATTTAAAAAACAAAGAGAAATCCTCCCATTATTGACTACGGAAGAAAACCCCAAGGGAATAAAACTTCAGAACCGTCGTGCAAGAAGTGCAAAGAGGGAAAGTGCGGCATCTTCAGCAATCCTTAGAACCCAAAGACCAAGCCAAGAGGAAATCGAGCAAAGGAGACGACGTCGACTCACTTAATCGGTGTCCAGCGAGGAGACGTCCAGCGAGCCACGGAGGAAAGCAAGCCAAGGAGAAGACGACTACAATATTCTCGCAGAAGCCACATGATACTAGGTTTTACGATTTTTTTTTTTTTTTCCAGACAGAATCAGCGAAGAAGGGGTTTAGGGTTTATGGGCAGCTACCATGAGCGGTAGAGAAGAGCTCTCAAACGGTGAGAGTAACAGTGAGATTTTGTAAGGGGATTTTCTTAATTTCACCAGCTGCATTTTGTTGCTCCTCGACCTCCTCGCCACCGCTCTTTCCTCCTATTTATTCTGTCCGCTCGGAGCTGGGGACCGTCTCCTCTGACGAAAAGTCAAAAATGCCCCTGGATCTTTTCCGTGTTTTCCTATTTCTTCCTTGCGCCCCTTTTTTTCCGGGGTTTGGGGGTGGGGGAGATAAATTCAACTTTGGGACGCCGAAAGAAATAATGATAACAACAGTAATACCTAGGTGCTTTTGAACCAACATTGGCATAGTCCCGAATATTAATGCAAATACTTTCTAAAATGTTAGTTTTGTAAAATGCTCGAGTTATTTGATAAGTCTCATTCATTAAGATAATAACATAGTTATGTCATCATTCTGTAGAATGTATTTTAGTCGCTTCGATTTTCAAGCATGGCAAGCCATTTGTCAATGTGTCAATGACAATGCAAACGGTACATGAATGATAGCTAGGGATGGAGCTCCACTCATACCTCTTTAATGCTTGCTAGGCATGGGTCAAAAATTTTGCACTACAATAAATGGGTTATAAACGGATTAAATGGGTCGATTTGAGTCGGATCATTCATGACCCGACCCGACCCGACCCACCCGTTTAACGGGTCTACGTGGGGGAGACGGTTAAAAACGAGGAAAAAAGTTCCATTGCAAAATAAATGATTTAAAAAGTGTTGACACCTAAATTTTGACTTCACATTAAGTCATTTATTGCATAAGAAAATTAGGGATCCAAACCAATCTCTAAAAAATATAAATATCAATTTTTACTTTGCATGTTTAGTTCTTGTAAAGCATGTCCGCATCCAATAAATTTCATATGAACTAGTGTTATTATGCTTGAACTCAAGAAGCCATGAACATGCTCCGAGTTGGCACACGGATTAACAAATCCTCAGAGCATGCTCAATTATCAATTGCGTACATGAGAATCTGAAACTTGGGGATCACAATTTCCGCGAGGATGAGGGAGGCCAATCAATTAGAGAAATCTTCTCTCCAATAAATCTTCCCTCTAGTAAATTTTGGCCAGATAAGTGGAGGGACTCGTGGGATCTTTTTCCAAGGATACCGGAATGCACAAGAGGAAACAAATATGTTGGCTGCGAAATCACAGGCAACGTTGTCAGACCGTAAGTTGAGGGAAAAGAAAGAAAGAATTTTCATGGAATATTATCCACGACTTTGGCCGAGATATCCCGCATCCAAAAGCTCAACCTCACCAGGTCTCACAAATCATCTTTCGCATAATAAGAGGAGTTGATCTTGGCAAATCATCAGAAAAGCAATCTCACGGAAAGATCGGGCGCTCGGAGTAACGAGGACGGACTGAATTCTCATTCCTTCGTAGGCACCTCCGGATTGCTTGGGATTTCTTTCGGAAAAATTGAAATCAATGGGATTTGTCCAGCAATATGGAAAGAATGGACACTCACTCCAATATTGCGCGTTCATGCGCAAGTGAATGAATCTGGACACGTTCGTGGCAATATAAGTGAATCAGAAAAGGAAAAGATTGCGAAAGGGACGCATACTTGAGAGATTTACGGTGACAAATCAGGTTTAAGATTTGGCAATCCCCACGATCAAAGGAGCACTGATTCTGACTTTCCAATGTTAAGTGGAAGTCTTATGCTATAAAAAGAGAAATGTCGAGTCATTAAAAAACAAAGGAGCGACACACCCTCAAACATCTCATGTCCACTATCCCAAGAATTCGCCGAATTGGACTATGGCGTTGGCAGTCCTCTCGACGTTCCGCGTTCATCTCGCTTTGTGGATATTGACGACAAGCATAAAGCTAAGTCAAGCATTTTTTTAGTTTGATCACGTGAAATTCCATTTCGCTATTTAAATTTTTTAACTCTTTTATTTTCGTGTTTTCACTTGCTGTCTAGGTTCAATTTCTCGGTCATCGTGGGCTTTCACGCCTAATCTACATCAACATCTCACTGCCATTCTTTTTTACTCTGCGAGAATTCATGCACAAGTCCACACTTGGGACACCGCAGAGAGGGGGATGAAGAGAACTGAGCTTGCAATAGAGAGACATTCTCAATATTTTTTTTTGTGTCATTCCAGCAAGCAACCAGTAACTGCTGCAGCAGCAGCCCCGACGATCTCGGCAGTTATTCAGATCCTCTCGACGTCCTGCGCGCGTCTTGTTTCATGAATGCTAAAATCATTAAGCTAAGTCGAACATACTTAGCTTGATTGTGCGCTATTCTATTTGGCTATTCGAACTATTCCATCTGTGTTTACGTTTCTTGTCTAGATTAAGCTCCGGAAAAAAACTTCTCGAGGATTCACGTCTCCGTCACGTTCAGCTGGCACTTTCACAATCTCTCCTCTCGACAATGCTCAGCATATCCACAAAAGTCATCGCAATATGGAGGCCACAAGATCACAAAAAGAACGTCGAGCGAAAGTGAATTTCGTGGCAGCCGCCGTTTGCATTTTTTTGGCACTTAGCATTCACCACCTCCGTCGCGCCTTTGCCGTCATGCTCCATCGCAACCTGTTTCTCGGAGTCTAGTAGTTGTTGCCGTCGCAGCCACATCATCACGTCCAGGAGACTCCATCAATTGCAATCACTCTTTCTTGCCTTGTTTGCTGTGGTCCACTCTCACCAGCGCTAGCACCCTCGGCATCCTATACAACCCGAGCGATGCCAATTCAGTCATCATCGTGTCGGATTTGCCTCTGTGTCGACTTCAGTTGAGATCTTGCTAAGTCATCGTTTGGTCCCTAGTCGGGCTCTGTTCCATTCCATCGATTTCAATTTCTCGAGAAAGTTTTACTACAAGCGTGCATTAATCCATTTTTTTGGTCAAATGCATTTCTCCATTTATTTATTTATTTTGGTCGAATCATTTCTTTATTTGAAACAGCACCTCTGCTCGTCTCTTGCGGGGTCCACTGCAATGCATTGGTCTTTGCTTTGACCGTGACTTTTCTCATTGGTTTCGGCAGGCTTTGTGAAAGCTTGCAGAAATCTCATCGTGACGGACAGAGACACACACGCTTGGCCAGGTTCTTAAAATTTTCTGCAATCTATTTACTGTTTTGATTATCGAGTGTTACATTTCCTAATTGTGCACTCGTACGATCAGTTCAGGATAAATATCTTCTGCAAAAACATTTTTTTTGAAAATAAAAGAAATGGTACTGAAAGGGCATAGCATTAGAAAATTTTAGTGTAACCAAGTCTCCGTACTTGGGCCTCCTGTTTGTAGGAAAGAATCCGTCTATGGTTTGTAGGAGTAATCCTGTTATTTTACTTAGTTGTCTAATCGACCTATCATAAACCGATTAGTGGCGACTCCTAGTTAATAATCTTTTGCATATTAAATATTTAAATCTTAAGTCGCGAATTGGTATGGGCTTGGGAGAGCCCGAATTAAGTTTAAAAGACTTAGTAGTCCATTAATCTAGTTAAAATAGGTCGCGACAAAAAGCATAATTTTGAAATTAATCACTTCTATTATATAAGCATAATTTTGAAATTAATCACTTCTATTATATAAAAGAATGAGTAACTAAATGATATTTCATCATCTGCAAAAATATTGAAATATTATAGAAATGATAATTTAAAAATATATATTTTTAAATTATTTATTTTTCGCATAATAAATAAAGCCTAAAATATTGACCAACCGAGCAATCTCTAAGCACAGTAGTCTTTGGAGAGATCCGATAGATTACTTTCATTGTAAGGGAGAAGTCTTATTAAGCACGTTGGGCCTCAAGTGTATCTGTTTTGCTTGGGCTTGTCCATCAAGAGAAGAAAGTCCATGCAATCTTTTGGATCGGGCGGGCCTCTTGCGAGCTCAATTGGGTCGAGTTGGGTTTCGTAACTTGATGCTCACTACTAGGCTCGGGCAGGTCTCTGGTAAGATTTAGAACAAATCGTGCCATTCCCGTTAGTCCGTTAATTCGGTTATTGCTTGCGACTAGAGCTGTTAAACGGGTGGGTTAGGTCGGGTGTGAGTCGGGTCATTAATGGGTCGATCCAAATTAACTCATTAACCCATTTATGATCAATTTATGCATAATGTAAATTTTTCGACTCATACCCAACCCGACTTATATTAATAAAATATTTTCATATTTAACCAAATTTAGGAAAACTTATTCTTATGTTTTTTTTTTTTTTTTAAGATTATATTACTAAAAACTTCCAAGCAATACAAATCCAATCAATAATTTTTCAATTTTTATAATTTTTCAAAAAAATTAATTTTCCTTTTTCTTTCTTTTCCTTTTTTTTCTTCTGCATCCAGAGAGGTTTGCCGACCAACCTATTTAAAACCCATTAAATCGCTAAGCATCCACCGAAAAAAAATGCTAAGCAACCCATTTATGACCCATGCTCATCGATTCTAGTCTTTAAAACCTTTCGCCTCTTCAGTAATGTTGGCGCAGGATTTGTCACTTTATTATTTACATCCTCGGAAGAATCATGAAAAAGTGTATAGAGTTTGTACACTACCTGCACAAATTCTCGGTGATTGCATCCTGACTGAAAAGCTCCTCTGCCTGCACAAAGAGGCAGAAATTTAGCATTCCAAAGTGCAGTTGGATTGCAAGTTTGCACACTATAGACTTGAACCAAGCATTCACCGTCAAATTCTTCCCTGGCTTCTGCATACGCATCAAGCAAAGTAAATATCCCTTATGGACTAAATAAAAAAAAATAATTAATCAAGCCATGAAATTTCTAGGAATATACATTTAATGAAGAGATGCATCGGAGTAAAGAGCTCGGGGAACTGTTGCTCTGTTTCCGAAATTAACGTTTCTTTCGACAGAAAAGAGCTGAGATTACAGACCATGAGGTAGAAGAACACAAACGCTGATCGAAATCCGACCACTTTCATGTGACAAAGAGGAACCGGAGAAGGCTCAAAACTTGTCGCGCTTATCGGCTTTCCTTCTGGCTCTCCGCTTCCTGGAGCTCAAAGACGATTCGAACCCTCCCGCGCTTTCTTCGGATTCATCCAGCTCTCTGAACGATTTCTGCGCGCGCAAGGAGGAGAATGCAAGACCCGACAAAAGGTGAAATCCCCGAAGCTCCTCCAATGGCGATAAATCAGAGAATCAGGAAAGCGACGGCAGAGGAAACTCCTTTCTTTCGCCTTACCTCCTTGATCTCCGCGAAGGTGACGGCGGCGGCCGCGAGGATCCCCGCCACCGGAATCACTATCTGCATCGCCGCGTCCATCTCTCTCCCCGCTATCGAACGTGTAGTTCTTCTACAGTTGAGAGGAAGACGATGATGAACCGCGTCGTCCTGCAACTGCAACTTCGACCGCCGCTCCCTCTACTTTCCACGGATGGCGGCGGCGGCGGTGACTAATGGCGGAAGGAGAAGGAGGATGAGAAGATGGAGGTTAAGCCAGAAAACGAAGAGAACGAAGAGGAAGAGTAATGGCGTCCGTAAGGCTTGACCAATTAACGACTCATTTAAACATATATGGGTCAATAAATGGGTCAATGACCCATTTTGACACCTCTACTTGTGACACATTCCTTTTTAGTCCTACTCAATTGCTTCTTACAAATCGAACGCAATCACATGCATGAAATATCTTTTGGTGCATCTGATGTATTTAAAGAGTTGTACTTACGCACCAACATCCAAATGGTTAATGACTAAATTTTAACCAAATTTACGTAACTAAATATGTCATTTAGATAGATTTTTATTCGCTGAGATATTTCATGGATGTGATTCACTTCCCATATACATAGTGAACAAATACTTGCTCTCTATGTTCAGTGATATATCCACATAACTTTGTGTGGGTTGTCAAGTATGTTCTTGATGGATGTATCTAATCATATAGTATGTGTCAATAGAATTTTTGTAGTCGGGTATGTTTGTTTCGTGTGAAAACTTCATGAAAAGAAAAAACACCATTTGGGAAATTTTCCTATTTTCAAGTTAAGGATTCATCCGTTGACTAATCACTTTAAGCAAACTAATTACATGAAAATCAGAAAGCTAATTTGTAAAAATTTTCGGGGTTCGTTTGTTTCTTGATAATTTTATGGATAAAGGAAAATAATTTTTATGGAAATCAATTTTTTTAAAAAAAGATGTAAAAAGAAAATTCTTGATTCTATTATTTTTGCCGAACTATGCGACAAGAGATGGTAAGATTAAATCAATCAGAACATGCAACTTATATGCTCTGTCGAATGTACAGCGACCCCTTCAAGAGTACAAATATTCCCAAAACGAAGCATTTTCCATTGGTCAAATCCTCTAATCACAATTATTTAATCTAATTTAATTTGATTTATTTATATTTCCCGATTTGTCTTTTCTGGCCCTTTTTTTTTTTCTTTTTGGTCAATCGAAATGAAGACGAGGGAAGAATCTCTGAAAGTGATTTGCCACCAAGAAGTCCACTTCGATTAATAGTCTAATAAATTACTTTCAAAAGAACTCCAATTGGAGAGAGAAGTCTTAAGCACGTTGCGTCTCAAGCACATCTTTTTTGGGGGGACCTGTCCATTAAGAGGAAAAAGAAACTTTTGGGCCGGGCGGGCTTCTTGCAAGCTCATTTGGGTCGGATCGGGATTTTTCAATTCAATGCTCGCTAGGCTAGAGCAGGTCTATGATAAGATTTAAAACCAATCGCGTCATTTCCGTTAGTTCGTCAGTTGTCGCTTGTAGGGATGAGTGATGTTGTAGAATAGACCTGGAACTTGATAATCAGATTGATAAAAATCTATAAGTTCCAGATTCTAAAAAATGAAGAAATTGTTTTGATCGGTAAGTTTTAGGTTTTTAGTTAGAGAAACTTAAAACTTGGAATTTATAATCTGTAACCTAAAATCTAGAATAAGTTTTAATGTTTTTTTTTTTGTTTATATTTTTGTGCAATCTTGCGATATTCCATATTATTCAATTATGAGTGTATAAATTGGAAATACTAATTTGAGTTTATATTTTAAGATCGAGATTTTTACTTTATTAATATTCATATTTTTCATGTGTCTTATGGTCCGTAAATTGTAGTAACAAGTGGTAATCATAAATAATTTTAATTTACTGCTCTTGTTTAATTAATAATATTAGTGGAACTTGAGTAAACCCCGAAATCGACCTTGGAACTCGTAACAAAGTAGGTTTTTGGTTCTAAGAATGGTAAATTCTAGATTCCAAAAATTAAGAAATCTGTTTCAACGACTAAGTTTTAAGTTCGATATGGAATTTGTATGGAATTTAGAATACTCACCCCTAGACACTTGTGACCCCTTTTATTTGGTCCCACTTGAATTGCTTCTTACGTAAAGAGTATCAAACACAATCATATACATGGAATATCTTTTGGCAAGTCTAATGTATTTAATGAGTCGTACTCACGCACCAACATTGAAATGTGAATATGCATGCTGCGTGCTTAAAATGGATAATAGCTGAATTTTGACCGAATCTACATAACTAAATATGTCATTTAGATAAAGTTTTCTTAGCAGAAATACTTCGAGGAGGTTATTGCCTTCCCGCAAACAAATGCTTGCTCTTGCTCATGCTCGCCATGTTCTGTGATGTATTTGCGTAAGTGTGTGTGGGTTGTCGATTATGCTCTCGATGGGCATCTCTAATCATATGGCATGCATAAATAGAATTTTTATAGGTGGGTATGTTTGCGTCAAGGGAAAAGTTTCATGATAAAATAAAAATACTTTTCAGAAGATTGTCTCATTTTTAAGTTAGGAAATTCATTTGTTGAAAGCTCATTTTTAACAAACTAAAAACGCGAATGTCAGAAAGCTAATTTGCAAGAGTTTTTAGGGTTTATTTATTTTTGAACAAATTTTATGACAATTTCTTTCCCAAAAATTACTTTTAAGAAAAATGTAAAAAAAAAAAAACAAATTTTAATTCCATTGTTTTTGCCGAACCATGTGACACGACATAATAAGATTAGACCAGTCCTTCAAAAAAACGCGCAACCTATGTGCTCTGTCGTGTGGGCAGCAGCCCTTGAAGAGCACAAATATTCCTTCCATCAGTCGATCCCATCACAATTATGCAATGTAATCTAATTTAATTTATTTAGATTTCCCGATTATTCTTTTCTGGGCTTTTTTCTTGTCAATCGAAAAACACTCACGGGTATTAAATAAACAAATGAATAAAGTATAATATAATCCGCCGCAATTTATTAGTTTCTTGCAAATATCAACAAAGGAGTCTTAGCTTGTTCTTCTTTCTTCAATTCCCCTCGTTGACTGCCCGAAGACAGAACTCCATCTCTCTCTCTCTCTCCGGCGGCCGTCTTCCCATGGCTCCGCCCGCGTCTCGGCTCGCCGCCACCGTCCTCCTCGCCTGGCTGTCTCTGGCCGAGCTCCTCGTCTCCTCCGCGCACGTGCTCCCTCGTCCGGGCGATCGTCACCGCCCGTTGATCTTGCCTCTCTCTCAAACGCCCCGGGATTCTTCTTCTTCTTCTTCCTCTCGCGAGAGAGATCATCACCGCCGGCGATTGCTCGGCTCGCCCAGCGCTCGCATGCGGCTCTACGACGACCTCCTCTCTAATGGGTCATCTTCAAGTCTCTTCATTTTTTCGAGTCTTTGCTGAATTTGTCTTGGCTATCTATGTTTTTGGGCCGAAATGTTTGATGGGTTTCCTATTTTTTCGGTGGGGGCGATTCTTGCAGATACTATACGACGCGTCTCGCCATTGGGACTCCTCCTCGGGAGTTTGCGCTGATCGTGGACACGGGAAGCACCGTCACTTACGTTCCGTGTTCCAATTGTCAGCGTTGTGGTAAACATCAGGTCTGGTTTCTCAGCTGCTTTTTCAGCTTTTTTTTTTTTTTTTGTTTTTTTGTTTGCCTTTTCTTTTCTTTTTGCTTCTTTGGATTATATTCAGCAATCATGGCTGAACCGGGCAGTTCTAGTTAGTTTCGGTTTGAAATTTTTTTTAGCAGTTTTTAGCGGAATACCCGTGATTATGGTGATTCTGTTGATAGCTTAGATGGTCTAGAGTTCTCAACCACAGTTCTAGTAAGACTGCTACATAGCAAGCCTAACTTCTTCTCTCAAAGGCCTGATTGGTTACTGAAGTAATTAAAATGATGGTGTCTGCTCTGGTGGTTGATTTTTTATGTTGCTGATATATGTCAAAAAGGCTTGGAAAGTTACGAACAGGGTATTAATGATCTGTCGTGTTTGTTACAGCTGCAATAATAGATGGTAACGTTCCTTTTCTCCTCTACCAAGAAATTTCGTTTTTTGTTCTGTTGTGCTGTTCAATGTTCAGTTATGGACAGTTTTCATATCTTTTCTGGATTTGGAACGATCAGATAAGTTATAAGATGTTGTTGACTGGTGTGGAGGACCAGGATATCTTTTTCTTTCTTCTTGTGGTTTGTTTGTAACTGTCTCTTGCAATAATCCAGGATCCAAGATTTCAACCTCAATTATCTTCCACCTATCAACCTGTCAAATGCAATGCCCACTGCTCCTGCGACACTGCAGGAAAGCAGTGCACTTATCAGAGACGGTACGCTGAGATGAGCTCCAGTACCGGCATGCTGGGAAATGATCTTGTATCATTTGGGAATGAAAGTGAGCTCACACCCCAGAGGGCTGTTTTTGGGTGTGAAATTGTGGAAACCGGTGATCTGTTCAGCCAACGAGCAGACGGCATAATGGGCTTGGGACGTGGTTCTCTCAGCATTGTGAATCAGCTCGTTGAGAAGCATGTTATTGATGACTCTTTCTCATTATGTTATGGTGGTATGGGCATGGGAGGTGGTGCAATGATACTTGGAAGTATTGTTCCTCCCACAGGAATGGTATTCTCCCATTCGGATCCTCACCGCAGGTAAACAGCCCCTTGACATATTGAATTAGATTGCTGACATCCTTGAGGATGCAAATGCAATTAGTGCATCTCACACATTTATGATAGTATTGGAATGTTCACAGTCCGTATTACAATATCGAGCTGAAGGAAATACATGTTGCTGGGGAGCCATTGAAGTTGACACCAAGTACTTTTGATGGAAGACATGGAACGGTCTTGGATAGTGGAACCACATTTGCATACCTGCCAGCAAAGGCATTTCTGGCATTCAGGGATGCTGTAAGGTTTCTTAGCCTGAATTAAATAATTCAAATTCTACAGTACAGTTTTCCTTGTATATCTGTGTCCATTTCAGAAACATTTTGTTTGACTGCTAGATTTTGAAAGTTTATCCAATCTTTCTTTCCATTAGGTAGCATTCATATTTTCATAAAGCAGAATGTTTGAGCCTGGCGCATTTTTGACGCTTAAGATGCATAAGGTCCACTAACATGAGCAATTTGCTTGAGGACCTCCAGGAACTTATTCACTTATTTGCCGGCATTAATATTCGTGAACCCATATGCCCATTATACAGAACTTATAATGCCAAACCATGTTCAAAATATGATAACTCTTGGGTTTTCTGGAATTTTATCTTAACTGGTAATTCCAACTCTTGAATATAATTAGGCTCAAAGGACGACTCATAAGGACTCGTGTATTTATTTTGACTATGAGAAGGCTTTGGGAAAGTGTTTCTCTGATCTTGAAAGTCAGAGTTACTATGGCGAATTCTCAGTTGACTCAATTTTTTTCCCTGTGTAAGGCTAGGACATTGTAGAAATTAAGTTGGTTAACAATGACCACAGATGATTTTTGCGCTTCAGATTTAGAAACATCATCTAAAGTGATCTAAAGAGAGCCAATTGATTCTGCCACAGATGACAATAGGCAGCATCAAATAAGTTCAAAATTAGTTAATGTGGCATCAGATTTAGAAGCATCACCTAAAATAGCTTAACAATGAGTTCAACTGCATTTGAATGTTAATGGAGCACTAGAAACTGAAATTTTCTTCAGAAGCCTTGTCCGTGAAGTACATTGCACGCTCTATTCTGAAAGCTATGCTATATATGATGCAATTCTTTATTTTTGAATGCAGGTTACAGAGAATGTTCGATCCCTGAGAAAGATTCCAGGACCCGATCCAAAATTCCAAGATGTTTGTTTTGCTGGTGCTGGATGGTAGTGGCAGATAAACTTAATATGCACACTGGCAATTTTTTCTTACTGTGCTTAACTGAATTTTGTTCTCAACCTATGCTTAGGGACATCTCCAGGTTATCTGAAGTATTTCCAAAGGTTGATATGGTTTTTGGCGACAAGCAAAAGCTGTCACTGTCTCCTGAGAACTACTTGTTCAAGGTTATCGCCTCGTAGGATGCTTTATTTATGCTTTTGTCTATGGATGGATGTATTACTAGTTGGCTAAGAATGCTTTATAGACAGGAGAGACTTGTATTAATGCTGCCTAGAAGCTCGAGTTGTTTATTACATAATTTCGACTTCTATTCTAAACTTTCTTGATTTTATTTAGTCTGATATATCTTCTTGATTTTACATTGTTGCCCCAAAATGGTTTGTAGCATACAAAGGTTCCTGGGGCATACTGCTTAGGAATTTTCCAGAACGAAAATGATGAAACCACTCTCCTAGGAGGTACTTTTTATTAGTTCGAAATTCTCTCTCTCCCCCCCCACCAACACTCCCCCTCCCTGCATTTATATATTTCAGACTGCTTTTGGAAACGTAGTTTGGTTCTTGCTGCTGTCCCTTCTCTTTGTTTTTTTTTTTTTTTTTTTTTTGAATGCTTAGCAATTTGCAAACCCTGATCCAGCCTACTCTATTTGTTTGGCAGGTATACTTGTCCGCAACATGCTTGTTACTTATGATAGGGAGAAAAAGAAGCTTGGCTTTTGGAAAACTAATTGTTCTGAACTGTGGAAGCGACTGCAAGATACTGGTAGTCCTACACCTGCACCTTTAGTTCCACAGAAGCACAATAATACTTCAGCTATTTCTCCTAGCATAGCTCCGAGTGGATTGACTCCAAATTCGTTTCCGGGTAAGAAGAGTAACTTCTGCAAGCATTTATATGCCCTTAGCTGTTTTTGTACATTAAGTATTCTACCGGAATGAGAATGTAGTTGGCAGGGTATGCATCTTGATGGGTGCTGCACTCTGTCAATTCTGGCATCTCCCTCCTAGTCGTTAAAATCCTGCTTAAAAGAAAGATGGAAGAAGTTAAATGCATTAGTTGCTATGTGATTACTGTTAAATTTTGGTCTCCTTCCATTTCTAGTTCTTGACATATGTCAGACTGTAAAAGACTCAACAATGCTGGGTCTTCCTTTTGACTGAGATTCATATCCACTGATTTTCTTACTGTCTTAATTTTTCGGAAGCATTACAAGAATAAGATAGCTTGATTTTCCAGAGTGCTTTTTCTTATCATCTTGCAACTTCAAAAATTTTCTCCTTAAGTTTTTTTTTTTGGTTGGATTCTTCTCAAGATTTCATTACCATTTTTTTGTGCTCAGTTGAATTTCGAGTAGGATTCATAACGTTCAGCATGTCATTCAGCATCAAAAGCTCCAGTGGCAAGCCAAACTACACTGAATTTGAAGAACTTATTGCTAATGAGTTGGGAGTGAATACCTCACAGGTAAGGGTCAGATCTTGCAGGGACCTTTACTGATAATCTATATTTGAATAGTATGCTTGACCTTATCTCCTGAGTTCACAAAACGATTTTATTAATTTAAGAAGCAACCTAATCTTCTAAATCTACCATTGCACTTTTAAGATGTTCATTTTTTTTCTTCGGTCAGGGTGTATACCCTTGTCATATCTTTTATCAAGTGTGAGATATTGACCGCTGTCTGGATTTTACCTCCATAAAAACTATGTGACTTCATCTAGTTTTGTGTTTAGAATAATCTTCCAAACTTACCTGCTTCTACCTAATACTCAGGTCCATTTGCTGAACTTGACTTCCAGTGGAAATCAGTTCCTTGTTGAGTGGGCCATCTTTCCAGCAGATTCTGCTGATTACTTCTCTAATACCACTGCAATGGTACTGCTTCGTTTCTTTCATAGAATTTAATCTACAAGTAGGCTCTTGTAGTTGCAGCTTCACTCCTGACTTGTGTGTTTTGTATGCAGAGCATAATCACACGCTTAAGAGATCATCACGTGCAGCTTCCTGAAAGATTTGGTAGTTATCAGCTAGTTGAATGGAAAATTGAGCCTCAAAAGAAGCGGTGAGGTTTCATTTTCCTCTTCAATGTCTACATGTTCAGTTGTGATTTAACTTCATTGGTTTCCCTTTAGATGGACTAAATCGTCTTCATGAATTTGAGAAGCCGTATGAATACAGGGAACAATGGGCTTTTGATGGTTGGAGTAGAAATAGTTGATTGCAGAAAGAAAAAAACATTGTGACTCCACTTATAAACATTGTTATTGAGTCGCTGAGTTGTTGCAGCATTGGAATTCTTGGACATTTAGCACTTTCAAGATATGTTCAATTTCAGAGAGGGACGGATAATGTCAATGTCTAGGAACTTTGTGCCAATATGGCCTGTGATATTTTGCTGCTTATTATTTCTCTAACAGTATCTTCTTCTTGATTGGTGCAGCACATGGTGGCAACGTAATTATTTGGCAGTGGCTGCAGTAGCTTCCGTAGCACTGTTGCTCACCCTAACAAGCATTGCACTATGGTTTGTTTGGAAGAATAACTGGCAACAATCTGGTGCATACAAGCCTGTAGGTGTCACCATTCCTGAGCAAGAGCTTCCGCCGCTTTGACTCAGGCATGTCCATCTTCTCATTATGATTTTTTTGGCTGGCATAAATTATCGAAATACATCAATAGAGGAAGGATTTCTAACTGCATCCATCCAATCTTCGGTTGGAGGAAGTTCACATTCGACGAAGTGTGTGAAGAAGCAGTTCCTACCAGGGGTATATAGTTGAAGCCTACAAAGCAGTCCCTTGTACGGTTATACAGTAGAAAACATACTAGGCAGACGAAAATATTAGAAGATTGCAGAGTGTAACATAGGTAGCTGCGCAGCTTTTGTCGAGAGAGAAAATTGCCGAACAAAAATCTGTCCTTGCGGCTAACCAAGTGAACTGTGAATGACATGGATTGTGCTTGATCACATGGTTGGATCAGGAAAGCACCAGTTTCTATTGATTTTGCAATAGAGTGCAGTAAAAGAACTTATGTGGTTTTGTGTCTCTTAATTTGTATACTTGTAACTCTTAGTCTGTTGGTGAATCTTTAGCTTTTACATCACTTATGTACTCGTGAACCTTTTATAGAGATGACTATTTTAAGAAAATTTGTTCTAGACCGTTCATTTGTTGCGAAACAAATGAAATCATAGAAATGAGAGAGAGAGAGAGAGAGAGAGAGAGAGAGAGAGGCTACTACGAAAGGATTATGTTCTCCCAGATTCAAGATGTATATGGTCAAAGTTCACTCTTTGAGCTGCGAAATTAAGATTGCGCACCCGAACTGCTTTAAACTTAGAGCATTATCATGCTCCATTTTCATGGCTTATCCACATCCATAACCTACTCAAGTGACCAATACAAAGTTGAAAACCAGCCATCTATAGTCTCGACCATATGATATCTCGAGGGCACTTCATAAGCACTATAACGTAAGATAGGTGAGATTTTTTTTTGATAATTCATAGTTAACGAGTACTTAAGGCGGTAATGATGTTCAAGGGCATTTCGGCTTGCCCTTGGAGTTCCTGAGGTCACGGTAACACGGGCACTCGTGCTTGTTGCCGTAGGTGCCGGAGGGGACGCACTTGCACTTGTCACAGCAAATCTGGCAGTACTTGAGGCACCGATCCTTCAGCCCTGCCTTTGCGCACCTCGCCGAGCACTTGGACCCGCAGAAACCTTGCAAAATTCAACCAAACCTGGAATTAGTCTAAGTGAAGTTTGGTCGGCTGTTTGAATATTGCAAAGCCGTTGCTCTCAGTTCTCTCAGTTCGACACATCGGTTTTCGTAGGTTAGCATCGCTCTAACAACGACGAGTCATGATGTGCTTACTTGATCCGGCCATTGCCGAGTTGAGCAGAGAGGAGCTGACGAGGAGACATGCGAGAAGGAAAGCTGTTGCTCGAACCATCTTCATGGTGTGGTGAATGAAGCAGAGATCTTTCGAATTTGAATGTGTGTGCGAGGAAGTAATGGGAATGGTGTGGTCATTTATACATGAGAAGAAGAAGGGCAAAGCTATGGGGTGTGCAGGTGAACGTGACTTGTTCTTTAGGCAACAAAATTCGTACCATAGAGAGAGAGAGAGAGGGTTTGGGGTGGTGCTGGAAACTCCCATGTTGATGGTTAGTGTTGGAGTACAGGGTGTCAGTCGTGTGATGTAGGGTTCATCAAGGGCCCCGCCTTTCGAGTCGGCAGTCCGTCGGATCGTAAAAATTACAGATATCAACCAATTACAGAGAGGACTTTTCAACTATTTTGTATGTATAACAATACGACGTTCTGGATGGAAATTACAGTAGAATGTGCGCCGTTTAAGATGCTTTGCGATCCACAAAATCTTTCTATATTGATTGCAGAAGCAGCCCAGTTTACCCAAAGCACAGAGGACTTTCGAAGGTCATCACTTCGTGCTACAGGGCGAATGAAGGCATGTTGCCGGGATGAAGAGAGTTTTCTTGATAATTTGCGAAGGACGTGCACAACCGACTTGTTCCAAACCGCGGTATTGCGACCCCTTAATGCTCGGCCCACATTTAGCTAATGTCAAAATCTTCTTTCCCTATGAAATTATTTCTCGAAAATATCAGGACATGCGTCGGCAGGTTTTTGAGCTACTTCGCACAGCTAATACATTCAGTAATCTCCTTGAAATACTTAATTTAGGCTTTATAAGTTATAGGATTAATACTATGAAAAACCTAAATTTGATTGATGCGTCTGTGATAAATTTATCCAAAATTAATTTTTTGATTATAAAAACCCCAAATTGATACACTTAACTATCAAAAATCCAAAACTGATATATTCGTGATCAATTTACCATTCGTTAGTTTTTGTTAAATTGGATTAACATTATAAAAAATCACAAATCAGTAAACTTGTGACAAATGAAGAGTAAAACCCTAAAGGGGTGTACATGTTAACTATCACGTATCATTAAACTCAACAATTTGATGGTAAAATTTAATAAAAACTAACAAAAGGTAAATTTATTATGAATGTATCAATTTAGAATTTTTTTTATAGTATTAACCCGCATTTATCTTTATGTTCCTTGGTTGATATAGGCATAACATCGTGCTGATTTAACACTGTGGAGAGTCAAATAGGAGTCTACGCATCGGACTCTTTCTTTAGTCCGACAGAAGGAAAGGAAGGCAGGGGGGCAAAGAAACGTCACCGACCCACTCGTTTTTAGCCTTTCGTCAATCGGACGAATCGGTCCCCACGCGGTTTCAAAAGCCGGTGGGACCATAATTCCATTTGCGACAACATCATCTTTAGACCTAGCCAAAAGCAGCCTGTCGGAAGTAGCCCCTTTTTTTAGGGCAATCAGTGTACTGTGTAATTCCCTTCGCTTCACTTCGCCGTGGGAAGCCGGAAGAAGTTGGTGCCATAGTAACCAAAACTCAAGTAGGGCCAACTCTGGTCCCTTCGAGGTGGTGCATTTCACTTTGCAAGTGGGATGGCGTGGCTCCTTATTAGGAGGTGAGCATTGAATTCAGTCCGAGAGTTAGTGCGACGTCTCTACATTAACTCACTCGAGATATTACTTGTTTTAACCCATCCTATACTGAGTCTCATGATTTTATCTTTTAGTATATGAGCATGAACTTTCATAATAGGTCACCATCCATGTAACACTTTAGCTTGAGCATGTTTAATTTTGGAGTTCCAAAACAAAACTTGTCATTACATTAAAATGTGCTTTCAAAAGTTGATTTCAATTTTTGACATATATATTGCGTAATTGCTTTCCCTATACTCAGTTTGCAATTGGTTTCAATCCTGCCCTCTTGCTATCCTAGAAGCCTGTTAGGAGTTGTTCCTTGTCCGAGCTCTCTGACCTCAGCGAGCATTCCCTGTTTTGTCGGACTGGATCATTACAATTGGAGGAGATGGGGCAAGACCGAGGGTTCAAGGTTGGTTGTAGAGAGAGCTGGTTCGGTTCTCAATTTCACAAACCTAGAACTAACCCATTACTAATTTGATTTCTAGTTCTAAGGCCACAATCACCAATTTCCCAAGTTGAACTGGTTTTGAAACCTCTTTTAGAAAAAGCGACGTACTTTTGCACCCATAAAAAATAAGACAATGTTTTTCGACATGAACAAATGACAAGATAACCACTTGACCACCATTTTTTTTTTTTTTTTTTTGGTAGTCAAATGGATAACTTATATATGTTTCATTATAGACATTTTACTCAAAACACAAAAAGGAGTCGGTCTTGAGTTTTTGAAATTGATTAGTTTGGTTCTCGCTTCCATCTTTTGGAATCGAGGGCCATAGAGTTGGTTCTTGTTCTAAATAGAAAAGTAACACACCTTGAACCAATCATCCCTACACCTTATACCTTAGCTCATGTCATGTTGGGACCTTGTTTCTTATAGGGGAAGATTCTCACTTTGGAATCATTGGACTTGGTCACTTGTATTCATGTCATTGAAACTGGAGGTGGCAAGAACTAACTTAACCTATAAAATCCGACTCAACTAGACTCACTTGAAAGCCAATCCAATATGAGTTGAATAAGAGTAGCCTATAGCTTGTCGACAAGTATCTAAAAGAAACTGAACCTTCAAAATTTGAATCATCTAGCCATTCAAATGCGACCCAATCTGACCAACTAAAAAAACAGTCCCACCCAACCGGAAAATGACTAATAGTATTTGAATAATATAGTAAAACTATTCAAGGTTTTCTTAAGATGCAAATCAAACTCATGACCTCCTAAGAGAAATGCGACCCTGTTTATAATTAGGCCAGCCACCTTAGTGGCGACACCTAAATTTCTTAAAAAAAAAAAAAAAAATGTAAGATTTTTATTATATACAAACAGGAGAGGATCCCGCTCTTTGATGGGTGGGCTGGGCTGCTATACTGGGCTTTACCTCCTTTATTTCTGCCATTGATTGATTAGGGTTGGCGCTTAGTCACATTCGGGCTACGAGCAAGGCCCATTATTAAAAAAGAGCTTAGACTTCGACATGGAATTTGGGCTACGACCAAGGCCCATTTCAGGAACATATCAGATGCTAGTTGTCATTATTCATGCGTGATCCGATGTATTTTCAAAAGATTTGGCATCTAATCTTGACCAAGTCGCACTAATATAGTTTGCACGAAAAGGAGAAAAGCAAAATTGACCAAGCTAAATTAAACTATCGTTTCAAACTGAACGAAACGAAACTATACCCTATTAATTAATTGGCGTGATACCACAACAAATCAAATTATTATTTTTCTTCTATAAATGAATGATAAAGGTAATGTTAGTAGAAGCTTCAACGTTTATGCAAGCCGAAGAATTTGATTAGACAAGTTAAAAAATTCAAGGACTTAAAGATGAAAAAAGCACCTAAGTTCAAAGACAAATGTGGAATTTCGCCAATTTCAAATAGAATGTTAAAACATTTCATGTGTGAATCCTGATTTGCAACATGTTTGAAAGTCACAACTACCTCAAGCAAAACGATGATACTTGATCAATTCACCAACCAACTTTATTCTTACTTGTTTTATAATTCGAGTATGAGAATAGAGACCGATTATTTAGAGGCTTATTTAACACTCTACAAGTTCCATGAACCAAATAAGTTTGACCTTTAGGCTTTTCAAATAGCCTTGATTTGGTTTGCCAACTGGTAAGATCTCCAAGAGTATGTAATTGGCAAGGTTCAAACAATTGACCTTCTCAAATCTAAGCTTGAAATTTCTTGATGCCTTAACCAATGACCCAATCTTCATTTATTCAATTTTCTTCCTCACATGATTTTATTCATTGGCTAAAGATTGTCTGCATAAAAGCTTCATATCAAGAGACATTTGCTTTATTTTTAGGATTATTCCTCATGAAAGCATTCTCTTAACACGTGAATATTTCAGGTGAAGCAACCTTATGGGATGCTGTTACAAAAAGGGAACATAAATGAACCGGCCAAGGACTTAGGTTTATGAAAAATAAAGACACTCAAAGTCATATTCCATTGCTATTGACTATACGAACAACCTTTTTCTCACTGATCACATCAATGAAGCATCAATTTTCTGAACTGAGGTGCCAAATTTTTGGACTTTAGTGATTGGCTACACATACCCCACCGACCCCAACCCACCTAATTCACGTCACAAATTCAAACTGAAGTTAGCAATTTCCTCATTAGAATAAACTCAACCGTAGCCCTCCAATTAGCCTTCTTGATAGTCAAACCAGTTAATGAATAAAAAGGAACCGTCGGGCGTTCAACAATACCGGCCCCAATGTCAAAATAGCTTTTGAGAAAAAGTTCTATTAGGATTCGAATTTTGCGGAGCGCTCAACTAATTTCGCAAATTGTCACAATCTCTTATCTCACTGGAGTTCGGGTATGGAAAACGGAAAAAGTCTATTAAAGGCGGTCCAGAGGAGCAGCCTTCAATGGAACATAAGAACCTAATAACAGAAGGTTCCATTGGTCATTAGGATCCTAATACCTTGCTTGGCCAGGAAGTCACTCATTCAATCTCCATTTGCCTCTGTGATTTCCTGTAAAAGGAAAATAAAGGAAAAAAGGGTTCAATTCAAAGTGCTTCAAATCCCACGTGGCAAAAAGTAAAAAGGAAAAACAAAAAGAACCTGTTTCATTCTAAAAAATGATTAGTCCACATGGCAAGAGATTATGCATACATTATACCCCTCTCTCATCCAGCTTTCATAGAATTCTTAATAGCCCACAACTTCATCATTCGCATTTGAATGTGTTTATAAATAGAACCAAGAGAACCACAACAATCTACGCATTTTTTTTTTTTTTTTTACCAAAATGAAGTGTGATCAACTTAGTTAAAATGATTGCTGGTCAATATGTTTAGGACTTCTATCGCACTTTTTCTTATGGAGATAAGCACAATCTCTTGTTATGCGTGTTTGCACTCTACTTTGAATTTGTGATACTTTCTCGTAAATCTTTAATTTGCAAATAGCCTTGGTATACAACGAGTAGAACGCCCATAGACATCTCAATATGGTTTAGGAAACTTTCTCCATAATCAGAGTACAGTGGATGACATGACATTACTAAGTTTGTCTTCCAAATTTATCTACGCTCGACTACAAATATTTGAAAAATTAAATTACCATTTTTCGAACGAGCAGATCAATTTGGATTGTACCCTAGCATCAACTTTCCTCGATATTGAATCCCAATTTTTTTTCCCGCTCAACTAATGGATCGGAGATTAGACTCTCGGATTTTTTCTTCCACGCACGTTCCCACCAAGTTGCGCTCTTTGTTGACCTCATGCCCAACCACATATCTCTCATCTCCTAAAAAATACCAATGACCAGCGGTTACCTCCGACTTCGAGGCATGCATGGCATATACTCAATTCGTTTCGACAATGCATCATATCTATGGTACTTTTCGACCGGTTTGATTATGTTATGAAGGCAATTGAATTCTTTAAATATTCATCGTTTTTTTTTTTAAATTGCTGTGAGATCAATGTACTGACAAGACTATTTTATTTCTGGCAACAGCAGCAAGTGATGTGATACGAGGATTTCTTCATGTACCATCTTAGGAAGGAATAAAAGAGGTGTTATTTAAATTGAACAGCACGAGCGAACCAAATCATGAAAGAAGATCGAGGGCGGTGGGCCCCACCTCTAAGATGACGAGATGGGCCCGGGCCCTAAAGCCCTTTGTTCTCGAGTCCCCTCCTTTTGACTTTTTCCGCGAACCAATCTCTGCATGATCTTCGATTGAATTAATAAAAGTAAAAATAAAGAGAAACACTAAACAAATAATTTTCGAGATTTTATTTGGTTTTTCTTGAAGATCTCGAGATTTTTTCTTCTTTTTTATTTTCGTTTTTTTTATGTGTTTTGTAAGCTATTTGGTTTGGTTGGAATCTTTGACTTTGGCTCGGCTGGTTAGAACTTAGATTAGTCACATTTTCACGTAATTCCATGCTGCTCGTGACTAATTGAGCGCGACTTGCGCTTCTTTGGAAAAAAGGGTTTTAACTAATCATCTCTTTAATTCTCCATGCATAAGCAAATGGCGTTATTCTTCGTGACTCCTGCTAATTTTCTTTTGGACAAAAACCTCGAACTCAAAAAAACGAACAAATGGAAAAAGGAGAAGAAAATAATAATTTTCTTGTTTTGAAAATGAAATAATTACAAATCTATATGTCCTTTAAGTGCATGCCGTCTCCTTACGTTGTTGGTTTGAGCTTTCGGGGTTGGTCTTTCGAATACAACAATCAATACCCAATTTTTGTATGTTATCAGTTCAACTCAATTTTCTTATTTTGAAAAAAAATGATATAATTATAGATTTATATGCCCTTTAAGTGCACACGGTCTCCCTATGTCGTTGGTTCAAGCTTTTGAGTTAGACTTTCACATATGGCAATCAACGCCCAATTTCCGTTCCGGTCTATTTCGCGCCGCGTTCATCCGGTCCGTCAAATTATATGACCGAGTCTCTTTTTTCAAAGGAAGGTCTGGAGTAGGGAAGTGAAACAAAATGGAAAGGGCTGAATTTTCGTTGAATTTTTTTTTTTTTTTTTTATATCCCCGTGATTGGCGACGTGACATAGGATAGAAGAAGTGGAAGCCAATTGTCGGGTCGTCGTCGTCGTCTCTTTTTCGGGTCGAAAGACAAGGAGTGGGGGGACGAAGGGAGGGCGGCTGCTGCTTGCTGTGGTGCTCCTTTTATGTTTGTCCGGTTTCGACGGTCGTGCGGATGAAGACAAGGCGCGCGACGCTAAGCCGCACCTGCTCCGGTCCCCCGCTTTTAGTTTTTTACCCACCAAACGCTACTCTCTGAGTCTCCTCCCTCCCTCCCGCTTTAAATGAGGCTACGTGGCCCAGTCTTCTCCGCCGGGTGGGCCCCGCGTTCCACGGCATGGGGGCTCCCATAAATTCGTAGTGTAAATTAAAAAAATATTTTATATATATACACACACATTATATAGGAATAAATGCACTAAAAAACTCAAAACCTATGATGAAAGTGTAATTGAGTTATTATTAAAAATGTACAATTGAGAAAGTGTAATCAAATTCTAAAATTTACAAAATGTCCATAAAATTATTTGTTTTCACAAATTTGATAAGTTTTTATACATTTTAAAAGTTTTAGGATTTAATTACATTTTTATGATAAATTTTATGATTTAATTGTACTTTTAGAAAGTTTTAGAACTCAATTATATTTTTATAATGTATTTTAAGGCTTCCAATATACTTACCTTTATTAGATAATACCTCGTTGTAGGAGTAATAGGATGTCGGTTGGCCAATGGGAAACGAGACCCGCTTGCTTTTGCACGTAGAATTATTGCCTTGGGTTTTAGCTCGCTCACGACACGGCCTTGAACTTATTTTATGTTGTCTCTACTTCATGTTTGTGAAACGTTCAGCTTTAAACACGAGTTGGGATTAGAATAATGGCATCCGCGACAGTAAAATCAAACGTAAGTACACAATGATGTAAAGGTACATTAAGAAGGCAGGCAAAGGTCAATCTCCCCTTCATTTTCTCCTACGTCGATGCATCGGTCCATCGACATCACATCCCTCGTTCGAATGAACCTCAAATTAATCAAATGACGGGTGCCGTCCTAAACATGATGCTAACGAGAATCGTGGTGATTTCTGGACGCGGAATCTGTTTTCAATCCAACGGGTTCTTTAATCCTCCATCAACCTCAGGTCTCACGAGGGGATTTTTTTCTTTGATAAAGAAAAGGGTTTTCCCCCCTTTTTGTACTTTTTTTTTTGGGATTAAACTGTGGATATGATATGGGGAGAGGGATGGGATTTTCAATTTTCACTTTAGTCGCACTCGGCCACATCCGGTTTGACCCACGCACCGGGAAAACCCTAATCTTTGACCGTTATGAGCGGCGCCAAACCCCACATTTGCCTCCGTGTTCCACGAGAAAGCAGCATCTGCCTGCCCAAAAGATCTCTCTCTCTCTCTCTCTCCCCAATGTTGTCCTGTTCCTCTAGCAGTCTTTTAAAGCTCTAATTCTCTCTCTCTTTCTCTCTCAAGATTCAAGAAGAAGGAGGGGGGAGACGACGAAGCGTTCGTCTGAATAAACTAAACCCAAAAGTATTTTTGGGTAATGATGAGAGGAGAGACGAGACGCACGTAAAGGAGAAGCGGACGACTAAGAAGGAGAAGGAGAAGAAGGAGAAGAAGGAGAGGCAGAGGAGGCCTTGGTTGAGCATAATTAAAGTATCCATCTTTTTAAGAAAGACAGAGAGAGAGAGAGAAAGAGAAGCTACGACCCCATCATCACCAGATTCATCCTCCACAGTGAGGTGAGGTGAGAGAGAGAAAGAGAGAGAGAGAGAGGGTGCGGCTTTTGTCTCGCGGCTATGCATTCCAAAAAGAAAACCACCGAGACGCAATAAGAAAGAACAACCCATCATTGCCACTTCGCCATTTGTTTCTCCCACCCTTCCCCTTCCCCCGGTTTCGCTCTCTCTCTTCCCCCTTTTGCTTCTCCTCACTCTGTTGCCCAGCTGCTGCCGCTGCTGCTTCTCGCTGAAGCTCCTCTGTTTCGCTCTGTCTCTGTCTCCGCGCGTCGTGGGTGTGGACGCTCGGTGGCGGGTTCGTGACAATGGAGAAGAAGCAGGGGTTCTTCTCCGCTCTCAAGGACGAGGTGGTGCGCGGCCTCTCCCCCTCGCGGTCCCGGCCCCGCTCCAGGGCCAAGAGCCCCCGCGGCAGGAGCGCGTCGCCCATGAGCGGCCTCTTCCGGCGGAGGAAGGGTGGCCAGGTGGCGCCGCCCGAGCTGCTGATCTCGAGATCCGGGAGCCTGATGCGGCCCGTCGAGGCTCTCTCCCCGCTGATGGAGGGCCCCGATCCGGACGGCGCGGAATGCGGGGACTCCAGGAGGGGACACTGGATGCGGGCGCCCTCCGTCTCTTCCTCCTCCGCCGCCGCCGCTGCAGCCGCTAGCAAGCAGTCGGATCTGAGGCTTCTGCTCGGCGTGCTCGGGGCGCCGCTCGCTCCCGTGCACGTGGCCGCCTCCGATCCCCTCCCTCACCTCAGCATCAAGAACATCCCCATTGTTAGTTCTCTCTCTCTTTCTCTAGATCCCTGTAATGGGTTGGCATATTTCTGGGAAAGTTGTTTCATAACTAGCGGCAAAATTACTAAAATGTTCGATAAATTACTGTGTTTCTGTTGACTAATCCGTAATGTTGGGAGGTTTCGAAACATTTTTAGGAAATTCGGGATTAGCATTTTGGCTTTTGTTTTTTCTTTGAATGAGTCATGGGGGAGGTGATGAAACTATGCATGCTCTGCTTCTGGGTACTTGCTGAAAATGGTCAAATGGTATCGCCAACGCATGTGTTTTCTTTGCGTTTCTTCCATGAAGTGTGATGAAGTAAACTGCCACTAGTGAGAGTAGTATACAGCATATGTCTCCGACCCAAAGAAAAAGTAGATTTATGTTGGAGAAGAACTTCGATTTGAAGAAGCAAGTCGGAATTTTTCTTCTGATTTTGTTAAGGGCGATTTTGCAGGAATCGTCGTCCGCGCAGTACATACTGCAGCAGTACATGGCAGCGTCTGGAGGACAGAAGCTCCAGAACTCCATTAACAACGCATACGCCATGGGAAAGGTCCGGATGATAGCCTCCGAATTCGAGACGCCCAACAAAGTCATCAAGAACAAGAATTCCTCTAAGGCCACCGAGTCGGGTGGGTTCGTACTCTGGCAGATGAATCCCGACATGTGGTATGTCGAGCTGGCGCTTGGGGGAAGCAAGGTTCACGCCGGCTGCAATGGGAAGATTGTATGGAGGCACACGCCATGGCTCGGTGCGCATGCAGCAAAGGGACCTGTTAGGCCTCTCCGTCGTGCACTCCAGGTGAACACTTCTCGGTTCTCTGCACCGACTATTAACGAGAGGAATTGAATCGGCTCAATTATTGAATTATCTTCGTGTTTGATACTTAGCATAGCCAGACCCAATTAATGGGATAATGATCTAAAAATTCCTCGTCGAAAAAGAGTACTGTTTGCGTGTCTTATTTCAATTGTGTTATTCGGTCATGTATCAGGGTCTTGATCCAAGAACCACGGCAAGCATGTTTACCAATGCGCGGTGTATCGGGGAGAAGATGATCAACGGAGAGGACTGTTTCATTCTTAAGCTTTGTGCAGACCCTGTTACCCTGAAGGCCAGGAGCGACGGACCAGCTGAAATCATACGGCACGTTCTATTTGGGTACTTCAGCCAGAAAACAGGGCTCCTCATTCACTTGGAAGACTCGCACCTGACCCGGATCCAGAACAACGGAGGTGATGCTGTGTATTGGGAGACCACAATCAACTCCTTCCTCGATGATTATAGGCCTGTGGAGGGAATTATGATCGCACATTCAGGGCGGTCGGTAGTGACCCTCTTCAGGTTTGGAGAAACTGCCATGAGCCATACCAAGACCAGGATGGAGGAAGCATGGACCATCGAGGAAGTGGCGTTCAATGTCCCAGGACTGTCGTTAGATTGCTTCATCCCTCCCGCAGAAATCAGGTTATCCTCGATCAGTGAGGCCTGTGAACTCCCTCATGGTCAGAGAGCAAAGAATGCGGCTGCTAATCTCGGTAGCAATATACATCGTGCCAGAGTTGCTTCACTAGACAGATCTCATGGTAGCCTGGCCCGCAATTACATTTAGGGAGACGGATGCTCGCGAAGGAAAAAGATGCAGCCTATCTTTTCCCTGTGTGGTAGCGTGGAGTAGCTACTGATCACCATTAGAAGGTATATCTGAATTTCAGCACTTGATGATCAAGGATCCAAACTGTAAATAGAGCACAACGGTCGGGAGGTGCCAGACTGCCAGGAAGTGGGATTTTGATGGAATGTGCCGGTGGAGTTTTCTTTTTCCCTTTCCTTTCTATAACAAGATCAGCTCTTTCGTTCAAATTTTAAATCAGGATATCCTGGAATCACATTTGAAGCGGGATTCTTGTGGAAGTTGCTCATTGAGCGCAAGCCAATCGATATACGCACAGATGATCAGAAAGACATGTCAAAATCCGAGCGACTTCAAAAATGTGCATAGTCAAAATTTTCCCGAATTCCCCACCGAGCTCTGTCTCTTTTGTGGATGTAATCGCTAGCACTCACAACCAAATGAGCGACATCAAAATGACCTTCAATCAGAATGCCGTGAGAAATAAGATGAGTTGTTCTTTTGAGTTTCTTAGCTTGTACTGCTCTGTTTCTTGGCATTCGGTTCAGGCAACTAAACCCTGCTAGCCCCACCATGGAAGTCATGGAGTACACGATGCTTATTCGGACGTCCGACCAATCTAGTACCTTGGATGTGAAGCTTTTATATTCTTGTCCTGTATATCTTCAAATGTTTTAGGGGGGAAAATCTCCCTTTGCAGACTGGGCATGTCCACTTTTTCCTTTTTTGACTGTTGACGGTTAGAATCTGTATTAATGAATGCTTCGAGGGCCCTTTTACACTGGTCATGGCCGCAGCCAGAGGACATCACAGGTTCCACGATGCCCTATGGAACTATTTGCCCCAAATCCCGCAGATTTGCTCAGAAAATTGCCCGTCCTGTCCTAGCCTTGTGACTATGATCCGCCATGAGCAAAAAGGGCTCGCTCCTTCGGAACAGAGCAATGTGAAAAATGTCGCGGGTTAGCGATATTAGGCACATCATTTGTTGCATTATTCTCGGATCTCAACTTGGATATCCATGCATACGCGTTTGTTGTCTCTTGCCAGGTGCACCTGTTGTGTTTCTGTCAAGTAATGCCTGTTGAGCATAGTGGGTTTTGGGATTGAAAATATACTGAAAAATTAGGGATGAGCATCCATTCACGGCAACTTGGATTGACCACACCCATCAACTCGGCCAATTTCTGGAGAGACTAGGTTGGTCTTTGGTTTTGAGACAGCTGGAACCTCTATTGTGCGGGTTAATTCCTGGTTGATTCCTGGTTTTAAGATTTTATGATTGGTCTAACTTGAGCTAGCTTTATAGTTGTCTTTTATTATTATTATTATTATTATTATTATTATTATTATTATTATTATTATTATTGAAACCCTAGGTATATAACTGTAAATGCTGCTCCTCTTCTTTTGTCGTTTCCCTATCTCTTAGTTTCAGTCTCCCTTAATCTCGGATTATTGCTAAATTACATTTCCATTATTTTGAGGGCAATCTCTTCTTCTCTCTACTCATTTAAAATTAGCGATCAATTCTCTTTCGCTCCTTTTCACGCTTCTACCTCTGATTCTCTTCCCTTCCTTTTGCAATTATGCACTTTTTATTGTTTATATAATTTTACAAGTTCTTCTTGTATAGTTTATTGCTTTTTCTTAGTAGAGATTTCTAATATAACCTTATCTCAAATTTCTATTTAACCCCTACCGATGTTCACCGTTTGATTGCTTAATATTGCATTGTCAATGGATATGTAATTTTAAAAAGTACTTTGTCTTTTTAAGGAATACAAAAAAGAATCAGTTGGTCGTGGTTTTACCCTAGAATTAGACTAGACCCACAATGTCAGTCCAATCATCAATTCAGGCTCAACAAGGTTGGTCTCTAGTTCTAAAAAATTGAGTACCAACACTGAGCGAGTTAATCCTTGGGTTAGGTGTTGAATTGGCTTAACCTGGACTATCTCACCCCCAAAAAAAAAATATAGGTGATGATGATTTTGGATAAAGGGTTAGACAAATAAACAAAAATCTGTGACTTGCAAGGGTATAGCATAAGCACAGCCATTCGAACCAAGCAACTATGCTCAAGGCAAAAATTTCAAAGGATGAAAGAACTAATTATTATGCAAACATGGACAAATGCAGAGATTTCTCTCCCCCAACTTTGACATTGTACATTCTGAGAACTCTTCACATAATCCTTCGGAATGTAATGAAGGCTGATTGTACATAAAATACCCACAATTTGTTGATGTGGCAAATCATTGGCTGAAAACCCTGTTGATTGCTGGTGCTATCTTCCATCTGTCTGAACAACACTATTCTCGTTTATATTCACCAAAACGTGCAATGCTTTAATGTGGTGAAGTTTCCTAGACATTTCACTCTTGGTTGAAGTTTGTCATACTTACATACCAGATATAGTCAAAATACACATTAGTCCTTGAAGAGCAATAGGTGCCCGACCGCATTACTATTATATGTGTGAGAGAAAAGTGCTTCTATTATTCAATAATGTTCTATATACAGAAAATAAACCCTAAAGTTCCTAAAAACTATTTTACCCTTATATTCTAACACTCCCCCTTAAGTTGGAGTATAGATATTAATTATGCCCAGCTTGTTACAAATATAATCTATCCTCTCATTCCCCAGAGGTTTAGTAAAAATATTCGTAAGCAGTTTGAATATGACAAGGAAGAATCAATCCACTCTGCAATGTCTCTCGAATGAAATGACAATCAACCTCAATGTGTTTTGTTCTCTCATGAAACACGGGATTGGAAGCTATATGCATTGCAGCTTTATTATCACATTATAAGGTCATAGGTGTTGAAGTTTTGAAACCTAATTCAATTAGTAACTGTTGAATCCATAGTAATTCACATGTCATTTGTGCCATGACTCTATATTCTGACTCAGCATTGGAGTGAGCAACAACACTCTGCTTTTTACTCTTCCATGATACTAGATGCCCTCTAACCAAGGTACAATAGTCTATGGTTGACCTCCTATCATTTGGAGACCCTGCTCAATTAGCATCAGAAAATCCTTCAACTTTGCTATGACCGTGGTTCTGGTCAACAATCCTTTTCCCTAGAGTCTTCTTCAAGTACCGCAATATACAAGTAGCTACATCCCAATGAGAAGTTCGGGGGGAAGACAGACACTAACTAGAAAGGCAAAATCTAGACAAGTAACTATAAGATAATTCAGCTTACCCATTAGTCTTCTATATCTTTGGGATTGTCAAAGATCTCACTTTCCTCAACAATTAGTTAGCACCTTGTTCCATAGGTGAATCAAGAGGTTTTGATCCCAACATACCTATCTTAGTAAGCAAATCCAAAAAAATATTTTCATTGTGATAAAACAATACCTTTCTTTGACTGTGCAACTTCAATTCCTAGGAAATACTTCCATTTTCCTAAGTCTTTAGTCTGAAACTAGTGCTGAAGATAGATCTTTAGCTTAGCTATACCAGCTAAGTCATCTCCCGTGATGATAATATCATCAACATATACAATCAAGAATAGTTTGCCTCCCCTAGAATGTTTATAAAAGAAAGAATGATCATTTTCACATCTCGACATTCTGAAAGAAAGTATGGCCTTAGAAAATCTTCCAAACCATATGCATGGAGATTGCTTCAAACCATATAAAGATTTCTTTAATTTGCAAACCAGTCCTCTAGACTCCCCCTAAGCAACAAACCCTGGAGGTTGCTCCATATGAACTTCCTCATTAAGAATACCATGCAAGAAAGCATTCTTAACATCAAGCTGAAATAAGGGCCAGTTATTTGTGGCAGCAAGAGAGATCAAAATTCGAACAGAAATAAGTTTGGCAACAGGAGAAAAAGTGTCCAAATAGTCAACTCCATACACCCGGGTAAGTCTTACTTTTAAATGAGCAAGAAAACCATAAGGATTGACCTTCACAATATATACACATCAACAACTAATAGCAGTTTTGCCTAAAGGAAGAGGTACCAAATCTCAAGTTTGATTCATTTCAAGAGCCTTTAATTCTTCTTCCATTGCTGTCCTCCAGTCAGAACTTTATAATGCTTCAGCTACAGACTTAGGTACTTGATGTTGATCAATAGTAGTTAAAAATGACCGAAAAGAAGAAGAAACATAAGAGTAAGAGATAAAATTTGTAATAGAATGTTGAGTACATGCAAGTGTACCTTTCAATGAACAATAGGAAGATCAAGATCAAATAGAGAAGAAGGGTCTAATGGCATATCTGGAGTAGAAGATGACGTAGTAGTGATAGGAGGAATGGGGGAGTAGTAGCTACTCGAGGGCGTCGAGTATAAAGCTTGAGAGGAGGTTGTTCTTGTGGAGATATTGGTGAAACATTTGAAGTAGTTGATCAAATGGGGGTCACATATAAGTCTTCATCTAATTCAGACATAGTAATTGGAACATTATGATAATGAGTGGATTCAAAGAATGAGACATCAACAGTTATAAAGTATTTTCTCAATGATGAGAATAACAACGATATCCCTTTTGAGCATGGGAATAACCCATAAACATACACTTGATAGCCCTTGGATCAAGTTTTGATACTCTAGGTCAATAATCACAAATAAAACAAACAACCAAAAATTCGGGGTGGTAAAACAAATAGTGGCTCATTTGGAAACAAAATAGAAAATGGAATGCCACGTCGCAAAATAGAAGAAAGCATCCGATTAATAAGATAGCATGCAGTTAGAATAGCATTAGACCAAAATGTTTTAGGGGCCTTCATCTCAAATAACTTAGATCTAGTAACTTTCAACAAATGTCAATTCTTTCTTTTAATAACACCATTTTGTTGAGGTGCATTAGGATAGGAAGATTCATGGATCATGCTATGTTGAGTCATAAAATCAGAGAATGGCACAGAAAAGTACTCTTTAGCATTATTAGAATGCAAAACTTTAACATGCACACCAAATTGAGTATGAATTTCAAATATAAATGCATGGAATATAGAAAAATAATTCTAAACGATTTTTTATTAAATATAACCAAGTAACTCTTGAGTAGTTATCAACGAAAGTAACAGAATATCGGAAACCCAAATTGGAAACCATATGACAAGGACCCCAAATATCTGAATGAACTAACAAAAAAGGAGACATTGCTCATTTAGGGCGCACGCATGACAAAATTTCTAGAATAGAAATCAATTTCTGGTCAGAAATTAATTTCTCAATTTCTATTCCATAGACGAGTTTCTTAGTAAAGAAACGCGTTTAATAACAATTCACAATTTTTATTTCTAGAGTAAAAATTCGTTTGATAAGAGAATAAAATTTCTATTTCTAGGAGTGGTGACGACGGCCGGCATTCGGTGGCCGGAGTCTAACGTCCGGCGATTGATGGCGGGTGGTTGGAGTTCGACGTCCGGTGGCCGATGTCCAAAGTCCAATGTCCGGTGTCCGACGTTTGAAGGCCGGCGACCGGTAGCTAGTGGCGGGTGGCTAATGGCCGAAGTCTGGCGGCCGGCGGTGAGTGGCCAAGCGGAGTCTGGCGGCTGGTGGCGAGGGCCAACGGTGGAGTTCGATAGTTGGCAATCGGCAGTTGGCGGTGGATGGCCAATGGTCGACATCCGACGGCCGGTGGTGACCAACAGGCGGTCAGCGAGGGACGTTCGGTGGTTGGCGGTGGGCCTCCGGTGTCCGGTGGTTGGTGATGAGCGGCCAACGACCAACGACCAACGGGCATCCAACATCCGGCGGCTGCCGGTTGGTGATGAGCGGCTAGAGTCCGGTGGCTAATGACCGGCGTTTGATGGCCGACGGTCGGTGGCGAGCGATTGATGGCCGAGGCCAGTGGTGGGCTGACGGTCGTCGATTGGCGACGGGCGTTCAGCGTCCCACTTGGCGGCGGGTGGGCGACAAGCGATGACAAGAGTGAACGATGAAGAAAGTTTTGATTTCTCAAATCTGTTCCAAAAATAAAAAAAACTAAAAATTTTAACTTCTGATTTTTACTCCAAATCTATTTCTGGAATAGAAATTTGTTCCAGAAATAGAAAAATGAAATTACGTTACTAAATGGATTTCTGTTCCAAACCTATTTCGGAGAATAGAAAAACAAAGAAATAGAGAAATAGAAACATTGTCATGCGCGCCCTTAATAACTCAGGCTAATACGATGTAATTTGCCAAGTTGGCATGACTCACATTCTAGACTAGAAGAGACAGAAAATTAGAATCTCACTTCTAAAGACTGTGTAAAAAGGATGACCAAGATGGCAATGAATCTGATGTAGTGATGTAACACTAGGGCAAGCAATTGATGGACCGTCTTCTACCACATAAAACCCCCTGCCTCACGTCCTCTACCAATCGTCCTCTTCGTAGCCAGATCCTGAAAAATATAAGAATTAGAATAGAATGTCATTGAACACAAAGTTTTTGGTTAATTTACTAACTGACATGAGGTTAAATGGAAATTGTGGAAGATAAAGTACTGAGGACAATGGTAATGAGGAGTTGGGTGAACAATGCCAACCCCCTTAATACGTGTAGATGATCCATCGGCTAAGGTAACTATGGATGAAAATGGAGTAAGAGAGGAAAATATACCTAAAAGGCCTAACATGTGATTAGAAGCCTCTACATCAATGACCCTAGGACGAGAAGTGGCTGAAAGACATGGAGTAACATTACCTATTTGAACCAAAGTAGCAGTGGAAGAAGCAGGCTGTGAAATCTGAAATTGGTTATATCGAGCAAATTCCTCCTCAGACATAACAAATACCTTGGCTTTAGAAGACTATGGAGAAGAGTTGGTATTGGATGCAGTATTCGCAAACTATTGCTGCTGCCCCGATCTTCTATGTAATTTATAGCAAAATTTCTGAGTATGACCAGGTTTGCCACAATAATGACATGTCATTGTGGCCCTTGAGGTATCGATAGACACATAAAATTGTCCATTATTATTGTATTGACCTTGGCCTCTCCTTGTTCCTATGCCTCGGCCTCCCCCTTGGCCACCACGTCCACCATATCCTCCACCACTCTTAATACCACTGCCAATTTTAGATTGGGACACAAGAGCTGAACTATCTACCATAGATGTACATTGATAAGACTCACGAGATACTCGAAGAACCTGAGCAAATGAATCAGTGAGTGACGCAACAGTCTCTCCTCTAAGAATATGGACCTAACAGTTTCATATTCAAGCCCTAGGCCTCCTAAAAATCCCATCACAACTAATTGTTCTATCTAAAGTTGCATTTGCTGAACATTAGCTGAAACAGGGGAAACAACATTCAACTCCTCATACATTCTTTTAAAATCAGCAAAGTACTATGTGATAGAGCGTCTCTTCCTTTCAAATCGGTTAAACTCCTGTGATAACTCATAAATCCACGATAGGTTATTTTGACCAGAATATACACATCCAAATACTCCCATAGTTCTCTAATTGTGTCAATATGTGTTACTAAAGCAATTACATTACTCTCCATAGAGTTTAATATCTAATCAAGAATACATGCATCAATAAAGTCCCAAGTTTCATCGTCTCTGGGTTTAGATTTAGTTAAGTGTTTATGTTGAATCCTACCTGTCAAAGTAAGCTTCACAATTTTCTTCCATTGATGGAAGTTAGAACTACCTTCAAGCTTCTTATCAATAATTCTATTAGATGAATTCTCACAATAGCTTTCTTCAGATAACTCAACCCAATGAATCAATAACTCGACAAAATTGATAATATATCACCATATAAAAGAGTCTCAATAACCCACAAACATCAGCAAATACGTTAAAATCAATTCATATATCTTCAATAATTAGCAACTCATATACCCAAAGACATCCTTAAGAAACGACCTGACCAAATCAACTCATATATTTCACCAAGAATCAGCAGCCCGGAAATCAACAAACCTTAGTAGCCCAGAAATCAGGGACCAGCCACTAATATATTTTTTCCAATGCTGGAGGCGACCAAAATCAGTGACCAAAGTAAGCGACTGGCACCCTAATGACCAAAATCAGCGACCAGCGAGCCACGAGAGTCGCGCCAAGGAGCCGAGCGAACTAGAGGAGCTGCGTGAGGGTGTCTCGCGAGCTGGATGATCACGTGAATTGAGCGAGGTGTGAGGTCACACGAGAGAGAACTCTCGTAAGAGTTGAGTGTGAGAAAATGGACACACGCCGGAGACCAGCCGTGACGGCAACTGTTCTGGCGAGTGGTCAATGGTGGCGATGGCAGACTGTTCCGGCAAGTGACCGATGGTGGCGACGGCAACTATTCCAACGTCTAGGGTTAAGCCGTAGGCTCTAATACCATGTGAGAGAAAAGTGCTTTTATTATTTGATGATGTTCTATATATACATAAAATAGGGAAAAATGCTTAAAAAGTCATAAACCTTTTGTATTTGTGCCAATCTAGTCCTAAACCTTTTTTTGGTGCCAATTTAGTCCTAAACCTTTTTACTTAGTGCCGATTCAGTCATTTCCGATCAATTTTGGCTAGATTTTACTGACTAGACGCCGGCCGGTAACGTGTAACACATTTTAATAATATTTTAATATTTTAGATTTTTGATTATTTTTCTTTTTCTTTTTTCTTTTTTCCCTCCCCTCCTCCAGCCGGTTGCCGGACCTCGGCGATCGGCCGAGGTGACCCCCGGCGAGTCGACCTCGCCGGACCACCTCCACCTCGCCCTCGCCACCCGGCGCGACAATGGCCGCAAGGGCGACCTTGCGCTAGGCGGCACAAGGGCGAGCCTCACCGGCGCCACCCGTGCGATTCGGCGAGGTCAAGCCTCGATGGATCAAGCCTCAAGCCGCCGCCCGGCGAGGGCGAGGCCCTCGCGGCCACTATCGACTTTGCGGCGTCGCCTTGCGAGGTTGACCTTGATCGCCAAGGTTTGGGGACCGGTTGGAGGAGGGGAGGGAAAAAAGAAAAGAAAAATAAAAAAATTCAAAAAAATTAAAATATTATTAAAATTTGTCAATGTTAGCACCAATCAGGTCACGTCACCGGTCGGCGTCCAGTCAGTAAAATCCGGCCAAAATTGGCCGGAAAGAACTGAATCGGCACTAAGTAAAAAGGTTTAGGATTAAATTGGCACTAAAAAAAGGTTTAGGACTAGATTGGCACAAATACAAAAGGTTTAGGACTTTTTAAGTACTTTTCCCACATAAAATAAGCCCTAAACTTCCTAAAGATTATTCTAGTCTTATATTTTAACAATATAAAACTTCGTAAATAACATAAACGAATATAGAATTCTCTTCGTGACTTTCTAGCTTGTCCTAATGCTTGATCTTGCACAACTTCAAGCATGATTTTCCGAGACATTAACAGGTTGAGCTCATATGCCTCTTTGTTTCTACAACTGCACAGCCGGTTTGATTGTTTTCATGCTGGTCCATTTACACCGGCAAAACTGAATGTAGATGACATATGGGCGTTTCAAAATCGTGTTGCTTAAATCCTTACCTCATCATTTTGCCGCTTCGCTCTAAATCAACATCTATAAATCCAATTACTGAATTTGAATTCCTAATTGGATTAATTAGGTGGGCTCCTAAATTATTTTTACCAGCCTCGAAAAAGTTTATTTCACACTGCAATTTAGATGCATGTTTTTCCTTTTCTGCTTATATTAACTGTCCATGCAGAAACAGCATAATTCCTTACCTGGAAACCATGCAATCAGTCTATATAACTTGCCTAGCTCCGATATGTCATTTTCCCGTGTCGGTCCTTGTTTCAATCACATCAGTTGCAACCGAGATCATGAGCAAAAGTAGTAAAATGCTTTTGAAACCGTGATATATCATAGCCTGTACATCCACCTAATTTAACTGCATTTTACGGTAGACAAAAGATCCGTAGCTTTGAGTGATAATCTGTACGTCTATCTGCAGTTTGGTATGCTGTATTTCTCCCATCTCTGCTGTCACATGAAAGAAGAACCACATTGCACGTTGTCACCAATCAACCAAGTATTCACATTTCTGTCCAAGATTCAGTTCGTGTTTAAAGATCTACGACAAATCAATGTGTGGGGAATGGTTAGTGATATCATGTTAACATATAATGTGGTACTAAACAATGTTACACAATATGCTTTCTCCAGTTGCATAACTGCCTCTCCTTCCTTGATTCCACTGCGGATATACCTTTTGCTTAAAAAAAGAGGGCTAACTGGTACGTATGTGTCCCAAGACTGAGTGTAGAAGCTTCGTTTACTACCCGAGGTAGATTACATCAATTACAAAGGAACAAAACCTGAATCAGATTAGGAAGGATTACTATTTCTGCATATTTGCATCATCTAAGGCGACTAACTGTGCAATTTCTTTTTTCCTGGTCAGGGGCTTGGAAAGAAGCAACACTCCTTCCCTGCTAGTTGGCTGCGGCATTTGTGGACCAAAGCCAGATAAGGACATCCTAAAACACCCAGAATTCCATCCTACACATCTAGAAGTCATGATTATATACTTTGATATGCAACAGGAGTCCTCGACACGGGCTGCATATTTAATTACCGTCGTAAACCACATTCCTAGAAACTGATTCGGATTTCTTCTCATTCTTCAGGCTCGTTATTCTAGTACACTATGTGCTTTATATATAGTGACTGCATATTCTTGAGACCACCAACATTCCTACTAAAGTTCTAATAAGCGTATAAAGCTTCTGTACTTGGGAACTTGGAGTTGTGGGACAAAATATTTGTCTGGAGGAACAACCTGGGAATAGTGTCAAGGGACCACAAACACCGTGTTTGAAAAATGCCATAGCAACCCTGATTTTCAGCTGTGGTCCCTCATAAGCTTTTCGTGCACTCCCATGCTCAACAGAACTGAACTCATAAAGTGGATGAATCAGGAGGATTTTCTGCAAAAAGAATTCATGCTCTCTCTCTCTCTCTCTCTCTCTCTCTCTCTCTCTATCTCTGAGGACTCACTGTACATCACGCCTTCAGAATTTTGTGTCAATGTATTCTTTTGTCAGAGATTGTGATATCTGTAATTTCTTCCCCAGAAAAGTTCTGAGTTGGATCAATTGCTGCATGCCAAAGGAAGAAAAAGATAAAATGACAATTAGGGTTAAAGGCGGTCGGCACATAGCATGGCTAGAGGGTTTGTAAGTAGCAGTCCTTATTTTGTACTGGAAGCTTTCGCATCAGGTTTCCAAGAGACTATCGCTCGTATGTTGAGTCCAATCAACTTTCTAACACGATTCGAACCCCGAAAGCTTACTAAAATGAGGGAATGGATTTCATGTGCCTCTGAATATTATATCCTTAAGATTCTACTGGTCATCTATAGAATGAGTTTATATCTAAAAGTTATTTTTAACTACCTCGATATAAATAATAAAGCAGTGATAATCTCTTTGATGTGAGAGAATCTACATTCCAGACAACATCATGATGGAGGCGCACAAGGGAATTTAAGGAGTTTTCTTCAAAATAAATTAAGCTCCAGCTTCATTAGATTTGGAAGATTTGTTCTCTTGCCCACAGTCTTTTATGCTGCATAAGACAAAAGAGCTTTTTGGAGCAAAAGGGGAAAAGACGCAACACGAAAATTGATGATTATTTTCTATATCAAAACTAGACTTCCACTTGGAATTTGTTTAAACTCTCTGCCGGGGAAGGACCACTGAAGTTGCTTTTCTCATGTTGGAGAGGCACTAAGCTACAAGGGTAGGGCAACTTTCTGCCTTTTAAGGGTATTATGGTGCAAAGTTGAGTTAAAAATATCGAATTACTTGAGCACGTCTTTATAGTTGAAAGTTACTATATTCTCATTTGAACTTGTTCTCTAATATCTGACTCAATCTGAATATGGTCTCCACCGCAATGATAAGTTTCAATCGTTTGGGATGAAATTATCTATTAAAAAAAGAACTGCTGTCGACTAAACAAATTACCAAAAATCAGACAGATGACAATAAGCAACGACTTCATTTGATTATCCATGCATTTGAAGGGAACTGAGGTTATCAATTGCGATGCTCAAGTAAAGAGTTTACAGGAGATGAGAAATAGGGCTGTTAAAGGATTTGGTGCCAAAATTGAGGTTAAAAGCAAAGGGAATTGGTTTACGATAAATCGATGACCTTTGACTACTCTAATAAGAGATCACTTGAGAGTACTTCAATTCGTTCAAAATGCACATGGAGGCGATATGAGAAAATGGTTGCGTTGTTTAACATGATGATGACCAAAAAAATACTAGTTATTATGCTCAGTTTATACTTGCAGTTGATTTCTAGCATAGATATAGAATAGAACTGCTTTTGTTTCCATTAAGATTATACACCTAGAATAAAGCAATCACTAAAAACAGGCAAGAGCTATGACCCCACACAGACAACTCCAACCAAATAATAGAGACACTAAAAAAACAAGCCTTTTCTTTACATAAATACTCATATGAAGTCAATATTGGAAAATGCTTCAAAAGCACTAGATTTTGCATTCTTTTGCAAACCCTAGGTAGTCACTCCATGGGTCAGTAATTTACTTGTTTCAATCTACTTCCCCACAAATCGTCCATTAATTGCCAAGTGACCTCAATAGAATAAGCCCCAATGGACACTTGAAACTTTTAAAACCCTAATCTCTCTCTCTCTCTCTCTCTCTCTCTCACACATACACACACAAGTACAATGGAGTTTTTTGAAAAGCATGAGAAGAGGAAGAAGAAGATAACCCCCACAACTACCAGTACCAGCACAAGCCTATCATCAAGTTGTTTCTTTTGCATTATGGAGGAGCCAGACCCATCAATCAGAAGAGCTGGTATTACACGTTGCTTCAAGGAGATGCTTCATAGGGACAACCAAGAGCTAGTTCTCATCCTGAGTGGACTGTGGCACATTGCCATGACTCACACTGACGATCCTGAATACCCATCCCTCGGAATCTTCGACCTCTTGAGCAACTTGATCATGAAGGGGATTAGTGATAAAGATTGGCTTCTTAGGGATCAAAACATATACGTGCCTTACTATGCAGCCCACATTATTGGCTCCTACACCATGAACAAGGCCGAGTTTGCTGAAAAGGCGGTGGAGTCCGGCGTGATACCACCATTGATCAAGCTCCTGAGAGGCAAGTTAAGTTGGGTCGAGCAAAGAGTCGCAGTCCGAGCCCTGGGCCACCTCGCAAGCTACGAGACTACTTTCAAAGCGGTTTTGGCGTACGAACAAGAAGTGGTTGATTCAGCCATGCAAATAGCAAGCACTTGCCTCGAGGTCGTGTATTCCCAATTCATAGCACTAAATGGAATGAAGAGGTCGAAGTACCAACGCGATTTGCTGACGCGCGGTATCGGAAGGACCGAGTTGGAAGACCGAAAGGCTGAGGAGTGGGCGAGCCAGCTCCAATGCTGGTCTCTCTATCTTCTAAATTGCTTTGCCTGCAAGGGAAGGAGTTTGGATTTGATTTGCAGGGGAGAGTTCTTGAAGGACTTGTGCGAGATGTGGGGTGGACTTGTCAACCACTCTAATCCTGGTGGTGTTGGCCTTATTAGAATCTTGTGTTACACCAAAATTGGGAGAGAGAGGATTGCTGATTGCAAAGAAGTCGTCCAATATCTCTGTAATCTCTCAAGATCTTCCGATGATTGGCAGTATATGGGCATCGATTGTCTTCTCTTACTTCTCAGAGACCAAAATACCCGGTACCAAGTCATTGAGATTGCCATTTTTTGTCTCATAGATTTGATAGAACTCAATAATCTTGGAAAAGCAAGGATCCACATAGGAGAAGCCATTTCAAGAACTCTCCTGCAAGACCACAGAAAAATGATAAGATCAAGATTCAAGGACAATCCAAAAGTCCAAGAGGCATTAGATGAATTATGGATCCTAAAGGTTGAAAAAGGGAAAAGGGAGAGACTTTTGACCCAAGAAAAGGTTAAAGAAAAGAGGGTCTTAGTGGATCTCATAAAACAACAATCAAAAAGCATGTTTTGGGCAGGTCACATAGAGGAGGCCATGTTGAAGTACAACGAGGCACTAGAGATTTGCCCATTGAGGCTGAGGAAGGACAGGATGGTGATCTACAGCAACCGAGGCCAGTGTCATTTGTTGCTTGGAGATGCAGATTCTGCCATCAGAGACACAACAAGAGCTCTCTGCTTGTCGAGTCCGGCGAACAATCACTGCAAGAGCTTGTGGAGAAGATCGCAGGCTTATGATATGAAAGGGCTGAGCAAAGAGAGCTTGATGGACTGCTTGATGTTTGTCGACGGGTGCATGAGGTCGGAGAAGAAGAGGGGCAAACACGCAAAGATACCGCACTATGCAGCGCGTATGATCAGCAAGCAGATGGAGGCCGCGTGGCTGTTTGCCGGCTCAAGGTCGAGGGCGATGGCGAGCTGTGCGGAAGGAGGGAGATTTTGAGGATGAGAATTGTGAACTAAAGAGGAAGGACATGGGGATAATGTACGAAGTTCTTGCATGGTAAGTTCAAGTCTTCACAGTTCAGGACTTCATTTGTCTGAAGTTTTACCTCATCTTTGTAGTAATGTTGCCACTTCTTTCTCTACTTGTATCCACCTTCCACTGTTTTACATCGATTAAAGGCGCAATTTTCTCAGTGCTAAGCTTTACTCCTTGGACACATAGAATCATTCAAGATTAGCACTAAGGATTGTGTCTGGTCATATTTCTTTGAAAATGGTTGAGACCGATCTAGTCGACCATGTGATGTAGTGACAACTGACAAGTGAGCATGTGTCCTGTGATATTTGCTGGACCCGGCATGTTCAGTGCAGCGCCACACTTAATATCCTACAAAGAAATCGACAGAAAAACAAAGGACTTTGGGGAGTACTGATTTAATACTCATCTACTATATGGGTAATTTATTAAAAAGAAAAAAAAACGTTTTTTGGTCCAAATTTGATATTGCTTTGGTACTGTATTATGATTAGCCCACGCATTGCCGCAGGAGAAAATAAATATTTTCTTTATACTTTTCCGGTCAAAAGATTTATTTCAATATTATTCTTCTTTAATAGGATCATTGTAAACTAATATGATTGCAGGTAATATATACAAACACGCACAAAGATGTCATCTCATACTATTCTTGTAACATTGTAAGTCAATAAATATACTAATTTGCTAAAAATCACTTCAATTTAAATAAAATAATTTCTAAAAATATTATCTTTATTTTGGTACTTTTTTTTTTTTTTGGTCACTCTATTCCTACTCTACACTCACGCTCGGCTTTATTTTGTACTTAGAAAAAATAGTAAAAAATAGGTACACATAAAATTCATTATTAGCAGTGCTAGGTCAAATTGACACGCGGCATGAATTGTATTGGCCCATTTCAAACACACATCTTTGTTCAATAAGTCATTTTATGCATCGATAAGTAACACTAAAATGGATTAATTTGGCAAAGAAAACTAACCTTTTTTTTTTATCAAAAAGTTAATTAATTATTTACACTCTTTTGTCAAACTAATTCTCTATTTACTCATTTTCAATAAATGAATTACTTTGATAAGAAAAAAATAATTCCATAAAAATAAAACTAACTCCATAGAAAATATGAGCCTCATCTTCATCTTTGAACAACAAATATAAAAAATAAAGATCACACATAAAAATTCACTATTTGCAGTGCTAAAACAAATAAAAAAATTGACACGTGTCACAATAAGTTATATCATTTGACAATAAATTGAAGTTATCTTTTTTGTTATTCTACATTTCATTTTTGAATAATACATATATTCAAGAAAGATGAAACAAAATTTCCATATTTTGAGTTCATTGCAAAATATTTTTAAAGGTCTATCAACAAATATAACAATAGAAAAAAGAAAAACATAAACTCATAAGAATTACATGGGTCGGTTTGGAAATATATAACTAAAGGACAATCCTATATCTAAAAGATAGGTTGAGAAACAAAGAAAAGGAAAGATAAAAATAAAATTGAATAGAAAAAATAAAATACATAAAATAAAGAGGAAACCAAAATTAAGAAAAAAAAAGGAAATAGTGGAACAGAAAAAGAATTAATTTGGCAAAAGAAAACGAGAAAAGGGGTAAAAGGGCTGGAGGCTGAAGGGAAAAAAGAAAACGGACATGGGGGCCCAAGGATTCAAACCTGCGGAGTCCATTTTATAAAAGTGGCCCACCTCTGGCTGGACCACCTCTCCCCTTCCTTTTTTTTTTTTGGTCATATTTAATATATGGGTTAATAAACTGAAAAATCTCAAATTAGTACGCCTATGACAATTTTACCATAAATTAATTTTTTGACCACCAAAACCCCAAACTGGTATAATTTGACAAATTTACCACAAACTAGTATACTTATGATAAATTTGTGGTAAGTTTATCACTTTTTAGTTTCCATTAAATTTTACTGTCAAATTAATAAGTTGAATGATAGTGACAGTTGACTAGTGTATCAATTTATGATTTTATTCTCCGTTTATTATATAGTTATACAAATTTTGTGATTTTTTATGGTATTAATCTAATTTAACGGAGGGTATATTTGTCATAAATGTATCAGTTTAGGATTTTTGATAATTGAATAAATTAGCTTGGGGTAATACTAGTTTAGGGTTTTTTTTATAGTCGGTTAGGGTAAATTTATTACGAATATATCAGTTTGGGGTTTTTCATTATCAAAAAAATTAATTTTGAGTAAATTTTTCATAGGTGTACCAATGTGAGATTTTTCAGAGTATTAATCATTAATATATTGATATATTTATATAACTAATTACATATGTATAATAATCATCAATAATAGATAATATTAGTCAGGTTGGTCTGACCAACCATAAAAAAACATGTGGGGAAAGTAGACCTCTAGCTCCGGGGCTAAAAGAGATAGGGCTGGTGGATGCCTAGGCTAATTGGCAATGGCATACGTGTGAGCGTTTTTATGGATTTTACGTACTTTCAATGCATTATCAAAAAAATTTCTATCTTGTGTAAATGTTATCTTACTTATAGGTGCAAATACATAAAGTGAAATACTGCACTTATTTTATAGGAAAATATTCTTCAAACTCCCATATATAAACTTCACCTGAAGGATGAATATGTTGGAATACATCCGTTTGTTGTTATACTTTATCTTTTAAATGATCACAATCTTTTAATATCTTAATAAATTATTATACAAAATCGAACATTCATCGGTTACATATATACTTTTTTCTAAGCTTTGTAGAAGTGGCTAACATAACAATAAAAAACATTTAACAAATAAAGCTCGCACATGATTGTGTCACGTTGTGCCATAACACGCAAGAAGTATCCATCTACCGATATGCAAAATCTAGTGGAATGCACAATAGAAACTTAATACTTCATCTTGAGAAATTACTAAGGAGCAGCCTATTTCGAGCTTGTCAATAAATCAAATTGAATCTACCAATATTCAAAAGTTTAAATCAACCAATTAGATTATATTAACTATTTCACAACACGTCGTTCTCATTGCACTCCAAACACATGTACATGATCATGTCTCAATGCGAAACCAGCTACCCAAATTTGTCTCAAAAGATAAGCCCCGGACTGCAAAGCACTTTGCCAGTTTTAGAACTAACGACGCACGTATTCTCCTTCGTTCGGTTCACAAACTGATATAGAAGTAGCTATTCCTCATCTGAGGCCGACTGCAAACCGACATCAGAACCAATCGTGCCGCTCCCCATTATGCACGGTTGTTCTACCCTCTTATTATCTTGTTTCGCGAACGAAACATACCAATAAAGCGATCGCGTAGTCATCATCTCTTTTGAGTTGCACCCTCTTCCTCCATACCCACACACACACACCACTCATTTCGCACCTTCATGGTCATGCGAAATGCTTTCACCACCAGAATCATCTTGCACGCAACTCCGCCCCCTGCACAATGCATTGCCCATCCACTCACTCCACTCTTCTCTACAGCGACTACTCGTTTATCCCCGCCCAAGCTACAAAAGAGGACCTCCCTCATATTTATGTGCACGAGGACGAGGACCATCTCCCTTGCATCCATTTTAAACGAAGTCTTGCGTGCGCGCTGCTGTTCGCGGTCCTTCAAGCTCTCAGACGTTGCTTCTTCAGCGTGCCATTTAACATTTCCCCTACTCTATTAACTAGCACGCCGAAGACAACAAACAGGGAGGTGAGAGACTTGCGGATTTGTGGGTGAGGACAGACATATTGATATTTTTTCGTCTACTAGCTGTTTCCTGCTGCTCTTTTATTTCTATTGTTTTTTCGGAGTAAGAACATATAAAGGGGTTGTTAAGTTTGGCTATGTAAATTATGCATCATAGGCGAGAGGGTGTCATGGGAAAGCAGTATGGGGCTGCATGGACTTTCATCCTCATTTTGTTCATCTTGCGGTTCCTAGTAGTGGAAGGGAGTAGGGGGAAGAGGTTTCTGAGCAAAGCTGACGATTATGACAAGGCCAGAGAGTTGCAAAGGAAAGTTCAGGATCAGGAAGAAGCTGCCTACAGAACGGTGACAGCTGGGGGATTAGGAGGTGAAGGCGGTGGTTTTGGTGGTGGCGGGGGAATAGGCAAGGGAGGTGGAGGTTATGGGTCAGGTGGTGGTATGGGCGGCGGCAACAGTGGTGGAAGTGGAACAGGGGGTTGGGGAGGTGGCATTGGCGGAGGGGGTGGCGGTGGCTTCGGAGGTGGCAGAGGATCCAGCTACAACAATGGCGGTCAAGGTGACGGACATGGTTCTGGGGGTGGAAGTGGAGGCGGGTATGGAGGAGGATCAAATGGTGGGTATGGTTCTGCTGGCGGAGGGGGCAGTGGCTTAGGGGGAGGATCCGGTTGGGGTGGCCCTGGTGGGGGAAGTGGGTATGGATCAGGCTGTGGCTTGGGATTTGGAAATGGCGGAGGCATCGGTGGAATTGGAGGAGGAGGAGGTTCAGGCGGAGGTTACGGGCATGATGGAGGATCTGGGTATGACTCCGGTGAAGGCCATGGAGGAGGCTCATACGGAGTTCCAGGCAAAATCTATTGAATCCAACTAGGACTTATTTCTAGCGGAGAAATAAGGATGGCCATTAGGGTCGCCCAACATATATTTCGTCTAGTCCCTATGGTAGTCTTGCTATTTCGCAACTGGGAGCAGACACATCCATCATACCATGTAATCCTTACTAATCTTTAACAGTACTAGTATGCTATCTTGACAATTACCATTAACATGTCGAACTCTAATAGAGGGTCATGATGATCTCATTAGAGAATGCTTTGCAGCCTGTAGCACCTTTGGAAATCATGATGAGGAGCTCACGCGGATAACTGTAAAACAAAAGTGCATATAGACGTGCCTCATCATCTCTAAGTAACTGGAACCATGGAAGATGCTATGTCATCAATCTGGCTGTGACCTTGCAGTCTAATTGACCAAATAACTCAGATGTTATGCTTACAAAAAGATGCAAATGCAAATTGAAATGAGAGTCCGAGTGATGAAATTCTGAAGAAGAAAAAGGCCAGTGATTTTATTTGAGGTTACATGGGACCATATTCCTTTAATGAGTTGACGTAGCCTCCAAAATACACATATAGAAAACCTTCCCATTCACCTAACTCCCAATAATTAATCACAATGTCGGCAATGAGAATTCCTAAAGCTACTATGACGGAGATATACCAGTTATGTACTGAGGAAACCCCCAACTACTGCCAAAATAAAATGGCAGCAGAGCGATCTCTGCGAAATACATGCAAAATCAAAAGAAGAAAAGCTATGATACAGATGATATACCAGGAAAATGCACTAAGCATCCCTAAATTTAAAGAGGTTGAACTAAGATTAGTGTCTACCACATTAAAAAATGGATGAATGTTTTCCCCATCAAGAATGAGTACATTGGTGAGACTTGATCTGGATCGACAGCTTTTGCACTTCGTTGAATGATTTAAAGAGGCAGCTGGATTAGGAGTTAAAAAGTGGAGACCAATATTGCCACTTCAATTATTCACCGCTAGATTCAGAACGAACTTTATTGTAAAGGCGGTAGATGAGACTAGACTTCGCCATCTGAGGTTCCCTTTCCAGAACAGCAATCACATCCTTGACAGAAATTGTACGAACTACCTTCGGTTGTGATGCAATAGCTTGGTTCCTTCCTAATTTTCTAATGACCCCTGTAAAGCACAAAAACTGGGTAAGAGAACTGAATGGGATGCGGCACCACACATCAGAGAATGGGAGATTACAATAACACCCAACACATTGGTTTTTGGCATGGTTAGTTCGTTGAAACAAGTACTTGCTCTATGTCCAGCATTAGATTTTACAATGAAGAATCATCTTCGTCAACTGTTCATGCGATCAAACCAGGACTTCAAAATATCAAATTAACAATGATTCAATGACATACCAGATGCAGCCTGTCCCCTTTTTCCTGCTTGATTGTCTTTATTGCTTCTTCCAGAAATTGAAGATTTTTGGCTATCTTTACCGACCTGAGAGGCTGCTTCCAACCCTCCCTCACGCTTTTGACGAGCTTGTTCAGCCATAAGCTGCCACTTGGACAACATGTCATCTCCTCCCACAGCAGCTCGGGCAGCAACATTTGCAGCAGTTGTCCTCATCTTGTCGTCTTCCTCTTTGTTTGCCTAAGTATAGACGATAAAGAATGAAATACGATCAGGCTGGATCCATGAGGTGTGATGTGACCAAGCATTGCTAGCACAATCACTAGGCTGATGAACAATGGAATTCAATCCTGATTTCAACCACTATACATAGGGGATTTCAAGGCAAGGGAGGCCTCTGCCTAGGCAAGGCATTGCACCCGAAAAGAAATCCAATATTACCTTCACAGATTTTCCACGGCCTTCATCATTTTCTTTATCACCATCAACTCCTTGACTACCCTCGGGCTGCAACAACGTACACTAATAAGCACTAGACAGAGAACCAGAAAAGGAGCTGAAGAAAAGAGGGAAACAGATCAACTATTGCAAACATATTTATCAACATAGACATATTTTTAGATCTGCAAACATGCCCATACTCCAGCATAAGTTCCATAGTGTCAAAAGTCATGTTAGCTAGGTGAAATGGCAAAAACTCACCTCACTTTGTTTCCTTAGCTTTTCTGCTTCAGCCTGTTTCTTCTCCCATTCTTCCTTAGCTTTGCGGTTCAAAATCATAAGGTGCTGCCGGACATCTGAAGTGACAATGGTCTGATGTCTGGGCCTCTCAACATCAACCCTCTATACAAAATAACTTAAATAAGGAGAGACTAATATTTGAATCAAGTTAGTGGAAGGGTGAAGAAGACTCACCTGCTTGGAGACTCTTATTAAATTACACAGTAGGCTGCGCAACCTTTCCTCCACACTCTGGAAAATTAGTCGGTTAAGACACTAAACAGGAAACATTAAAGAGCAGAGAAGCTAGCATCTCACCAAAGACAGACACCGCTCTACGTCATTGCTTATATTCTGCACACCACATTGGGCCACTGGCACAAAGCATAGAGTAAAATATTTTTACCAAAGAGAACTGGGGCATAATTTAAGAGAAACATAAAATTTCAGATGGGAATTCGGAAGAGAGGAATTAACTGATCTCCGCCAATTTTTTCTGCAGGGGAGCTTGCTGCAATATCAGAGTTTCCTCTTCCTCTTGGACAACTCTTTGGGATGCTTCTGAGACTCGACTGTCTTCTTTAGGCCCGGAAAACAACTGTTCTTCTTCTTCCTAGTTCCAATCACATTTTCACGGATAAAAAACCAATTACTAGAAATTTAATAATCAGTTTAGGATGAAATATACGGAATTGTGTTGTCATTTCATACCCTGAGATTGACCCCACTAACAGCAGTGACATCAATGAGTTGTTCAATGCTTTGATCTGCGAAGGTCCCAGATACCTTTTGCTTCTTACTGTACAGATTCGGTAGACAACATTAAGTGGACAAATGTTAATATCAAAAGTGAAATTTCATACTCAACTGATCAAAAAGGGTGTAATCATTCGAAGCCAGATCACCTTGAGGGAGTAGGCGAAGAACCAAGTGTGTCAAGAGGCTTCTTCTGGCTGAGAGAAGTTTTTTTAGAAGGCGTCCTTGCATTATTCCCAGCTGGTGTGGATGCTGTTTGGGAGCCTAGCTGATAGATTCAAGGCAAATAATATCTCTTAAAAAGGGCCTACCGCCTGTCAGATCTTCATCTAATTTTATCAAGGACTAAACTTTTGTACTTGTTATCCCAAAAAGAACCACCAGTTACTAGTTTCAAAGCAGAGCATAATGAATGACAAAACAATGCTTTAAAAGTAAAATTTCCACAATATCACCACTCCAGTAGAGGGAAAATGCAATTTATGCGATATATTCCTATCAGTCTAATAATTGTAAGCATGATTAATGAGAGTAGAAGTTCATGCACCAAGCATCTCCTCTATATTCTCAGTTGTAGATGCAACATTGTGTCCAATAAATGATACAATAGCTATCAACCCTAGTGACAATGTCACCAGAGAATTCCTTTCCTGAGCGAAAGGATTGTATTTAACTAGTAAATATGTTCTTGTAAACAAGTAATCCTTCCAAAGTTTTTACCTCATTAACTTTTTACGCTTCATGATAGAAGCCCTGCCCAGGACAAGATCAGTTAGCTGCTGTTTTGCTGCCTAGTAATAAAGAGTATTTTCACACCTCTTCAATCAAGCAAATGAAAAGGAATGGCTATCAAATAGTTTTACCACCTAAAGCATGGAGATAAACCTCCCAAAAGCAAACATCTCCTAGCCATGGCATGATAAACCTCTTAACTGTAAAACAAAACTTAAACAGACCCTCAGGACAGTTCTTTTACATCTTTGCCTATGTGATTAATTGTTTAATCCAGGGGATGCTATCCAGATTTTATATTCCCATAGGCATTTGAAAGAAATAAATGCATTCAAAGAAATTAACAGGATTAAATTGCAAGATAGAAGCATTGTAGAATTTAAAGGACCACCTTAGAATCCTGAGCTGGCGTTGTGGAAAGAGAACCCTGATGCGAAGTCCCAGTATTAGTAGGAGCCAAGAAACCTGCTCCTGGGGACGGCTGCTCTAGTGAATTGTCCCTTGAGGTTTCTAGTTTGGGAACTCTTTGCTCAAGATGTCCAGCTGAAACAGAGGACAATCTGGGAAGGGAACACAACTGTGGTTTTTGTTGAATGCTGGAATGATCAACAGGTTCTTGTTTTACAAAGGCTGATGGTGAGATGGTACCCGAACTTTGGTCTTTAGCAGTAGATGATTTCCAAGGAACTGAATTTTGTTGGAGTGATACATTACTTGCAAATGGTGGCAGAGGAGAAGATTGCGCTTTCTTGTCATCACTGTTAGGATGCTGCCGATCAAATTTTGCTGCAGTCACCAGGCTTATTGTCCGAGCTGCCCCTCCTGGCTGAATTGAACCCAAACTTTGATGATTTGGAATCTGCTTCATTTGTAAATCATTAGGTTGTGTTTTGACAGATGAAGTAGCTATGTTTACATCCGTCCCACTGAATGGCTGATAAACACCAGGACTTCCACACTTAGGAAATGTTTGCATGTTCTGAAAATGCTGCTGCTGCATTAATCGAGGCTCTGGTATCTGTTCCACCTCTCCAGACTTTGGACCATTTCTATTCATTGGGGAATGGACTTGGCCTGGTAGAGATGAATCACTGAACTTTGCACTGCTAGCAGGCTGCATTCTAGGGTGCTGCTGTAGAGCTGGAGCTGAACCCTGAACTTGCAACTGCAGGGGAGGCTGCAAACGAGAGACTATGGAGCTTAGTTACAAAATGGCATTCATAGTCCTGTGTACGACATCAATCATGCTAAACATACCTGTGTTTGCATTTTCATAACTGCCAACTTCAGCATCTGGTCTCCAACAATTCCTCTCATGTTCCGCGCAAACACTTCCTTGGGAATATCATTGTTCTACAGCAGTGAGACGAAACAAGCACCTAACAAACCTCATTAAATTTCCCACAAAAAGTAAGGATCAGAAAGAGCTTTACCAAAGACTCACCTTCAATTTGGCATAGAGGGTTTGCAGTTGCATGGCTCTGTCTTTATTGAGCTGGGGAAGAATCACTGGGAGCAACAATGCAAATGGCACTTGTTTAACACGGTTTGGTCTATTTGGTGCTTGCTTGGGGACCATTGCCTGTTGATTGCTCATTTGCTGTAACTTTAAGTACTGAGATTCAGCGTCAAGAGTATGCACTCTACCTGGCCCACTCATAGGGAGGGAATTCTTTTCTGACACTTGCATTGCAGGAGATTGCTTGATCTGGATAGAATTTTGGTGTCCCTGCCCAAGTTGATGACCATCTTGCACTTGTTCCTGCTTCAACTGCGGGTGATTGACTTCCTCCAAGGTGTTATTTCGTTGGGGATCAGCAAGAGATTCATCTTGCTGCAGTTGCATGTGTGCCAAAATCTGTTCTTGATGTTCTGCAATTTTTTCCCCTTGGTGAGTTTGAGAATTTGCATTTGCAGCCTGGTTAGTCGGTTGCCATCCTGGATATGATTGGCGAGGCATATCATTGTCTCCTTGGGAGACACCTGAAGCATTATAGTTTCCTTAACAGTAAGAACCTTTGAAGCAAGAAATAGCAGATCAGCAGCCATAAAGCAAAAGGAAGAAGGGAATGATCTAGCTGACCGAGATATTAGGGAGCAAGTTTTTTTTATAGTACTTCTAAGCTGCTCATCAATATGTATATTGACCAAAATTCTACTTTTGTTTTGCATTCTTTCAAATATAACATCAAACAAGGAGCACATACCAAGCCAAAAAAGGTTTTCATCTCACACGCATTTCAAATAGCAAACTGGTATAGGAAACCTTTTTCAGCTGATACTGCCAAGCACTGCATTCACACAGCATTGGCTAAAAGTATTATCCAAAACTACACCACAAGCTTAAGAAGTTCAAATAACTTTTTTCCTCTGTAAAAATTTTATCCTTGTAACAAATTTGTTTCTCATCCCTTTCAGATATTTAACGGTTACATCCACTATTTGTGGTTTAGTCTCTGCTGCTTTCCTTTTTTGATGGTGTTGGAAGGGAGGAGGGGTTAAAAGCCTCGTTTTGTTCTTTTGTCATCCTTCTTTTAGATCAAAAGGAATCTACAAAATGTTCTGAATGCCCTTCTTGGGTCTTGGATTTCAAGAGCTGGAGCCAGAAGGGGACAACTTTTGCTTGTGGCATAACTTTTGCCTTTTATAAGTTGGCTTTTAATGATAGACACAGATTGGATAAGAAGCAGAGAGGTAGGAACCCCCGTGAACAATCTCTTAGTCATAATAATCAAAACCTACCTACTCATCCTCCTTGTCACAGAAAATTTCTCCCACAAAAATTCATTCCCCATTTACAAGTGGCTTTGCTTCTATATAACTTCATCAAGGAAATCCAAATTCACAAATAAGACAAAGAAACCAAAGAACATCTCATCATAGTCATCCTCGCATGCTAGTAGATAATTATATCACATCAGCTCTAAATTAAGTTCACAGATACTTGGACGAATGCATCCCCGCCAATTTAAACTAAATGTCAATGATTAAATCACCTTTTTAATATATTTATCAAGAAAAAGCAAAGCTTGAGACAAACAAGGTTTAATCCATCAGAATCTTTAAAAGCTTCCCTTCAATCTCATGGTCAGCAATCCATAATCTATCATATCTTCAGTCATGCGAGATTTGAAGTCACCACTGATTTACCACTATTCTACAACGCAAATGAACTTAACCAGAACTAGCCCATCAGACTGAAAATCACCTGCTTCTATCTTATCCACACACCCAACATCTGAGAGACCTGACTCTGGTTCCACAGAAACTCATTAGTTGTGACCAAGGATACAATTATTGGATCTACAGGTCAACAGTAGTTCTCAGGAATCAACTTAGAGACTGCAGGTTCAATGATGTCTCGACTTAATTTTTTTCAAAATTTAATCTAAAGCCCCAGCGAAGTCAAACAAGGCATATAATGACATCAACAATACTTAAAATAAGGTAACGCAAAGCAGTGAACTTGAAAGACATGACATATCTTCATGCTAGTCCAATCCGACAAATTGATAAATTTGACTGGTTAAACCCAAGCCTAGATACTATCAAAGTGTTGTAACGATGCATCGTCCCTGCACTAATTTCGTTACATACAGCACATAAGTTGGTCATCATCACATTAACACGGTGTGAGACAATGTCCTGACAACCTAACAGTTTGCATCAAAACTACCAGGAAAAATTCTTAATTCCTAGAGAGTGAAAACTTAATGCCGAAAGCACCTTTATCAGATGATGATGGCTGAGAAGTCGACGTATCACCTCCAATATCCCGATTGAGGGCAGCCTGGAAAGCCTCCACGTCGGCCCCCGAGTGCATGCTTTCGTCCTGTAGACACAAAATTAACCAAAATAAGAAATCCCCACCCAAAATCCATGGCGTGAGCAGTATTTTCCCGTATAACTACGGAAAAAATATAAAAATATAAAAATAAAAAATAACCTCATCTTCATCCAGGAGCTTCATTAGGGAAGGATCCATAGCGTCCAGCACTCCTTCAGCGACTTGGTTTGCTCAATCGCAACGGCCACCGAACCAAAACAACCTATCTTCTGCAGAGAAAACTACTCAATTGAACAAGTAGCGGGTGGCATACGGTCACAGGAACTCTTCTTCTTTTTTCCTTTTTAATGCTTGAGGTCGAGGTCGCGGTCGGCTATCAGACAGTCGCAAGCATCTCTCTCCACGTTAAAAGCTGTTGCCACAAACCAGTGTAACGACGATGTGTGCTTCGGAACGTTCCCGCGAGCGAGCTATTCGATCGCCCGAGGAAGAAAACCGGCGAAACCCTAACCTCTACGCTTCTCGATGGAGACCGCGCAGCTCCATTCCTCGCCGTGATCCTCGATCGCGAGCAAACAGCAGCTCCCGCAGCTCCGGCTACCGTCGATGAGAGGGCATCGCTGTCGAAGCAAACGGCGCCGGCGCTTCGGAAAACGTCTAGCTTCGGAGAGAGAGGCAGGCAGACGGAGCGCGCAACGAGGAGAAGAGCTCCGCCATGAAAGGAACGAAAGCGTCGAAGCTTCTCGACGAGAGCGACCGCGACAGAGACAGCGACGGCTACGGAGAGAGAAAATGGGAGGGAAGGAGATGGGGGCTTAAAAAGGCCTGACGAATGCTTCGGTTCAACCGGGCTCGCAAAAGGCCTTGGCCCGAACCCGGTCCGGTTCGGATCCGGTTCGATTCCGGTCCTTCCGCTGAAGACCTGTCTAGAGATAATCCAGTTCGTGGTCCGCTCTAATTCCCAATTTTGGACTGACTGTTTGGTTCTAAGATTGGAAACTAGATCAGAACATTGGTCCAGTCCAGTTTAACGGAAGCGATCACTTTTTTATTTTATGAAGATTTTAGTTTAAATTGAATTTATATTATATATATATATGTGTGTGTGTGTGTGCGTGTGTTCGCGCGCGTGTGTGTATGTGTGTGTTTAAGAAATAAAATGATTTATTTTAGAATTTATTTTTCTATTTTTATTTTTTGGTGACTCGGGAACTGTCGTACAAATGCCAACAAATTGTGGCGGCGTAAACTCAAGACGACTCGTAGGGACTCACCTCCTACGGGCCGCAGGTGAGTCACGCAATAGGGGTGCGGAGTTTCAAACCCCTCTCTTTCCGGATGAGGGAGCAGGACGCGAACAACGCGTCCACTGCAGGTTGGGTTTTAAAATTTATTACTATCATTAAAAAAATTTAAAAAAAATTTGGGCTCTCTCGAGTAATGGGTCCTCCCATTTACGTGTCCTCTCAGATTTACTCGCCGGCTGCTCCTGGATCACTAAAAAAAAATAATTTTAAAAAAAATCGGTCAAGTCCATTGGTCCCGTCCGGTTTCTCCTGAAACCGTGATCGGTTAGATCCGGTCCGGACAGTTCTTGATTTGGGCGGTCGTACGGGCTCACCCCACCTGCCTGCGTAAACACGAACGTGCCTACCTAGCAGAGAATACCAACCCCCCATTTTTTCTCCCCAAAACTCCAAATTTCGAGGGGGGAATGAAAATGGCGGCGAGCGCCGTGCTGAAGCACCTCCGCCGGCGCTCGACGGAGCTCTCGGTCTCGCCCGCCGGTCTCGCCGCCTCCTTCGAATCCCCGTCGCTCGCGAGCTCGCAGCGGCGCAGGGCGTACGCCGCCGGCTCGCGGAACGGGGCCGGCAACCGCGGCGGCGCCAGGAGCAGCTCGATCCCTTCCTCCGGGCCCTCCCTCTCGCCGCCCGCTCCTCATTGCCGGCCGAGGAAGGACGGCTTCCTCGCCTGGTACTTGGGCTCGCTCGAGGCTCGGCCTCTCGTCACCAAGTGCGTCACGTCCTCGCTCATCTACGCCGCCGCCGATCTGACTTCCCAGGTAAAGTGCAGAGACCACGTCGGTTCCGACTTCGAGCGTGTTTTCCGCACGAAAAGACCCTAGCTTTTATGGTCTGGAGAGTTTGAATTGTTTTGGGAGCGTTGAAGTTTATCTTGCTTGATTACCGTAAGGTGAATGATTCATTTGACAGGCCTTGGGATAACATCTGCTCAAAATGTTAGTATAGATTTTTCAACTTAGATTATATGGGTATGTTAGCTTTCTGTGTTACCCAACGTCTGTATTCTGACTACTTAGGCTACTATGATTTTGCTTGACTACTGTTTATCGAATTCTTTTAGATGATCACATTGCCGCCTTCCAGTTCTTTGGACCTGATACGAACGCTGCGGATGACCGCGTATGGATTGGTTATCTTGGGGCCTAGCCAGCACACGTGGTTCAACACTGTGTCGAGAGTCCTACCGAAGCGAGATATGGTGACCATTCTGAAGAAAATATTTATGGGGCAGGCGATATATGGACCTTGCATTACCACGGTCTTCTTCTCATATAATGCGGGTCTACAAGGTGATGAGATGCTTTGGCGATCTTTTTTCTTCTCACAGGCCCTTTGTCTTTCACGTAGCAAAACTTTAACGGCAATTTTTGCTTTATTCTGTTGGTGATGAGTGACTATCGTATTGCAAACTATTGACAAGCGGTTTTCTCTTTTGAGCCAAGAAATTTGACTAAATCCAACTCAACAAATTACTTATAGAAATCTTTGTGAAGGTAAGAGATGGTTCTTTGATGTTCTCTTTTCTGAGGTAAAGCGAGCTGATTGGTTGTATAGTTGACTTGCCACAAAGCCTGTTCCTCATTCTATATGCCTCTTTTGGATGATCGAGGGACTTATTGCTGGTTCATTTTTCAAATTTTAGCTTTTCAAGTTGTCAATTGGATGCAGTATCCTATTTTAACACACCCCTGAGTCAGTTTCTCTGTTGTGGCAAATTATTCTTCTATTCCTCATAAGAAAAGCAGGCTAAATCACTCATGTACAGTAGATTATAATGTTGATGCTAGCCCTTTGCCAAAAGCGCAGGTCTTAATAGGCTGATAGATCATGATGTAGTCTTAATGTACTTCGGACATTCTGCTCTATTTGACTAATGGGTGCCCTGTAGTTCTTTGCCACGATATCCTAAGACTACTGATGAATAGCTCTTTGAGAAGATCCCAATTGTGGTTGGTGTTGATGATCACCACTTATCACTAAAAATGCTAGAATTGCATAATCCTTTAAAGAAAAAAGATTTATGGGACTGATTTGCATATGAGTGTTTTTTGGAGGGTGTTACTTTAGAGGGGAATGTGATATGGTGCCAGTTATGCAGCTCAGAGACTATGACTTATGTTATCTTTAGTTTCTTTCTATCCCACAACTTTGATAGATAGTTTAAGTGACTAAAATGAGCAACAGAATACCTTTCTTTTGCAGCCATTGAATAATTAGCATTAGTTTAAACCTCTCTTTCTGTGTGCCTGCATACATGTGCCACCTTGTACGCTCATGCCTCTGTGTAAATTCTGCATTGGTTATAAGATTTTGCCCTGATGATTGAGCCCATAGGCCTCAGTTGTGTCAAATGGCTACTAATTGGCATATATTTCTTCATCTTTAGTATCAAGTGACGTCAAATTTCCTGTGAGATAATGTACCTAAGCAGAAAATGCTTCTTTATTAATGAACTTAGTTTCTGACTGATGCAGGCGAAACTTTTGGTGATATTGTTGGCAGATTGAGGCGAGATCTACTGCCTACCATGAGAAATGGCATTTTATTTTGGCCTATTTGTGATTTTTTCACATTCAAGTTCATCCCTGTGCATTTACAGGTATGTTTGATTGCTTTAAGCACGCCAGAAGTTTACATTGCTGACATACAAGGAAAATAAACTACTCCAACTAATGTGACTCGCAGGGTACTCATTATAATTTTCCTTGGAGCTGATTGGATTTTTAGGAAAAGTTGCTTTTTGTCTAGGAATAATCAGTTTATTTTCTTTGTCCCACCTGAAATAACATGTGAATTCTTCTCACACTTGTGTTCTTTTCGTATCGTTGGCAGCCATTGGCGAACAGTTCTTTTGCATATGTATGGAGCATTTATTTAACATACATGGCAAGCTTGAAAAAGGCGAGTTCTGACTGAAGATGGGATTTGTGAACTCCAACTCTATACATTGTTTGTCTACAACTCAGGAAACTGAAGAAAGAAAACAATTAGTCTGTACCAAGTTCAATCCTCGTTGACAGCGCAATCAATCTCCATGAATGGTTGGGGTGTAAGATTCATTTAGTTATGATACATCATTTTTATTAAACAATGTACTTTTATCAATTTAGAAAGAAGATTTTGTTAAGTTTCGGCATCCAACCTTGTCAAATTTCAAGAGCTGTTGTATCATTGTTATCATCAAGAATCAAGCATGCACTGGCTCTGTTGTTTTTTGATAACCTTGGTATCTAATGATGTGAGCAACATGGAGCTTGATTCCCTCTGGACTGATCGAGAAGGATGATGAAGCCATGCGCAAAAGTAGCACAGAACAGTGGCAGCAACTAAAGTTTGTTGTACTTTTTATTATTTGATTTTTCGTTTGGCCTCAACTGTGGGCTTGGTGTATTGATTTTACTCATTCACCATAGATTGCCAATCACCTAGCAATACATTTATTGATGTTAGATGTGCCAGATAAACATTACATGGTGTTTTGCATGCTTTATTGCATGAAACTCAGTAGCTCTGACCCTCCCTGGCTAATTCTGATTTAATCCCGATGGATAATAGGAATCCGATTATGTTTAATGAAATTCCATCGATGCTATTTGGATTGCAGTTTAGTTGCAGAGGTGATGGGAATTATGTTTTGAGTTATAAAAATGTGTTCTTTTGGAAAAGATGCATGTACTTTTCATGTATTCGAAAGGATGCATGCCCTTTTTATATCTTGCTGATAATCGTCTCATAGCTGGCTAAATGATGTAATGAAATACATACCCATTAAGACAGATTAATATGCTTTGTTTAAGATAAAAGTGCTCTTCTCTTTGCCTTAGGGAAGCAATTAGAACAATCGTCTAGTACTGGGAAAGCCGAAAGACTGTTTCAGCTATCGGTTGGCTGCCATTAGAAACGACGGTGGACAGCAAGGTGATTCTATGTTCGACCTGGCTCATTTTTCGTAGTGTGCACGACCGCGCTGACCAGGAAGCTGAATGCAGCACCCCCAAACCGAATACTTCATCCATACAAGATTTGTAGTCCCCATGGAAGTAGCAAAGGAAAAGAAGTGGCCGAAGGTGATCATTGAAGTTGATGTAGGTGCTGTTCGTAAGATATCACCACATGGAAGCATGTCGCTGTTTAAAAAGAATTTTAATATTGTAATAAAGGACTCGGGATGTGTTTGTTTTCGAAAAAAAAAAAAAACAAAATGCTTTTTGGGAAATCACGAATTAGTTTTGGATTTTCACGCATTTGGTTTATTGAAAATGATCAGTCAATGAAAATATGTAGCTAAAATTTAGGAAAATGACTAATTTGGAATGATTTTCTAGAAAGCATTCTTTATATCGTTAATATTTTTTTTTTGAAACAAAAACTTAGCTTTGTTGCTTTCTTTCTTTTTTTTTTTTTTTTTGGTCAAAAGCTTTGTTGCTTTCTTGAGCATGCAATTTTGTGCTCTTATTGATAAAAGAAATCCTACGCGGTTCTATCTTATCCTACTATCCCGATATTGTACGTCGATTTGTCCAATTAGAAATCGCCTCTCTAAGCAATAGGTCAGATTTTTAAGCCCAATGGCCATAGCTATTTTTTTGGACTTGTAAAGAAGGCTTGACAAACAAGGAAGTTGAGCACACCGCCTTCTTATGAAAGGCATGAGTCACGGGCTAGCAAATTCTCAACTGTGGAAAAATCCATGTAGCACTCATGAGTTTAGAACACCAATGGCACGTTTGGTAATGCTTCTATTCCTAGAAACAATTTCTAATTAGAAATTATTCTTTTTTATTATGTTCTTGAGAATAATTTCTAAGTATTTTAAATCGCTTGGTATCTATCCAAAATTTCAATTCTCAGAATAGAATTGTGTTTAATACCATTCTGAAAATTTATAATCCAAATCATTTTTTTAATAATTTTTAAATAATTTTCTTACTTTTTTTTTCCTTTTTTTTTTTTTTTTTTTCTTCTTTTCAAGGTTTGCTAGTCGCCACCTTGGATGATCAACAATCGGCCAGACAAGGGCTAGCAACCTCACCGAAACGTTGCCAGCCCTTGGTGAGGCCACACCTCGTTGGCGGAGCCTTAATGGCAGCTAGACAAGGCTCAACCAAGCCTTGGCTGGGAGAGCGGCCTCACCTAAATCTAGTGAGGCCAAGCTCGCCTAGCTGTCGAGCCAATGCAAGGTCGAGCCCCGAGCTCAACCTTGTCAAATTTGGGCAAGGTCGAGCCTTGGCCCAACCATGCGAGGTCGAGCCATGGTTGGCTTGCCTATGCCTATGGGGAGGCTCGGGTGAGCTTTCGATGAGCTTGCCGGATCTCACCCAATCAGTCGCCGGCGACTTACGCGATGGGCAGCGTACATGATGGATGGCAATGGCAATTGAAGAAGAAGAAAGAGGTAAGAAAAACGGGAAAAAATAAGAGAGAGAGAGAGATAAAATAGGTTGGCTTGATTTTAGAATTATTCTCGAGAATAAAGAATCAACTTTTTAACTTTTCGATTCCGTTTCAAATTTACTTCCGAGAACAAAAAAATAAAAATTTACTCCTAAGAATAAAAATTTTATGGGATATGTTCAGCATAAGTCCTAAAACTTGTCTAGAAAGTGCAATTGAGTCCTAAAACTTACAAAAGTTCAATCAAGTCCTAAAACTTGTTAAGTTAGTTCAATTGAGTCCTAAAGTTAACACCGTTAGTATTTTCCGTTAAAAATGCTGACGTGTCATTTTTAATTATTTTTATTTTCCACGTGGATTTTTAATGATTTTTATTCATTTTTAAAAAAGATTAAAAACTAAAAAATTAAATTTATTCATTTTATCTAAAAATTAAAAAGAAAAGTTATAAAAGTTATTTTTAAAATTGTTTAAAAAAAAAAAAGCAGCCCTCTTCTCCCCGCGCCGCCGCCGGCCATCGCCGGAGGGGCCGAGCGACGGTCGTCGCCCCCGGGCGGGGGTGGCCGGCGAGGGCGAGGGCGCGCCGTCGCCGCCCGGCGAGGCTCGCCCAGATCTGCGAGCCTCGCCGGCCCGAGCGAGGGCCGACGAGGCCTCGCCCGGGCGGGCGACGGTCGCTCGGCCCCGGGCGAGGGACGGCTCGCCGAGATCCGGCGAGCCTCGCCGGCCCCGAGCGAGGGCCGACGAGGCCTCGCCCGGGCGGGCGACGGTCGCTCGGCCCCGGGCGAGGGACGGCTCGCCGAGATCCGCGAGCCTCGCCGGCCCCAAGCGAGGGCCGACGAGGCCTCGCCCGGGCGGCGACGGTCGCCGGCCCCGGTGAGGGCCGGCCACCCCGCCCGGGCCGGCGACGGTCGCTGGCCCCTCCGGCGATGGGCGGCGGCGGAAGTCCACCGCCCTTTTTTTTTTTTTTTTGAACAATTTTGTTTTTCTAAATAAATTTAGATTTTCCTTTTTTTTAAATAAATTTAGATTTTCCTTTTTAGTTTTTAATCTAATTTTTAAAGATTTTGAATAAAAAATAATTTAAAAAAAGCCATTTGAAAAATAAAAAAAAATCATTTAAAATATGACGTCAGCGCCACGTCAGCAATTTCCGTTAACTTTCTTAACGGTGTTAACTTTAGGACTCAATTAAACCAACTTGACAAGTTTTAGGACTTGATTGAACTTTTTGTAAGTTTTTGGACTCAATCGCACTTTCCTGGACAAGTTTTGGACTTCTGCTGAACATATCCCAAATTTTATTAAATAAATTTTTATTTCAAATCTACTCCTAATAACAAAAGAAAATAAATTGTTACTATTTGGTAAATACGTGCGCGTTTGGTAACGATTACGTTCAGGGAGTAGATTCTGATTAGAAATTATTATTTTTTATTCTGTTCCTGAGAACTGATTTTAAGCATCTTAAGCCGTTTGGTAATTGTCCAAAATTTCTAATTTTGGAATAGAATGTGTTTGGTATCGTGCTAATTAATTATGTTCCAAATTAATTTCTTTTAATTTTTAAATATTTTTTATAATTTTTTTTTTTTTCTCCTATTATTATTCTTCTTCTTCTTCTTCTTCAGCCGGTCACCGGCCCTCGGCGAGGCCCGCCCTCGTCGACCGAGCCTCGCCGACAAACTGGCGAGGCTCGCCCGGCTCCTGCCTAGGCTCAGCCTCGCCAGTGACAAAGCCGGCCTTGCCGAGGCTAGATAAGCCTCGTCAGGGCTGGGTAAGGCCCGCCTGGCCACTGGTGGGGCTGGGCATTAGGCCGAGCCTTGTTGATGGCTGTGCTTGCCTCCGGCGAGCTCGCCGGACCGATTGCCGGCGACCGGCAGCGACGGACGGCGGCGGTGGTGGCGGACGGTGGTGGATGGGGATGGATGGTGGTGCGCAATTGAAGAAGAAAAGAGAAGAATAATTAAGTTTGATTCTTTTTTTCGATTCTAAAAAGAATCATATTTTTTTTTTAATTTTTGATTCTACTTCCCATTTGTTTCCGAAAACAAAAATTTTACCAAACGCGATTTTATTCCCAAACTGATTCTGGAAATAAAGAATAAGAATTCGACCCTGTTTAGATGATTTCCAATAAGGGTCTACATAGCCTAAATCAATCTTCCTTATGTAGCCGCTTGCGTTCCTCAATCATCAATGCCACTTTCTTGAGACTTACAGCTGTTGATCGCTGTTGATCTTTATCTCGATTTAACGGCATGAAGGCACAATTATCGCCACATTCATCCAACGGATGAGATTGAGTCGATCCAACGGTGTCAACATCAATCCCGATCTTCCGACGGTAGAGATCTGTTCGATCTTGACGGCGCTGGGGATCACTCTGCCGGACATCGATCTAACGGTAGACTTTGAATATCCTACTGATCCGACGGTATCGGGGCGCCCTGCTTCTGCTCTACCTCTTCGGATCGATCCGGGACGCATGCCCACCTAAAACGCGGCGTTTTAGGGACGTGGAAGCTTATAAAAAGCTTTTAGGGTTTTTCCCTAGCTGTTCTTCACAAGAGCGGCGGCGATCGAACTGCGCGGCGAGCTCTGAAGGATTTTCCGCACCGAGGAGGAAGAAGAGAGAAGATGGGTCACTCCAACGTGTGGAACTCTCATCCCAAGAGCTACGGCCCCGGTTCTCGCGCTTGGTAAACGCACTTCCCTTCGATCTTCCATCGTTCCCTTTCGCTTTCCTCCGTAGAATTACGCTTCGAAGCTTCGGACTTGGCGACTAGCTGATTGATGGTTGATCACGACGCTGGTATGATAGCAGGTTGATGTTGTAGCTCCCGCTGTAGTCGTGCCCTTTTCAGGATTTGTCTAGGAGATGCTTGGGGTCGTTTAGACACTGATAAGATTCAGTCGACCATCTTTTTAGTGTGAGAAGATCAGGCTAAGGGCGGTGTTGAATTTACGGGTTCGCATCGCCTGTCTTGGAGAATTTGGTAGCTTGGTATTGAATACCGTTTGTGAAGTTTTACTATGAGAATCTAGTCTGTGATTTTCTTTTGTATGTAGCCCCCCACAATGGTGTTCTGCAGATTTAATCGCTGGTGTTCCTTCAGTTTCTTTATTTATCGAGCTGATTGTTCTTTTTTTCTGGGAAGAAAAGAAAAAGGTCGAAACTGCTGGCTTTAGGCGTGTATTCTCAACTTTCCGTTTTGTTTTGTCGGCAGCCGGGTATGTGGAAACCCTCATGGTTTGATCCGGAAGTATGGACTGATGTGCTGTAGGCAGTGCTTCCGCAGCAACGCCAAGGAAATTGGCTTCATTAAGGTGAACTTTTGTTAGACTCCCCTGCTTAATGTTAGTTCACCGAGTGCCAAACTTTGATTCTTTCATGACATTCAATTATTAATCGCATCTGACGTTAGTCCCTCTACTTGGTTGGCCAAGAAGAAAAAAAGGTCCATCTACTTCATAGGTTATGAATGTTATGCTTCTTGTTTATTTGCTCATCACTTTTTATATTGGTATTGTTATAAAAGGGTAACTTATGATTAGAAGGCAAAAATGGTTTGATATGGTATGGTCTTTATCAAAGCCCTTTCTTTCCGAATGGTTTATGTGGCCAAAATCCATGAAAGAAAATCTACTTTCTCACACTATTGTTTGAGAAAACTTTGTGAGTTTCAATCTTTGCCGCATCTTTTTTCCTGTGGAGAGAAGTCTTATTGTCATGATTTTTTTCTTGCAGTACCGCTGATTGAGGGGGGAGTCATGTCATAAACAATTGGAGGAGGTTATGCAAAGAGTTTTGTCTGGACGTGTAATTTCGAACTTTTCTTTCATCTTCTTGCTCCAAGTTAGGCGTTACTGAGATTTCTCTTGGATATGTTTGGTTGGCTGTTTGCCCTTTGGAAGCTGATTACCCCTGGTCTACAGGGGTACATGGACATGGTTTATTTGACCTCTTGAAAGAAAAACAAAATCAGCATGAGTACCTCTCAAGAAATTTAATATTTATTGACTTGCTTGTGCTAGTAAATTGTGTACAACTGATGATCCAACCGTCGTGCGGGATTCTTCTCCCCCCCCTCAAAAAAAAAAAAAAAAAGAACCCCAAAAGCTGTTGACATACTTCTCCATTATGGTCAGGGTCGGACACAGGTGTTATTTTCTTATTAACCACGAGACTTGTCTAGAGTAAATCCGTAGATAGATAAATATTCTTTGGAACATGTGTCTGCATTTTTATTTTGGAGTTCGGTCTGTGATGACAAGGGGCCATGGATCCTCATTCTGTCTTGGTGGTAGTCGCTAACATTATTGTAGAGAATCGTGTTGTGCTGGTTCCAGACATTGATGCAGATTATGCTATTTGTCGAATCGTCTGCATGCGCAAACCGAGTACATGGCATTGACTGAGAGAGCCCATGCCTGATGGAGATCTTGGATCCAAGATTCGCCATCCACTGAAAACGGTTTGATGTCTGTGGATGGCTTTTGTTCAAAGGAACAGCTGCAATGGGATGGGTCTATTTTCAAATTGGACTTCTACTTTGTCTTTCCTCTGCTGTGTTGTCTTCTTGTGCCTCTATCGTGGTATGGCTGCTAGGAGTTGTGACGATGTGGCTTGATCCCTGTGGGTCAAGCCATCATAATTTAGTTAGTTGCCTTGCCTTGCCTCATTAGGAATTCTTGAAGTCAGATATGAGGAGGCAACGCCTGATGGTGGGAGAGAGAAGCTTAGGGGAGAGACCCAACATTCTATGGATAACTATGTTTCAGACGATACCAAATTGGTAGATCCAATCATTCAAGATTTTTTTTAGGCTACGGTCTTCAAGCGCAACAAATTTTCTCCCTGCCCTATCATTTTCACTATCTCTCAACCTTCAGTCGGATACCAAATACTCAATACTCTCTCTCTCTCTCTAAAATGGTTCGTTGATCACATTTTTTTCCTTTGTCATTACAATGATTTAAAAATTACTAGTGCCACATGATTTCCAAATTATGGCTGCCGATATAACAGAGTTGTCAACTAACTTGGCATTTCTGATAAAAATTTAAGCATCATCTTAGATAATGCCTCCGTTAATGCATTCCTAATGCAGGGTTTGATCCAATGGCTCAGTCTCGTTAGCAATTTTTTCCACTTATGGGGTGCATGTGCGGCTGCGCTTATCTGTTCATGTAAGACGGTTTTTGTCAGTTTCAAGCTTCTGTATTTGTTATACGTGGTTCTACATATTAGATCTACCCCCTCAAGTATCAAGAGTTGAGGTTCTCTTTATGACACGGAAGGCAAGTTGAAAATATCGCACCTTACACAAAAAAGACGAGGTGAATTCCACGTATAAGATGTTAAAGAAGGCATGCAAGGAGATGGAGACGCTAAAGCTGGACTCCATCACTCATATCATAGATTTTGCTGTTGACACAACAAGATTGGAGGGTTGCTTTAGGGATTTCTTGCTAGTTTTCAATGATGCAACGGGTGCCTTGTTGTTCGAAAATTATCCATCAAGCAACCACGTTGTTCATTTCTGTACATATATTGGTAAATTGGTGAACAAAAGAATGATTCCTTTTTTAGTAAAGCAACACTGGCCGTAAAGGCGATCCTCAAATCTTAGAAGGACATTCCATCTTTTGTTTTTTTTATCCACCATCTTGGATCTAATGTTCAAGTCAGGGGGCTAACAACTATATTTATTCCATATTACGATTTTGATGCCATTTGAGGAGGTTTAAGTGGAGCAAGTATTTGCAAGGGGAGAATTGTCAAAAAAAGTTATAAACCTATTATATGGCTGTCAATTTAATTATATACTTTTTAATTTGATTAATTTAATCCTAAAACTTGTGATGATTTTTCAATGTGATCCTTTCAATTAAGTTTGGTTAGAAAGTCAATGTTAGCCATCCTACGTAACAAATAGTGCAAATATAGAATATTTTTTAACTTTTTAAAATTTCTTATTTTCTTTCTTTCTTTATTTTTTATCCTTTCCCTTTTCTGGCCATCATTGAGGCCTTAACGATTGGCAAAGGGAAATAGGAAAAACAAGAAGAAAGGAAAAGGAAATGGAAAAGGAAAGAAAAGAAATTCAAAAAATTTTGAAAAAATTACAAAAATCATCAACATCAATATTTTTCCACTAAAATTGGTTAGAAAGACTATATTGATAAATTGTCAAAAGATTTAGGACTACATTAATCAAATTGAAAAGATTATGATTGAATTGGTGGAAGTATAATATGTTTAGGACTTTTTGGACAATTTCTCATTCGTAATGATGAGAAATTAACTCCAAAACATGTATGATGCATACACCAATAATTTTAATATTTCAAACTTCACCGCATGAATGAAGTCAACATCCTTATTGAAAAGATGATGCAAAAATTTTAAAATGGTGGAAAAGCAGAGCTTCACATTTTTTTATTCTTTCCACCATAGTTGTGACAAATAGCGCAATATCTACAATACCATCAAGGTCCATGTTAAATACTAATCTACAGTGTGTTGAAGAAAATAGGTGAAGCTTGACTGCCAAAAAAATAATCATAAAGAAGCTAGAAATAGTTGCCTGTGGACATGATTGATTATTGCATAAATGACTCTAGCCAAACGTAAGCAATGTGAAGAACGATGATACTTATCCAAATTACGGTGAGGGATACAATGCTTAAGACATCAGATTAGTTAGATATTCTATTGGATGCGATTTGTTTTTAACCCTTATCAGGGCACTTGTACATGTAATTATCTTCTTCAAATTTGAAGATATATTTAAGTCTTATTTAGTTGAATGAGTATTTATCATTAATTTTCCTCGATTGATTTTTGAATTATTCTTAATATTTAGAAATAAAGTATATAGCCATGAAACCCACCTGCTCCGTCCATAAATAGAGCACTAATTTTGGACGAGACATTCACCAATCACAATCGGAAATTGACATTCCCAAGTTGGGAAATTCTTACACTCATGACATTAAGCAATCCATGTAGATAACAAATAATAGGTTTGAACGTCAATGTACCTCAATTGGGTAATCACTCGAGAGAAAGAGGCACTGGTTGATGTGATATAGGCCATTGTGCAATGTGCAAACGATGTCTACAAACTTTTTTTGTAATCCAAACAACGAGACGGGACATTTGTGCTAGCATAAAGAGCACCATTGCTTTTGAAAATGGCGTGTGGGTAGGTTTAGGCTGACCGACGAAATGTAGTTGTGGAATATCATTTTAAAAATTATAGTATACTAGTATTTCATGTTTTGAATGTATTGTGTAATTTCTTAGATATCCTTAATATTATCATATATTCCCATTTCTTGCAATATTTAATAAATCTTAGAGCTTGTACATTTAATACACACACGGACATATATATAACTGAATTCTTCTTTGAAAAAATGCGTCTATAAATCATAATTTAATAAAGCTTATCCACTTCAATCGTATCTTAGCCAGTCATATGGATAAGCATAATAACATGTCGAATCCAGCATAGCCGGCCAACTACTTCCTCATGTCTCATAACTATCCAAATACAATGGCTTGACCAGATGTAGTGATAATGTCCCTTCCTTAAACAAAAACATATAATATTGGAAAAGTAATAAAGCATCCCTACCAAAAAAAAAAAGTAAAGAAACACAAGAGTTGCACAGTTCATCAGTCGGAGAGTCCATAAATCGTAATTTAATGAAGCATATCCACTTTAATTGTATCCTAGCCAGTCATATGGGCAAGCATAATAATGTGTCGAGCCCAACACAGCCGGCCAACTATTTCTACATGTCTCGTACCTATCCAAATACAATGGCTTGACCTGATATAATGATAATGTCCATTGCTTAAACAAAAACATATAATATGGGAAAAGTAATAGGGCATCCCTGCCAAAAAAGACGAAAGTAGAAAAACACAAGAGCTGCACAGTTCATCAGTCGGAAAAAGACATGTAGAAATGGAGGTGCGGGGAATCGAACCCCGTGCCTCTCGCATGCGAAGCGAGCGCTCTACCATATGAGCTACACCCCCGAAGCTGTCTAATGGAATTAGTAATTATTACTTAATGTTATTACGCATTCTTTTTTTCCTCTTCTAACAAGCATGTACGAGAAACATTCTCGGTCGACCCGAAAGGCAGTGAAGGCGTTCACGGTTTTCCATTTCCCCGGTATGTCCCTGCAACTCCAGAAGCGACGTGCTCGACATCCCGCATTCCCACCATCATTAATGTCACTCCTCCACCCCTCCTGCAAACAAATTCAATGCCTTCTCTCTCCGTCCCTCCCTCTCTCTCTCTCTCTCTCTCTCTCTCTCTCTAGAAGACATTGAAGCGCTCTTCTTCTTCTTTCAGTTTTCACTCGCCACGCATTTTCGAAGAAGTTTCAAGCCTTCCAGTGGAGGGAGGGAGAGAGAGAGAGAGAGACGGGCACGACAGGAGAGTGCTTATTTTATGGGAGCTGGAATATTGGCATTCATTGCTCGCTACTTGTTTTACGTGCCAGGTTTTCTGGTAGACTTTTTGGTGCGTCTTCTCTCTATATCTGGGGTGACGCAAGGACGCGCAGTTGCACTGCTTTGCCATTCCTGGTTCAACTTTCGCTCCAGCACGAAATTCCCGCAGTGCAAAAAGGGAAAAGAAATTCAGTTCCATGAGCTGGGATCCTCGTTCTTGAGTTCGCTTTTAGTCTGGCTTAAATAGGAGGGTGCCATCTTGATGAGAAAAACAGCATTGTTTCTGAGTAAAAATCTCATCTAGGGTTCCTCGACATTGAGTGGTTTTGCTGTGTTTGCATGCGCTGGAACCATGAAGGTTTTGGCGCTCCTTGTCGTGCTCTGCATGGTTGGAGCAACTCCCGCGTCGCTGTTCGGCTTCTCGGAAGCCATGAGTGACTCCTCGGCTTCTGGCAAGTGCTCTCACATCGCATGAATTTGTTTCGCGTGGTAATGTTTCGATGATTGGTTTTGTTCGATCTTCTTGTCTTGCCTTTTCTATTGTTCGTGTTGTATGCCCTGCCTCAATGTCAATAATTTGTTCTTTTAAGGCATTATGGGTGTGTCGGTTGGATCCATTTGTTATCGCCTGTTGGTGTTAGAGAAGTTCCTGGTTTGGTTGATACATAGAAGTTCAGAGTTAGACTACTGTTACATGGTGTCGGTCTAAATTAAATCTTTCCAAAGAGAGAAAAACAAATCTGAGTTAAATCACATCTAGAAGGTGAGAAATTCAACCATATTCACATGGTTCTGTATGTCTTGGATTGGTTCTGCTAAGACCTGGTGGACGACGCTATGGTGAGTCGTTTTATCACCAAGACTTTTGGAAACATGATTGGAAAATTTAATAAATAAAAAGAAAACATATGTTTGATTTATAACACATCAAAAGAAGATATATCCTTGGTTCATCAATTCAGGAAAATTGAGACCAAAACTAAACTAAAATTGTCTGTTGCCCCGCATATCATTCTGGTTTGGTTTGATTTGGCTGTTGAACATCCCCGGTTAATGTGATCACATTACACTGTGGGGAAGCCAAATTGCTAGGGTGAAGAAAGTTGAGACCTTGATATACTGCCTTATTATGTCTACTGGTGAAAATGCTCTGTGGGCAACTCTGGAGTAACTTGCTGCTCTGGGTCAGGCTGGATTATCTTAGAGAGTGATGTTGCTTGAAGAAATTATACATGAAAAATATGAGTTGGGTCGTGCATAGATTATCTTGTGGCTTTGGCCAACTTCAGTGTGGTATTTCGAATCAAGTCATGTTGAAGTGGTAGTTTGGTGGAGCTACAGAACGTCATATTGCCTGAGTGTGCATAGAGTTGCAGCAATAGCTGGTATTTGTCTCTTCTGATATTGAAGTGACATACTTCAAGTTTGAGTTCTTTCTGTTTTAGTTAATCTTTCCTTAGGTTGCACGAGCAGCCAATACTATGTTTACATTCTCTTCGATGTCATGATTTTGATATTGGATCCTATAGTGCCTCATAATTCTTCTCAGCATAGCAACTTTTTCCTGCTCCAATTGTTTAAATCTTGGCCAGTCATGCTGATGTAATAAATTATTTATGTCGTCAATGTGTTAGCCAATATATGCATTGAATATCAAAATCGCTTAAGCTGTTTAATTTATAATCCTTAAACATGGGACCTACTTTTAAGCCATTTAGGTTGCTGAGATGAAAAGTCGTCAAATACATTCTAAAGATAAAATCATCTGTAGTTAGATTTAATGTGAACAAAATCTTCCCATGCTTATCACCTCTTCCTGCTCAAATGTAACTTCAGATGTTGCATCCACCCCCCAAGTTGATACAACGTTGAACACACCTGCAGGCAGGAAGCTAAAGGTTCGTGCCTCCATCTAAGACTCACAAGTTTTTTTAGTCACATTGCTCAATCAGATTAATCTGGACACCAGAGGTTTCTTCAATGGCATCACAAGTTTCCAAATCTCTTTTTCAGGCCTCTCATCAGTCATTGATTAATTCTTCCCATGAAATTGCAGGGCAATGGAAATAGTCTCAACTCGGAGTTGAAAATTAGTGAAGAAGGAAGTGTGAGTCTGGAGGATTATAGACCTGTCGACCCAGCTCCAAGCTCAAAGACCTCCATAAAGCCAGGACCAATTGTGCATGGAACTCCTCTTATGCCATACATACCGAAGCCTTCACCTCCAGGTCCGCCTGAGCATGGTGGCTAATCAGTACCCGGACCCTTAGTTCTTGTGGAGGCATTTTTATCTAGATGTGCACTGCCTTGCAAATTGGTTGTTTTTAAGGAGCGCTGTGTAGCTACTTGTTCGTATTTTCCTAGAATATTTGTGCTATTACCGTACTTATTGGTCCTAAATGTCTCATTGTCACGGCATGACTCTTGTCACTCTCTGGTTTATATTTGCATTGGCTAAGAAATTTCGAAGTTAAATTGTCAAATGAAGAGTTGAAGTGCAGATTCTCTTCCCTCTGAACTGTGTCCAATGTGGCTCATCTTGAATAGTACATTTTTCTTTTGTTTTTCCAAATTGTTAATTCTGGTATTTGTAACTTTTGGATCCTGTGGTCGCCCTAGCCGATACGAGTGAAACTCCGTCAAGAATTTCGTGTCTGGAGCTCATGGCTCCCCTATGTCGAGCGACGAATCAGGGCAAGTTAAAGCCAATAACAGAGATCAGCTATGATAACCTGATAAGCCTTGTTGTTTGTCTAGGCATGGCCCTTTTCTCGAATTTGATTCTTGGTCGGGTATTCGTTTGAGAAAAACCAAGAAGCTTCAAACATGAGATCTCTTATTACTGGAGCCAATCTCATCGCCATTGCCAATAACAGTCCAATCATTCATTTTCACAACTGTTTTGGCAAGTTGAACTCCATCAATCTGTATCTCACCAGGTCTTACTGCATTTTCCTCTCCCCCTTTCTGATTAAGCATCTTTACGTTTGCGTCGTTATGAAAAAAAATTTAATGACACTCGGCGAGACTCCAACTCAATGTTCTTGATATACATCGCGACCCAACGGTTTAGACTTTTGGTGAATGAATAACAATTTCAGTAAAGTGGCATGATCTGATCAAAGAGGTTTAATTCCTTACTAGTATTTTCCTCCAGTTATTCGAAACACGATACATCCTCCTTATTTTGTGTGCAAAACCCGAATTTGCACGCAAGTGGGAGTGTTAATGTATGAGTCATGATTACACAAATGACTCGTATCCATCGTCAGGCATGTATCTCTGCATCTTTCATGATCTCCGGCGGCTTGGCCGGTAAACGCCTCCTGCCTCATCACCTCCGCACAAGATGATGAATCAACATAAACTAAAGAGCTCGAATGAAACTTCTTCTGTATGGGGCCAGCCAATATTTTGTCGCATCGGCTTCCAGCAGCTGCAAAACATCACCAGAATTCAGTATCTGAAGAGAATCAGGGGCAACACACGGGGAAAGGACTTGGATCATGATCCAGAGTGGCACATTTTGGTGACCGATCGCTGATTAGAGATTTCCGACCAATTCTCGAGCTCTGTAAATGCGAACTACATTGCATATGCCGGCGAAATAGGGAAGTTACTGAAGTTCTAAGCTGAGTTCAAATGGAGCTGGCGTTTGGCGGACTAAACATGTTGGGAATGGGGAAACTGGAAAGAACAGGAAGATTTCAAGTATTTAAAGGACTTGCTCAGGATAATATCTGGATTGTGGTAGTATGGTCACCCCTCCTGACCCCTTTCATAATCCACAACAGAGTATATTAGAATTAAGTCTGTGCATTGCATGAGAACAATATGAGCTAAAATTCCCGCTTTCATATGTTGATGTGGAGTAGGAAGCTTGGAAGATAGTGTAAAGAACCGAAATTTTCTTTATGAGACCATATTGTGAAACTTCTTAATTTCGCTCAATCCCGAACAAGTATAAGATCCATAGACCGCATTCTGGGTTCAATTCCGAACAAGCAAGCGCTTGCATCTATCGGAGTTCTCGTCATTCAACCTAATTCTAATGTGATTTATCATGACTCGATAAACGAAACCTTGGGGTCTATGGGAGAGTCATTCTTCTAAGTTGTATCTTGTTGCAAAATATTTATTGTAACCACTAAATGTGTAATCAAATCCCTTGGTCTAGATGAGCCAGACTTGAAATGATTGAATTGATAGTAGTGAAAAGGTTGATAGTAATATCTAACCACTCTTCCAAGTCTGAAAAAAAAAATAAGAAAAATGGTGAAAGCTTTTCAAGCTAACCACATCATCACTATCACCGTAGTAAAAGATTTCATTTGCTTTATAATATATATAGATAGGTAGATAGATAGATAGATTTTTTTTTTTTTTTTTTTTTGGTGCAAGTACCGACCTACAACTTCTAGTCATACCCTAGACAACATGTACATAAGAATGATTTTTAATGATGAAATTGAAAAGAAGGGGACCATGCGGAGAACATGCATGCTCAATTGGAATCTCTCGCATGATCTTCTCAACATGGGGCCACCACGCTCTGGTTTATTCACTAGCGTTTACCTAAAAAGAGAGAAATTGCAGTTTACTTTAACATCATTACTATTAAAATCAGCACGACCTGTGCGGTGACGCTTTTGTAAGTACTCCTAACTCATTGCCATCTGTTAATGGAATCCATTTCATGAAATAACATCGGCTTATCAAGTACCATGCAATTAGTTAACATGTCATCAATCAACATCTTTATTGGAATGTGGCTCAACTCCCCATCAATAGGACTACACGGGGTTCATATATTTTTCAGTATTTTGAGCCCATATTTTATTGATAGTTTGGAGTTGATCTCATATACTTTAGTGTAATGGAAAAGTGCAAAATGTTAATTATAATGGAATCCTTAACTGAATGTAACCCTAATTTATTCTTAAATTAGGACAAAACATTGTGTCTCAAAATCTTTTTGTTGCTTTTACTTTCTATTTTCTTTGTGATTATACGAAGAATCCTAACAGTCGTGCCATCTTAGACTGCCTTTCCTCTCCGTTTTGCGTGCCATTTATGCTTCAATAACTTCTTGCTTTTCCGTCAAATATTATGAAAAAAGTCATATATGAATTTTAATGTAAAAACTTGTGCTATTGAATATATTTCATGTGTTATGAGTTAAGAAATTGTTAGCATGCATCTGTAGCACGATTTGGATTATGTAAATGGTAAAAAGTAAAAAACTATCCAAATACGTCACGGTTGCTTTAATTACCAACTCCCGCACCTCAGTTGCAACAAGAACTAACTGAACTCAGGATTAATTTAATGATCTCAACAAACTAACTTATGTTTTCAAATTGAGTGCATGACATAAACACATAAATAATTTCGCCCGCGGAGGTTTGTTCACCTAAAGTGGATTTTTTCTTTTGTTTCACGTCATAAAATTTTAAATTCTTTCCATCAACACATTTTGTTATTACCCTTCTATAATCTAATTTGTAGTTAATCCACACACGAGGAGGACAGTGGTGGGTCGTTTTTCCACATAAAAGTGGTAATCGTAAGCCCTCGTTTAATGATGCCTCGTCTTTCGGTGGGTTGTCTATTATCATTGATATTTGGTTTGGGGAGAGAGGGACATCGAGTACCATAATCATAGTAATGATATAGATACTTAATCGGAAAGATTTGTTGTATAATTAATGTAACATGCTTCTTCTTTTTTTCCTGTATGGTGGTGCTAAAGGAACGAAAGCTCGTGTCCATTGAATTTGCTTTCGGTCATTGAAATATTCTAATTATAGAAATATTATAATAGTAAGTTTGACAATGTAAATCTTTCTTTTTTCTCGTTAAACTTGTTTATTCTATTTAATAAAATCGCCTAGGACACATGGAAATGGGATTAGGGTTTTTAAGATTTTTTTTTAACATCGAATTCCTGATCATCAACGGAACCTCTCTCCCAGCTTCTTGTTTCACATTACAAGGAACCCTAATTTGGACCAGACTATGTAGCATTTGGCATTTCAGGGCACTTTATGAATTACTAGTGCTAGTAATTTCTTTGGTTTGCTAACATGTAGTCCATCGCTTATTACTTAGCCAAGTCGAAAAGCGCATCAATCCTTCACGTATTATAATCACTCGAGATTGATAGTAGCGTCCCAAGTTCTTTTTATTTATTTATTTTTTTTATGACTAGGAAGTCTACATGATTATCATGTATTAGTTAGGACATGTGTCGGAACCCAGATAAAATGACTTACGAATCTGATAAAATTGGAATGGTTGCATGCCAAGTCAATGCCGTCCTCCTAAGATGATTAAGAAAATTATGGCTTGATGGTTCAAGGTGGATCTTGAAAGGGAATGCCTGGTCTATGATCTCTCAAAACTTTTTTCGACTAGGCTCAATGTCCACCCTTCGCGTCCTTGTGGTGCATGTCAATTGCCCATTAACCATCGGCTTGGGTCCTCACAATCTCCTCCAAAGGTCTACCAAATGCCGTCCGGTGGATCCAATTCCCGGTGATTATTGTTTGTTTCCGATTCAACTTAGCCCATTAGAATTGCTCGTTCCTCCTCTAGCGCCGTCTCTCTACTTCACCCTATAGCGGTCTGTACTTCCTTAGTACATCACTAGCCTTCAACATTACAAGCAACCAACTTTACAAAACACTGCCCTCCACAAACTCTAAATGCTCAAAGCTCGCGTGTGCTTGAATACTTGCATTAATCAAACAATTTTAGAGCACAGAATTATTAGTAATTAGGTGCCTGTCTGCGACTGGTGCTGGCTAGACTTTGTGAACCACTAAGATCGCTTAACCACCCTTTAACTAACAAAGACCATACGCGACTGATCACCAACTTGGTGGAGAAGATACACACACTTTCCCCACGGCATACATTACGAAAGCGATTGCCCTGTGCAACTCAAAACTCATCTGGCGCAACACCCCATCACAGAACGAACTGTTCCATAAACAAGAGTCCCGACTTTTTCCCTCGTCACCTTTCTTCGACACTACCCCGGAAACATGCCCGCCCGACTTTGGAAAATGGAACCGAAATATGCATAAAGTCGCCCACGTGAAAGAAGGGGACTGTAAAAAAAAAAAAAAAAAAAAAAAAAAAAGAGGGGAGGAGTCGGGCTGGCCCCCCACAAGATAAGTCGAGAGAGAGACCTAGTAAAGAGGGGGGGACTCCAGGGCACACAACGAGACAGCATGGGACGGAGCATCCTAGAGAAAGATGCCCTTCCCTTGCAATTTTTTAAGTTCATTCTCCACTTATTTTAATGGCTTTGGCTTAAATAAAGATATGGCCTTGGCCTGTGGTGTGGGCAATGTGCTGTCTCTCTTTATGGTCAGGAGTGGGGGCTGGACGGATGGCTAATCCCTTCCCACTTCGGCAATAAAACAGTGGCGATCGAAATCCCGTCCAGCAAGGGTTGTCGATCAACTTGGCAGGTAATGATGATCACTCGATTGCTGCTTTAATCAGAAGGGTTGTCTTGGAAGTAAAATGACTATAATGATCCGTCCGGTTTGGTTATGTTAGTGGGTATAAAGGATTAGTTAAGGGTTTCAACTAATCAAAGCTACAGGGAGTTAACTTGTCCTGATCAAGGAAGAGTTTTGAAGCATGGTTTTGGTCTTGGTCTTTTTCTTCTTCGTTTGTCTTAAGAAAAGAAACATGGATTCTGAGATTTTTTTTTTTTTGGGGTCTCCTCTTTCACGTTGAGTGTCCGAGAAGGAAGGGACATGTCTTTTCTTCCGTTCCATTCATGGTCTCAACACGTCTTGCATCCGAGTGCGGAGCTTGATCTTGACATGTAGACTTTTTACCAGATAAATTGATGTTATGCCGTGTCCACCCACTGTAGTCCCAATCAGCTTTTTAGCTATTGGAAAAAGTTGCACGACCTGTAAGTTCATGGAAATTGGGAAGACCAACCTCAAAAAGATTAGTAACACTAACTACACCACAAAATTTGATTTGTTAGACCAATATACTAAACAACACAACAAAATTTCTCTTAATGAAAGTCGAGTACGACTCCCTTATTGACAAATCCATTTACGCCATGTTGTTTAGTACACTGTTTGAGTCGATCGATCTTAACATTCAACGAAGAGCGCTTTTCTTATCATGTGCGATTAGAAAAACAAACAACCTACGAAAGAAGGTAGTTAGCAGTCACCATGAAATGACTTTGGGTTGGGTGATGGCGGCATCATTACTTTCTAATGGGTATCTAATCAAAGGGCAAAAAACGTGTGGAATGAGGTAACTTTGCAAATAAATCATGATTAAGCACCAAAAGTTCCTTTGAACGCACAAAAGCAATCGGTGTGGCTTGGGGTTTTATCAAAGGCAGTAGAGTCCATCATTGGCAAAGGAGGAGGAGGAGGACTTCCCCCTTTATCTCTCTCCTAAGATCCCATGAGTCTTGTCAGCCTCTTGCTTAATGGTGATTCTAGTGACCCTCAATTCTTAGGATTTCAATGGAGTATTTTTGACTCGAATGCGAACATTCGAACGGGAAATTTCCAACTCCGACGCTCACTTGGAGTTTAGTGCACATCGATTTTATCTATAAATTGGAGATATTATTCGATTCCGATACCCGCTTGGAATTTATTCTTTTTGTGCTTGTTGATCTTTGTTTAAAGGAAAAAAAAAAGTATAGAGGGTTGAGCAATTGGATAGTTAATTATAGTCAATGTGCTACTCATTTACATAAGCATAATAATTGAATTTTTTTTTGGTCACGTTACCTGGGTTTCCTTTTTCTCTTTACTAAGACTAGAAGTTTGCTTGCCTTTTGCTCGATAATGGTGCTTGCGACTTTTTCAACTTTTAAAATCAAATTTGGGCTTTGTCATTTTGAATTCCTAGTTTTTGTTTCTATATCTATTTGGCCAAGACAATTTAATCATGTAGAATCAAGCAATTAAATGATCCATAGCAGCAGCCTCATCTTGGTAATAATAGCATCATTTCTGTGATTCAAGATTGTAACCTTGAAAAATTTCGCAATTTAAACTAATGGTGCTATTGGGTCATCCAAAAAAAAATCTCGTATTTTGATCATGACTTCAATTATATCTTTCCTATTTTTTCAGCTTACCTTTAGCCGAGTCGGTAGCGAAAAATTCAGGATCTTTAAGCCATAATGGCTTCAAAAGGATTTTTGATCGTGCAATGTAAGGAAGATATTTAGCGTCAACCTACCCAAAATAAAAAATATTCGAAGTCGTTGACTATATACATCAAGCACTTTCTTGGGTGGCGCTTGTGTCATATGTAATTATATTTGGTGTTGATAATTTTGCATCACCATCGGAAAATGCCACAATCTTCAATGAATGCAATTGGGGAAATTTTACGTGAAAATAAAACGAAAATTAAATGCCAAAGATTCAAAATCACATCAAAATTGCTTAATTGGGATCCCACGATGCATCGGTTTCATTAGTGTCCAATCTATGCAAAAGTCCTTCCTTTGTCTCATTTCCGCATTGAAATTCAGACCCTTCCTTCTCTTAGCTTTTCACAAACATTTTTTGCTTTTACATCTTTGAAAAGTTCGTTTTCTATTACAGAATAAATATATGTATTTATAAATTTAAATCAATTGATTAATGAAAATAGTTTTTCTTTTTATCGAAAAGGAAACGATTTTGAGATATACCCATTTTTTTTTTTTAATACCTGGAAACCCCGTACAGCCGGGTTGCGGAAAACCTTTTTTTTTTTATATCCACCAACGTACAAATCCCCGAAATCCTTTTTTTAAAATACGCAAACGTCGCGTCCACACGGGGTTTCGAACCCCTCATTTCTTGGCAAAAATCAACGGAACTCTTATCCAACGAAGCTATTACGGCCGATGGTGAGATATACCCTTTTCATTAGGATGGATTCATTGAGTGGGAAAATGCTGACATCTATGGAATGGTAATATACAAGATATGGTTAACTTTATATAAATTTTCATATAAAATTCTTTTATTCAGCCCTCATTTTTTTTCTTTTTTGTAACGTAATGTTCTCCATCAGGTCAACCTTCTTCTTTTTCCTTGCTCAAAAAAAAAAAAAAACCTTCTTCTTTTTCCCAAAAAAAAGAAATATTTGGAGAAAGAAAAGAAAAAAAGGAAAAGAAACGACTAGCATAGCAACAAGGAAATTGACGAAAACCAAACTTCTTTTTTTCTCAAAAGGAAAGAAAAAAAGAAATCCATGCTTTTTTTTTAAAACGTGGGATGTCGTTGCCCGGTAGCGTAACGTCTCTCCGAAGATATTCACACGACTCGACGACATCCCCCGCGAGGGCGTGCAACCCCACGCAGCGCCCGCCACGTGTCGTCCCTCCCCCGCGGCTCTTTCCGGCTTCCCCCCGAACTACCCAAACTGCCCTTACCTACACGCCTTGCCGCTCCCGGACGCCACCCCGAATTCCCCCTTTTGCCCCTCCAGCTCACGTGCCCACGCACGCGGGCCGCATGATTTCCTCTCTTTTAACTCGACAGTTATGCCCTCGAAATCTCGCCCAAAGCAACGCTTAAAACCACTCCACTCTTCCACTCTCTCTCTCTCTCTCTCTCTCTTCCGGCCAGTCGTAACGGTCATCTCCGATCGCGCTCTCCCTCGATTCTCGCGACGAAATCCTCTCTTCTACGCCGACGTTCCCGTCGAATTCTGCTGCTCCGGAGTCGGCTCAGCTCCCTCTTGATGGTGGCTTGATTTGCAGGGAGCCGCGGTTTCTCTCCCCCCCCGCATGCGATTCCGGGGGCCGGCTTCCACCGCGCGCGATGGTGGCTGCAGTTTCGACGCCGGTGAACCCTAATAAGGCGGCTGCGGCGGCGGCGAGGGCGGCGGGTCGAGGAGGAGGAGGAGGAGGAGGAGGAGGCGGTGCGGGTCGCGCGAGGCCTTCCAGGCCGCCGCTGCTGCCTTCCGAGCCGGACAATGCGCTCGCTCCTCGCCGGCCTAAGGGCCGAGAGGTCACTTCTCGCTACCTGTCCTCCTCCGCTTCTTCTACCACGACGACGACGACTACTACTACTACGACCACGTCTTCTTCCGCTTCGTCCACGTCCTCTTCCGCGTCGTCTTGCTCCTCCTCCAGGAGGTGCCCGTCGCCTCTGGTTTCGAGGAGGACGGCGGCGGCGACGCCGAGCTCCGCGGCGGCTAGGCGGTCCCAGTCGGCGGAGAGGCGACCGGCGACGCCCCGGCCTAACACGGCTGATTCGAGGGCGGCGGCGGCGGCGGGAAGGCCGGTGAGATGACCGCGGCGCAGAAGTTGCTGTTCACTTCCGCTCGGAGCTTGTCCGTGTCGTTCCAGGGAGAGTCTTACTCGCTTCCGGTCAGCAAAGCGAAGTCTGCGCCGGCTCCGAGCAGCACGAGGAAAGGGACGCCGGAGAGGCGGAAACCTGTGACCGCGGCGACTCCGCGGAGGGATCATTTGGAGAATTCTAAGCCGGCGGAGAAGCAGAGGTGGCCGGGAAGGTCGAGACAGGAGAATTTCCTGAGCAGGAGTGTGGATTTTGGTGACGATAGAAGGAGGACGGGTGGATCTAGGGGGAATGTAGTTAGGGCGTTGCAGACATCAATGATGATCGACGTTAGGGCTTCACTGGATGGACGATTGCGTGACTCTGATTCAAGTGATCATGTGCTGGGAAAAGCTAACGAGGTGAACGGTCAAAGAGATTCAGGTTTGGAAGTATCCAACGGACGCACCGACTGTAGTTCTTCTGATAATGAGAGTGTGTCTTCTGGTAGCACTAAAGGAGGAGTTCAGGAATGTGATGGTGGACAAGAACAGCATGGGCCTAGAGGAGTTGTGGTGCCGGCAAGGTTTTGGCAAGAGACAATTAACAGGGTGCGACGTCAACCGGAGGTCGGCACCCCGTTGTTGACTAGCCCCGTGCTAAAAATGGGCTCCACACCAAAACTTGTCGTGCCTAAGAAGCCTGGTTTCGATAGCCCAGTCTCTTCTCCGAAAGGGCTTATGAGTTGCCGGGGACAGGCATCTCCCATCCGTGGGGCAGTTCGACCAGCATCGCCAAGTAAACTTACTCATTTGGCAGTATCATCCCCTAGAGGACTAAGCCCCTCTTGGGCGAGGAATTCTTTGGCAGGAACTCCTCTTGATATTAGTGCGAATAATATACCTTCCATCTTGAGTTTTGCTGCTGAGGCTAGGAGAGGGAAGATTGGGGAGAACCGTATAGTTGAAGCGCACGTTTTGAGACTGCTGCATAACCGTCTTTTGCAATGGCGTTTTGTGAATGCCAGAGCAGATGAAGCACTGACTGTCCAGACATTGGACGCAGAGGTATGACTACTTGAGCCAAATTTTGTCCTAAAAGGGTGAAAATTTTAATCTGGATTGTTACACATTGAGATGCCGTGTTTCATCATCACTGAGTGGTTTTAGTAGGTTCATCAGAAGGGCACAATGTACTTCTGAAAACATTTTGCTTTTGGTTTATGCTGAATTTTGTGTACTGGATTGGTCATTTCAGATTAGTCATTAGCATTGTCGGAAGTGAAATTAATCGATTGTCATGAATAAGTATAGGATCCATAGACATGCATCGAATGAATTTGGGTTGGGCATAATCTTGTTTCTGGAGCTTCATTTTTATTTCATGGAAGCAATGTACACAGAGAGCTTGAAAAAAAAATTGAATTGAAGAAAGGGGGGACATGGCATATGATATGCTTGACGATGCAAGATGGCTTTTGTATGGATTGCTTTGGCCCCTAGAACCTCCCTTTTTTAAGATCAAAGGAAGTGGAAGACAATAGCCAAACCCAAGACCTAAATCTTGGTGAGGCTGGATCACCACCAAGCCAAACCCTTGTTCTTTTACTTTTGTGCATAATTCTCCACAAAGAAATGCCCATTTTGGCACTCAGATATAGGGTAAACCTATCACAATGGTTGCATTGAACTAGTGAAAATACTAGGCAAACTGTTGCTGGTTAGTATTCGAGCTTGACTGGGTGGTTGGTCCATGAAATTGCTCCATGAATTGAGTGCATGGTGCTTATATAGAAGTTTAAATAAATGTAATGCTAAATTCTTGCTGAAAGATACAGGGGAATCTCTATATGTTTATATAGTTTAGAAAATATAGGCACACACATGTGTAGGCAAATAAGTTGACTACAAATCTTATTTTTCTTCTTAATCTGACCGGTCAGTTAATGAGAGAGTACTGGGTGGTTTTGCAGTGAATTCTCTCTCTTAATTGACAGGAGGGGCAGGTCAAAATGTGCACACAGTATGTTGAAGATTTGTTATTTTGAAGCGAGTCTGTGAAAGTTATTTATATGCTTATAATGAACTTGGTACCACGGAAAAAAGATGGGTGTAATTTTGATAAAATTTGGTGGTAATTGAAGTGATGAGCAATAACAAAAAGAATGTCCTAAATGTTACTAAACCTATTTGATCAGAGAATAATACAAGAAGAAACAATTATCTAGATTCTGGAATAGTTAGACAAGTCAAGACTTGTGAGGGGAATGAGAAGCCATCCTAAAGGACTCTTGGTGAATTTGTGATATATGGATCCAAAGATGGACACTGGAGCTACAGACTACTGATGTTGGAATTAAAAGCTTAAGTGAAATGTTTTGATCCTTCAGTTATTAATGGAGAAAGAATTGAGTACTGCTGACATTATCATCATGTTACTGGCAGTGGAAAATTATTGCCAGTGGAACTGGAAAACTTAGGGTATTGGTGCGAAAAGAAATCCAAAAGCTTCACGTGAAGATGCTACTACCTCTCGTAATGTTTAAGGGTGATATGATGAATATCGTCTCATTGATAAAACTGAGGTCTCTATTGAGCATCAGTATTAGGGGCATGAGATTGAATGAGGAATCCATTTGAAGATGTACTTGCTAGACTTTCACTTCACATGGACGCTTAAACTGAGTATGCTTGAGTTAAGCTTTGTTCTGTTATTAATTTATGTAAGGCATGACACTGAGTAGTTTAAAGAAATTCACGTGTTGTGCATCTGTGGGTTCTCCTGAACACACCCTGGAATAGGGGAGGTATACCATTCTTCCAGCCTCTTGTGTACTTGAGACGTGATCTAGTAGCAATGACTGCATCCGTTTAGCCTAACTGTGTAATACCTTGCTTCTATATTCTTAACTTTATTATGAGTAGTGTTAGATCTATCGGGGTTTTCTCAACAGTTCAATGTCTAAAGAAGAACTTATGTCCCTTTCATCCTCTATTTTGCCAGAGAAGCATCTACAGTGCCTGGATGAGCATCTTCAAGCTTCGAGAATCTGTTAAAGCCAAAAGAATCGAGTTACAGTTGCAGAGGCAAATTCTGAAGTTAACCTCTGTTGTCCATGGACAAGTAAGATCTGCTTGTAAAATAACTGTTGTAGTTCCGATGTGGCTACATTAAAACATGCCTTTATTGATCCATTATCAAGCTTGAAAGTGGAGGGACTAGCCCGGAGAAGTTGTATTAGTGCGGAATTTAAAAATATCTCGGGTGAATTGAGTATTGTGAACTTTAGAGTGTGTTTGAATTTGCTTTTGTGTTTAACCATTAGCTCTTACTTGCTTTTAGTGTTTGAGTCCTTTTGGATACTGAATAAATTTTTTAAAAGTAAATAAATACTAGTATGAAATAGCCAAAGCATATTAATTTCCTGTTCCCTCCGTAACTTATGGAATCACTTGTCGTATACTTGGGTGGAGAGATCTTTTCACTGTTATTTTCCCCCGTCTCCTATAAGTTTTAATTTGATGTTTACGCTCCTGGAGAACAGATTAGATATTTGGAAGAATGGGCTTCAATGGATCAGGACTACTCAAATTCTTTGTCAGGAGCCAATGAAGCCTTGCGGGCTAGCACTCTTCGCCTTCCTGTCATTGGAGGGGCAAGGGTATGTGCTAAAATTTGTTACTAAACTCCTGACAGAATCATTGCTTTAAATGGGCATCAAGATGGGTTAATGACATTCTTTGATATTCAGGTTGACCTACAGAAAATGAAGAATGCTATTTCTTCGGCAGTTGAGGTAATGCAGACCATGGCGTCCTCCATCTGCTTATTTTCTTCAGAGGTAATCTTTATTTCCTTATGAAAATGAGTTATTTACTTTCCAATTTGATACATAAGTCTCTGTTTGGTGAAGCTTGTGTTAGAAGGGAATCTTGAGGACATGGTACTTAGTGGGTAATGAGGATTTCTTTTGTTTGGGTTTAAGTGCTTCACCTCTCTTAGGGAGAGCATTCATGTGCTGACGGATCTGTCTTATACATGGTTTTATGTACTCCTATATGAAGTGGCATGATATGCTGCTCTTTATTTTCTTAGTTAGTTGCTAACTTCTTGTGATAAGAGTTTGTTGCTCTGAATATTCTACTATTTCCATACATGGTCTTGCTAAAGTATACTTTACAGGAAATAATTTAATTTTACAAGATACCGATTGTGCATAAGGCATCGGAAACTGTAAGTTTCTATAATTGGTTGGTAACAAGTGCCCCTAGGACACTCGTTAACAATCCTTCATGAAATATCAGAATAGAACATAACTACAATCAAGTGGCTTGCAGTAAGTTGACATTTTAGAAATTTATGACTCTGTCATGACCATGGTTTAACAAAATTGTAGTCTTTTGAGTTGTACTATTTTACTTTGGGTAATGCTCGCTCCCATTTTAGTTGGTGGGATTAGCTCAGTTTTGTATGTAATAGAGTTAGGATTCTGTTTACTTGTAGGCATAAATTCACCATGAGGGTCTTTTTAGTACCTGAAAAGAAAATCTATTATTCTCTTTGTTCTTTGTGTTCAATACTACAGCATATGGTAGTGCTTTCTCTGACCTAATTTTGCCAAAACTTAAAACCTCTGTTTATTTATTTGTTGGTTTAAAATGGTCCCTTACTTATGTCAATGTTAGTGCTCAATCAAACTATGGACTGAGGAGAACCGCTAATATGATAGTTAGGGATGGCTACTCAATTCTATATTCAACTCCTTAAAAGGATCACAGGACTCAATTTTCCACACTTTAAAGGAGAACCTCTTATTTTGGTTGCAATGTAGTCATCTGCGAGGACCTTCACTGATAAGAACTGCTCCAATGAGTTTTGCTCCGCACACTATTTTTGGCTGGTTTTCAACTAAAGCTATTTCTGAGACATCTGCATTGGCCTTCGTCTTAGATAAAGTCCATGTGAAACCCACCGTTCAATAACTCACAAAATAACTCTGTATTTCCCTGTCAATGTTATAATTGACTTCATGCTCATTTACTTTATTATAAAATTGTAAATAGGTTGGGAATGTTAACGATCTCATAGCTGAACTCGCGAGGGTAACATCACAAGAGAGAGGCATGTTGGATCAATGCAGAGATTTCTTGTCAACGATTGCTGCCATGCAGGTAATGTTATTTGATATCATTTTATTTCCTACATGTGGAATTTAGATTGAAACTGCATTGATGATGATGCTAAACTCGTACTAGTGTTGTGTCACAAGTCCCTGGGGAACTCATAGTAGCAGTAGTATTAATAACTGAGAGAGAGAGAGAGAGAGAGTAACCATGAGCTAGTCCTATAATTTCCTTGCCTTCTTCCAGATTGAGACTAGCCAGTATATAGACTGATCAATTGAGTTAATTGACAGGTAAATGAAAGTAGCCTGAGAACCCACCTTTTACAAGTACAGTTTGCACCCTCAACCTCAAGTTTTTCAGCGGAAACATGATACTGATACTGTTTGAAGCTGACATCTCACAACGGTACTACGATTTGGCAATTCGGGGGGAAAAAACAGCATGGAACATTCCGTTTTGGCTACTGAAACCAAAGAGCTTAACTTTCGTCTTTTCTTTGGGATGATGATCCATGGGAAGGAGAAGGCATGCGGCAACGGGCATTACGAGTGTGCCAAAGCAAGGGCCGTGGTTTCAACATCTAGTCTAGGTTCTAGGTTCTACACGGATTGTCTATAGGTTACAAGGAAGTGTATATAAGTCATGTTTCCTTTCGTTTTCTAGAGCTGGCCTGGGAACAGAAAAAGAATGGAGAAGAAATACAGACGTGTAGTCGGTTGCTTCTTTTTCTGCTCTCTAGGGTACTTGCCGCATAGATCTTCGGCATGTTTTGTAAAAAGCATATACAGTAGTCCATTGTGAAGTTGCAGTCCTCAAAGATTTTCTGCCTATAGTCTTTGGAGGCAATCTCCAATCGTATTAGCGGCTCTAATCACTTCATAGTTTCGCCTTGACCAAGGCCGTAGAATTTCATTTACCTTAATCTTTCTCATTGCCTTTTGAATGTTATAGAATCATCGACATGAATAAGATCTTACATACCACATCTTCCTTGGTCGATAGCCTCAGATGCATACATTTGATCGTCAATCAGTCTTGGCTACCGGTTTGGGTCGTTGTGCGTGATAGCATTCTCATATATCGACATTTCATCAGATTGACCGTGTTAAGCCGACTAAGGAAAGGTGCTTTTCTGGACTGATAATCAAATACACCTCCTGTAAGGCTTAATGGCCTTGGTTTGCAGAGGCCAAAAACACTTCATTTTAGAATAGGAGAATGCGAATATAAATCAATCTATTAAGTTGTTTCGATCGAGTCTTGATTGAAATTTGTTGTGTCAATCTACAAAGTGATGAAATAATCACCTGATATTCCTGACGTTATTCTTGTCCTACTAATATACAGTGCAGCCGACAAAACATTTTCCTTTTGCTCAATTAATAAAAGTTAATTTACATATAATTTCCTGCAAAAACTTAAAAATACTATCTAAAGTGAAAACAAAATCGTAAAATAAAATAAATTATATATGCTCACATGCATGAACAATCGCCCGTTTTGAAAAGCTTGGAGTCATGAAACGAATAAAATCGAATCCACTCTAGAACAGGGTTTGAAATTGCGGGGATGTTTCCATGTTTTTGGCGCGTGCTAGAAAGTTATATTTCTTACAGATTATTATGAACTTATTTCGTGGGATGTTGTGTATATTGCGACGTGAAAAACGTGCGTTCAGCCCACCAAACCAGAAGAGGCCATTTTCCGAGCGTTAAGTCAGTCTCGACGTCCCGTACAGTCAAGAGGTGCAGAGAACTTGGCCCTTAGCGTAGCGTGGAAGGCATCTCCTTGGCCTTACTAGATTTGTGAGCTGCACCTTCCTACAGTAGAAATGCGAGGTCGTCAAAAGGAGATGAAGGAAAGTATGCCCCAACTGTCTGTGGAAAGAGAAAAAGAGGTGGAAGAAGAAGCAGAAGGAGCTCTGATTACCCTCTTTTTTTTTCTTATTATCTCGTCCTACTTTTCTGAAAATTTGAACTTTCCCCGGATTCGAGAATGTTAGTTTTGATTGCTTTCATGATGACTAAACCGATTCCCTTATATTAATGTTACTTCAATTGCACGATGCCAATATAACAGTGATGAAGTTAGGGTTTTGAGTGGGTGCCAAATTTTAACTATGGTGCAGCTAATATTGTTTTAATTAGTTTTTGTTATCAACAGGTATCTCAAAAGAAATTGGCTGACAAATTAGTTAAACTTAAAAAGTCCATTTTCTTAAAATTCTTTTTGTAGTTTTCCCACAATCAATAAACCAACAAGTTCCTTGATTTAAAAAAAAAAAAAAAAAAAAAGGGTCGTCCCTCTAAGATGGCAAAAAAAATGTATTAAACCAACAAGTTCCTTGTTTAAAAAAAAAAAAAAAATTTTGTAAAAAAGAAATCACAAATTGCCCAAAATGAGTAAGAATAAGAAACTATCTAGCGTTAATAAGTGTCAAATTTATAATTCTGTAAAATAAAAAAGAACGCACTAAACATTCCGTAGTGTGTTGGTGAGGGTTGAAGAACAACATAGCTAGGAGAAGAAATTGTACGTCAAAAAGTTTATCATTACTTTGGAAATTATTAAAGGGTTAATATCATGAAAAACCTAAACCAATACACATATGACAAATTTATTTCAAATTAATTTTTTTACCATCAAAACCTCAAACTAGTATACCTATAATAAATTTACCCCAAATGGCCACAAAAAACATTAAATCGGTACACTTATGACCCAAAACTAATTTATTTTTTACTGTTAAAAACTCAAAACTAGTACATTTGTAACAAATATATCATCAATTGAATTAGATTAATACCACAAAAAACCATAAAACTAGTCTAACTGTGATAAATGGAGGGCGAAATCTCAAATCGGTACATCAATCAACTATTACGTGTTATCCAATTTAGCATTTTGATAATAATATTTAATGAAAAGTAATAAATGATAAATTTTATCATGAGTGTATGGTTTTGAGGTAAATTTATCAAAAATGTAGCAGCTTAGATTTTTTTTTAATTTGTGGTAAATTTGTCATAAATATATAAATTTATGATTTTTCATGATATTAATCTATTATTAAATCATAAGGCTTCCTCTTTTTGAAATAAATCTAAATTTGCTTCCAACACGGATTTGATATAAAGGTTCTCTTTTTGGTCTTTACAAAAAAAAAATATCTTTAAAAGAAGATGAGATCCTTCCATTAAAAAAAAAAAATCATTTTTAAACCCAAAAAAAGAAGATGAGATCCTTACATTAAACCAAAAAAAGATGAGATCCTACAACAAGTTAATAAAAGAAACAAAAGAAAAAAGATACAGATTGACGGAACACCCCATTTATACAAAAAGGTGATTGGACCTTTTGAAGTTCATTCTTTTTCACGAAAAAAGTAATAAGGCTCAAACTCCCAATCCATATTCCCAAAAGGAAAAAAAAGATGGAAGTAGTAGCTTTCGATGTAATCAAATGAAGATCAAATTTGCCTATGTTAGTTCCAGGTCAGCAAATCCCACTCTACTCATCTAGCACGTTAACTCCGAGTGTCCAAAAAGTTCACATGACAGAATCGGCGGCTCTAAAGCTCGGGACACGGAAGGTGGTGTAAGTAATAAGAAGACGAAAGGAATATGGTCACACGAACCTCTCCTCTCTCTCTCCCACTTGCTGCCCTGTGGCCTACCACGGCCAACCCAAGTTGCCGACTTCCTACTAGAAAATGGCTGGTTCTTTTCTCATTTCTCGGCCGACCAGGCGGTACATTTAATAATACAAGTGATGCCGCTGTCGCTGTGGTTTCTTCTGTTGGCCAAATTGCGCCACTGATGAGTGGTTGAATGGCGGCATTTTTGACTTGTTCTCGCAGCCTCTCTTTTGCTCGCCACGCCACTTGGCCGCAGCCTCGGCCATTGAAAAGATGGGGTCGCTTTGTTTGCTTGAGCTGGACAAGGGGAACCCGATTAGAAAAAGGGGTATTGAACTTTCAGTGATTAGGTATTCATTAAGGCACTTTTCTAGTGTCTCATTTTACGGTCAAGAATCAAAGGGCGACCAGCAAAAGGTTGCGCAAGTGAGGGATTTCGTTTGGTCATCCCCATGTGTAATGTGCACAGATGGGGAGCCCCACCTAAATCATGCATTGCTCATGGCTCTCGCCATCTTCTTTTGTGCCTGATTAGACCACTTTCTATTTTGGTCTAGGAGCATCGTTCGTGTAGATGAAATGCTAAAAGGGCGGCAAGATAAGTTCCGATGCGACAATATGATTTTCTAATTATGATTTTAGTACAAAAAATAATTCCCCCTGTGGTGAGTAGACTAAAAGTAATGGGAAATGTGCCTTATCAAGCTTAGATATATACTCGAGTTGAATCAACCCAAATAACCAAGCTTGACTCGGCTTGCATGCTCAACACTCGAAACTTTACTAGAACTAGATTGAGGATTAAAATTTATGCTCGGGTTCATCTCAATTGAAATCAATCGTGAAGGAATTTGAGCTTTCATAGTATTTTCAACTTTGAAATATACCTTCATTATTTGAACTTGGGTAAGATTGAGGTCAAGCTCACAATACTACGGAAGCTCAACTCAACTAGGCTCACAACCTTGTTGAGCTAAGAATCAACGAACTTGAGCAGCAGTAGACAAGATACTCAAGTAGCTCAGGCTCGACTTGATTCAAAATCAGATAAATTGATCTCGAGTAACCATTAAACAGAGCTTGAGTTACTCATAAGTAGCTCAACTTAATTCATCTTGTAAGTTTAGATGAGCATTTTTTTACCCAAAAAAAAAAAAAAAGTCCAGATGAGCATTCATTCTTTCTTGGAAAAGTACTCAATCAAAGCGAATACGTGGGCGGTAGAAAAGAGTTTCCAACGAGAGTTTTTTCTCTCCACGAGTTTCTCAAAGCAGAATGCGATTTAAAACTTCTTGATTCTTTGGATCTTCTAATTATCTCCTCATTATAATCAAGATCTTACTATTTTCTCCACAATAATAGCCGCCCCCTAGACATCACCTCCGCAAAAACATTGATTATTTGCATAATTTTAAATCGAATATCAGCATTAATTTTCTTTCTACTATTAAATTCAAAATCTAAATGGCCAATCACAAATTTAATAGGCATTAAAATCATTTCTTTACCTTTTATGTGGTGATAATTCCCAATTTTATTTCCATAAATACTCTATACATTAAGGCAACTATATAAGTTTTCAATAGTTTCCTTTCTTAATTTGATTTAATTTTTCAGAATGTTAAAAATATTCACTTCGATTGCTACTTTTCTTTCTGTCTGTCTTTTGTCTAATTTCTTTCATATTTTTTAAATGTTCGTTTTCAAGTTTTTTTCCACCATCTTCAGGGTCCAATATGGCCGTCAGTAAGGAAAGTTATTATTGACACATGCATTTTATCTCTATATATAAATTTTTAAATATGAAGTTTCATATATCATGCAAAACTATAGTTTCTTTAAGAGAATAAAGAATAGAGATCACTGACGTTTTTCTACTATTAATATAATTCGTCATAAATTTTCTCCAACGATGATTATGATTATTTATCAAGTGTACTAACTAGACGGTCAAATCCATTCTGGTTCATGAAAATTTGAGAACATAAGGAAGTACTTACCCCATTTTCCATTACAATGGAAAAATATTTGAGATTCCGTAGGTCTATACCTATTTTATAGTAAAGCTAAAAATTTTAAGATTCCATCTATTGGATCAATAATGTTCAAACACACTATTTTTCGCACGGAAGAATATATGCATTGATTCCATTAGGTTAAATCTCTCACCATTTAAAAAATTTAGCTTATTTTTAATTTAATTTAAATAAAATCTGTATTAAAAATTAGATATGGACCAAAACGACGTCGTTTTAGCCTTATGTTTCATATTTTAACCACATTATTGCTACATAGGATAGAGAAAATATTTAAAAAAAAAAAAAACTACAACTAACTTGAACAGAGTTGACTAAAAGATTCGATTGAATCAATTGGACAAGTTTTAAAATCTAATTGCATTTTTTATAGGTTTTAGAATTTAATTGTATTTTCGTGATAAATTTTAGTATTTTCAATACACTTATCCCAAAAATAGAAAAGAAAAAAAATGAGAAATTAGAAAAGAAAAGAAAAGAGCAAGAAAATTAAAATTTTATTTTAATAAATTATTCACATCAGCATTAATCATGTCACGTAGAATACCCTACGTCCACGTAAACAATTTCCAATCAAAATTTGCTGGATGGACTACAATAACAAATCGTGAAAAAGTTTAGGACCCAATTGCTATGATTAAAAAAATTATGATCTAATTGACTCGGCAAGAGTAATAGATTTAGGATTTCTTTGGTAATTTTCCTCCAAAATTTACCAAGTTCATATCCTCTATCCCCGATGTGTCATGATATGAGCAAGTAAAATAAAGCCTACTCGTGCTTTAAGTTGGGTGGATCCAAACTCGCAAAAACCCCATCTTTTTTCCATGACCCAAATTACAAGCTTGATAACGATAGCGGGTCGGATCAATTTTCGATGAGAAATCACTAATCCCCATATGTGACAAAATAGGGGGAAAACCCATGTTCGCTTTCGTGAGCATGACCAACCCAAAATCAGATGCTTCGAACGCGACCCTCTTTCCGGGGTCCTCATCAGATGGCCCGGCCGTCGCCGTCGCCATCGTCGTTGTCGTCGCCACGAGCCGTGTCTCTCGCAATGTTGCCCCATGCGCGTCCGGGGACGACCGGGTCCAGCATTCACACACGCTTCCCGCGGCTTCGCTTTCCACCGCTAAATAAGGCAAACGACTTCGTCCAGAGCCGATCGCTCAACCGATCGCTAACCGGACTCGACCCACCACTTGCACCCGCGTCACCGAATTGTATAATCAAATATTCTAATCCCCGCAGAAAAATTTAAAAAAAAAAAAAAAAGATCCCATCCGAAACGTGGGAAGCAAGTTGGGGGTCGAATATTGAAATCGAAATGAAACAGAAATTCCTCCAATCGATCGATGGAAATCGCCGCCATAACCGACCAAAACGGCCACGCAACTCGCCGTAGTTTAGCAAGATACCGATTGATCCGGGGCCGCTTTCGACGGGTCAACGCCGCCGCCGGACACCGCGGACCTCGTGCACCTTCCAGGAACCTGTGGAGAAGCGACTGGATCAGCCGCGGGCTGACCGACCGATTCTTCTCGCCCGGGCGCAACCCCACTCGGGAAGTTTCGTGCTTTCTTCGGCTTTTGGCAACGAATTTGAACGACAGTATTGTAATATGCAAAGATGGAAAACGTGGGAAGCGAAGCGGGGCGAAGTAAATGGAAATGGAAATGAATTGAATTTCAACCAATCAATGAATCAAACTGCCTTCAAACGAACTAAGCAAAGCTAACTACCCACAGTTGAAGCTGTGTATGTACACCTCCTTCCCCCCAGGAAAGAACTCCAGCATCACCCAGCAAACGAAAAGAGAAAGAACAAAAACAATCGTTTCTAGTATAATTCTCTATTCCTATCTGAAACTAGATCGAATTCCCGATCCAAGTCGCCGAGCTTCGGCGTGGTTTCTGTGCGTTTTCGATCCGACCCAGTTCAGGCCGCTTCCGTTTTCACCGCCGGCGCCAGGAACCGGGGCTTCTTGGAGGGGTGCGGGCTCTCCACCTCGTCGTCGACCGCGCCGGAGACGACGAACCTGGGGGAGAACTCCGGGAGCGCCGGGATGTTCAGATCGAACTCGCGGTGCCCCTGGCTCTGCGTGTGCGTGGACCCCACGCCCTCCGAGACGCTCACCCCGCTGGCGGCCGGGGCGGCGGCGGCGGAGGGAGGCGGGGGCGGGGGCCTCGTAGTGGCACCGCTTGTGCCCGCCGAGCGCCTGGCCGGTGGGGAAGCTCTTGTGGCAGATCGAGCACTCGTGGACCTTCCCGGACACGCCGGAGGAGGTCGTCGCCGCGGAGGTGCTCGAGGTGGTCGGCTGGTCGTCGCCCCCGGCGGCGGCCGCGGCGGAGGACGCGAGCTTGCGGTGGCTGGCCTTGTGGCCGCCCAGGGCCTGGTAGGAGGGGAAGCCCTTGTCGCAGACGGGGCACTTGTAGGTCACCTTGGCCGCCTCGGAAGCGACCGAGGGGGAGGCGGCGGGGGGAGGGTCCGGCCGGCGCCGCCGCGGGCGAGCATGATGAGGCAGAGGGCGAGGTACTCATCCTCGGAGGGCGGGTTGTGGGGGCGCTTGGAGCGCTTGCGCTTGGTCCAGGGCTCGGCGAGGGGGAGGTCGTAGGCGGAGGAGGAGGAGGAGGCGGCGGCGGCGGTAGCGGGGGAGGAGTCCTTCATGAATTGGAACGGAGCGGTGGGAGCGGTGGGGGAGCTGAGGGCCTCCAAAGCCATGGCTGACACTGAAGGAAAAGAGAGAGAGAGAGGGAGGGTGGTGGTTGGGTGTGGGATTTTAGAGAGAGAAATTGGGGAGTGGTGTTGATTCTGAGGTGTTCTTCTTCGATGGAAGTGAATGAGTGAACTGAGGTCTTGAGGCTTTATATAATACAAAACGCGATGAGAGAGAAAGAGAGAGAGAGAGAGAGAGGAAGTTGCGTGACAAGTGGAGGGAAGGAGAGGGGGGAGGAGAGTGAAGTGGGGAAAGCTGTGTGTGCGTGTTTTTGCGGTCACATTATTCCGTTTTCATTAGCGAAGTGGGGTTTACATCTGGCCCCCCCATTTTTAGTCCTATTTTGCTTGGGCCAACCCAAAAAAAAAAAAAAAAAAAAAGAGAAATTACATCAAGAAAAAAAAATGAAATTGAGATGGGGTGTTTTTTGGGTTGGTGAGATTTAGGCGGTGAGGGCTCTTGAGTTTGGTGGACCGCCAGCAATTTTGCTGAAAGTCTTTATCTATGGAGAGCTTCTTTCTTCTCTTTCGGGCCAAAAACGTGTACCTTGAATTAACCTGCCCGCACCAAATCTTTCTCCCCCGTCTCTCCAGATCCACCACGTGCACTCATGCTTTATCTTCGACACCGCTGTTTGGAAAATCGGTCCATCGATTCACATCTAACAAAGAAAAATTAGAGCACACACCGCCAGTGAAAAGAAATATTCACTTGTGCAGCCTTCTCCACCGTTGATTCAAGGGTTGATCTCAAAATCGACGGTGAACGACACTGTTCCTGAAAATTTCCTTTTTATATCGTCGACGTAGGCCGTAATTAGTCGTACAACAAATGGGTTTCGGATGCGTATTCGGATAAGAGAGACGTGTCCAATTATGGCCTCTACAAGAATCCACGAGGAAAGCACCGGGCGAAATTTGATGAACGAACATCAGCTTCGTATCCTTGTTATATGTGATTGGGAGGATTATCATAGTTAATTGAGATCCACTTAGGGGGGGAGTACCTACCTTTTTTTTTTTTTTTTTTTTTTTTTTTATGTCTTCTATATTTTAAAGAGTGAGTGGGTCAAACTCCAAAGAGAGAGAGGAGAGAGACAGACGGGGTCCAAGTCAAAAAGGGCATACCAAGTCTCTCAACCGCCCCAACCCAACGCGGTTCGGAAGATTCCTCACCAGCTGCCGCCGGCGACGGCAGCCACCTCCCCCCCCACCCCCGGTCGGCAAGCCTGTGGTTCGAAGATTCGGCTTGCTCGGTCGCCGCCCTTCCAAATTGCGGGGCCCGTGTGGGTGTAATTAGATATTATCGACCCTGATTAGCATGGTAATTAGAGCGGCAGAGCTTCGAGAGAGTGGAAAAGGGGGCGAATGAATTCGGTCCGCCCGGTCTTACTTTTCCTTCGGGTCCGCGGCGACGGTCCAAAGTCAAAAGTCAAGCAGTTGACTGAGCTCAGAGGGGGCGGTGTGCGTAACAAGAAGCAAAGTGGACCGGTTCTCTCTTCCATACCGTATGAGGTGGCAAAATTTGACGTCATATATACCTTGCTTTGAGAATTCATTTCATTTTAAGGTTTTTTTTTTTGTAACCGAGGAACTGCTGGAGACTCCCTTTCGCTTATGCTAATTGAGGTCACACCACCCTTCAATGTCTAGTGGTACCGTCGGACGTCATCGCAAGTCACTATTTAAATGTAAAATCTCGGGGACTAACCTAGTAATCCACTCCCTAAAACTCCCACTTAAGTTATGAAATGCAACGAGAGAGTTTCAACTCTCAACTGATGAGGGAAAGCACGCACATCATTTGCGTTGCCCATGGATGGGTTTATTTTAAGGTTAATATCAGAAAAAATCTTAAACCGATATACATTTGCGACAAATTTATCCTCCATTTATTTCCATTAAATTAGAATAATATCACAAAAAAATCAAGAATTGTGACATCAGTCAACTGCCACGCGTGTTCTAACTTAAAGATTGACAAAAATTTAATAAAATTAATGAAGAGTATAAACTTGTCAAAAATGTACCGACTTGAGGGGTTTTTGATAGTTAAAAAATAATTTAAAATAAATTTATACTAATTTGAGATTTTTTTATTATATTAATCATTCATTTTATTTTATTCTGTTACATTCTATTTTGAGTAGGGTTTCGCCAAAATTTAGTATTCCTTGGAGAGAAGTAGGAGTGCTGCTTGAGGAGGTTCGCGACAAAAAAAGAGGTGCGTGCGCGGAACTTTCTCGTCTCCATCGAGAAAAGTCGCGTTTTGGTTTCGCCTCTCCCGGTGTGGAGGAGTCGTAGCAGTTCGGTTCCAACTTCGGCTGAAATTTCACCCCTCTATCTCTCTCTCTAGAAGATTATCGCCGCTTCACCACGGCACAGATTCCCCATTGTAATCTGGGAAAAAAAGGGTAATTTACACGTGCAATTTCAACCCAGCAAGGAACAAAAACGCAGTCGCCGTCCTCGCTCGTTGGTCTATTTTTGAAAGGTAAATGAATATTATCCATATATTATAGATAAAGGAAAGGAATTATCGAAAAACCCTAAACTTATTATATTTTTGTTATTTTAGTCCTAAAAACCTTTTGATTGTATTGATTGAATCATAAACATTTTCACGTTTTGTTAATTAAGTTTATTAAGTCAATTTTGGCTAGAAATTACTAACGTGAACATTATTTATCCTACGTGGCACAATCATCTCTGGCGCAAACAATTTTAAATAATATTTTAATAATTTTTTCAATTTATTTATTTTATTCTCTTTCTTTCTTTTCTTTTTGATTTTACTATGGCTGACAAGGGTCACGAGGCCCTTGCTAGGGCAATGAAGACCTTGCCAACCACTGTAAAATTAATAAAAAATTGATAAAAAGTAAAAATTATCAATGTTGGTCATGTTACGTAAACTAACCAACATTCATGTTAGCGATTTTCTGATCACAAATAGTTAGATCGGCTCAATTGACACAATATAAAAATATTTAAGATTCAATTGACATAATCAAAATGTTTGGTATTAAATTAATAAAAATATAATAGGTTTAAGACTTTTTTGATAGTTTTTTTTCATATATATGTATCCAATACACCTATCTAAATTAAAAGAATGCATGGACTAATTTTGAGTAGAAAACACGCTACCCCAGTCGCTACAAAAGAGCAAAATTTTTGTTCAATCCAATTTGAAAGGACTTCCCCCACCCACCATATTGATTAAAGGTTGGTGGTTCATATATTAGGGACATCATCCACATGGCAAATTAACTAATCATAAATGTGGATGATATTGATGCTTGTATCATATCAATCGAAAAGGTGATTGGAGAAAATTATGACCAGTCATATAAACACGTGAGTCAATGGATCCTTTCATACGTGTGAAGGCCAAAACTAAAGCAGAAATGCATTAGTTTGCACTTATGGGGATAAAATATCTTCACTTTTCAGATGGTACTGAAAAAGTATTTAAACTTTTGCTTGATTCACATTCTTACACGCTTCATGCAACGTTTAACGCGGCTAACAACAATTGCATGTGCAAAAAACACGTTAGCAAGGAGAAATGACATCATTGACATCATTTTTGGCAAACACAACTCTATGTTGCTTTTGAGTTTTCAAATTAAAGATGCATTTGTTCCGACAAAGGAAAGAAAAAAAAATGAACAGCCCCCAAATTAAAAGAGTTTACATTCTTGGAACCTTCGTTTCTTTTGCCCCAAATTGGAGATTATGTTTCGCAATCGATAATTTGAGTGAATTCATCACCTCACATGAACATAAAAATCAACAGCCTTGGCCCATTTCCATGTAGAACTTTTCGTGCATCATTTTAAATAATCAAAATTGGGAATATTTTAATCTTGCGGGTATAAGTTGATAGCATTTGTTTTTTTCGTCGTGGGTGTTACTGATCGCATTGAAACGTGCGTACTAATTAAAAAAATAAAAGCGCACTATAAATTCATACTTTACATAGGCCAGTCTCTACCGAGCTAGGGGAGTTGTACCGTCACACCATCTCTATCTACCCTTCATATTTATCCGATGCACAAAAAATACTACTTCTTCAATCTAGGGCAGAATACCATCTGTCAGCGTCCACGTGGACCAGTGAGAGTTGAGGGTTTGACTGTTCGAAAATCCAGATTAATAAAAAAAAAAAAGAATGGCGAGATAGGCGTGGATACTTGGGAAGTGCTGACGCAGGACCTGCGCAGCCGCCGGTTTGGTCAGACTCGGATGACCGCGGGGAAGATCATCTAACAAATCGATTTATATTTTAAAACTAAATTGACTCTTAGGTAAAAGAAAAAAAAAAAATCTAATTCATGAAACTTGAATAGTTGACTTTTTCAAAGACCTCGCAAAGGAAAGAGTACCCTCACGCTATCCCAAACCGAAGTTAAAAAAGTGGGTATGTCGTGAAAATCGTGTCGGTTGTCTTGATGAAGTATGCGATGATGAATGGTGTTGGTTGGCTCAATAAAATATTCGATGATCAATTCATTGTCGAGTGTAATTGTGTCATTAAAATTGATTTATTTATGGTGCGTTTATTTCGTGAAAAACATTTTTCGACATCTAGTATGTTTAGTTAATGAGTCAATACAAGACATTCTAGTAATCGACAAAAAGTGTTCTCATACTAAAACTTAAATTTAGGAAAATGAATTCCCCTTTTAAAAAATCAAAAAACATTTTCCAAATATTTTCCTAGTTTTTGTGTCCTTAGTTAACAAAAATTTTATTCTTATTCCTTGCTTCTCCTTTCTCCTTCTTCCTCTGATAGTTGCGTGCCTTGGCAATGGCAAGCAGCCCAGCAATTGGCCATGATGAGGGGTGGCGAGCTTAAGGCTCAACCGATCTAGGCAAAGCCTAAGCTGAGTACCTTATAAATCCCAAACTAAATTTAATAAGGTGGATATGTCTTGAAATTTGTGCTTGCTAGCTAATTTAATTTTAAATATTTTCATATTTGTACTAATTTAGTTCATTCTATTAATTTAGATCAAAAATTGCTAATGAGAATGTCGATTATCCTATGTGGCATTATTGATGCTAGTGAACATTTTTAATGATAATTTAACAAAATTTGAACTTTTTAATTTTTTTCTTTTATTTTTTATCATTATTTTCTTTTTTCCTCCTTTATTTTGACTGGGAACCCTTGCCAACCCTCACCCAGGGCCTTTGCGCCCTTACCCACAGTCGATGAGGCCACAATGGCCTCAATCGAGGCCATCATGACCTCACCTTCTCTAAGCAAGGTGGCCTTGGCTCAGGGCCAAGTCCAACGAGGGTTTGTGTAACGATTCGGGCCCCACTGTGTAATATTGTCCGCTTTGGATACTGAGTCCTCACGACTTTAAAACGCGTTATGCAGGGGCAGAGGCCCATCACTCGAGCCTTCCCTCTCCCAAGCCATAATATTGTCTGCTTTGGAGGCGTGGCCTACCGGCCCACCCTCCCTCACGGCTTTGTTTTCAGTGCAGCAGAAGCGTACGTAAAATGCGTTACACGGATTAAAGAGGCCCAAGCCTTTATAAACAAGCCCAAGACTCCCCCTTAAGCGATGTAGGACTAGAGAGGGACCCCTTCCCCTTCTTTGCGCACATTTGGGGACCAAGGCGCAGACGCGCCACCATCCCTCCTCCCCGTGCACCGTCGCTTGAACTGTCACACTCTCCACCCCTTAGGAGCATAGTGTCCTCGCTGTGGCCCCACATAAGGTCGGGAGTCGGCTCTAATACCATTTGTAACGACCTGGGCCCCATTGTGTAATATTGTCCGCTTTGGACACTGAGTTCTCAGTGCTTTAAAACGCGTTCCCTCCTCCCCACGCACCGTCACTTGGGCTGTCACACTCTCCACCCCTTAGGAGCACAGCGTCCTTGCTGTGGCTTCACACACGGTCGGGAGTCAGCTTTAATATCATTTATAACGACCCAGGTCTCACTGTGTAATATTGTCCGCCCCTTCCTTGCGTACGTTCGGGGACCGAGACGCGGACGCATCGCCATCCCTCCTCCCCGCGCACCGTCGCTTGAGTTGTCAGGCTCTCCACCCCTTAGGAGCATAGCGTCCTCGCTGTGGCCCAACACGTGGTTGGGAGTCGGCTCTGATACCATTTGTAACGACCTGAGCCCATTGTGTAATATTGTTCGCTTTGGACACTAAGTCCTTGGTATTTTAAAACGCGTTCCCTCCACGGTCGCACCGTCGCTTGGGCTGTCACACTCTCCACCCCTTAGGAGCATAGCATCCTCGCTGGGCTGTCACACTCCCACCCTTTAGAGAGCACAGCGTCCTTGCTGTGGCTCCACACACGGTCGGGAGTCAGCTTTAATATCATTTATAACGACCTAGGCCCCACTGTGTAATATTGTCCACCCATTCCTTGCGTACGTTTGGGGACCGAGACGCGGATGCATCGCCATCCCTCATCCCCGCGCACCGTTGCTTGAGTTGTCAGGCTCTCCACCCCTTAGGAGCATAGCGTCCTCACTGTGGCTCAATACGTGATTGGGAGTCGGCTCTGATACCATTTGTAACGACCCAAGCCCATTGTGTAATATTGTTCGCTTTGGACACTGAGTCCTTGGTATTTTAAAACGTGTTCCCTCCACGGCCGCACCGTCGCTTGGGCTGTCACACTCTCCACCCCTTAGGAGCATAGCTCCTTGCTATGGCCCAACACGCGGTCGAGAGTCGGCTCTGATACCATTTGTAATGACCCGTGCCCCATTGTGTAATATTGTTCACTTTGAACACTGAGTCCAGGGGCAGAAGGCCATTCCTAGGGCCTTCCTTCTCCCAAGCCATAATATTGTCTGCTTTGGAGGCGTGGCCCACCGGCCCACCCTCCTTCACGGCTTTGTTTTCAGTGCAGTGGAAGCGTACATGAAACGCGTTACACGGATTAAAGGGGCCCAAGCCTTTATAAACAAGCCTAGGACTCCTCCCCTAAGCAATGTGGGACTAGAGAGGGACCCTTTCCCTTTCCTTGCGCACGTCCGGGGACCGAGGCGCGGACACACCGCCATCCCTCCTTCCCGCGCACTATTGCTTGGATTGTCACAGTTTGTTGGCCTTTGTTGGCCAAAGTGAAGGAAAAAAATAAAATAAAATAAATAACAAAAAAGTATTTTAAAAAATGTCCACGTCAATGTTGGTCGTGCCACGTAGGGTAGTCGATGTCTATTAGTGATTTTCGACCTAAATTGGTGAAATGGGCTCAACTGGTACTAATGTGAAAATGTTTAAGACTAAATTTGTGCGATTAAAAAGTTTTATGATTGAATTAGTACCTAATGCAATAGATTTAGGAATTCTTTTTATACTATTCCATGATCAATTCATAGTTGAGTTTAATCATGTAGTTGGGGATTGAGCGATTCAACCTGAGTAACCAAGGACGGTATAATGTATTCATTCACATACACGTTACATGATACATGAACTGCACATCGGTATCATACTTGTTGTATGCTAATATGGGTTTTTTAAAATTTGTTTACATGCTCGATGCCTCTTAAGAGGCATTGACCTTATTGTAAGAAAAAAGGTTGATTATTACATCTAATATATGTCTATAATCACTGGTTGCATAGAATATTTTCTTATGTGAATGGCGTAATAGGTGTCAAGAAGTGTTCTTTCGCGATTAACAAAAAAGGGAAAATAAAACAAATAGTTAAAAGTGTATATCCGCTCAAATAAAAACGTGATTCTTCATGACTTGCTCTTAGTAGAAAGTTTATGGACAACAAGGATCAATTTTGTGTTCTCAATTATATGTTCCCTTTTGGGTTCTTGCTAAAGTATCATTTCAATGAAAGTAGTTTTTAAGCGGAGAAAAAATAACTGGAATTATTACATATACTTATTTCACATTGTGCCCAAGGAACGGGTAATTTACAGGTACAAATGATAACTGAAGGCAAATCCTGTTACCTCCGATTTGACCTCTCACTTCAAAAAAAGTGAGTGTAAATGCAAAAGTTACGTCCTCGCAGCATTTACCATGCAATGCAATAGTGATAATACTATAAGCGGCGCAATCAATCCTTATCGGGAGTCGGATATAATCCACTTATTTTAATATTAATAACTTCCACGTCATTTTGCATTTTAAGTTCAATGTTAGCTAGCATCGCTCTTGTCAACTGTAGCAACCCTCTATTTACTCGTCCAGGTGATTGAAAAAAAGATCATCGAATAAGACAAAGACCAATTTAGGTAATTTAAATATACCGAACATGGCCCTTGTTTGACTAATCTTGCTGTTCGTCAGTCGAAGGCATCGAAATAGCCATCTCCATTGGCAGGATCGATGGCGTGCCGATTGCCAAATCAGCAAGCATGAATTAAAGCCGCGAATTCGTCCCATCAGATCGCGGGCGGCCTGAGTCATCCGTCCATGTACCAAGTGCAGGTAAAAACGGGAGATGTTCATGAACGTGGGCTCGGAGTTGGGATCGACAACGATAGCCTGCATTTCGCAAGAGGATTAGCTCGAAGTGATGTGGTGAAGTCATAATTCACACGATCCGCCTCCTTTATATCAAAGCCAATAATTGATTGACACATGCTCTTAATAAATTGGTATTAGAGCTAATGATTGATTGGTGCTTTACCCTTAATTTGTTTCAATATTTGGTGAATATCTTATGAATGAATCTAATGACTAACATGATTTCTGGGTAGGTGGGCGTTATGTGATAGCAACGTGATTCCGGTAGCAACCTCCATGGTTCAATTTGGAGAAATGGAATGTGAATGAATGTGAGCGTTAAAGATTCAAATTGAGAAAAGGGAATATGATGGGAAGATTGTTAAGATGCACGTATGAGTTATATTAGAAATTCATATGTTTGAGAATTTGTGTGATGTAAAGTAATTAATATTATTCTAATCGGTGTATAACTTATTGATTTAAATTTTTAAAAAGAAGTGAATTTTATAGGATATATTAATGAGTTCAGACTTGAGCTTCTTTTTTATGATTCCGAGGAGGATGTTAGATTTCTATTGGGTGGTCTAAATAGTGTGCTCATCCACGATTTGTTTGTTGGTGCATTGGGGCTTCCGTGAGATACAAGTACAACAGGTAAGGTTGGTACCAGCTAACTCCACGTGTAATATTTAAATTTGCAAAATGAAGGGTCATTTGATGACAGATGAATACCGTTCATGTGTCCCAACAAGTTGTCAGGATTTGGGTTCCGTGCGATATTCAAATTATGATATTATATTAAGCCGTGTTATCTCGGAGCTTTTCATTAAAGTTTATCTTGAGCGCGTGTCAATTAGGGTTGTTTCGGGTTTTTCAAGTTCTGCTTCCATAGTGGTGTCCAATCGCGAAAATTTGTATTAAAAACGAAACTTTTTGATAGAAGGCGTCGCTAAAAAATCCTGAATCAAAATGCTTCCAATTTGATGTTGGACTTTTGACAACAAAGGGCAGCTCAGTCAGCCCCTCAACAACTGGGGCAAACACTAACTTTCACGAAATATTTGGGGGTAAATCCCGAGAACTCCACAAATTTTCACTTGAGAGAAAGAAATACCCTAATCCAAAAGGTTGGCCAATTTTTAAATGAGACAAAAAGATTTCCACCTTTAAGTTTTCAATGTGAAAATCATGCAAAAAAATCATAAATTTATTGTATTTGTGTTAAATCAATTTTAAACATTTTAATTGTGATAATTTAATTTTAAACCTTTTGATAATTTGTTAATATAATCTATCTGACAAATTCTGGTCTGAGATCATTTGACAAAAAATTATCATTTTTTTTTTCGGTGTTGGAGAAACCGCTTTGGCTGACAGCCGCCACGTAAACCTCCAGGTGACGCTAGCCCAGGACCCATCACCAGGGCGCCACGCGTAAATCATCTAATGGCTTGCCAGTCTTCCTACAACTTGCGTTGCAAGGGCTTCGAACTCCTGACCTTTCCCTTCAAAGGTCAGGAGCCTACCTAGTAGAGCCACTACGGCCGGTGGTACAAAAAATTATCATTGACAGAGAAAGAAAGCCACAAAAGAATTCGACAAATGTCGATTTTCGGCAAATGTAAGGGGTACGCATGACAACGTTTCTATTCCGAGAAACTATTTCTTTTCAGAAGTAGTTTTTTTCTATTTCTACTCTAGGAACAATTTCTGAGTAAGACCACCACCCGCGGTGGCCGCGTGGTTAAGGCTTGGTACCCCATCCAGCCAAGGGGGAAGGGTTCGAGACTCCGTGTCCGCGTTGCTTCAATGCAAAACGCGCGATTTACCCGTGGGCCGGGCCGTGGTGGCGGCTCGGTCCACCTGGGTTTACTCTCCACCGCGGCGGCGTGCGGAGGTTCCCCGGGTTACAAAAAAAAAAAAATAATTTATGAGTAAAATTTTATTACCTTTACAAAAAAAAAAAAAAATTTCTGAGTAAAATAAGGTGTTTCCTAATTATAAAAAATTTATATTCTTGGAATAGAAAAAAAAATAGAATTGCGTTTGGTAAAAATTTATAAATTTTTGTATCTATTTGTTTTTTTCTTCTTACTTAAGGACCGCCGACCGCCGACCACCGCTTGCCGCCACACGACAGTTGCACGGACGTCGCACAACCGCCACACAATCGACGCATGACTGAAAAAAAATTATTTCTAAAACTTGTTTTCGGGAACAATAAACTATTTTTTTCTTGTTTTTGTTCCAAATCTATTCCCCAGCCACTTTTCTATTCTGGGAATAGAAAAATAAATTGGCGTTATCAAACAAATTTCTGTTATTTTTTTGTTATGGGAAACAAACAATATATATTTATTTGTTTGTTGTTATCTTTAGTCTTCAGAAACGCGAAGAATATCGCGTAGCCCGAGACCTAACATTGTTGGAGCTTAACGAGATTCTGGAAGTCGTCAAGATTGAAGATGTAATCGAGCTGAGTTTGATTAGCCACGCAACAATGCTGATTGAAATGCTGCCGGAGTTCTTCATCAACTGAGGAAATCTTGACTAGATAAGGATTGCCAGTCACATTGGGCCGAGAACGAGGACGAGGCTAACATCGCGCCTTCGACGGGCTGGATTTGTTATCCTCGAGGGAAGCGAGGTGATCATCCGGTTTTTCGGATGATTAGCCCCTGTCTCTTTGTCTGTCACGTTAATCATCCTCTGTCCCGATCCGTCGGTCTATCTGTCTGTGTTTATTTCTCTCTCTGCCCCTCTCCCCCTATGTGATCTTTTAGTCAATAATGCGGAATGATCTTTCACTTTTGCCCTTTTAGTCCATTTCCAATAATAATAATAATCCAAAAAGTAAAAAATAAAAATGAATTATCCTTTCCTCCTTGAAGAAATCTTACAGAGCAGTTTCGTTACCTATAAAGCAAATTGTTTTAGTCGACCGTACTTCACGAATTGTCTTATAATGTCCATCTTTCTCTCTCTACGTCTTCTTCCCATTTTCTGCATAGTCTCTTCTGCACAGTTTTCTTCTCCGCCATGGATAATGTTGCCGTTCTTCACCCGAAGTGGGATGCATACAAGAAAGCCCCTAAAGAATTCGACAAACATCGATTTTCGGCAGATGTAAGAGGTGCACATGTCAACGTTTCTATTTCGGGAACTATTTCTTTTTAGAAATAGTTTTTTTTTCTATTTATATTCTGGGAACAATTTCTGAGTAAAATAAGGTATTTGCTAATTATACAAAATTTCTATTCTTGGAATAGAAAAATAATAGAAATGCGTATGGTAAAAATTTATAAATTTTTGTATTTATTTATTTTTTCTTCTTACTCACGACAGTTGCTCAGATGTTGCACGACCGCCACACCATCGCCGCACGACCGAAAAAAAAAATTATTTCTAAAAATTGTTTTCGAGAACAAGAGGCTATTTTTTTTGTTTTTGTTTTTTGTTTTTGTTTCAAATCTATTCCTCAGCCACTTTTTCATTTCGGGGAATAGAAAAATAAATTGGTGTTATCAAACAAATTTTTGTTCTTTTTTTGTTCTGGGAAACAAACAATATAAATTTATTTGTTCGTTGTTTATCTTCAGTCTTCAGAAACGTGAAGAATAGCGCGCAGCCCGAGACCTAACACTGTTAGAGCTTAACGAGATTCTGGAAGTTGTCAAGATTGAAGATGTAATCGATTGAGTTTGATTAGCCACGCAACAATGCTGATTGAAATGCTGCCGGAGTTCTTCATCAACCGAGGAAATCTTGACGAGATAAGGATTGCCGGTCACATTGGGCCGAGAACGAGGACGAGGCTAACATCACGCCTTCGAAGGGCTGGATTTGTTATCCTTGAGGGAAGCGAGGTGATCATCCGGTTTTTCGGATGATTAGCCCCTGTCTCTTTGTCTGTCACGTTGATCATCCTCTGTCCTGGTTTGTCGGTCTATCTGTCTGTGTTTCTTTCTCTCTCTGCCCCTCTCGCCCTATGTGATCTTTTAGTCAATAATGTAGAATGATCTTTCATTTTTGCTCTTTTAGTCCATTTCCCATAATAATAATCCAAAAAGTAAAAAATAAAAATGAATTATCCTTTCCTCCTTGAAGAAATCTTACAGAGAAGTTTCGTTACCTGTAAAGCAAATTGTTTTAGTCGACTGTACTTCACAAATTGTCTCATAGTGTCCATCTCTCTCTCTCTACGTCTTCTCCCCATCTTCTACACAGTCTCTTCTGCACAGTTTTCTTCTCCGCCATGGATAATGTTGCCGTTCTTCACCTGAAGTGGGACGCATACAAGAAAGCCCCTAAAGAATTCGACAAACATCGATTTTTGGCAGATGTAAGAGGTGCACATGTCAACGTTTCTATTTCGGGGAACTATTTCTTTTTAGAAATATTTTTTTTTTCTATTTATACTCTGGGAACAATTTCTGAGTAAAATAAGGTATTTCCTAATTATACAAAATTTCTATTCTTGGAATAGAAAAATAATATAAATGCGTTTGGTAAAAATTTATAAATTTTTGTATTTATTTTTTTCTTTTTACTCACGACAGTTGCTCGGATGTCGCACGACCGCCGCCCGATCGCCGTATGATCGAAAAAAAATTTATTTCTAGAAATTGTTCTCGGGAACAAGAAGCTATTTTTGTTTTTGTTTCAAATCTATTCCCTAGCCACTTTTCTATTTTGGGGAATAGAAAAATAAATGGCGTTATCAAACAAATTTCTGTTCTTTTTTTTGTTTCGAGAAACAAACAATATAAATTTATTTGTTTGTTGTTTATCTTCAGTCTTCAGAAACGCGAAGAATATCACGCAGCCCGAGACCTAACACTGTTAGAGCTTAACGAGATTCTGGAAGTCGTCAAGATTGAAGATGTAATCGATTGAGTTTGATTAGCCACGCAACAATGCTGATTGAAATGCTGCCAGAGTTCTTCGTCAACCGAGGAAATCTTGACGAGATAAGGATTGCCGATCACATTGGGCCGAGAATGAGGACGAGGATAACATCGCGCCTTCGACGAGCTAGATTTGTTGTCCTCGAGGGAAGCTAGGTGATCATCCGCTTTCCTGGATGATCAGCCCCGGTCTCTCTATTTGTCGCGTTGATCATCCTCTATCCCGGTCCATCGGTATGTCTGTCTGTGTTTCTTTCTCTCTATGCCCCTCTCGCCCTATGTGATCTTTTAGTCAATAATGCAGAATGATCTGTCACTTTTGCTCTTTTAGTCCATTTCCCATAATAATAATTCAAAAAGTAAAAAATAAAAATGAATTATCCTTTCCTCCTGGAAGAAATCTTACAGAGCAGTTTCGTTACCTATAAAGCAAATTGTTTTAGTCGACCGTACTTCACAAATTGTCTCATAATATCCATCTCTCTCTCTCCACGTCTTCTCCCCATCTTTTGCACAGTTTTCTTCTGCGCCATGGATAATGTTGCCGTTCTTCACCCGAAGTGGGACTCATACAAGAAAACCCCTAAAGAATTCAACAAAAGTCGATTTTTGGCAGATCTAAGAGGTGTGGGCAACGTTTTTATTCTGGAAAACTATTTCTTTTCAGAAATAGTTTTTTTCTATCTCTACTCCGGGAACAATTTCTAAGTAAAATAAGGTGTTTCCTAATTATACAAAATTTCTATTCTTGGAATAGAAAAATAATAGAAATGCATTTGGTAAAAATTTATAAATTTTTGTATTTATTTATTTTTTTCTTTTTACTCACGGACCGCCGACCGCCGCTTGCCGCCGCATGACAGCTGCACGGACGTTGCACGACCGCTGCACGATCGCCGGCACGACCGAAAAAAAAAAATTATTTCTAGAAATTGTTCTCAGGAGCAAGAAGTTATTTTTTTATTTTTTATTTTTTGTTTCTTGGTTTTGTTCCAAATCTATTCCCCAGCCACTTTTCTATTCTGGGGAATAAAAAAATAAATTAGCGTTATCAAACATATTTATGTTGTCTTTTTGTTCCGAGGAGCAAACAATATAAATTTATATGTTTGTTGTTTATTTTCAATCTTCAAAAACGCGAAGAATATCCTGCAGCTTGAGACCTAACACTATTAGAGCTTAACGAGATTTTGGAAGTCGTCAAGATTGAAGATGTAATCGAGCTGAGTTTGATTAGCCATGCAACAATGCTGATTGAAATGCTGCCGAAGTTCTTCGTCAACCGAGGAAATCTTGACCAGATAAGGATTGCCGGTCATAATGGGTTGAGAACGAGGACGAGGATAACATTGCGCCTTTGATGGGCTGGATTTGTTGTCCTCGAGGGAAGCGAGGTGATCATCCGCTTTCCCGGATGATGAGCCCCGGTCTCTTTGTCTGTCACGTTGATCATCCTCTGTCCCAGTCCATCGGTCCGTCGATCTATGTTTCTTTTTCTCTCTGCCCCTCTCGCCCTATGTGATCTTTTAGTCAATAATGCATATCTTTCACTTTTGCTCTTTTAGTCCATTTCCCATAATAATAATAATCCAAAAAGTAAAAAATAAAAATAAATTATCATTTCCTCCTTGAAGAAATCTTTTAGCCTATGTCATGGGCCGATCGATCTAGCGTTCCCTTGCCTGTGCGGTCTTTGGAATTTCTCCCAAGCCAGCCTTACCGTTCAATCTAGCGTTCCCTTGCCCATGCGGTCTTAGAAATTTTTCCCAAGTCAATCTTACTCACACTCACTCACAAGCCTTACCGATCAATCTAGCGTTCCCTTGCCCATGCGGTCTTAGAAATTTTTCCCAAGTCAATCTTACTCACACTCACTCACAAGGATCGTAGAGAGAGAAACTCTTTAGAGAGAGAAGCTTTGATTGTATTCACTTGTGAAAATGAGATGTTACAAATGAGGGGGAGGAGACCTCTATTTATACAAATACAACGCACACCGTATCCGTAGATCTCTCCTCGATCTAACGGTGGAGATTGGATCTCCCCAACTACCAATTACCCACATTTATTACATATGAATACAATTACCGTATCGCCCGCCCCTAGGAGTATTCTAGAAGACTCGAGAAAACCCTAAGTGTTGGGGACACAAGTTAAGGGTCGTTGGGTCCATAAGCGTGTCACGGCCGGCCCATGGGAACCTCTTGGACATGCTTTCTTTTGGGCCGTGACACTTACATGGAACGATAACCCTAGTATAAATAATTTCTGAATTTTTTTAAAAAAAAAATTGGAGCTTTTTCTCTTCTTTCCTTCCTTTTTTTTTCCCAATTGTGGGGGTCTAGGCGAGGGCACATGACCGTGACTTGTAAAAGAAATAATAATAAAAAATGATATTAAAATATTACAAAATTTGTCAACATGAGCACCAATTATATTAAGAAGGATGACCGATGTCCATGTTAGTGATTTCCGATTAACAATTTTCAAATAAACTATATTGATAAATCGTTAAAAAGATCAGTACTCAATTGACACAATTGAAATATTTAAAACTAAATTGGTATGAGTGTAATAAGTTAAAAATTTCTTGGGTAAATTCCGTGCTTTTAGTCCATCCAAATTGATGCGGTACGTGATTGCATGACTTAAAGATGCTATGGACAAATTAGGAGAAGGCTAATGACAACTTTTCTTTAAAGCGCAAGGTTTCCGATTTCTCTTAATCGGCACTCATCTACTTCGCGTACATATATAGGTTACCGCAGTACTTCTCTCAACTGATCAATTTCTATAAAGTGTTAGTATTAGTGTTATGTAATCTTGCTTGGGCGGAAAAGTTAACAACAGTCTCTCAGGAAAAAATTAATCGGTCATTTTTGGGTAATTTGGAAAACCCGAGGTATATTAATCTTACGGAGAAGAAATTCAGTTTTTTTTTTTTTTTTTTTTGGTTCCTTTTGGGAAATGGCAGAGATTCATAATGCTTCTGATACACAATATCATCGTCCATTTAAATCAATCATCGGGTGGTATATATATTGTCGACTAAGACGGAAAAAATAAGTATGTCAATGCCATACTTTGCCAAGAAATTTGCGCATGTGAACGGACAATACCTTGTGTGATTAGGGACGCCTAAAAATTTTGCAAGCTTTAATTAGTCTTTGCACTTCAATGGTCTGCTCTATCTTCGGTTCTTTGTGTGGGCTTTCAAGTTTCAACTAACGAGGTTACAAAAGAAGAGGAAGAAAACTACAAGGCGGCAAAAGCGCAAGGAAAGGAGAAAGGAACGAGGTGGGCTTGGCCCGAAGTGAAATTTTTGGGCCCAAGTCTACAGAGCCCATCTGGGATGGAAACTATATATCTTTCGTCTCCATCGCCATGGTAGACAAATAATGGATGCGATTTTTAACTTTACATTCACAGATTAAGGTAGCCCAGATTGATTGGATGACATGATACCATGTAGTTACACCCCAATAGACACTACTAAAGTACCCTGTCTTGGCACATTTAATATTGGATAGCGAATTGTAGTGTTTTTCGAATGTAACCTGTCCTTTTTTCTTCACCAGTATTGTACCTTAGAATTTTCCCAGCCGAGCTTCTAATCAAATAAAGGGAGAATTCCATGCGAGCTAACCCATCTTCTCTTTCCCGCGATGAAGATAAGAAGGAGGCCCTAATGAACAAATAAGAAAAAAAGGTCTGAATGCGCCCCTCTCCTGTGTCCATATAAATCGAATGGCGCATTTATACATGACGGTAAAGGGGCTCTGGTGACCAGAGAAATGACTAGAAGAAAAGAAAAAATCAGTGAATTAATCATCGTGAATTAGGGTCAGATTCTGAAGTACCTCCGAGACTTGTTCCTGTTTCAAATCACCGTCGTTGTGAACAACTTTGTTCTGAGTGACCATCAACTCCGCCAAGGGTCAAAATGTTGGCCTAATGGCAAACACGTACAAGTTGCATGTGCATTATGCTTGCATTTTGAAGGATTTTTAGCCTAAAAAATGATGTGTCGATCCAAATGCACATGAATTATGTGCAATCGGGTCAAAATCCCTGAATAAAGAACATAAGAAGGAAGAACGTCATGGATTGATATACACATGGCGGAACGATTTTTGATGTGGATTTTGTCATTAAAGGCACTCTCTTATGAACTAAGGGGCACTTAATAAACACCTAATTATGGAAAATTTGTTGTTTTCAATTCGTTGGCTGTTTTGTATTTTTGGTAATCAATCCATTGAAAACAAATATATTTCTATCTTGGATAAAGTTAAAAGTACTCATAGACACTTGTTAACAAGACCCTTCTCAAAATTGGATACGTTTAAGTCAGATCTCATATTTCTTGAACTGAAAATGCCTTCAAAATGCATGCGGCATACACGCCCGAATTGCATGTGTCAGCCTCCTAGCCAACATTTTTTGTTGCCGATCAGCTAAGGGTCACCTATAAAGCACTAACACTCTTTGAGAGCCTTCGTGTCGTGTCGGACACTTTAACACGTGTCTGACACTCCTGGACACTCAGTTAACATGTGTCGAAAAATCCGACACTTAATCAACTTTCTCGACACTCTCTGACACTCAAATTGGAATTCCAACATGCGAGTTCCCAATTTCAACATGCAATATCAATTTTAAAAATTATTAATAAATGAGGAGTCAAAATGTATAATATGAAAAAACAATAAAATAATAAATAGGGAAAAAAGAAAAACTTAGTCTTCTCTTCTATTTGACTCTCACTTCTCATGATACAAAATTTACAACCCAAGTTTTTTTTCTCTTTTTTTCGATACGTCTAACACGTGAATTCATGATGTGAATTGCCTGTTTTCCTTACCTAAATTTTATGAATTATTGGAATGAAGTTGAATTTGTTAAATTGAAATAAAGAATGATATTAATAAATGGTAGATTAATATTTTTAGTGTAAATTACACTTTTTATTATTTATTTATGAATTTAAATCAAATTAATTAATTAATTAATTAATTATATATAAAAATATACATTTAATATAAAATATGTCAAAATTCTCTTTTTTTATAGAAATGATGTGTTGCGTGTCGTGTTGCGTGTCGCATATCGTGTGTCGGTATTACTTAGGGGTCATTTGGAATAAAGATGTCCATTGTGGGAGGGGGGTTATTTAAAATAAATAGCAAGTACTGGGGCAATTTGAAATAATGATCTTAATCTGGGGATTTTTCAGATTTTTCCGTCAACAAAGTGATAATTACTCGAAAGAACGATTTCGTACCGGAAATTTGCTGTTAAGCCCTTTTTAGTTGAATTAAAAAGAAAAGCTACGATGAGTATACACATCCGAAGTTCTCCAGCGGTTCTCTTGCTTTGTTCCCCGATTCCGATTCCTTTTTTCTCCGATCACTTTCCAGGAAGAAAGGCAAAATGCTGTCCCTTCAAAAGCTCGCGGCGAGCCTCGCCGCTCCTCTGTCGCGGAGCATCGAAGCCCGCAGCATAACCCGAGCCCCTCCGGGAACGATCGCCGCAGCCCATCGCCGCCGGGGCACGGCGGGGAGGGCGAATCGGGGGCTGAGCTTGAGCTCCGGGATGGCGGCGAGCTTCGAGCACAGTAATGGCGTGCGGAAAGTGGCGAAGGCGGGTAAGTTTTTAGGCTTTCGGGTCCTGGTTTGGTGGCGAGTCAACGAGTCGCGAGTCCGCCTCAGCCTGTGTTGGCACGGTGGAGGCGATGGGGTAGCCGGCGGGAATTTCTTTCCCCCCGGACCGGGATCCGGTGGATCGGGTCGATTCACAGCTCGGGTCCGAATAAGTAAATACCCGGTTTTGGACATCGAATATATATATTTTTTCTTTGATCACTTTCGTCGATTTTGTCCCTTCGAAAAATCGATTTTGCAGTTTGCAGTTGCACCTCCAAAAAATATTGGCAATTGCGTGTGTGTGTGTTTTATTTATTTATTATTGCCTATTGTTTTAACTTTTGAAAATATATATATGAAATTGCAAATCTAAACGACTAAAATTCGGTTGAACAGAAGAATTTCCCTTCTCAAATAACTTAGAATTCGTCGTGATTCAAACGATGTTAGCCTACAATTGCATTTTCTTTTAATGAGATGCCGTTTTCAAATCCTAAATTCTTGCACCTACCCAAGTGAGATTAAATTGCTCTAATCCTAAGCAACATGTCTAATTGGGTTTTACAAGGGAGGACAATTGGAGGGCAATTGGGTCTTCCCACATGAGGTTTTATTAAAGTGAAATTCGATAATTTTCCTGTTCGTGGAAATATCGGCCAAAGTGAAAAAGCGGACATCGTGATTTCCATGCCTAATGTTTTTTTTCCCTCCCCCTTTTGACTTTTGGACGGCCGGCGTGAAAAATGGACATGTCCTAATGGCCATTTGATGTCGGGAGGGGTTGGTGGAATTGCCTTTGGTCCAACTTTTCCTCGGCCTTTATAGCGTTTGGTAAGCTCGGTCGTCCCGTCATTCGACGACAGAGCAACGTTCGCCCTCTCCCTCTCGCTCTCCCTCTCTCTCTCTCTTTCTCTTCGTGTCGCTGACGGCCCAATATTCCTTTTGGCTGCTTTGGCATCTGCTTCGAGCCAGCGCGAGATCAACACATGGCGTCCCAAGGCGGTCAGGACCCTCGTCTCGCCAAGATCGCCTCTTCGATCCGCGTCATCCCAGATTTCCCCAAGCCAGGTACCACTTTCTGATGTGAAAAAGGGCTTTTTGGGTTCCGCGGTTTTCGCTTTTGTTGCAAATGGGGTGGCCTTTGAATCTCTCTTCCTTTATCTTGTTCTTGGTTTTTGGTTTTTGGTTTTGAACCTGGGCCACCTTCTTTTTGCGCTTTGTTTTCCCCCGTTTTTTTAAGTGATTTCGTTGATGTCTCGAGGAACCCACTTGCCCTTTTCACCTGAGAAAAGATGGTGGATTGAGCGAATGTATTTGGGGGTGTCTGAGGATATGGTTGTGATAATCGGGTTGCTTTGTTTTTTGGCAGGGATTATGTTTCAGGATATAACGACGTTGCTTCTTAATCCTGAGGCGTTTAAGGATACTATTGATCTGTTTGTCGAGAGGTACAGAGAGCAAAATATCTCTGTTGTGGCAGGTAACTCTGGTTATGCTTGCATTCTTTTTCCATTGCTCTCTTTCTAGTCAAGAGTCAAATGTATACAGCTGCTAAGCAGCTAATGAGAGGGCGACGAATCTATATTGGTTTCGCATGTTAAGTATGTAAAGGACAGCCTCGGGGTTCAACTTCTGCTACAGATACACGTCGGACTGCCTTCGGTGCTGTGACATTTCGCTTACTAGTAAAACACTTTCAATAATCATTAGAGGATTGTTGTTTACCAGTCTAGGGGCTTTTAGACAGTCAGAATTGCCATCTATGAGAAAATTTAGGTGCAGTTACCTCATCTTAATAAATAAGCAAAGATCAGTTCAGACACTGTGCAAAGTCAACAGTAGCTTCAGTCATATCCAAATCTGTTAGTGCATTGTCACGTGAGCATGTCGATAGCAACATTGAATGAGAATTCTTTAAGGGATCTACTGATTTACCATTTTGTTTCTCAAATTTATATATACTTATGTGCTCAAACTTTCAACTAGCTTTTGCCAGTTCATGCAATGGCATGTAGATACACTGTAGAAATATTAAAGTAGAACCCAGAAACAGATTAATGATGATTATGATTTATTTGAGTATTGTGAAATGATCGCAACATTGCTAGATGGGGTGATAATATGAATGATATTCTTGTCTCGTCTTTTTCTCGTGTTACCAATTCTTCAATGGCTGCTATCACTTTCTTGATTGAAAGTAGGAGAAGGGCATGTACTCATTGGCAGAATTGGTAGTGAATAGGAAAATGCATGAGAAAGTTGTCAATCTAACTCTTTGCCTCTAGTGAAGCTGGAGTGCATCAAAAGCAGGCTTCTCCTTTGGATGATAAAATAGCCTATGTCCATTATTGCGTGTACCTTCGAGTTTCTTTATGCTCTGTAAAAGCTAAAATTCAAGGAAGGGAGGATGCAGCACTCTACAGTTGTTTGGCTAATCATGGAGATTAGGTGGTGTTTATCCAAAAAAAAAATGATACGGAGATTAGTTAGTTGCTTAAGCATAAATCTGATCCATGCTTCTACATTTTTATGTGGAGTAAGAAATTAATGGAAGGTGGGCAAGCTGAATAAATCTGGTATTTATATTGTAGCTTAAAACTTTCAGAGTGGTTGGCTATGCACTTTTCAACATTTTTCTAGATCAGCTTGAATATTCACTTCCTTGCGCTTCTGGTATATAATTTTCTTTTTTCCATGTTGTGGATTTAACTGTTCTCTCACCTGTGCCAAGGATGGTTTGCATTTCTTGAGCTTTCTCAGATTCCATCAGTCATGTTAAGTTGTATTAATATTTAACTACTACATGCTGGTTAATTATGTCTACAGATAATATGCTCATATTTTTATTGTATGTTGAATGATATGCTGCAGGTGTTGAAGCAAGAGGATTTATTTTTGGCCCTCCCATTGCATTGGCTATTGGCGCAAAATTTGTCCCAATGAGAAAACCCAACAAATTACCTGGTATAATTTGTTGACTGAACTGCTTTCACAAATTAATGGCCTATGTTGCCAGTAGTTGGTTGTTGGCAATTGCTCTTTATTTGATGGAACAGCATAGTCATCTTCCATGAAATGTTTTCAGTTTATCAAGAAGATTTTGAGATTATTTGGTCTCTCATTATGGATACAGTAATTCGAAAACTGTTGAATGCAAATATGAATTTCGTTGCCATAGGAACTGCATGTATTGGTAAATCATTTGACCTGATGACTGGTGTGCTGTAAGGATATCGTGTACATTAATATTCTTTAGTTCTTGCCAGTTTTTCTAGTGAAAACATAACATCGGTTTCACTCAGGGCAGTGTATAGCAACTGTTATAGAAGCTGCTTCTTCTGGTGAGGAAGGGAATCCAATTATATAGTTACATGTAGATGGCTCAGTGCTGTATATGAGGCTTTTCTCCTTTAATATTAGAATCCCCATTGCCTCTGTAAGCTTCAAGTGTCAATGTGATGCACCTTAAAGTGTCCCTTGAATCTACTTGATGCATATGCCTCAACAGTGCTGGGATCATAGTTCAGCTGCTGCCTTGGTGCCTTCTCTGGTAGGATAATGTTTAATCATACTGCAACAAAAAGACGTACCTATGTGGGACCATTACTCTGTGTAATACCACATACTGTCTTTTATGTCTAAAATTGATCCTATTGTTTGTCCTTTTTGATCATCATCAAGTGGGGGATTCCCTCATGGTATTGCTTTTGATAACTTCAGGGGAAGTCATCTCAGAGGAGTACTCGTTGGAATATGGAACAGACAAGATGGAGATGCATGTAGGAGCTGTGCAACAGGGGGACCGTGCCTTGATAGTAGATGACCTTATAGCAACGGGTGGAACATTGTGTGCAGCAATCAAGCTTATTGGTATTATACTTTGGCTCTGTTCTTCTTTAATCTACATGGACATGATATTTGCTGGAACTTTGTTATTCTTGTCCGGTTTAGTTGAATGGAAATTGGGTCTTTACGCCCATTATTCTATCACTTGCATGAGAAGGTTTCCGTATGCTCATTGGAATGGTTCATTCTTCATTGGCCAGCCAATCTATACGGAGTCTGATGTGTCCCCTACAAAGTAGTTTGAAGGAATGAAAGACGGCGTTGATGATAGCATTCAGTTTAATGAATGAACTGATCTCTGCCCCTGTATATGTTCATTGTTTTTTATATTGATCTTGGTTCTTGGGACTATCTAGTGCATGCTCATGGACACATGCGTCCTGTTTTCTGCCCTATTACGCTCTTGAATATCTAGTCTTGGAGCGGAGAGTAGAAGTGTTTTTTTTTCTTTTTTTCTTGTATCTTTATGTATCTTTCTGCATATTTGCAACCATTTCCTCTCTTCAGAGAGTCTGTGCACTCATCCTGGGAGGTTTTCTTGCAGAGCGTGTTGGGGCAGAAGTGGTTGAATGTGCATGTGCCATTGAATTACCGGAGCTAAAGGTATGCACTTATATCCCTGGCACAATGTCTTGATAAATTGTTGATCGTTAGTGCAATGGAACTCATTGCTGCAACTGAATGAAGAGCGATTGTGGGGTAGAATTTTAGGTCCCGAGCAGAAAGGTAATTCTCAAAGAGGGTCGAACAATCAAATCTTTCATCTCTATGTTTGGAGGTTGGCGAACTATAATAGATTTGTTGTAATAAGGTGTAGTTTTCGTGTAAATATGATAGAAGGATACAGTTAGTAGGTTATTGGGTGGAAAAAAATAGAAGGATATGGTTGATCAATATGTAATGATTGATGATATCAAAAAGTTTGCCAGCACATTTACGCCTTTGAAACAGGAAAGAAATACTGCAACCAACTAAAATGTTACTGTGGTTTGAACTTATCGGTCTATGGAGGGGATTTTTCCTGTCCTCTCGAATATTCAGTATCTGCAGGAAAAAGAAGCCACTTTGAACTATATTTCCTTACGCTTGATGTATTGATAGGTCATATATCTTAGTAAATTACCCAAACAAAAAGTTGCTGTTTGGCTGTATGCTTTTCTAGTAATGGAAAAAACAACCAAGGAAATAATGTCTGTGGCAAAGATGAAGGACCGAAAGAATATCTGTAAGTCACAAGTAAGTGACCACTGACCACTAAGAAATTGCTCACATGTGTGCTTAATGGCAAAGAAGAGAGCAAGTGTGAATAAATGTACTCATCTCATAGGGATTGTATTCTGTTTAAATGTGTGTGGAACTGATTTCTCAGAAGATAACAGTAGTTCCTTATCACTTTTATATATTTTGTCTGTGCTCCATACACTCAGCATTGGTGTCATAGTACTTTCTGATTTATCATAGCCCAATCTTTGTCAAATGAAGATCTAGTTTTCCAAAATAAAATGAAAAAACACTTGCACTCTTAAGTTTAAACCTCATTTTATATGATTACTAACACTTGACTATGGTCAAAAGTTTCTCGTTCCTATTGTTTTTCATTTAATTTTTCTTCATTTTTTGCTTCAGGGTCGAGATCGGTTGGGTGACAAGCCACTATTTGTTCTGGTGAGTTCAGATATTTAGAACGCGGTAGCAGTGAAACACCAGATCAGCGAACCATTCCTGGTGCTTATCTTGAGCTGGAGATTAATGAAGATCGCCAGATCCAGTGCATGTTTCGCTGGTAATAAAACATTTATTTTACCTTTTAATGAGGAGGTATGGTTTCGCTAGTTTTCTTTTCTTTTCTGTTTTTCCAGACTGTTCTTTCCTCCTTGCTTTCTCCCATGAGAGCTTGTGGAGAGCTCAAGGTCGTAACATGGGACATGCACAAGAGTCCCAAGGAAGATGACCATAATTCATGTCTGATTATGTGATGTAAACTCACATTTCAATTTAAACAGCTTTACTCTGTTTGCGATTGAATTATTATGTGGACATGAAGATGTCTTCCTTTTAGATAACTGTTTTAATGAAATCTAAGGTGATCATGATCTGCATCTTTCTGCTACAGATTAGAACATTCCTCATATTTTGCATATCGTATGACGCTGCTAGCAAATTGGTGAACCAGCTGAATGTTATGAGATTTTAATCGTCTGTGTCCTTTCAAAATGCCCGGGCTGTCGAGTCAAAATCCCGTGAAATTTTAAAAAGAGAATGCACCGTTAGCTTGCTTGCTTTCCGTTGTATAATTCAACTGCATCAATACGATCATTCAATGGCCATTCACAGCTTGGCCGCCAGACCATGGCCGCCAAGGCAAATTGGGATCTGAATTTGAGCTACGGGATGACGACGAGCTTCGAGCACAGTAATAGTGTGCAGAAAGGGGCTTATATTTGATCAAACAAAAGAATTTCCTTTTCAAATAACAAAAATTCGACACGGTTCACTTTTACTTGCATTTTTTTTTTTTTTTGGTGAAATGTCTCTTTCTTTTAAATATATTGGTCCGTAAAATCTTGAGTTCTCGCGCTTACCAAAAAAATCGAAACGATTGTCCAAAAAAAAAAAAAAAAAAAATCGAAACGAACCACTCAAGTCCTGAACAAAAAATTGATATTTTGTAATATTTGACTTTGGATGGGCGGCGTGAACAATGGACGCGTCCTAATGGACATTTGATGTTCGGGGATGATGAATTTCCTGGCCAACTTTTCCTTAATATTTTATAGTGTATGTTGAGCTCGATCGTCCGTTCAGTCGACGACGAGCTATCTCTCTCTCTCTCCCCTCCTGTGTCGCTGGCAACCTAATTTTTTTCGGCTGCTTCGGCCTCTGCTTCGAGCCGGCAAGAGATCAACACATGGAGTCCAAAGTAGGGGTGATCGGAACTGGTTATTTTTTTTCCCTCACTAAGGAGTGTCTGTGCATGATGGGATAAATCAACAAATCTTAAGATATTCATGAAGCAATGATGAGTAAAAAGTCATTGTGCCATAACTTGTGTCGTCATTGGACGAGACAGCGTTTAGTTCACATTTTATTATTTTTATAATAAATAATTTAAAAAAAGTACATATTCCTCTTTAGAATCGAAAATCGAACCGCCCAGATATTGATTTTACTTTTAGGAATATGAATCGGACCGATATTTTCAAGAATCGAACCAAATTGGTTGGTCCAAATGGTCCGTTTTGTACACCCCTAACCCAAAAGCAGTCCAGACCCTCGTCTCGTTAAAATCAACTCCTTGATATGCGACATCCCAAATTTCCCCAAAACAGGTTACCCTCTAATTTGCGGAGACTTTCAGATTCCGTGGTTTTGCTAGTGATGATCTACAATGGGCCGCTTTTTTGTCGCAAATGGGTGGTCTTGATCTCTCGTCCTTCATGGAGTCTTGGTTTGGTTTGACCTTAGCCACACTTTTTTTTTTTTTTTTTTCGGGTTAATACTATTATCCTTTATGTCTCGAGAAGGCCACTTGCCTTTTCACCGGAAAAAGAATGGTAAATTGAACAACTGTATTTGTGTTGCGAAAGTAAGTGATTGAATAATAAAATAGACAAGATAAGAAAATAAATCAAATACTAGATTTAGTTTGGTTGGGTAATTCATGTCTATGGGGAGGCAACAACAAATTTTATCAAAGATCAAGCGATACAACGAAAATTATAATGATACTTGAGTCATTCAAACACTCTTAGTATTTTCCGGTCCTTAATTATACATAATAATTTTCACAATATTTAACCCTGCAATTTCTCAAGAATTAATTTTTCAATCTTACAAAGGCATCAACAAATCTTATCACAAGATTTTCATGGCTTGAACACTAACTTCATGGGATGCAATTTAGGAGTAGAAGCTCCCCTTGGATAATCTTCATGGAGACATCCACTTTTATATAAGCAAGAATTCAATTCAAAATAGGAATTCTCTTTATAGAAAACTTTCTCAAATTAGGAAATCATTCAACTAGGAAACCTATTTAAAAATACTAAACCTACTTGAATTAAAAAACTTTACTTTTCGGGCTCAAACTTGAGATATATTTTCAACAATATGTACATTGACTTGATGTTTGAGTCAAGTTACAATCGTTTTATTGAATATCTTAACTTCGCTGCTACTCTCCCACAATCCTTAATGGGCCCAACCAATAGATATCTTCTAAGTCCAAGCTGCGCTGTCGACGAGCTGGCTATACCTGTATTTTTTTTTTTTTTGATATTGGCCTTCAAATTGAAGTTTAGTTTCCTAAACTTGAACTAGAGATCTCGCCTACGAATGCCATAACCATGGACCTCATCAGAACACTAACTCCACTTGCATCCTTAATTGCTCTATAAGTATTTTTCGAGAAACCTCTTTAACCACATATAAAGAAAAACTATCATTGCATCTATATGTCAATACCAATAGTTACAACAACTATTGGCTCTACAGACTCCACCTCATTACAAGTACCATTGGTGTTGATTATTGCGCTAGTACTTGCTACCTTAAGAGTTTCTGGTAGCAACTCTACCTTGAACTGAATATTGTCTAGATTCGTATAAACTTTGCTATAATCACACATAGCCAGAAATACTAGAGACTCACTAAAAGTCACTTCTTACTAATAATAGATGAATTCAATTCCAAGCACCACAACCCATATTTTATGCACAACCTTTGAACAAACACTTTCTTGCCCTCAAATCGAGTTTATCATCATTTACTTGAACATAATATCAGCAATTAAATATTTTAGGAATGGAATAACCAGTAACGTTACCCGACCATACTTCTTTGGGATCTTAGCTATACTAGTACTAACGATCATTTTATGAGTCGTCTCTAATAATGTTCTCGCTCATCAACTCTACAACTTATTGTGGTTCACTAGCATGAGTGCGCTATTTCACTATGCCTTCCTTCATACATGATTCATT